>OZ057398.1:44367589-44967589 GCA_964056695.1 Melieria picta
ATGGAAAACGTGGATACTAATACTAGATTTAAAATTATTTCATCTAACCTAAGTAGTATTGCACACTATGATGGGGACAGGAATGGTTTAATAAATTTTTTGGAACGCATTGATTCAATGGTTCCTATTCTTGAGTCATTCGATGATATTTATAAACAATTACTGTTGGGACTAATAAAAGATAAAATTGTTGGTAATGCCAGAAAAAGTTTACTGATTAATGGAAATTTAAATACATGGCCAGAAATAAAAAGAATTTTGATTGAAAATCATGGCGAAAGAGACTCGGCTGACGAGCTTATTGACAAAATTAGATCATGTCGTTGTGACTCCTCAATAGAAAACTTTTATAACAAATTAAACACTTATTTGTGCCGGTTGAATAACGCCTTATATTTTAAGGGGAACATCTGTACTTTTGAAGCTAGTAGCAATGCGAGAATTGCAATGCACTCATTTAAACACGGTTTGCCAGAACCCGTTTAAAAGCATTATTGTTAGTCGTAATCCTGCTAGTTTAAGAGAGGCCTATGAAATAATTAAAACTAATGGTTATTTAAAATACAGTAACAATCAAAAATTTTTTTTTAACAACAACATGCAATATTCAAATCAAAACTTACAAACCTATGACAGGAACACACAACAACAAAGACAATCAAATAACCAATTCGAGCGTAGAAATGAACAACAACAAATGCGCGATTGCAATACGCGTCAGCAAAATTATTCGGTGCAAACTAGACGAACATTTAACAACACTAATCAAGGAAGTAGGGCTAACAATAACTATTACAGAACTGACAACATTTCAGCGAATCATTCAGTGCAACGCAATAATAACAATGAAGGTTTTTACAATAACGCAAGTAGTCGCAACCGTGTTTATCGTAACGATGACGTCGAGCCAATGGAAATAAGTGTTAATCAAACTGGCCCAAATTTTCAGGAAGACGGCCTAGAGGACTACCCTATATAATCATAAATACCCCAATAAAAAAGCTCAGGTTTATTGTAGATACAGGTGCTGAATTTAGTATTATAAACCCAAATCTTTGTAATCCTAAGTGGATAGTAAGCACAGCTAGCTTTACATTAAAAGTTTTAAATCGCAATATATCAACAAGCACAAAATACAGTGTACCCTTGTTCGAAGAGTTTAAAAAGCCAAACACGTACGTTGAATTTATTGAATTTTTGTTTCACAAAGAATTCGATGGAATTATTGGCAATAATATTTTGCTTAAACTAGACATAACACTTGATTATAAAAATAGAAAATTAATAACAGCAAATACATCATTGCCAATATTCTTCAATGGAGAAGAAGAAGTCTCTGCTGAAAATTATTTAAAACACGACTCGTTAAAAATTTTCACATGCGAAGACAATAACAAACCTCTGCAAAATCTGTTTGCGGAACACTTAAATTATAAAGATGAAAAAACTCTAAAAACAATTTTAAACTCTAACAAAGACCTTTTTTACAAGGATGGGGATAAATTATCTTTCACAAACGTTGTAAGGCATAAAATTATCACACGTACTGATGCACCCATATATAGTAAACTTTACAGATATCCGGTTATACATCGCGAAGAAGTGGATAGACAAATAAAAGAAATGCTAGATCAAAAAATTATAGTTCCAAGTACTAGTCCATACAACTCACCTCTGTGGGTTGTCCCAAAAAAAATTGATAGTAGCGGGAAGCCTAAGTGGAGGATAGTCATTGACTACCGGAAATTAAATGAACAGACGGTGGACGATAAATTTCCTATCCCTAATATGGAAGATATTTTTGACAAGCTGGGCAAATGTTCTTATTTCAGCACAATTGATTTGGCAAAAGGCTTCCATCAGATCGAAGTCCATCCTGACGATCAAGCCAAAACTGCTTTTTCAACTGCGGATGGACATTACGAATTTACTCGTATGCCATTCGGCTTGAAGACAGCACCTGCAACATTTCAGAGATTAATTAACGCGGTTTTGAAGGATTTCATTAATAAAACTTGCGTTGTGTATCTGGACGACATATTAATTTTTTCAGGAAGTTTCCAAGAACATGTCGATTCGATACAAAAAATTTTCAGCAAACTTCGTGAATACAATTTAAAAATTCAAATTGACAAATGTCACTTTGCCGCGTTAAGTACGAAATATTTAGGCCATATTGTGTCACGAGAGGGAATTAAGCCTGATCCTTCGAAAATTAAAGTAATTGAGTGTATGAAACCCCCAACCAATGAAAAAGAAATAAGACAATTCCTGGGCATTACCGGATTTTATAGAAGGTTCATACCAGACTACGCAAAAGTAGCATATCCAATAATAAAATTTTTGAAACACGATATTGCACTTGACGTTATGGACAGAGATTATTTAAACGCGTTTAATAACCTAAAGAAATTAATTACAAGTGAACCTGTTTTGCAACCACCGGATTTCACAAAAAAATTTATTTTAACAACTGATGCTTCGCAATTCGCAATTGGCTCAGTTTTAAGTCAAAATAACCACCCTATTTGTTATGCTTCGCGAACTTTATGTGATCATGAAATTCGATATTCCACTATTGAGAAAGAATTGCTTGCAGTTGTTTGGTCTGTAAAGCATTTTCGAACGTATCTCTATGGTAGAAAGTTTATTATCCAAACGGATCATAAGCCACTCATTTGGCTACATAATATTAAAGAACCGAATATGAAGCTCCAAAGGTGGAAAATCCAACTTAATGAATACGATTTTGAAATTACGCATATAAAAGGAAAGGATAATACGGTGGCAGATGCGTTAAGCAGATACTTACAAAGAGAACAAAATACTGAAAATGTGGCTATATTCAACAATGAGAACAGTAGTGAAAAGAATTGCGAAGAATTAGACATTCGTTCTACAGACGCTACAATTCATAGCGCAATAGAAGATAATTTGAATTATATTTTTATCACACGTAAAAGTATAAATTCTTATAAAAATCAAATTTATTTACAATATGGTGACCACGACCATTTTATTACAAAGATAATAAATAGGAAGTGTCAAAATCATATAACTGTAACCAAAGATTCCAATTTAGAAGCGTTTATGGAAAGAATCTTAATAGACAAAGGATTCATGTGTATTTTTTGCGATGATGATGAATTATTTTTGAAATTTCAAGATTTGTACGTTGAGCGCTTTAAGAAAAATAATTTAACCGTATACAGATCTCATATAAAACTGATTGATATTACTGATAAGAATGAAATGTTGACAATCATTAAAAATGAACACTTAAGGAATAACCACAGAGGTATTAAAGAAATTTTTTTTGAGTTAAAGGATAAATTCTTTTTTCCAAGGATGTTTCACCTGATCACTTTAGTTATAAACAATTGTGAGATATGTAAAATAGCAAAACATGATAGACACCCTATTAAAATTCCGTATCAGGTTACCGAAAGTCCAACACATTTCAACGACATTGTTCACATAGATATATGGTACCCCTGTAGGAATAATATGTACCTAACAACGATAGACAAATTTTCAAAATATGCGACTTTTCACAAATTAAACGACAGAACATGGATCTCTATATTACATGCATTAAAGCAGAGGATACAGTTTTTAGGAAAAATGAATAAACTTGTATTCGATAATGAACGTTGTATTCTGCATAGTGCAGTGGAACTATTTCTAAACGAACAAAATATAAAAGCACATAGAACAACACCATTTTTAAAAACTGGTAACTCTGATATTGAGAGACTGCACGGAACATTAAACGAACACATGCGCCTAATGGAAGTTGATAAATTAAACAAGACTCTTGAATTAGACGACAAACTATTTAAAATATTTATAACCTACAATAACACGATTCACACAACAACGAAGAAAAGGCCCATTGATTTTATAATAAAAAATTTTGATAAAAACTACATTCAAGAACTCAGTACGGAATACGAAAAAAATAAAATAGCTAAAATCAACCAATTAAATAAAGATAGAAATAATGAATTTAATCAATTAGAAAATGTTGTTTGTAATAGGGAAATACCTAAATGCAAACCAAAATACAAAGAACTTAACAGTTTCAATAAAGAAGGTAATTATACAATAGATACTTCTAATAGAAGAAATACTAGATATTACAAATCCCAAGTAAAACGTCAATTCAATTACCAAAATACTTAAATACACTAAATTCTAAATACGAATATTGAAAAAGTTGAAGTTCACGAAAACTTATTATTATTATTATTTTTTTTTTTTTGCTACAGCGCAAATGAAAAAAAAAAAAAAAAAAAAAAAGTTTTGTAATGGTTAAAAATTCTAACCAAAGAGAATAATATTTTTTTTTGGTTCTATCTATTAATAAGTATTCATATCTCATAACTATGATCCAATATTGTAAGAATTTGTTAACGATTTCCATTACCTATATCAAGCAAACAACTCAAATATGTTGGTTAAATTATTAATAAAACAAAAAAAAAACAAAAATGTAAATATTTGTAGAGGCACAAATATCTTGAGGGTGGAGGAGTTATATTATAATCTGGCAACCCTTATTAACTACTACTATTTCTAACTATTACTATAACTATTACTACTACAAATACTATAACAATTATAACAACATGTATAACAACTAAGTTCAACCAATTACTAATACTAATGTAACTACTGCTTAGAGAATAAAATGAGAATTGTAAGGAGGTCAGTTCGAAAATAAAGATTGTTGAAACAGCATCGAACCTACTTTATAATTATATTGAAAGTTTTAGCAACTTCGTGGTTACCATGTATTTTTAAAATTTTTTTTACTCAATAGACTAAAAAATAGAATATATGTGTTTAAAATTGTTTGGGAAAATAGTTTCAACTTTGAGCCGCATTTGCACACACACTAATTATTTTTTTGCACAGATTTTTTGCGGTTTTCTTAGTTGGAGTTTTACCTTTCAAATGACATCAAAATCGTTAAATTCTGAGACTATAAATTTTTTTAATTTTGTCTATGGAACGAATCACTGTGCAGTGTGGACATTTTTGCAAAGAAGGCATGTTCGCATCAATCATGGGCAAATGGGCGTGTGGCTCGGATCGCAGGTCTTGGCTCTTTTCGAAATTCGATGATATTTTAGTAAAGATTGATTGACACATTGGATCTCAGCCTTAAGCTCAGGAGATGTTTGTGGAGTATTCGCATAGAACTGAAATTTCCCAAAAGATTTTCGCAAAAAGGTTTTGCATAGCTCGAAAAAAACAAAGAAAAAACTGTGGATTCGTTCAGCTCCATTTTTTTAACAAATCACTGGTACAATAAATCACAGATCCGAAAAGTGAGCAGCATGCTATTTGTTTTGTGTAAAGAGATAATTTTTATGATAGTTGGAATTTTTAATCGAACACGAACAAGAAACAAAAAGCTTCGCCTCGAACGAAAGCATTACATGACTTCGGGCTTTCTTATTAAATAATCACAGACAATGGTGAAAATTGCGAATGTTAAATGCGACAAATTAGATCGGATCGTGCATGAGGAATTGCGGCCTAAGGATGCGTCGAAAAGTGCACAGTGTGCCATTTGTTTCGTCTAAGAAAAGACGAAAGGGCGACATAGATTGGAGCATCAGCTTATTGTTCATGGTCTGCAAAAAAACTCTGTTTTAGTAAAATTTGTATACGAGGCAAGGAGGCACAATGCATCGGGGTTTACGGCCCCGGGCACATGCAATATTAACACAATTCATAAATTGTTGCAAACTAGAGGAAAATTTTGGTTTAGGTTTGGTTTAGTTTCATTTTAATTTTTTGTTTTATTTATTGATAAGCCTATGAATTCATATTCTTACAGGCTTGGAGCACAAAATAAGCAATAATAATGTAAATATATCAGGTGTACAACTTTGCTTCCGCCGTTTTTTTCCAAAATTAAAAGCTTTATTGCGAAAAAGTGCTTACAGATGTATTATTCAAAGTATTGTCCGTCGCTAGCGACAACTTTCTCCCATCTTTCCCGCAATTTTCGGATCCCGGCTCGAAAAAAGGAGTCCTCTTTTGACGCTATCCATGAAGCAATCCATTTTTCCAATTCTTCGAAGGATTGAAAATGTTGATCTGCCAGGCCGTGTGCCATCGAACGGAATAGGTGGAAGTCAGAAGGGGCGACATCTGGGGAATACGGCGGGTGGGGCAAGACTTCCCATTTCAGCGTTTCCAGGTACTTTTTGACCACTTTTGCGACGTGAGGCCGAGCATTGTCGTGTTGGAGGATGACTTTGTCATGTCGCTCTTGATATTGTGGCCGCTTTTCTTTTAGCGCGCGACTAAGGCGCATCAGTTGCGTTCGGTAGCGATCTCCTGTGATGGGTTTGGCACGAATCTTCATCAAGCAATGCTTCTAGTTGTTCATCTTTGAAGGTTTTTTCTCTTCCACCACCATGTTTGTCTTCGACATCGAAATCACCATTTTTAAAACGTTGAAACCACTCCCGACACGTTCTTTCACTCAGAGCAGCATCACCGTAAGTTTCTGAGAGCATTCGATGCGCTTCAGCTGCATTTTTTTGCGAATTGTAACAGAAAAGTAAAACTTCCCGCAAATGGCGAGAATTGGGCACATAAACGGACATTTTCGAGCGTGAATAATACGAAAACAAGAACAACTGTCACTGAAACGGCGATGACAATTCGTTAGGCACTGTCCACACTCACTTTAAAGGCATTACCATCTATGTATTTCAACCAGCCTCAGCCGGTACAGCCACCTATCGGAAAACGGCGGAAGCAAAGTTGTACACCTGATAATAGTAAAAATAAATATATTAATTGCAGACAACATTCAGCTAAATTACTTAATTACTTAGCCCACAATGGGTGAAACGGCCAATCTAGCCGAATTAAATTAATATCTTGTCTGATTCACGATACTTTGAGGAATACTTTACTATGTATCCCTTTCAGACATGTGGGTTTTGCACTAAATTCATAGTTCACTATGGTTTTCACTACCACTAAATACATTTAGTGATCTCTAAATTTGTTCCACTAATCACTGGTCTTTGTTTAGTGACAGTGGTAAAAAGTACCACTAAAAAAAAATAATTGGAAGAAAATTGCACTACCACTAAATAAAGATTGTGATTGTGATTAGTGGAAAAAATTCAGCTACAACTAAATTTATTTAGTAACAGTGAAAAGCATAGTGCACTGAACAAGGACATCCATTAAATGAACCATTAATAACGATATGTGCAAAAAGATATGTTTTATTTAAACATCTTATTTGCTTTCCTTAAGACCAGACGTTTAAAATTGTCATCGGTGAGATTCCTTCTACGAGGATCATTCACCATGCCAGCAAATGAGAATAAACGTTCTACTGGGGTAGAGCAAAGAAGCAAAAGCACATAATATTGTTAACAAACAGGAGCGCATTGACTTCTATAAAGCTTCCAACTCAACGATAATTTAATACTCTTATGTCAACTTAAGCTACTTTTTCATATTGCCAGACATTTTTATTATATCATAATGAAACCATTTAATTTTTTCAATACAATTTAAAATTTTCAAACGAATACTTAATACAATAATTGTTAATTTCAATACCACACAGTCAGTGCTTTAAAATATAAATATAAATTGTGTGTTACTTAAACAAATACAATGAATTGTGAGTTCCCCTACTACATTTTAAAAAATATTTAAAGCGAGAGTCGATCACAATACGAATCAATAGAAAAGCAAACGAACGTAAATGTTAAAATGTGTAACTTTAGTGCAACAGAATTAGTGATAGCAGAGAAATTTTATTTATTTATTTATTTATTTATTACAATTAGCGTAGAATTAAGTAACAATTCATACAGACTAACAAACAGTCTTAAGCCTTTTCAGAAAATTCTTAAAAACGTTTTTAGATAATGAAAAATTTAAAGAATTTGAGTATAATATGGCGTTCAAGCTGACTCATTTAAACTAGTTTAAGTGAAAAGAACTTTTTGTTGAACACAACCGTCCAGACTGCTCAATGACGTTCAATTTGACAGCTGTTTGTTTACAAATAAACAAATAAATATTTTTGTGAACTGTGTGTGAAAATGTGCTGGAAGCATGATTCGACCGAAATATTGGTGCATATTTCACAATCCACGGCAACATTTTCAACTTCGTCCAAATATTAGACGCCTTGTATGCAGATGCCATAAAAAGGTGATGAATGGAATGAAAGCAGTGCAAGCAAAACGATCATTTTCATTCATTTCAAATTTTTCAAATTTTCAATTTTTTTTGTTTTGTTTTGATGAAATGACAGCTGAAATTTAAGGGATGTTTGTCTAGTATGTGTTCAGAGTGTGTACGGTGTGTTCAGTTGACAAATAAGCTTTTTCATAGAAAGCTTTCGGATGCAAACCTGCGCTAAACTCGTTTCAAAACATGTTAAATGGTCTAACACGTTTAATTTCCAACAACAATTGCATGTGAATAAACAGGTTTTCGAACTGGTTTTGTTCATTTAACTTGTTTAAGCACATTAAACAGGTTTAAGTCGTCAGTTTGAACGCCATATAAGTTAGCCTCAGTCAAAGCTCGCAAAATTGGGGCATGAACAGTACAGTTTGTTTCACAACGCGGAATGAAAAAGAGATCTTGACTCCGAAGACTTCTCAACGGATATAAAAAGTTTATACGCTGAAGTAGGCACGATGAGTCAATAGCGCCACGAATTAAATCAAAGATAAACATTATACAAAGAAATGATTTTCTGCTGTTTAAAGAACGCAAATCGATGAGCATGGATCGTGCACTATAAGAGGGAGTGGGATTTTCGAAGTGTAGGGAACTATCCTTGATCTTTATTTAGTGACAGTGGTAAAAAGTACCACTAAAAAAAAACTGGTGGAAGAAAATTGCACTACCACTAAATAATGATCAGTGATTAGTGGAAAAATTTTAAATTTATTTAGTAGTAGTGGAAAATGTCCCAGCAGGCCTCGCAGTGGTAGTGGTAGTGCATTTTAGTGCAAAACCCCCATGTCTGATCCTCTTAACCCTTTCGCTATTTTATTGCCATATGGCAACATGCTACTTTGTGGACGTCTGCATCCTCTATGGTTGCAAGAATACATTTTTTGTTGGTTTTTAGAATAGTTTGAAGTTTTAGGAAAAATACGAAATTAATAAACTGAATATTTAAGTTTAAAGAAGAGAAGTATACACGTTTTTTTAATGGTATATCTTAACATAGTAAAGAGAGAACTTTTTAATTTGACGTTTTTTTTCAATTTAGATACTTTTTTTTTAATTTTGGCTGAAGTAAATGAAGAAATATTCATTTTTTTGTTATGCGTAAAAAGTTTAATGTTTAAGTAATTATTACAGCCACTACAATATGGTTGCTCGCATAGAAAAACACTCCAAAATACAGGGTCCGAGTATAAAAATTAAAAAATTTCTTATGGAATGTTGCTAATATAACCACATAGAAGCCTAAGACGTAATATTTAAAATTTTAACTTTCCCCAGTAAAAACCTGTAGCGAAAGGGTTAAACATTTGCCAAGTATCGCACAAATCGGACCATTATACAGTATAGTCCTATTATATACATACATACATAATTTTTCAATAATTCAGTTTTTTTTTAAGTTGGATCAACTGAGTTATAGTCTCCAGCTCCATTCTTGCAATTTCGAAATATTTCAATCATCTATTGCAAGCTTTCCATTTTTCTACTAACTTCACAATGTTTCATCCACTTTGTCCTGGTTGAATTTCAATACCTATACAATAAAAATGTCTTGAATTTACAAATATTTCTGTGAAACTGAAAAGTTTCTTAAAACGAACGAAAAGATCAGAAAATTAAGACTTGAGTACGCAATTTTATTATTAATGGTCTCTACTTGGTTTCACGAGCACAACAATTTGTTGATGGCCAAAGTTGTTTTTTTTTGTCGCACGCTGTTATTGATTTTTCAGTTTGAAAACGAAAAGTGGGCTGACACGAGATCCTGACTCCAGTGCAGCGCATAAATAAGTCGCCCAAAACCCACTGCAACGTTCTTGTGTATGTTTTGTGCCAACAAACAGCAAAATATTTCGAAAAGTCATCGTCCAGCTGCCGCTTCCGCAATCACTGTCCCGTCCCCCAGCGTGGCCAGCGGCATTGTCGTCGGCGTCAGCTTCGTCGTTGGCGTCGTGGTTGTCGGCCTCCACTGTGCAGACATTATTGATGTCTTCTGGGCGCTGCCTTCGGGCACACTCGCCCATACATACATAAATACTATACGTACATATGTATGTATGTATGTACAACATGGCGCTGGTGTATTTTTCGTCGTTCTTGTTGTTGTTGTTCGTATTACACAAATTTCATTTGACTGCAAAAAGCCTCAAATTAAATTAGTTGTGCGAGCGAACTGGAGCGAACGAACGAACGAAGGAACGGGCGAAAAGTTTAAATTCTATTTACGGCGACAGTTTTTATTTTATCCGCCTGCCATTTTGCTGGCTTCGCAATAAATTGTTCGTATTCAATTAAAACGAACAAACGATTTCTGCACATTGCCAAATAATACGTCGAAGCGCAAATAGCCGCTGGCGCATTGAAAGCCATTTGGCGGGCGGCCGGGCGCGCGGTCGCAGCACTGCCACAAGTGTTGTTGGTGTGTTGTAAACGCGTGCGTGTAATTTTCTGCCACCCGACCGCCCGCTTTCCGTGAGCTTAATGCGGCTGTTGCCCGCCGTTTGGTGGTCACGCTACGTGGCGCAGGGGTGATTGCATTTATTTATGATTTTAATTTTGACATTAGCGCGAACATTTAATTTATTGCGTGTGTTTAAATTTCTAGATTTATTCGCGCTTAATGAGCTGCAGCTCGAATCGTTTCCCAACGCCAGCCGCGCCCAACCATACGCGGTCGTTGTACAAGTTTTCATTTTTAATTTGTTGTTGTAATTTGTTAATTTCTTTTTCCTCATTGAGTGCAAGTTATGGTGCAAATTTGGAGCGAAAATTTCGCTATTAAAATTTGTGCAGTGCGTGTAAAGTTGCAGCTGATTTATGGCGAACTGATTGGGGCATTGCGTCAGAGCCGCTGTGCATGAAAATTGGCCCACAGAGCACGCAATCGCACTCGACTGTTTCGAAATCCAGCAGGAATTGGTGCAGCGTGCGACGGCGCGTTGCACGGTTCAGTAATTCGGACAAGTAGCGAGAATTGCATTTGTGAAATTCATCGCGTGGAAACGGCGCGGCGCATCCAAATGCCACGCGGTTAGAAGTTGGAAGTATTTTATCAGTGCTTACGCGTTGAATGCGAAACCCATGCTGGGTATTTGCTGTAAAACAAATTCGCAGTGTCGCAACCTGCGATAGAGGAATTTAAGCCGAATTTATGCAGAAATGATTCTCGTATTGGCAACCATGTCGGCTGCAGTTGCAATGCGCGAATTTAGTTAGGCAGCGGAATATTGGGTTGTGGCTTAATGTTTGGAATATATCGAATCTCATAGTCATTAGTCGAGTAAATTTTGTGAAAGCAGTAGTTATGGTAAAGTTCATTCCTAATCAAAGTGAGATGGGCATAATCGTTATTCATTCGTTTACAGTGGCGCACACAGATTTCATTTCGGAGAGGGTTTTGAGTACAACTTTTGAGCCCAATACCATTTGAAATCTTATTTTGTACCAGCAATTTTTCTAAATTTGGGGGTTTGAACACCCAACCCTGCCCCTGTGTGCTACTAAACTAATATGTTGACAAACTCAAAAGTTGTTTTTAAATTCGTATTCTGTTATTTTGTGACAGAGATACGTAAGGAATTTGTGAAGTGCGTTTAATAAATATCTCAAAGTGGTAAATTAATTTTACTTACAATATTTTCTATTATGTCGAAAAATGTTGCTAATTAAAGGTCAATAAAGTATTTTAGGTAAGACAATTAAATTAAGTAAAGTAAAACATATGGGGTACATTTGACATTTTTGCATGGGGCACATTTGACAAGAGCGAAATCGAGTTAAAACTGCCAATTCCATAAAATCCGGCTTCAACTTCACGTTGTCATACAAAATATATTTTTAAGATAAACTTCTCCAAATATTTTGTAAAATACGTTTATTTTTATCCAAATTATTATTTTTTTTGTGTTAAATTTTTGTTGACTAGAGGCTTATAAATTAAATATCTATTATTTATTTTTTCCTTCGCATAAAATAAAAGATAAAAAAATATATAATAAAATTTTGCTTATTTTTAATCAGAAGCGATTTTAGTTTTTTTCATAAATATATATGTCAAATGTTCCCCTCCCAAAGTCAAATGTGCCCCTTGACTGGGGTACATTTGACAAAATGATTTTTTTCAAAAAACATGAAATTATAACGAGAAAAATCTTATTTGTAAAAAAAATAACTTTAATTTTACAAAATTTAAATATCACTTTCGAGAAAGCAGCATTGATTTTTAAAAATAATCAAACACGTTTCGAGAAATATGGGTTTAAAAAAAAGGTGTCAAATGTACCCCAGTTTCCCCTACTTTTTTTTCAAAATTTGCAAGGTTTTTCTAATATTCGAAAATGGGTATTTTCTGAATTGTTTCTTGAAAAAGTAGGGAAATATTTGGTTTTTGGGCCTAAGACCGAGTCATTCCTTTGATTTGAAAGAAAAAAATAAAAGTAGATACTTTATAAAGCACAAAATTCTACGGAGGCCTTCACCACAAGGATCACAATTAGTGGTGCAGACTAGCTAAGGACGATTTTGAGGGTTTCAATTCTCCAAACATTAACTTGTTAGAACTATATTGGGGGAAAAAATATGGTTCCAAATGGTTTAGCCTCAAAAGTTGTGTGCAGAATCCCCCCAAAGTGTAATCCTAAAAATTTTTGAAAAAAATTGCCACAAATATTTAGAATCAGTTAACCACACTTAAACGGAAAAGCTGTTTGCTTTTTTTGAAAAGTTAAATAATTATGTACAGTCGATGTCTAGTATAACGAACTTTCCATTTAACGAATTTTCGATTTAACGTACGGCCAAATTTTTTCCATTGATGGTTCTATATTACGAACAAAAGTGAAATTTGCTATTCGATATAACGAATATTTATGTTGTTTTTCACCCTTCGAATTGTTTTTATTTGAGCATTCACATTCTTTACAATAACAATTAATGTTTGGTTTCGTCAAGTGAACGGTACCTAAATTGTTTTTGTTTTTATTACGTTAAAACTTTCAAATTTACGTCAAGTTACCAACATTTTCAAATTCTGTTTGTATGCATTGCTGATCATTTTCACAGGATTTGTTTTGCGTTCGGTCGGCTTTTTTCTTTTAAAAATTAAAATTTCAATAACCAATCAAGAGAAATTGCCATACAGAAAAGTTTACTTGCGGTAAAGAGGCAATCGCGCATCGAAGACTTTTTCACTTTCTTTTTCATAAAACAATATATTTGTTTAACCTTCTGTCTGTCCTTTGCTCAAAATTGCGTTCGCTGTCCTTTGGGGTCAGGATGACCCCAATCACACAGTTAAATAATTTACTGACATAACATGAAGAAACGTTACACATAAATCACAAAAGAAAAGGGGAAAGCCCCGATAAGTGTTTTTCTCGATTTGTTATTGGGTTGTAAGAGCGATTAACACTAAATAACACAAGTAGACGACTGCACAAAACCGCTCAACCGTTTTTTTAATTCCGCCTGGGGTCAAATATACCCCTAGGGACAGGCAGAAGGTTAAAAACTGAATATGTGAGACGTATTTCTTTAAGAAGGATGGTTTAAAACAAAAAAAATTTCGATCGATTTAACGAATTTTTCGATTTAACAAATTGGGGGTACAACATAAGATTCGTTATATTGGACGTCCACTGTATTTATTTAATTTGTTTTTTAATTTTCCGTTCCTGCTTGAGCCGTCATTGTAGGCGTCAATATGCGGGTCCTCAGTATTTTCTGGGAATCTGCAGCTCTTATAGTTCTAGGTCCAACATTTCACCGTAGCCATTGTTGCTCGATGATTCTGTTCTAACATTGGCTTCTCCCACATTGTTTTCTCAACGATCCCGATCGCTTGATTTCCACCTCCAGGTGCATTTTTCAGGTTGCATTTACAAAACATGGCCGTCTTAGAACAGGCGTTGTAACCTGATGTTCTTGATAAGACCGAAATCTTTGTTAGCCCTAAAACAATATACAGAATATTCCTCAGTTTCTTTCTTTCTAAAGCAAAATTATCATTGCATTTGGGGCATAAAATAGCACAAACGATTGTAGAATCCATGGCCTTGGTCCGTCCTCGCGCCGTCGCACTAGTGTCACATTCATATGTAGCTGCCCACGGACTGGAAATTTGATTAAAAAAATACGTACAGCAAATACATAACAGGGGACATTCTTGTGGTTGGTCAGTTTATTTACTGAATTTTTTATTTCGCGTTTAACTACTTCCACCTACACAATTTTGGCTCATGTAGATTTCATCGAACCAATTTTCACTGCAAATTATGAGTTGTGCCATGTCTACATATACACAATTTTGTATCTACGTATTTATGTATATATGTATGTATGCAGTGGCGCACATAGGATTTCGGGGCGGGGCTTGCGTAGAACTTATCAGCACAATAACATTTGTAACGATATTTTTCACCAGCAACCAAAACCCCCACCCCTACCCCTGTCTGCACCACTTTGTGCATGCATCGCACATACAAAGTTCTCCCCCCTTTTAGTGCAACACAGATAAAGAAAATAAACAGAACAAAGAGCACTACTTTCCCTAAAAATATGCAACCAAATTCAAATTTTTCACTGAGGAAGCGAAAAATCAAAATTTCCCCATTACACGAATTTTTTATCAGATTCCACAAAGCGCAAGCGATGTTGGTGCGTGTAAACAATGCGTTCTGTAGCCAAACTTCGAGCGCATTGCAGAGCGGCGCTGCCAACTGCCAACCACAGAAGGGCAGGCGGACGGGTGGCCAGCGATAAGCAGCACCGCGCATATGTAACAACTAACCGTTAACTGTTCAGTGCGCAACGGAACGCTACTTTCCCCATCCCTACGCTCGTGGCGTTTAACCCTTTTGGGACAGCTTTTAAGCCGGTTATGCAAAAAATACGAAATTTCGCCATTACACTATTTAAGACCTAAATAAGCTGTTTTAAAAATATTAAAATCGTATGTCCTTCCCACAAAGTCCTGTGAGAGTGGGAAATGCAAATTTCGACTTTTTCGCGCCATTTCTGGTTTTGACATCAGTTCTAGGGTAATAAGGGGTCGCTAAATTCGAATTCGCAAACCGGTTTTTAAACTTAGTTTGCGTTTTCGCAAAAAGTTGGCGTTTCACTTTTTCGAATTTTCCTTGACTTTTCGACACTTCAGACCGTAATTTCTAAACCAATAAACATATTCACATGATTTTTTTTTATGTTGTTGCAATTACAACATCTTACGGCTTTTTTTTATATTGTAGCGATGAGGCACTGTGCTGAATGCTTTTCTATGCACGAATGCTTTTCCAAGCATACTTTTAGGCATGCACTTTGAAGTACGGCCAATTTGGTATAATTCGGTTGGTATAGTCCGATATGGCAAGGATGGTTCGCGAAGGAATGGGCTGTGCGAGAATGGTCGAGCGTTTTCCAATTGGAAGTTGCAAGAAACTTCGGCGCGATAAGAAAACTGGTATAAAAGCAGCAGTGTGCAGCGCAAGGAGTCGAGTCTGTGTTGAGCAAGCAAAGTGGTAAAAAGTGTAGATACAAGCAAAGTGTAAATCTGTAAATAAAGTGATTGTTGGTTTCTGACTGCGTTTGCGGTGAGTAATTGAAGTTGTTTTATTTTCAAGCACAATCCAAACGAACCTTGGAAAACTCATATTCGTAACAATATTATTCATTTTTATGCGTTCGAAAATGTTGTTGTAATAGGTCTTCAAAGTCAGAAAATTTTGAATTTCAAGGTGTTTCTTTTGATGTCGAAAATAATACCGCATAAAAATAATACCAAAAATGTGCTTATGTAAATTTCAACACTTTTTAGCCTTGCGCCAGTAATTTATTTAAAAAATTAACATAATCATCACATTCGTCACCACCACTTCATGAAATGACCGGTACCTATCTAAATTTAATCAATTCATCAATCAATTTAAATTTCATAATATGCAGTAATTGTTTTTCCATGTCCACTATGGACCGAAGTTGCTTAAAAGCAACTTTGGTTTTCAAGAAATTGTATCACTCTAAATATAGCGTTTTTTCTAACTAAAATTATAGATAGCACTACTCGACAAAAAATGGGTTCATCGCGTGCTCCTAAAAATCAAAGTATTTTTTAAACTAATCTCCGGCTACTGAACCCGAAACTGAAAATCAAAAAATTTTCTTAAGAAGCGTTTTTGAAAAATCTTCGAAAAACACTTGTTTCCCTCTTATTTCAGTTATGAGCACATATCTCGTAAACGTGAATTTTTCGACCAATTTCAAAAATCATAAATTTTCGAACACTTTTTTGTAGATAAAATAAATGATATCCTCTGGTTTTAAAATCCACGATGAAAGATATATTATTTGAGCAAATATTAAGCCTAACATCAATAGAATTGAAAGAAAAATGACAAAGTTATGATGCACGGAGTGAAAAGACCAACTTTTCATTTATTACACCGTGCGAAAATATTTTTTTATTTTTCCAAGACCCATCCAAATGTTGATATAGACGTGAAACATGAGGTCATTTATAATATCCTGGCATAGCCAGTTTTTCATTTCCTGACCCAAAAACCTTCTTAAAGGACTTTAAAATTTTAAGGACATACACATTTTAAATATTTTTTTAAATATTTGCGGTTGTGCAATGATGAAGATATGTGTATCAAATGAAAGAGAAAAATTGTCTCCTTTTAACTAAATTTTCTATTTTTAACTTTCAGGACCAAAATATGTCAGGTATGCAAAATATAAATGTTTTGGATCTCAGTCTGTAGATTCATACATCTAAATTTTTTTCTATTTCAAAGTTTGTGTTAGTCGGATGGTTGGTTTACGAGATATGTGCTCATAACCGAAATAAAAGGGGAAAAACGTGTTTTTCGAAGATTTTTCGAAAACGCTTCTTAAGAAAATTTTTTGATTTTCAGTTTCGTGTTCAGCAGCCGAAGATTAGTCTCAAAAATGCTTTTATTTTTAGGAGCATTTTTCGTGTCCAGTAGTGTAGTATAACTCACCCTTGCACTTTAACATTTTATTCACTTTGTAAGTTTCATCATTGACAAATATTTTATAATTATTTTGAATTTGTGTCAAGCTCTTCTCATATTCAGCGCGCACGCAAACTTACTTTGAATAACTGTCCAAAGAAGAAACAGCGAACACATTTCCAAACTTACTGTTTTTTTGTTTTGTTGTTTCTTCTAACAATACATCTACCTATCATTTGCAATTAACCGTTAGAAATCAAGATGTGCCAAACGGGAATTCGACAATAAAGTGAGAAGTTACTTATAAGCAACTATTGTCCTCAAAGGGTTAAATTGCAACGAGGCGCAAAATATGGGAGCTGTGGCCGAGCATTTAATGAAATTTCACACATTAAAACCGTTGGGTTTCGTGTTAATTTTGTAATTCCGAAAGACTGGACGAGGGTCGAACCAGTGCTGGGAGGCGAGCCAGAATAATACAATAGCAAAAAATGCCAAATGTGAAAGTTTCAAATTTTATCTTCATCCCCAAACCCAACGCACGATGGCCATACATATTTTTTGCATACATTCAGGCAGACGAGAAGTTTGCGCACTCATATGTGTGCCTGTGCAGGACCTTTTTTGAGCAGCATAAACTATGGTTGTGCTTCAATTTGAGGATTTTCCACAAACCGCAAAATTGTTCCCTTTTGTATTATAGTTGTTGCTGTTGTTGTTGCACCGTAATCAGAACTGAATACGCACACAGACACACACCCATGCGAGAGGCAGGGACTACACAAATTTTTACTCAATTATAAAAGTTTCCACATTAAAACTGAAACTGGCCGGTGAGCGAGAGAGGGGGAAGCGAGCAATGGAAAGGAGCGTTGCCGAGGCGAATGAAAGTCGTAAAACTTTTATTTCTGGCGCACGCATAGAAAGAACGCCAACAAACCAACAACAATAACAACAATAGGAGCATATAAAAATAGTTTGGTGCTGCAAAGTGTGTGTCTGTCGGTGTGAATGTGTTAGTGTTAGTTCGGTAGTTAAGAGTGTGGGACGACGCTGCCAGCCACCGTTCACCATTTTTGCATTCCATTTAAAAACGTTATGGAATTTTATTAGCACACACACACACACACACACACACACACACACACACACACACTAAAGCAGTCGCGTTGTCAGCAGTTCTTGCTTGGGATACTAGTTGCGCAGTTTTTTAGAACACACCCCGCTCCCCGACACCTAACGAATGCTCATACATATGTTTATGTATGTACTATATATGTGGTTGCAATTGCAACACCCCTCACCGCATCGCGTCAATGACGTGCGACCACTTAAGTACTTTGGTGTAATTTACCGCTACCTCAATTTTGACTTGCACCCCCAGGGAGTGTGGCTCGTTGGCGGCAATGTGCGCTGACTGACTGCTTGGCTATGTGTTGAGTTGAATAACGGTAATTCGTGGTGACAGCAGCCGACGCGGCGACTATGGCAGCAACCGACAATGGCGGCAATTTCGCTGTCTGTCCCGCCCCCTTTGCAGCGTCAAGCAACCACACATACGAGTTTTGTGTGTGTGAGTGCAAATTACATTTACGCTTTTGTATGCAAGTGTGTGTCAGCGGAAATGTTTTAGTGGCACGTAACGGTATCCTCTTATTAGCCTCAAATTGCACGGTCATATACTCGGTGTGGTCCTAATAGCGCCGGAGCATATGTGTGCGTGTGCTTGTGCCGGCTAACGGCTTTTTAAATGCCACTATTTAGACATTTGTGGCGGCGCCTCGCCGCTGCTGTTTGAGTCATTCGGCTCGCTTTTAGATTTATGCTTTTTTTTCTCGCATACTTTTAGGCACGCACCATTGTCTCTGCGATTTTGTCGTTTTCTTAATGTGTTGTTGTTGCAGCGGGGTGACCATTTTTACGTGATTTACTGCAGTTTGGCAGTTTTGTAAGTGCTGACCACTTGCGGGAGGATTTACTCAAAACATCAGCCCGAAAGTATGCCACGAAAATGGGCGTTGAAAGTGTTTATGGGTACTTGGAATACGGAAAAGTTGGTTTGGAAAACTTTAGTGATTGTCTCGTTGATTTGTTGAATCTCTGGTTGATAGTCAGAGACTCAACGCAGATTTCGGTCTACAAAGGTGTTTATTAAAAAAGTTGATAGTGTAAATTCATCTGCGCTGGTCACTTTTTTGCTAAGCAAACCGTAAATACCTCTGTTGCCTCGCATCGTTCGGTCTCGACCTCAACTCAGCCACACATTCAATTTACTTTCAACTAATGAGCCTCTGTGTTTTTCCCTCTTTCGCTTGCAGGTTACGGCGGCATTTCGCCGCGCACTCAGTGGGGCCGCATTGCCGCCCTCATCTACGCCCTCTTCGGCATCCCCATCGTGCTGCTCTACCTGTCCGCCATGGGCGAGGGCCTGTCAGCCGGCATGCGCTGCATCTTCCGTAAGGCGCGCTCCAAGAGCGCCGTCAGCAGCGGGAGCGGCAGCGGCAGTGGCACCGGCAGCAGCGGCAGCAGCTCGGGCAGCGGCAACGGCAAGCTGCCGCCCAGCGACAGCAGCAAAACGGCCAGCATCAACAAGCACTACGCACATCATCACGGCGGCGGCGGCAGCAGTAGCGGCGCAGGCGGCGGCGGCGGCACTGGCAAGCTGCATCCGTCGGTGGCGCATCACTACACGCTGCCGAAGGCCGCCTACCACTCGGCGACGACTGCGGCGGCGTCCTCGTCGGTCGGCACCTCGCCCAGCGTGCCCATCTCGATCTGCGTGATGGTGCTGGTGTGCTACGTCACGTCCGGCGCGGTGCTCTTCCACAAGCTGCAGAACTGGAGCGTGCTGGAGGCGCTCTACTTCTGCTTCACGTCGCTGGGCACCATCGGCTTCGGCGAGCTGGCGCCGACCGGCAATCTGTCGCTGTATCTGGCATCCGCCTACATCCTGGTGGGCATGGCCGTGGTTGCGATGTGCTTCAGCCTCATCCAGACGGAGATCGTGATGTGGCTGCGCAAGTTCAGCGTGCAGGACCACGTGATGCCGCAGTCAGAGGACGTGGCACTCGTCTCGGTTGCGGTCACGCCCAAATCGTCCTGACAACGACCAACCGCAGATCTATTGGGCGGCGGCAACGGCAACGGCGGCTTTGGCGGCAACAGCCTCGGCCATCATCAGACAATGTTCTTCGGACCGGCACACAGTCTCACGCAGTACAGCTCACTACCGCGCCGCTCAGCCGGCGCCGGCTTCCAGCGCAACACGCCCATTCGACGCTCGACGGGCATACCCGAGAACCACATGGAATACTTTGTGCCGCGCAGCATCAGCGAGTTCAATTTGTCGGGCGTGGGCGACTTGGCGCTGCCGCCGCCACGTCGCTACTCGCCCACCATGCAGACGAGCAACAACGGCGTCGGCGTCGGCGTCAGCGGCGTAGGCGTCATCGGCCTGCCACACGGCCTGCAGCTGGGACCGCCGCAGACGCTGCTGTGCGCTCCGCCCCCACCACCGCCGCCGCAGCTGCAGATCGTCATGAAGCCGCGCGAGAAGATGGTCACCTTCGAGGACGAGTCCAAGGGGCTGGCGACAGCGCCAGTGGCCACGAGCAGCGCCGGCACGGCGACACACTGCCCGCACGGCGTGCCGACCACACCGCGCAAGTCGAGCGGCCTGCTGAGCGCTGCGGGCAGCGGCGTCGGCGGCGGCGGTACGGGCGCCGACATTTTCATGTGACGCGAGTCACTGCGGTGACCGCTCGGCGCATTGCTGAGCGACAAGGCTAGTGACGAAGAGTACGTGGCCACGTTGCTGGGCGAGGGCAGCGGCGAGGGTGGTGACGGCGACGGCAACGACGACGACGACGATGGTGGGTGTGGCAACGGCAACGGCGAGCTCGACTCGCTGACGGGCAGTCTCGGCGAGCTGCAAACGACCAAGTCGACGCCGGGCGACGTGATACGCGTTTGAGCCGCCCATCGCCCATCGCGCTGCGTTCTGATTTTGGATTTTTATACTAAAAGTGAGAGATTCTTCTGTAGATTTAATGCCCACTTTGCCAGTAAGTACTAGAAGTAAGACGCGCTGCTAGCTGTAAGTGTGTACGGACATTAGTGGAACGTAGGTGTGACCGAGTACCGACGACCGATCGGAGTAATAAAGCCGCTGTTAGTGACCAGAAAAAACTGTGTGAAGGACGAAAGCATTTCGGCCAAAGGAAAATGTTTCAGCAAATCAGTTCGATGCCAGCTGGAATTTATTATTTATGCGGTGTTATGAGTTGCTTGAGGCATCTTGATTAATTGTAGTTTATTTTCACTAATTTATTTCAAATGAAATTTAATTATTTAACTTCAATTCATAAATTATATTGTAATGCTTTTCAATTAATAGTGAATCCTTGAGCAGTTTGAAACAATTTTCATGTGCTTCCACATATTTTTCGTAATTAATCAATAATTCCACCTTTGTTCTCCGTTGCCTACTGGCATTACATCTCTTTGTCTGTCTGTTTCTCAATAAGCATTGAATTCATATACACAAATGTGTGTATTTATAAGCCAGATTTCGTAGCAATTAATTAATTTTTAAGTGCTGCGTGTGCTTTTCGACAAATCCCATTCAACTACTCTTATCAATTTCTAACAATTTCGCTTGCATATTAAATCATTTTCGTGTCGAAACTTTGCTAATTCGTCAATAAATGCAAAATTTCATTTCGTGCCTCCCGCACCGTCCAACACCGATGTCCACACTGGTGTCCAATGGCAATGCTGACACGTGCCAGAAATTCATCCGCTGCCATCGAAATGCAAATCACCTGCAGCGGTTCATGCACAAACTGAGTGTGAGAAGTGATGCATCACTGCAACTTAAAAACTGCTGACCACATCGCATAAAATTAAATTAAATTACAACCGACTGGGAATGCCTCGATGTTCCTATGTGGAGCAGGCACCACTCACCGAAAGCACAACACAGCACACAACACTCACACGGACATTAGGCATCTCTGTCAAGTAGCAAATTAAAGTTGTGCGTCATAATGGTGGGTCGTTATGCTACAGCGAGCACATCTAATAAGGGTTCGTCGCACACATTCGCAGCGGCCGTCCGCTCACGATCCTTTTCCCTTGCACGTGCGGGTCGTTTGCGTCGTGTGTGTGTGTGTGTGAGATCTGCAGGCAGCGCCCGACGACCTGCAGATAAGCACACAAAGGAGTCGACTGCCTGTAACTGGCTCAACCACATACAAAGTCGAAGTGCTTCGGTGCACGTCGCAGCGTCATTGCGACTTTAGAATGTGGCATAATCATCAACCGACCGCACACTCATATCTGTGACATGCCTGACTGCGAGTTGGGCGCGCGGGTGTGTCGTTTCGTGCTTTGTGGCTCTGACATATTTTCGCAAAATGATGCGTTTAAGTGACTTTTGCCAAGTCTTATTAGAGGGAAAACGAGATTCATCTTGTCTCCGACCACAGACTCTCACACAGCGCTGACTGTGGAATGCATTTGCAATTTTTCCATTTGAATGTGTTTTGTACATTTGGCCCACTGTCGTTGGTCACTGGTTAATGGCATTTTAAAGTGGAATTTTAAATGTGCACACTTGGAGCGCAATTCTGCCGAAAGTCAACGAAATCATTCATTCAAATGTTGGCTGTCAATTTCCCAGACTTGGAATGTCTCCGAGACAAGACTAACAGCCCTCAATTTGCAAACATTAGGTCGAAAGGGTTAGGGTTTGGATGGCCAAAGTGGCACCGGACTCTTCTAGTCTCTAGTCTCTTCTAGTCTATTAAATTTGTAAGTATTTTTTTAAAGCATTTATTTTGTTATTGTGGCTCTTTTTTATTTTCAGATACATATTCTTGTTCCGAGCCAATTACTTTGAGATTATTTATTCAAGAAGATTATTTAAAAAGAGATGAACTTATTTTTTATGCCGGTAATTGGTTTGTTTTACCCATTACGATAATGTGCAAAGAAGCGGTTGCCAACTAGAAACATGTTATATTTATTTATTTTTATTTTATTTTTACAGCCTCTTGCATGAAGGCACAAGTAAGCACACATTCGCGTTTCATTGTCAGACCGCAGTTGAACGACACTAAGGATTCCGTGATGAATCTCTCTGATACGATAACAGTGACGATAGCCCAGAAGACTCAACCAAGACAAAAGTCATCATGTTGCAGCCCCAGTTAGGCAGTGACCCGTAGGCACAGTCGCGTTTGCAGTTTGTGTGGGCATAGAGATCGTCGTTCGAAACGAGTTACAGCTAACTGATGTACCTTACGTCAGGTTTTTCAAGGTGTGAGCTTCCTGCTAAAGTATCTAGGGAGCTATGGCAATCATAAACAAGCTTTGATTTGGTGCACCCACCAGAAAGAGACTTGACTAACTGTTTGGAACAGCAGGTCCCAGCAGCTTAGGGGTTGTTCGACTCAAGCACTGTTATGTGAAGTCTATCGATGATGCTTAGATTAAGCTCCCACCTTGAGCGTACAGCACGTTTACAGCATTTAAGAGTGCACTTGAATTTTCGCGCTCTTTTCAAAATTTTTACTGAGTTAAGAATCAGAAACAAGGCCAAATAAGGCGAATCTCTTTCACTGAAGATAAGTTGAAATTGAGTACTTTGTAGCTATTGCTGAAAAACATAACATCCATCGTGTAGGGGTTCATATCGAAACCAAATTCGCAACCACACTGGTACAGACTGTCCAGCGCGTAATTTCACCTCTCTGACAGATTCGAAATATTTGGTATCTCTGGGCTTTGTAGTTAACTTTTAATGAGCCATCTTTTGCGATCAGTCTTTGGCTTACATACAGAAGCCCATTTGAGTTGTTGAAACAGTCTTCTAATCATTGGACAGTCTCTTAACCCATTGCTGCCTAATGGGTAAAACTTTACCCATGAAAATTGACTTTTAAAAAAAATCACAGAAAAGTTCGTGGTAGAGATATCTCAAAATCATTGATAGGGATGGTTGGGGTAAAGATGGAACTACCTTCGTCTAGTAGAGGGCACCCTAAAATTCCGCCATCTAGCTAGAGTTACCAGACTCCAAAAATTGTGAATTTTCCGAAGGTGGAAAATGTAGCGAAACGAAGTGGCCTTAGAACTTTACAAAAATCTGCCTCCTAACTCACCTGTAAACAATACAATTTTTGTTCACGTGTTTAGCTGATCACTTCAAAAAGTATGGAAAAATGCTAAAATTGCTGCGTAATGGGTAAAAAATACCCAATGAATATCTCAGCAACGTGCAGAGATAGAAAGCTGAAATTTTGTTTCTGGTCATTTTGGGTCAATTCCAGGTCGTGTATGAAATTTTATCAAGATCGTATGGGCGGAACTGGTACCCGGCTTTAATGGGTTAAGGCAAATTGATCGCAAGATCTGTTAGTAAACCATGTTTTTCATAACAACAAACATATTTGAGAGTGACAATTTGCATTTTTCATTACGTTAAGCTAAGGAAAAGGAAGCAACAAATGCAACGTTTCACTGCAGTAAAACAGCAACAACTGCGTACCATCTCTGCCTTTTTTTCTACATTTAGGTCGCATTCTTTGCGGTTCATGAGCGCACAATTTTCGGTCAGTAAGAATGCTAATATTTCAACAAATAAAAACCCCTACTGCTACGCGCTGAGAGACATCAATAAAACATGCCAAATCTGACCATCTAAAACTGTCCAACCGGCACTCAATTTCGCGCGCAGTCACATTAATGATGCCATAAACTGCAGGCGAGTGTGTTCGAGTCGGTCATAGCCGGCCATAGCGCTGCCATACCATTTGCCACTTGCCACATATTTCCGAGCCGCATGCCGCAAGCCGGCTCGCTCCAGAAGCCGCACGTACGGACTCGATTTTGAAAAAGAAATTTTATATGAGCGCAAGTGTGCAGTGGCTGCGCATCCGAGTGGCGGTGCGTCCGTGTCTGCCCGAGCACAACGCGCCGGCAGCACATATTGCAGCGTGACGGCGTGAAGAAGAGGGGGGAGCGGTGAATGGTGCAGGCAGGAGATAAACCTCGAGCGCACGTAAATTGCGGTCTCAAGTGCTCCAATTTGGGTCTTTCAGAGTCGGGCAGGTGGGTAGTGCGGCGTGCCGTGAAAATTTTTACGCTGCGCTGCAGACAGTAAAAAGCGGTTAAAATATGAATAAGAAGAAGAAATGCAAAAGAAGAAAGTTAAAAATAAAAATATATAAAAGGAGTCTAGCGGATGGAATGAGTTGAGCAATGCAATGGAACGGGTGTAAGAGGCGGGAAAAACAAACCACAACCAAAACGAAAACAATCACAAACCGCAAACGTTGACTGCGCCAACTTTGACAAAATTGCAAAGACAGCGTTAAATAACAACAACAACAATTGCATTAAAAAAACAAAAACAAGCACAAGCAAGAACCGCAAGAAAGAAGGAGCTGTTTGCGTCGACAGACAGTCAGACTGGCAAACGAACGAATAGTTGAGGGGCCGGAAGAAGCGCCGCACAATTGGACGGACAGAGAGCACAGCTGCCGGATCGGCGGAAGCGCATATGAATTTATGTTTCTGGCACGCCTCAGCCGTGTGTGTGTGTGTGTGTGTGTGTGTGTGGGAAGTGAAAAGTATAAATTGCGCCGGATGTGGAACGAACTGCAATTTTCTTACATCCATCATAACAACACAGCTCCATCTAACTTTTGTTTTTCTGTGCTCATTTTCCACTCTTTGCGTTCATTACACTCGAGGAAATTTTTAAATCGAAATGTGAACGAAATTGCACTATTCAAGAGAATGCAGTGTCATAATCCTCAATTTGTAGCAAGTTGCTGGTTTCAAAGACCAAAGACCAGAAAATCGATTAATTTTATTTGTCAATCATTGTTTGTAGATAACGAAGCTGCGAAAACAAATGCCATTTGACTCGTTCCAATTATATTTCTTCTTGTCCGTGGTTCCACGAACTAATCCTCTTTCCTACTATTCGTAGTTTTAAATTGTGATATTTATAAAAAAACAAAAAAAACTTGATTTGTTACAATGAACGGAGACACATTCATTCATACATCTACTCGCTCGCCGCACTATTCGTCTATCCGTCCATCCATTTAATTTTAATAATACGATAACTTAAAATTGTCCTTCCTTCTTAACTCATTGCGAGACCATATTATCTCTTTTCTATTTGCTCGAGGAGATGCTTGCGACTAATGTTCCATGGGCCATCCTCTTTTATGGTTGGATGTCGTAGTATCAACGAATCGCAACTTGCCTGCCTGTTCGTCTTCTAAGCTAACACTCTGAGCCGTGCCGGGCGTCTCTTGAAGTTTCCAGGCCCCGAAATTAAAGACTACAACCTTAATTCTGAAACCTTAAAAGTGTCAGGAAGTTTTTTTTTAAATATGCGGAAAATTGTTTAGGATTAATGAATTAATTTTTTATTCTATTTTATGAAAAGTATTCGTCAGCCTCACTGTTTGCTTTTGTTAATTACACTGTGCGTGAAATTTATTCTCAAAAATTCAGGCATGGAGCGACTTTCTATAGGTATACTGAGTTGAGGTCCACTGGATTGGAGGTTGTCTGGATTGGCTCTAGTTTAAGAGAAATCCGACTTTGAAGTTTGCTCATTTTAGACGAGTTCGTTGCTTAAGTCTTCGAATGCTAATACTTAGGTCCTAAATCGTTCCGAATATCGCTTTACTGTCTTCGGCAAGTTTGTAGATATTTTAACGACCAACAAATTTGCTTAAGACACCAATCCAAAAAAAATACATTCAAACTGTGTTTTCGACAAAATTGTCCCAAAAACCTCACTTTCGTCGAGGCATAAAAACAGTATAGCGAACCCTCGTGAAAAAAATAAATGAGTATGCTTTTATATAGAGGGTTGCCTCCTGCATCTAACAAACTAAAAATTTTGCCTGGGAAACGCCCATAAAAGGCGTAGCTCGGCGTCAAATTTCAAAGTTTTTATCAAAAAAACTCAATTAATCTCCAACTAATTTACACGATATGGGTATCAAACGAAAAATATTTGTCATACCTTTCTATTAATGTACAATATTAGATACGTAAAATGCACTAATAAAAGGTTTTAAGCGAAAAAAACATTTTTTTATAAAAATTTTTAAACCGGATTTTTTTCTCGAAAAAATCCATGTCCCCCCATGCCTGAATTTTCGACTTGCACAGTGTTATTAACTGTTTTCATCCTTAAACTACTTAATAATAATGATTCCACACTCCTTTCCTCTCCCTGTTTGCCAAATTGTTTGAATTTTTGCCAAATACTTGTTTCGTAGTTCAATTTTTCATTTTTAATATTATTTGTAATATATAAATATTTAATAATTATTTTGATTTCATCTAAATTTTCAAAATATTTCAGCTGAGCATTTATCATTTCGTTTTTTTTATTTATACCTACATATTCATATGTACACATTTAATGAGTGCGAACATTTTCGCTTTGGCCTCAACCGACAAAACGCTTAAGTTGCACACGTTGGAAATATTAGGTTATGTTTTCCCATGTGTTTTTTTCTGCCCCCTTGCTGGCCTCACTGTTTTTTGTGTATTGTGCCACAGCGGAATTCTAATGAAAATTGTACATAACTAACATAAAAAACAAAACAACAACAATAGGAAATTGTCTTAAACCACACATTAAGTGCGTTTAGTAATTAAAAGATATGAAGCAGACAGCGTGTTGGTTGTGTGCAGCACGTGGCACTTAGTGGCAATTAAAGTTTTTGGCGAGAAGTTGAGGCGACGAGCTTCACACTCCAATTGCTAATGACACCTGCAGCTGCACACAACGTGGCAACACTGTCGGGCATTTGCCAAAATCCACTACTAGTCGACTAACGAACTAAAAGTACATAAAAAACTAGCATTCAATTAGCGTAGATTTAATAATTCAATTACAATTAACTACCAACTAACTGAATAGTGTAAGCCCCATAAAAATGAATATTGTAACTGGATATCATGTTCTAGCTGTAAATTAGCGAGTGGGAAACCGCATAGTCAAATGGAACTAGTCCTGTGTGTATGTATGTGTAAGCAGCGCCAAATATCGATACGCCCCGCATCGCACACCCAACGATGCACCAGCGGCCGTAGCGTGTATCACGATTCGCTACGAATGCCAAATGGGACAACAAGTAGCAATGACTAAGCCACAAGTACGCGTAGTTTAATTCTGGATTTTTTTTCATTTGCATTATTTCGACTTGAAGCAAATGGCGAATACATATTTTCAAATCATACTATTCGAAATTTACAAAACCAAAAACCAAACACGAAGCACTCCACACGCCACGTCGACGAACGCAATACTTATGGTTGCAGGTGGGCCGAGGAGCAGGGAAAAGCGCGAAAGTGTCGTGCAGGCAGAAAATTCGTATTTGCTCTTCTCTCAACGTTTGCGCAAATTGAACACAACATTGTAAATTATTTGTAAAATTTAGCATAGGTTCAATGTCGCAGCAAACTGACAAAGCAGCCGCACAGACAGCAACAACAAAAACTGTCCGGTGTTTGCAACAAAACAAAAAAATGAAAAAGAAAACCATTTAGCAACGATATTTATGAGATGAATGATTTAACTTAACACTACAAATACACCTAAAACTGACCATAGTTTAAATTGCATATGGAAATATGAAACAAACCACAACAACAACAACAAACAAACAAATGGAATTCAATGCATTTTAAAAATGAACATCAAATAAATAAAAAAGAATTTTCAAATCAATAACAAAAACATCGATGTTATTTTTAATCGCTTGTCGTGGCGGGACGCTAAGGAAACATTTAGGATGACTTAAGAGCAACGGGGCACACAGGACCGTTCACAACGTTTGAGCCCAAATTCCAGTTGAAACCATATTGGCAACGGAAATACTTGCAAGATGCAACTATTTGGGAGGAGTTTGAGCCCAAGGGGGTTGCCAGGGCCAGCATGAGAAATATGAGAAAAATTGTATATTTTCAGCTCCAGCACGTACATGACGTACTTACGTACTCTGGGAAATCCATGAAGGAGGAGTGAAAAGTTTCTGGCCGAAACCGGAAATGGTGCCAACAGGCTCGTATTTTACAATCAAATCTCTGACTGCCTACTTTTTATCTGGGCATTTAACCCTTTCGCTATTTTGTTGCCATATGACAACATGCTAATTTGTGGACGTCTGCATCCTCTATGGTTGCAAGAATACATTTTTTTGTTGGTCCTTAGAATAGTTTGAAGATTTAGGAAAAATACGAACTTAATAAACTGAATTTTAAAGTTTAAAGATGAGAAGTATACACGTTTTTTTAATGGTAAATCTTGACATAGTAAAGGAAGAAGAAGCAGAAAACTTTAGATAACTTTTTAATTTGAAGTTTTCTTTCAATTTAGATACCTTCTGTTTTAATTTTGGCTGAAGTAAATGAAGAAATATTCAAATTTTCGTTATGCGTAAAAAGTTGTATGTTTAAGTAATTATTACAGTCACAACGATGTGGTTGCTCTCATAGAAAAACACTCTAAAATACAGGGTCCGAGTATAAAAATGAAAAAATTTCTTATGGAATGTTGCTAATATAACCACATAGAAGCCTAAGACGTAAAATGTAAAATTTTAACTTTCCCCAGTAAAAACCTGTAGCGAAAGGGTTAAGCAAACCTATCAATGACTCGCTTGAAATGTGTTTTCTGTCGATTGCACTTTTAACCACAATCAATGGAGCCAACTTGCCGCTCACTCATTAAATCAGTTTCATTCAGGGACCGAAAATAACTGTTATTTTACAATTTTCAAATCAAAAAGGCATAACGAAAAAATTGCTGGTGGACTTTTTCAAATAATGGCCCCAGCTCCACGAAAATTAAACGCCTTTAAACTGTTATTTTGTGCCTTTTATCATTGCAGGTAAAAATAACTGTTACTTTTGACTTTTATTTTATCGGTCAAAAATAACAGTTATTATGTGTCTTTTATTTTTTCGGTCAAATATATCAGGCAATTTGAATTTTTTCAAAGGCAAACGGCCTTTGAACGACCGACAAAAAACTATTGATAAAATTTTGTTCGTCTCAGTAGACCGTACATTCTGAGCTATAAGACTTGTGCGCCGAAAAAAATGGTATCAATCGTTTTTTAGTCGGTCAAACGGACTTTGAAAAAATTCAAATTGCCTGATATATTTGACCGAAAAAATAAAAGTCACAAAATAACTGTTATTTTTGGCCGATAAAATAAAAGTCAAAAGTAACAGTTATTTTTGCCTGAAATGATAAAAGGCACAAAATAACTTTTATTTTAGTCGGGAAAAATAAGAGTTAAAAGATAACAGTTAAAATCTGACTTTTTTGATTAAAATTATAACCGGTACGGTTCCTGGTTTCATTCCCTTGACGAAGTCTAGTAAAGTCAAAGCCTAGGCATTGCTAAGAAATATTTCATATAATGGACTTCCCAGTAGTAACAGCTTTCTCACCTAATTTAAATTTGCGGTCTTCTATCACGATTTAATGAAATTGCCCGATCCTTTCAGCAGTTCTAACCCCAAAAGAGGCCCTAAAGAAGGTTTATGATCAGTGATACTGCGATTTTATCAAATTCAGAAGCCCTCTTTTTGACAGTTAAAAATGATTTAGAAAAGCCATTCAATTTTCAATCGGTTTCCTCTTTCATTTGAATTGGTGTTAAGCATTACAAAAGTAAACACTTTTTGACCGCACGGTTCTCCCACTTATCCACTTTCACAAAAGTCGGCAAGGCCGTCTTATTCAAAAGGCTCTAAACATATACGAAGAGCAATAAACCTGATAACTAAATACTATACAATCTAATCAGGGATACTTCTATACAATACGTGCAAAAAATTTAACCTCCTGACGGCACTTTGGTTGAGGCCGAAAAATTGCATCCCACTCTCGTACATTTAAAGCAAATGGATCTCAATAATTGAATAATAATAAGTAAGTAAGAGTAAAATAATAAGTAGCCAAGATCGCAAGCCAGAAATCGCATTTGTGCTATGGCCAAAGAAAACATATTACTTTTTATTATCCCCTCAAATTTTACAGTATTGCCGCTGAAATTTGTCCATAATGAAGTGTAAAAATCCACATCAGAGTCAAGATAAAAAAAATTATTTTTCTAACAGCATAAAAACTCGGTCGTGGATGGCAATAACTACATACACTATGATCAATAAGTACCGGGACTGTGTCAAAAAAACAAAATTGTTTTATTCTTCTGGTAAATTTAATTCAAATTCAAAATAAGCCCCATCTGAAGCAATACACATATGCCAACGCTTAATCCAATCGTCCATGCACTTCTGGTAAGCCGAAGCAGGTATGGCCTTCAGCTCTCGCGTCGCATTTTCTTTTATGACCTCTATGGACTCAAATCTCTTTCCACGAAGCGGTAACTTGAGTCGGGAGAACAGGAAAAAGTCACATGGTGCCATATCTGGAGAATAGGGAGCCTGATCGATGATATTCACACTGTGTTTGTTCAAATAATCGCGAATAATGTGTGCTTTGTGAGACGGCGCATTATCGTGGTGCAAAATCCAGCTGTTATCGGCCCACAAATCCGGTCGTTTTCTACGAATAGCATCTCTCAAACGCCTCAATACTTCAAGGTAATACTCTTTATTAACGTTTTGACCGGTCGGAACGTATTCATAATGCACCACACCACGATAATCGAAGAAAACAATGAGCATAACCTTGATTTTTGATCGACTTTGGCGCACTTTCTTTGGTTTTGGCTCGCCTTCAGCACGCCATTCGGATGATTGCTGGCTAGTTGTCACGTCGAGTTCATAGACCCATGTCTCATCACCAGTAATTATACGTTTCATGAACGTTGGGTCCTTCTTAGCTTCGGAAATCATGTCTTCAGCCACTTGCTTTCGATGATCTTTTTGGACGAAATTCAAGTCTTGAGGAACAAGCCGTGCGGCGACGCGTTTCATGCGCAAAATATCGGCAACAATGTGTTGTGCGCTTCCATAAGAGATGTTAAGATCGTTAGAAATCTCTCTGAGGCTCACATGACGATTTTCAAGCACGATTTTCTTCACAATTTCAACATTTTCGTCGGTATTCGATGTTGAAGGACGTCTAGAACGAGGAAAGCCTTCGACCACTTCACGACCACTTTTGAACATTTTATACCACTCGAACGCTCTGGTTCTTGATAGGGCAGACTCCCCAAATGCTTTCTGCAACATTTTAAGCGCATTGGCACAAGAAATTTCGTTCTTAAGACAAAATTTCAAACAAATACGTTGATCAACAAAATTATCCATTGTAAAATGCGACGAAGTACAAAAAGTTGACTGACGCTAACAGCTGCCAAACAAAAACTAATGATGCAATCCCGCTCAAAATTTGACACAGATGTCAGTTAAGGTCCTACCGACCTAAAAAAACCTGCATCGGGCAACGGCGGACAATTTAAAATACACAGTCCCGGTACTTATTGATCATAGTGTATAGAACTGTTTGGAAGAAGGATATTTCGGTTTTTTACTGCGAAGTTAGGAAGCCAAAACCAGCGCTCTTTTCTTTTGAAATTTTCTTGCAAGAAGAAATTAATTCAAATTTTAATGATTCAGTGAAAAATACAAAATTATCACTTTTTGATTTTATTAAACCTTTATTAAAGAAACAGGGTTTTGATCAAACACGCCCAATTCGTAGACTTCAATTAGAACACAAACTTTCCCTGATATCGCTGCAAATTATTGGAAATTATTTTGAGGATAACAGTAAAATGTTTGTAATTTGCTTTGAATTCACTTCTAAAAATATTAAGTTGTAAGTGGCTACTTAAATTAAACCCATAAATCAATCGTAGCTTTTGCTATAAGATGGCAAATAGGTAACGTTGCTCGCAGGCAACTTTGGGATCGATCGGGTTAAAACAAAAAACACTAATCCTCGGATAACCTGATTATATGTTTAGTTTCTACAAGAATGAAATTGCTAGAGCAGAAAAAAACCAAAAATTATTTTACTAAATAAGTCCGTAAAATGAAACGTATACGCCAGGTTGACCTCTAAGCGGATTGACGTATAATAACGTAAGCATATCTTGAAACTGGTAAGTACGTTTAAACATTATTTAAAAATATTAAATACAAATAGTGGAAGTAAATAAATAAGTAAGTAATAAAGGGTGTCTTCGTATTGCGTCTGAATAGATATTTCGGACTATTAAAAAAGTTTTAGGCAAACATCAACAAAAATCAGTGAACATAATCTTATTAAACAGCCTCAAGTTATAAACAATTTTATTAACACATGAAATTTGAGTATTTAAAAATGCATATCCTTGAAGTTCAAGGCTTTAACTATCCTATGCCAGGGCCGCAGCCGAACATGGTCTTGAGAGGTTTAAAGAAATTTTTTGTTGCAAATTTAGTATTACGTGTTTTTTTTAAGCAATTTTTTTAGGACATTTTCTGGTGACTTAATAGTGCTATGAAAATACACTTCTTTCGATTTTTAGTAAAAATTTCATGATATTTGGTTCACTAAACGCGGAGTTAAATTGCATCTTAAGTGAAAGTGTGAGTTATGTGTGAATTGTGTCATCGATACAAAAATTAACATCGAACGAAGAGAGACAAGTTTTGTTTTCGTGAGAACATAAATTATCACTGCAGATTCCATCAATTCCATGCATGAATTCATTAGCAATAAAAGATTCTTTGAAATTCTTCAAAATGGATTTAAACATCTCAATGACATAAATTCATTGCAATTAAACGGAAACTTTGGCTACCGAAAAGTGTGTGCACAGTTTGTTCTGCACAAGTTGACTGACGCCATCTCATCCATCGAAACTTGTGGCTGGCTTTTTTTTTAACAAAAAATTGCATTTAACCATCAACCACAGCTCATGCGGCACCGTGCGACTTTCACCTTTTCGGAAAAATGCATTTTCCCATTAAAGGAAAGCGTTTTGAAGACGTAGAAGCCATCCAAAAAGACATCCCTGCCAATGATCTAAGACACTCATTCGACATGCTTTTAGACCGTGGAATTTAAAGTCGAAAGGGGACTATTTTAAATAAAACAAATCGGTTTTGCCAAAAAAAAAAGTTGTTGTTTTTATTTTTTCTAAGTAGTATGGAAATGTGATTGAAAATGTTGATTATGGGGGGGGAGGGGTTGATGCCCAATTCTCCCCTTGTCTAGGCCCCTGTTCTATGTATTGCATTTCAACAACAGAAGTAAATAATTTTAGCTGTCGCAACTGTCGTTGCGATGATATTTGACAAGTTAACTATGGGATATTTCCTGTGGTGGATAGACAAAAAATGGTTAATTTACCACAGAGATGCTTCGTAACTTTGGCTGGCAATGCGCCAGCAACCATTCAAGCATTCAAGGACAATATTCGGGTTGTAATTGGCAAAGTTCAGAGACTAATCCACAAAAACATGATGAAAAAAGAACACGAAATTTGTAGAAGGGCCAAGGAAGATAAATTGTGTGTTTTTGTGTTCTATTACTATGCAAATCTAATGTAGGGAGTATCACGTCATGTCGACCTTCGAAACAACGAGGTAATCAGCATAAGGAAAACCACATCTTTTATGTATTTTATTTATTGCCAAATGACGATAGAGAACATGTCAGAGTGCTTCGTCTTCTTTGCCCCAGTTATTTATTTTTATTTATTAATTTATGTATTTATTTATTTGTATCGATTTGCCAACACTACAAGACTAACAACCGATCTTATATACAGTGCTGGCAGCATAATAGTAGAACACATTCCACAAAAACTTAAACCTAAAAGTAACATAAATAACTTAAGGGTTAGTAGTAAGTAACTTAAAAGTAAACAAAAAACAAAAAAAACACAAACAAAGAGAAACAAATAACCAACAGTTAAACGCTCAAACTATTACAGTCGTGTCTGGATATAGTGAACTAATTATTGCAAGACCTGTTCACAGTATTGAGGTTGTTCACTATATCAAGGTTAACATTTTTGTTCAAAAAGTCGTTAAAGAGTTAAAATAAATTTTATCTATTTGTAAAAAAAAGGATATGAAAAAGGTCCTTTGAAAATTTATATACAATTTTCTTGAAAAGTAACTATTTTAAAACCTAAAATCTCCTTGATCACCTGTCAAAATTTCATTACTCTAACTTTATTGGTTCGAAAGATATTAAAAAAAGGCGGAATCTGCAATTCTAATAAAGTACAAAAATTCTAATTTATGTGAGTATCGGTATTTTAAATAATAAAAAGATACAAAATCAATGAAGCGAGAATAATGAAATTTTGACTCGTGATCAAGGAGATTTGGGGTTTTAACATACTTACTTTTCAAGAAAATTCTGTATAAATTTTCAAGGATATAAAGGATTAAAATTTTCAAAGGACCTTTTTCATATCCTGTTTTTACAAATAGATAAAAAATCAATATTATTTAAATTCTTGAGCCTTTCCTCTTTCATTTTATATACATATCGCCATATTCTAACGAGGTTAAGTCTTTTTTATATTTTTTTATTTCTTATCCCTTCAAAATTTTGAAGTCCTTTTAAAAGGACAAAGGATGTATAAATGAAAAATTGAGTACGCAGTATTTCTATGTTTGGTCTCTAGTTTCACGCCCATATGGATTTTTTCCGGTGTGAACAATTTTTTTAATTTTTGTCGCACGGTGTTATATGATATACGAAAAGAAATATTGATAAACTGACAAACACACTAGATCTCTTAGGTCGCGGTGCACTTTCCCCGCTAATAACTGACAAACTCCTATAGTTACAATATTACGAAACCCTAACAGCAATTGTCACTTTTGGCATTACAACGTTTCACTCTTTAACTGACAGTCCGCACTCTGCGCTCTGCCGCACGTCTCCTTCATTGCCTTCTTGAGTGCACTTGCGTTGTAGTCAGCGGCTGCACTCTCTAATTACATTCAACTTTAGCCTGGTTTCTCGCGTTTGTCCCAGGGCTAAGTGTTTGTGGAAAGCACACCCACACACACACACTTACATAATTTCACACTCAAATGCAATTATGTTAGAGTCATAGTGCATTTGCATGTGTGTGTGTGTGTACGGCTCGCATACTAATTTTGTTAAACGCTTCGTTAAATCATTAAATTCACATTTGGTCTTGGGGCGTGAGCGCGCACGAATGCCTTCGACAACAACAACAAAAGCACCATCAACACCAACATCAACACCAGCAACAACAGTAATAGTAGCAGCAGCAGCAACAGTCTCGGTGTCACCATCACCGACGTCATCGGTAGTGCCACCCATCACCAGCCATTGCCACCGGCGCGTCGTTGCCGACGACGCTGCGTCTATGGGGACGTCTTGACGGTTGCGGCGACGTTGTGTTTATTAAACAGCGGTAACACAGCTTAAGCCACAGCGGCCAACGCCAACTACAACGACATCGGCAGCGTCGACGTCGGCATCGGCGTCGAAGTCAGTGGCACATTATGTTGACGGCAAAATACACACTTGACATAATTTCATTATGTCGCTCGCGTTTGTATTTTATTAACTTGTTTTTAACACTCGTATAGACAGTCAAGTTTTCGCCTATCCACCGTCGACGCGCCGCCGCACGTGGTTGCAATGCGGGTTGCGCCCACCATTTCCTACTCGCATGCATGCGACTCTAATTCAGCGCCGCCCCGCCCCGCCACTGCGAGCGCCAACTCGCAGCGAAGTCAAAGCCGAAATGTGGAATACTAAACCACACACACATGCATACATACAACTACATATTGATTGTATGTGCGTGTGTTGGCATGTGTGCTGGTTGAATTATGTTCGCCCTACTTGAGTGCACAGCAAACAACTTAATTTTTGCTTCTTGCGCTGTGACAGCGCGAACGCAGCCGATCTGCCGGCAGCGCGCCCAGCTGTCAGTGTCGTCATTATTGAAATGTCATCAGTTATGCGCGCTAGGAAAGCACATGGAAATTGGAAAATGTAGTTTCAGCGCCGCGTTAATATGGAAATTTCGTCTATGTACTTCAGACTTTTTGCATTTCAGTTTTGCATATCACGCAAACAAACTTCTTGGCGAGTATGACATTTCTTCAATTTTTCATTCGCACTCAGCGATGTTTTTTTGTGCGCTCTCGTTGTTACGTAAGTCATTTTGTCAGATATTTAACTCTTTTTTTTCGTTACTTTTGATCCGACGCAGCACAATGATTGATACTTTTCGGTATGTACACGAGATGTTGTACCGCTAAGCGACGAACTCATTGAGCTGATTTCCTCGTCCTTGTAATAAGGACTTTCCTTATCAACTTTATTCATTTTTCTTACTCCATCTAATCACTTTTGCGGTAAATGGTATTCTTCGTGTATAAATTAAAACTTTTTTCAACTTTTTTTATGAAATAAGTAATAAGTAATTTATCACCCAAGAAAAAGCATTGACACATTTTCGGCTACAGCCATGTTTCAAGGACATCTATATGGAATTTTTTTTTAAATTATGTTAATATACTGTACACACAATCACTGTACTGAATTTGTTTATGTACTGTATATTTATATTTATATTGAAGCAATCCTACTTTTAGTTTTTTCTATATTTGACACCATGATTCAATACAGAGATTGCGCCTTCCGAGAGAAAATCAATTTGAAGCCGCACCAGTGACGTCATCGGAGAATATGTAGGGATTCCATCAGTACTTTTTAAATTCTTTCATTTTGAACTTACATTTTGCTTCACACTTTTGAGCAAATATATGGATTTCTTTATGCTTTAGCCCTATATATATATGTACTTGCATAACAGTTTAATAAAAGCTTGTATATCTTTACAAAATAAATTTGTAAATTCATATTATTTATTCATATGAATAACACAAATAAAACAAGTGAATTTCGGGAGGAAACCCTGCAATTCAATTCAAATTTCGTGCTATGTTTTTATTGGTTGAAAATTTTTTTGACCAAAAATATTTTGTTTTGTGAAAATTGTGCCGCTTTTGCTTGTTTGTTTTCTTGTGTTTGTGTTAAATTTGATAAAGAATTTTGAATTTCGAAAGTCCTCGCGTTAAAAGGTGCGTTTAGTAAAAGAATCGCGGAAATATTTACAAAACAAAAAAACGAAAGTCATGCGGTGTGCAGTGGGCCTGTGTACACGAAATAATGAAAACAAAAAAGGTACATGAGTGGCGACGTACTTTTCAAATCGAAAATGGAAAAAAAAATTATTAAATAACAAAAAATGAATAAATATTTAATGTTGCCCCACTGTGTTGCTCTCTCCAAAATTCAATCAACATTTTCAGCCAATAGGAAACAATTTTGTATGACGTCACTGGTGCGGTTTCAAATTTATTTTCTCCCGGAAGGCGCAATCTTCTATTCAATGAATCTTGATTTGACACTGTGTTCTAAATTGTGAAAACGAGTTGACGAAACGAAATCGTTCCGCTTTTTTATTAAATAAAAACTTTTTGTGCACACCATCGAACGCATAAAACAAAAAATTATTTATTACCGTCATTTTTTTTTACTACTCCATACTTCAAGTATACTCGTAATATAGTACATACATTTTTCTGTTAATAAAATTAATTTTTAGGCATTAACAAAAGATCAAAGTTACTTTATTCATTCACAGATGAAAGAAAGAAAGAAAGATGAAATTACACATTGTTAATTCTCTAAGCGCTGTTTCGTTAATATTTATTGCCCTCGTGCATGACTTTCTTACAATTCAGTCGCTGTGATATTAAAATTGGAACCATGAGGGTGGCAAATCGGGAATACCGATCCAAAGCGTTTAGCGAAGTACTCTGAATTTATGATTATTCATTGCAAATGGTAAGCCGAGATTAGGGATGGCTTGGGGATTAGGGATGAGTGCCGGAATTATAGCTGGGCACTGCCTTATTGGTTAACATGCCAACAGGCTGCGACTGCAGCAGAAAAGAAGAAGATTGCGGGGAAAGAATATGCATCCGATTTATATGAAAATTAAATTTGCAAAATTTTTTCTGAGTTGCCTATCAATAAAAGGAAGGTTGCCACCAAGAAGTTTAATATTAGTCATAAGAAAGGATGTCGAACATAAAAAGCGGCTAAGAGAAAAATCCCGTGTGGAAACACAATGGACCCCGAAGGACCTTAACACTGCATTACTATCGTTCAATTTCTTAGTAAAATATAGATTATTTAACCAAAACCAACATAAAGTTATAATGTAATCAACATTTGCATATTTCGGAAGGTTTTAGAGTATATTGCATTTGTATAAAGAAAGCAATTGTTTTTATATAATTGTTTTCAAAAATAATTGGGTGTGTTACATCCACGATAGTAGTAACGTTATAACATTGCTGGGTGCTTAACACCGATTGTTAGTAATGAAGTTGTATTTTTTATAAAATACATTTACATATTTTCATTCACTTTTTTGGCGACAATTTTTTTTAAATAACGTATAGACCATTTAGTAGAAAATCCTTACAAATTACGCTCTAACAAAATTTTTGCATATGACTTTTTTGATGATAATTTAATTTAATAATAATTACCGAATTATTTTAAGTTATGTCAATTTTGCTGATCGTTTTTTCATGTTATGACAATTTTACAAAATATAAACATTAAAATTGACAATTAAAAAGTCGAAAGAAAAATTTTGAAAATTCGAAATTAATTAATTTATTTGAAAATATAAACTATAATTGTCACAACTTTACTTAGAATTAACTCCAACAAAGATTTATTTCATCAAAAGTTTCACAATTTGAATCAGGACTCTTTTGCATTGAGCTGCAGCGATCAAATAGCATCAAACTTCTCGACACAACTAAAAATAAGTCACTATATGTAGCTATGAAAAAGATAGAAAAACAAAAACAATATGCTGAAAATGTGAAATATATGTTTGCAAAATCTACAGTAACCCACTTTGCACCTGTTGCTATGAATCAATCAATTCAACATTGCCAGAAATGAACGCAAGCTATGACGACTTGTTTGATAACCTTAAAAAGTAGCAGGTATGTTGTTGATTTTTGTTTGAGTTTTTACGCAAAATTTTACCTCGATCCGAAAAAAATTATTGAATAATTATTTATTACTTATTTCTTTAGCTTTCTAAATCACTAAGCCCAAGAAACAAAAATTGTCAAAAACCAAAAAAAAAAATATCAAAAATTTCCCAATACCTACAACTTTTTATTTCACAATTTCATAAACAATTGTTTATATTAAATAAATGAATTAAGAAACTTATACCTACAATTAATTTTTGTTTTTACATGTTATGCTGTTCTGATTATGAAAAAATTGGTTTTTTGTTTATTTTACCTCAATGGATAAGTAAAACGGATAATAAAAAGTTGTGGGTGGATTACACCCATAGTTAGTAATGTAGTTAGTGTAATAGACGATAGTAATGCAGTGTTAATGATGACCTCAGAGACAACCTAACCTACTTAACTCCCTGTAGTAACTTGATCAAATGAATGGAGCTAAGTTTAATTTTAAGATTTGAAAAATACTTGAAGCATCTTTAAACTTCTTGAAAATTTAAAATTTTGATTGACTTTCATATTTTTGTTAAACTTGTTAAAAAATTTAATATCAAAGAATTTTAGTTAGGAGACTAAGTTTTTGGTAATAGAAAGAGAAAGTGTTGGATTTAGTCTTCAATAAAACACTTTAATTTCGTTTAAGAACTTATTTATTTGACGACCTGTCACCAGCACTGATCAGCGAAGGAATGAATCGAAGTAAAACTTCTTGCGCAGAAGTAAAGTGCAACTACGCATTGCGCAATAGATACACAACTGCAAGACAACGGATACACATGCGACTAGCGCACAAACTATCCTTTTAGTTAGCAGACAATTGAGCGGCCTAACGGGACTTTTCCGTTGCTGCATTGCGCATCAAATAAACAAACGCAATCGGACACGATCAATGCATTTTTGCTACGCACGAGCAGAATTCCTGCGCAATAACATATTACGCAGTTTATTAATAAAGGAATTCTTCTCGTGTATTCAACACACCTCCTCAAAAATTAATTGATCGCCACAAACTGATTCACATGTTTCTACATTAATAAAAAAAATATTTGCTGGTGAAAAGTCGTGTAATCTGGGGAATGACAATATTATGGTTCAACATTCGTTGCAAGGATTGGGAAAACCCAGAAAAACCCAATCAAACCATACATTATTACATTGTTTCTCAATATATCATATTACATTTTTATACATACTTATATACATTACATTTTTTTAATTAATTTTTTTGTTTTCCTTCATATGCTTTATTTCAAATTCATTTTACTTCTTAAATCTAAAAATCTGGCTCCAGACAGCGGCTTTGTCAAAATATCAGCTAGTTGTTTATCTGTAGGAATATACTCAATTTTAATTAGTTTATTTTCAACTTGCTCCCGTGAAAAATGATATTTAATATCGATATGCTTCGATCTTTTGTGACATGACGGATTATTTGCTATACTTATGCAACCTTGGTTATCTTCATATATTTTCATTGGTTCTTTCAATTCAATTTGTATACTATTCATTAACGACTTCAGCCACAAGGCTTCTCTAACGGCTTCAAAAAGTGCCATATACTCTGCTTCAGTAGATGAAGCAGCAACAGAGTGTTGTTTCTTTGTATTCCAACAAACTATACATGATTCGAACATCATAAATACATAACCAGTAGTGCTTTTCCTGTCACTAACACTTCCACCCCAATCAGAATCAACATAACCAGTTATCATTTCTTTGCAATTTAAGTTTTTAGAATAGACTAATCTTAAATCACTCGAACCTTTAAGATATCTTAGAACTCTTTTAAGGCACTGCCACAATTCTTTATTATTTTTATTGCTATATCGACTCAATATATTAACCGATGTACTTAAATCGGGTCGTGTGCACAACATAATATACATTAAACAGCCAATTAAATTACGACACGGTGCATCACAATTTTCGTCTGAATTCAATGCTTCATAATCTAGCCTACTTGGAAGTGGAGTACTAACTGCTTTAGAATCAATCATCTTAAATTTCTTTAAAACATTTTCGATATAAGCGGACTGACTAAGACTTACGCTATTATTAACTCTTTCGATCTTTATCCCAATAAAATATTTAATCTCAAATAAATCAGTCATCCTAAATTTGCTCTTCAAATAATTTTTAAAAGTGGTCATTGTTTCAATATTCCCTGTTGCTATTACTAGGTCATCCACATATAATAACACATACAGGTTGTGATGTGCATCACCCTTATCAAGAATGTAAATACAACGATCTACAGCTGAATTCATGAAACCGATTTCTTTCAATGCTTGTTCAAAAATTTCAAACCAACACCTTGCAGCCTGCTTAAGACCATATATTGCTTTATTCAATCTGCAGACTTGATCACTACCACAGGATAATCCCGGAGGAGCCGTCATATAAATCTCTTCTTTCAATATACCATTCAAAAATGCGGTTTTAACATCCATGTGGTGAACTTTCAAGTCAAATTGGTTTGCAAAAGCTAATATAAATCGGAGACTAGAAATTCTTGCTACTGGAGCAAATGTTTCATCATAATCAATTAAATATTCCTGTGTGAAACCACGCGCGACCAGCCTTGCTTTATATCTAATTGGATTGCCTAGCTCGTCATATTTCCTTGTAAAAACCCACCTACAACTAACTATGTTCTTATTTTTAGGTTTTGATACAAGAGACCAAGTTTTGTTATAAAAATGAGAATCAAGCTCTTCTTTAATTGCTTCTTCCCAATGTGACCTATCGCTTCTATTTTTAATATCATCAAAAGAATTTGGAACGCTATCAATGAAACTTTGTGCATTCATTATGCAACTTTTGACTAACAAATCACTTTCTTTGTATGATATCTGTGGCCGTTCCTTCAATCGATCACTTCTTCTGACTTCGTTTTTTTCCTCACTTAACTGTGAGTTTTGTAGCTGACCATTGTGTTCATCAGTATTCTCTAATACATTTTCACCAGTCTCAACTGGATCGGCATTCTCTTTACTTGTTACCACACCACTAGGCTGTTTATCTAATGCAAATTCATTAGATATCCTTTCCGTACTCTCATTCGGGAATTCAATTTCATTACCAGAGTTTCTCAACTCTACTCTGTCTTTTACAACAGTCCTAGAATTTACCATGTTTGTTTCATCAACGATCACATCTCTCGCTGACACAAACTTTCCAGTTGCCACATCCCACACTTTGTATCCATTTGGTTCGTATCCAACAAGAATACCTTTCCATGATTTTTCATCAAATTTTCGTTTTCTTGTTTTATTATGGATATATACTGTCGAACCAAATACTTTCAAATATCTTAAATCAGGCTTTCTATTGTGCCACATTTCAAATGGTGTTCTCATACTATTTTTCAACGCTTTACTTGGACTTCGGTTAATCAAATAGGTAGCTGTCAATACAGCTTCACCCCAAAACCGTTTGTCCAATTTCGCTCCACTAACCATAGTACGAGCTTTTTCCGTTATTGTTCTTATCATGCGTTCAGACACACCATTTAGTTGTGGAGTATGTGGAACTGTTAGGTGGTAACTGATGCCTTTTTGAACACAATAGTCGCGCATCTCATTTGACAAATATTCTCTCCCATTATCAATATATAGATTTACAACTTTTAAATTGAAATGGGCTTCACTTTTTGCAACAAAATCTTTGAAAGTGGCAAAAACGTCAGACTTATAGGTGATCAAATAAGTTACACAGTAGTGTGTATATTGATCAACAAAAATTACGTAATAGTTCTTTTCATCAACTGTAGAAGGTGTTATCGGGCCACAGACATCTGAATGGACTACAAATAGAGGTCTTTTAATGTAATTTTTATTTTTAGATATATTAAAACTTAGTCTAGCTTGTTTTCCATATATACATGCCTCACATAATTCATCAGTTGGTTGCACAGTCTTTAAAAGTGCAATATCATTAAACATATTTTTGTTTTTTATTTCCAAGAACTTTCCTTTACTAATATGTCCTAATCCTTCATGCCACAAAAGATAACCATTATTTTTAACCATATTTGATGCATACGCTTTTCTGCTTAAAACAAATTCGATAATAGGAACATTATGAACACATTTACCATCAATGATTACTTGACCATTCTTGCTGACTTTAACACCTCCTGCATCAAATTCGATTTTCAATCCAGCATCCTGCATCCGTTTCACTGAAATTAAATTCTGTGGAACATCTTTACAAAAAAGTACATCTTCCAGGGTAATTTCGTTTTGAGAATCATCACAGAGCCTAACGATGCCCTTCTTTGTAGCATAAATATATTCCCCACACTTTGCGATTGATATCCTTATTGGGTACTCCAGATCGACACAATCGGTGAAAAGATTTTCGTTATTAATAATGTGGTCAGAAGCTCCAGAATCCAGGAGAAAAGACACGTCGCCGACAGTAGGAATTACAGCTTCATTTCTTATCATAAACGCGAAACCGTTTCGCGGTGAAGTAGTTGCAAATTGTGCAGCTTTGGCATGTTCATTCTTTTTGTTACTCAAAAACCTTTTAAATGCATAGCAGTTTTTTTTTATATGTCCATTTTTACCACAGTGATAGCATTTCACAATTGGCTTGGTATTTGTTTTAAAAGTTTTGAATTTATTTTGGTTTTTAAAGTTTTGCGAGAAATTTTTATAGCTTTTATTGTTATTATTACACATCGCTTGCAATATTTTGGAACTTGTGTCTTTATTATCGCTTCTTAACTTAATTTCATGATCCAGCAACCGGTTCTTTACGAAAGCCAATGTTAAATTATCTTCTGACAGTGTTTCAATTGCGGTTACAACTCCATCATAAGATGGTGGTAATGTTAATAATAAGTGAGACACTTTGTCCATCTCATCAATTTTAGCTCCCGAAGCCAACAGTTCGTTAATTAGGTCATCAAATAAATTAAAGTGACCTAATAATGGGGATTCACTCTTTAATTTTAACGAAAGCAACCTTTTCCGCACAGCTAGTTGCGACGCTAAACTCTTTCGCTCGTATATCTGATCTAAGTTCTTAAAAATTTGCCTTGCAGTACTTTCACTACTTGCAAAGCCAAGAAATGAATCACTTAAATACTCGATGATGATGCTTTTAGCATTTCTTTCACTTTTTCTCCATTCGTCCGTAATGTCTTCTGGCACTTCAGTGTCTATCACTTTTAGAGCATCTGTTTCCGCCAAGAGTGCTCTAACTCTAAATTTCCAAATTGAATATTTTTCGCCATCGAAAGGCTTAATGTTTCTTTTAATTTTCTCCATTATTTTATATTAATTAATTCAAGTTTTCCAAGTTCACTGATTTACACCAAAAAATATTTACACGGATTATTTACAAAGTGGACGGGAGCTGGGCCCATAACCTGTTGGATTTAGTCTTCAATAAAACACTTTAATTTCGTTTAAGAACTTATTTATTTGACGACCTGTCACCAGCACTGATCAGCGAAGGAATGAATCGAAGTAAAACTTCTTGCGCAGAAGTAAAGTGCAACTACGCATTGCGCAATAGATACACAACTGCAAGACAACGGATACACATGCGACTAGCGCACAAACTATCCTTTTAGTTAGCAGACAATTGAGCGGCCTAACGGGACTTTTCCGTTGCTGCATTGCGCATCAAATAAACAAACGCAATCGGACACGATCAATGCATTTTTGCTACGCACGAGCAGAATTCCTGCGCAATAACATATTACGCAGTTTATTAATAAAGGAATTCTTCTCGTGTATTCAACAGAAAGAAAGCATTTTACGCAGATTGAGATATTATTTGCCTTTGTAATACCATCGCTATTGCATCCTTTTACTTGTAATAAGTCGAAGCAATTACAAAAATTAAATTTAGTCATTTTCCTGCAGCAAAAATTTAATTACTTTATGACAATTGCCAAATTCGTGTAGAATTGCACTGACAAGACGTCTTCCGAATATATCGAAACTCTTTGTCAGCGTTCAGCTTTGAGTCAACAACTTCCAATTTATTGCATTCACTTGATGCCAAGAGAGACTCGGATTAATTTACATTTGCGCGCAACCCAACTGGAAAATACACAAAACACACAAATTTAAGTAAAGTCAAACACAAACACAAATACAAATACAAATAAACAGCGTCAAGCGCCCGTCCGCCAGCTCGCAGCAGGCGGCAGCAGGAGAAAGTAGCCACTTGCCGCACTCGCCGGCTGACTGACGTTTTACTCAATCTACAATTTCCACTCAACGTTGCGGCGTGTAAGCGATTTTTCGCATTTTTCGGTACGCCTCGTTGGGTGGAAGTTTTGTTTATCGATTAACCGAAAAGAAATTACTTGCCACTTAAGCGGAATTTTTTTAGAATTTTAAACCAGAACGTTCTGTTTGCACAATTTTGATGGATTACCACTTCGTTTGCGGGATCTTGCGCCGTGAGTGTGTGTGTGTGCAACAGCAACAACATTCAAGTACATATGGGCGGTGATTGTGCGAGGGTGAGACGGGACCGAGTGCGAGTAAAATTAGAATTTTGTATAAAGTTAAAAACATGGATTTTGCGCCGACACACAGTGGAGCCAAAATTGGAAAGCGAGCAATTTGTTCGCAGACACTTTTTATTCAAAACTCGATGTCCATATTTAGATTTATTACGGTTGTCGTAAATGTGAAATTCAAAGTCAAATACCAAGGCACAAATTACATTTAAAGTAACATTAATTTTGTCGATGTTTTTTCGATGTTTATCCTATAAATAAAATAAGCCATATTAATCGAGTAGATCTTACATATAATATCAAAAATTCAATACAATGTTGGTGTTTAGTTTTAAATGAAAATTCTACAAGTTAAGCTTGGAGTTAAGATTGTTCAAAAGCTGATTAAAAAAGTTCATAGTACAAAGAAAATCAATCCAAACACAAAACTCAATCAGGGTATTTATTTAGTTGCATTGTTTTATTGCCCAATTATTCGTTGCTTAGCAATGAAGAGATAAATTTGCTTGAGTGAATATTGATCAGTTAAATTACAGCTGTGGCTGTTTGCATAATTAGTTGTTAAGAGTTTATTTAAATACTCACTTTCATACGCTGTGAACAATGGGCATTCAAACTTGAAGTGATGCATAAATTACGGAAAGAATGAATGGATTACTTTCGTCGCATGGAATATATTTGTAATTTTACACAAAACCTAAGTACTTATTCGAAAAGCAGCCACAGTTATTACAAATTAATTTGCTGAAATTAATTATGCTGAAAAAGATATTCGCTTTTGAAAAGACAAAGAACATGATTCAGATGGCTGCAAACAAAGAAAATAAAAATGCATTTTTTGAGGTTAGCCAAGCTTCTGGTGTTTCTGTTGTTAAGGACTGCCATAGATGTAAAACATTTACTTCCTTGAGAAACACATTGAACTGTGCGACTCAATTACATTTCAATTCCACATTTCTTCCACATTTTAGAAGGACAATTTTGAAAGACGGTGTCGACCAAAGAGAACTGTTGCGGCAGGCCGTAGCTACCATGTTATGGCCAGTTAATTAAGTATGTAAGTAGATTGGTGTCCTTATCTTAATAACTTAGTTAATGCTGTAAAAAAGTGTTTGAGAACAATTCCAATAGCCTCTATTCCAGTTCTAATTCAAGTAACGCAATCGGATTGAACTGAGTAGGACTTGGAATTGCCCTTCTAACGCATCTTCTAACCTTCAGCCGAATACAACACGGTTGCTGCCAGTGTTGCCAGATACACGAAATGACTTTCTCCTAAATCTTAAAAAATACCGAAATTTCCTCCCAAAAGTTAAAAAAATCGCCTAAAATTGTTTTATAATTTGCGTCATTTTAAAGGAATAAAACTTCTCATAAAAAAATAAAAATACAGTCGTGTCTAGATATAGTGAACTAATTATTGCAAGGCCTGTTCACAGTATTGAGGTTGTTCACTATATAGGGTGTTCACTATACCCAGACACGACTGTATACACATATAATTTTTTTTAATGCAGCCTTTTTTATTCATCTTCAGCTTAACAACAAAAACTTAACATAACATATAACAAATGAATCAAATAAAAAGTGCAATTTTTGGCGGGATTTCATTGTGACAGCAATAAGTGAGAACGAGATAGAACGAGCTTACATTTTGTAAGCTTACAAATTTTTAACACAATAGGTTGCTTTGACTATTAAAATATTTGTCAAAATATGTTTTGTTGCCAGTGTTCCCAATACATCATACTTCGTTATACAAAAATCTTCCAAAAATCCACTAAGGATCAGAAAAATCCCCTAACATAAAATAAAAATCTCCTAAACATTTCTTCCTCCTAAAAAATCTCCTAAAAGGTAAGGAATCTCCTAAATCTATGAGGAAATCTCCTGATCTGGCAACACTGGTTGCTGCAATCAAACTGTCAAAGAATTTGACTTTACTGCCTAACGACTCTACAGGAGACACTGGAGCGTTCTTGCCTTTTTAACAGCCTATTCTGATACACAATTGTCCAGCGAAAATCTTGAAAACTAGGCACCTAGACAAGTGTAAATCTTTACAATGTCCCATTTATGCTCGTTAAGGTCCCTACAAGAACACTATCAAATAACCGGTCATTTGATAGTCAGGCCTGATAGAAATATCGGTCAGCAGGCCAATTAACAAAAATGATAGGAACTCATGTACGAGGGTTGCCTTTTATGTTTCGGGATTTGGCAACTCTGGTGGTGCAATCTGGAAACTGACAGCTGTATCGTACTCCTATTATTTATGTCCGTCAGTCTGCCTTACTCCCACGCGTGACGTTCCGCAACCTACAAAATGTATAGCTATCTCGCTTGTTTCCAGCTGAAAATTGGAAAATGCGTGTTTGTTCAAAAATTGAAATATGCGTGTTTGCTGAAAATTAAAATACGCTTCTTTGCCTTTTTTGCTTTTCTTTATTTATAAGAAAAACCATTTCTCAGGTTCTGCTTCTGTAATGCGTTACAAATATATGTAAATAAAACAACAATAAATCTTTTTTCAGTAATTTCATTAATTTTGTAATCCTTGCAAGCAAAGTCATCGAGATTTGTAAATTGCTAGAGCCACAAATTCCTGCTTCGCTTTGTTTACAAGGGTTCCACGACTTTTTTGTCATTTTTTTCACTTTCACTATTGCGAATACTTATCTTGTTGTATTTGCTGTTCCTTTAATCTCGTCTCTGAATGGATCGTCGTCTTCTGGTTCTGTAAAATATAATAAGTTATTTAAAATTATTTTTCTGGAAAAATACGAAATTTTTGCTTACCGCTCCGTTTGCTCGCACGATTTTCAAAATTTGAAACACACAAAATGTTGCTATGTTTCAATGGCGTTTTGGTCAGGCAGTTCTTGTAGGGCAATGTGTTGGAGTTTTGGTCAGGCAGTTCTTGTAGGGGTGTTTCCTCCTCACATTTTCTAAAATTAAATATTTGAATTTTTTATTGACTGCTGATAAATTTTTATTTTTATTTCGGCTCATATTTGAAGACGGCAACATTAACAAATTAAAGCAAGACGAGGTCTGTATGCCTGTAAGTAGTACTTGAATGTATAGAAATAGCCAAATTGATAATCCAGCAAGACTGTAGGATCGCACAGAAATACTTTGCTCGCATAGAAAACAAAACATTAGAAAAATCGCAGCGATTTAAACAGAACATTGTCTAGTTGGTTGTTTATATGGATGTCATGCTAATAGTTTTGGTAGTTGTTGCCACTGCCGCAGTTGCGGAGAACAATCCCTGTAGGAAATCGGACTGGTCCAAATGTAGTTTTTCAGCTGGTTGCTTGTCACTCATAGCTGACCTCAGAACCGACTCGTTTCCTTGGAGCAAACTCACTTTTTTAACGTGGCGGTGTCCTAGGCGACAGTCAATTGTCCCCGTCTGCGTCCATTTGGAAGTAGTCCAAAGTCAGTCCTAAGTAAAACAGTTTTCAAACCAGTTGTTAAGCAATTAGTTTGGGAACTAGTTGTTAGTCAGCTAATTTTTCAACTAGTTGCCATGCGACTCGGTTGAGGACTAGTTGATTTCGGAATAGTTTTCTAACCAGTTTAAATGAAACATCAACTTTTTCAAAATAACATGTCATTTAATTCAACAATTATTTGAAAACTCAAACAAAACACAAAAACAATCAATTCATAGTAAACAGAAACAAAATATAAATGCAATGTATTCAAAATTCAGTCTTAAAAAATGAATGTAAGAAAAACATTCTTACTCGACACTACTTCCTACGCTATTTTTCTTGTTGTTTAAACTCTTTTGTCGGAAAAATTTTTTTTTCTGAGCATACAATGCATGGCGCAAAACACTGTCGGGGTCATCATCGCCTTCCACCGCGTCTGCAATAAGTAAATAACAAGGAAATAATTAATTTTGTATAAAAAACCAAATATACACAGTAAAATAAATAAAGAAATATAAATTAATAAATAAGCAAAAACAAACTAGACAAATAAATAAGTAAAATAAATAGATAAATAAAAGAATATGTAAAGAAATGAAAGAAATTGCATAATTAATATATCTTAAAATTTTAAATAAATTATAACAATAAGAATAAAAAGAACATAATAATAAAAAATACGAATTCACAATTAATGAATGAAATAATAAATAAACACCTTTCAACACGCCATAAAGTTTTGCATAGTCTTTTAATCATTCCTTCCCGTGGCTTTCATCGACACTGAAGTCTACAATTAGTTCGATAGAGAGAACCGCAATTATGTTCTTTTTAAACAATCCTCTTATGAGGGACTTAACAGTTTTCACCTGTAAACAAAATTAAAATAATAAATTAAACAGTCTTTTAAGTATGAAAAGGCAAAACAAAAACAATACATACATATATATCCTTGTTTTCTTCGTTAATTTTTTCATTTAGGGCTTTTAGTTCAGTGCGATTGTTGACAGGAAAGTCAGCCTTCAATGCATTCGCATTGCACTCCTTTCTGACGAGACTTTTTATTAAGACCGTTTGAGCAGCAAGTGTGTCCTTGATCACTGCGTTTTGTCGTTGAATCATTTCTATTGCATAATAAGCAAATTATTTTGAATAACCATGCAGTCAGTTTATTTATTTAAAGTTATTGTATACACTATGATCAATAAGTACCGGGACTGTGTATTTTAAATTTTCCGCCGTTGCCCGATGCAGGTAAAAAAATTTTTTTTAGGTCGGTAGGACCTTAACTGACATCTGTGTCATCTGAGCGGGATTGCATCATTAGTTTTTGTTTGGCAGCTGTTAGCGTCAGTCAACTTTTTGTACTTCGTCGCATTTTACAATGGATAATTTTGTTGATCAACGTATTTGTTTGAAATTTTGTCTTAAGAACGAAATTTCTTGTGCCAATGCGCTTAAAATGTTGCAGAAAGCATTTGGGGAGTCTGCTCTATCAAGAACCAGAGCGTTCGAGTGGTATAAAATGTTCGAAAGTGGTCGTGAAGTGGTCGAAGACTTTCCTCGTTCTGGACGTCCTTCAACATCGAATACCGACGAAAATGTTGAAATTGTGAAGAAAATCGTGCTTGAAAATCGTCATGTGAGCCTCAGAGAGATTTCTAACGATCTTAACATCTCTTATGGAAGCGCACAATACATTGTTGTCGATATTTTGCGCATGAAACGCGTCGCCGCACGGCTTGTTCCTCAAGACTTGAATGCGCCGTCTCACAAAGCACACATTATTCGCGATTATTTGAACAAACACAGTGTGAATATCATCGATCAGGCTCCCTATTCTCCAGATATGGCACCATGTGACTTTTTCCTGTTCTCCCGACTCAAGTTACCGCTTCGTGGAAAGAGATTTGAGTCCATAGAGGTCATAAAAGAAAATGCGACGCGAGAGCTGAAGGCCATACCTGCTTCGGCTTACCAGAAGTGCATGGACGATTGGATTAAGCGTTGGCATATGTGTATTGCTTCAGATGGGGCTTATTTTGAATTTGAATTAAATTTACCAGAAGAATAAAACAATTTTGTTTTTTTGACACAGTCCCGGTACTTATTGATCATAGTTTACCTCTCATTTCCTTCAATTCAGCTTTTGCTAGCACGCAGTTCTCGCAGCTGCTTACGGTATTTTTGGCTGGAAGAAAAATTGAACGGCTTAAAAAAATATAGATGAATTTAAAAAACTCAAACAAAATTTCACAAAGTTTTTATGTTCAATTAAGATTTGTGCAATTTTGATTAGTCTTTATTATTTATACTTACATTGCGTAGATACATCTGTATCGAAGCGGATTTTTTTATGTTCTTATACATTTTGTTGTTATTTACGTAGTGTTTGTATATTATGTCGGTTTTTTGTTATACATAAATAAATACGTTGTTATTAAAGTACGAGCATGGAATTTTGAATTTAGCAAAATTTTGTTTATACAGTTTGTCAAGAAAGTGTTTTGACAAAGGAAAAAAGTTGCATTTTCTATCTTTCGTTTAAAAAACGACGGCATTTTGGGTTTGTTTTTGATTTTTTTTATTGCATTTCAATAAATAAAGTTTTTTCAAACTAATAGTAACAAAAGAAAACAATTTCAAAAAGTATTAGCAAAAAAGCCGCAACAAAAACAACAGGTATTCAAAAATTCACTTGTCAAGAAAGTGTTTTTACATTTAACATTTTATAAGTAAAAGTAATCGAAAATGAGCAAATATTATACTATTAATATTTTGTGTGCCCACCTTTGGCATCTATAACGGCTTGCAGTCTTCTTTTCATGGAATATACTAACTCCTTGGCATTATAATCGTGTGGTATTTTCTGCCATTCATCTACTATTGCTATTTTAAGCTGCTCACGGGTTTTCGGGAGTCTTTTCGCCACTTTTTTTTTTAATAAGCCCACAAATTTTCGATAGGGTTTAAGTCTGGACTTTGGGCAGGAGTGTCCAATACTTTGCTGCAATTATACAGAAGCCACAACCTAACTACATGTGATTTGTGTTTTGGGTCATTGTCCTGATAAAACTTGAATTTTGGTTTGTTATCAGCAATGAAGTCAAATTTTTGGGCACTGTTTATCAAATGGCATTTCAGAATCTGCAAATATTGTTGTGCGTCCATGGTATTTTCAATAAATGCTAAATCTCCTACCCCTCTGCTTGAAATGCATCCCCACACCATGACTGATAATTTGCCAAACTTTACTGTGGGAATTATATTGCGGTTTTCCAATGCTTTTAGAGGCTGCCGCCATACTTTATTGGGGCCGTCGTTGTAGTACATCATAATTTTGGTTTCGTCGCAAAATATGACATCATCCCAGAATTCATTTGGCTAGGAAATGTGAATCGTTGCAAAAGATAATCGCCTTTCAATATGCTGCACTGAAAGCAGTGGTTTTTTTCTAGCAACTCTTGAAGTGTACTTATGTTTTTTTAAGACTTTTCTTATTGCTTCATGGGACATATCCACACCACACACTTCCTTAAGCTCACTTGCAAGATTCCTAGTCGAAATTCACGGATTATCGTTAACTTTTCTAATTAAAAACCGTTCTGCCCTTTTCGATAATTTACGCGGACGGCCGGTCGATGGTTTTGCTTCTAATCTACCCTCTTTTTCCGCGCGGTTTAAAATATTGTAAATTGTCTGCCTCGTTAATGCGAACATCTCTGCTAACTCCTGAACATTTTTTCCAATTTGATGGCTGTAATAAACCAACTGAGCTACTTCAAATGTCGTCCTTTTTCCAGGCATTTCAAGTTTTTTTGTATCTGATCACAACTACTGTGCTTGACTACCTAATCGCAATTAAATCTAATGATATTGCGAATACATAAAACAACGCATGCAGAGCATCGGACCCATAACTGTACAATAGCTCGGCGCGCGACAGTAAGGCGCCTACAGCGCTGAAGAGGAAATGTAAAAACACTTTGTTGACAAGCAAATTTGTGAGATCGCTTTGTTTTCGTTCCTGCATTTTGTTCCAATTTCTTGCAATTGCATTTTTTTTACACGGTTCGCTTTAAAATACATCAAATAAATGTCTCGAACGAGAAAATTCAATAAAAACTTGTATCTCATGGAATTTGGTGCATAGAAAACCACAAAATATGTTTTTTCCCCATTGTAAAAACACTTTCTTGACAAACTGTATATTATTTTTATTTCTTGTTTTTGTATTAGTTCTTGTTATATTATTTCTGTTTATTTTCTTTTAACAATTATTCAGTTTTTGTAAATGTATTTCCTTTTCTTTTTTCACATGCCGTCTTATTGTTATTTTACTCATTTTTGTTTAATGTAAAACACAAACCAAAATATTCCGCAATTTCACGCTGCACGTACCTACGCAAAAATCCAACAGAAATACGCTCATGTGCGTAGGATCAGTCCTGCTCAACGAAGCAGAAATTTGAGCAATTATTTAAGAAATTTCCATGTCGCGCTCAAAAGAAAAGTATCATAACATGAAAGGGATACTTCACATCTAACAGTATTTTTGTTGATCATTTCCTCTCTGCTCCATGTTTCTCATTTTCATGTGCTCTTCTCAGTGTTTGATAATGCTGTGCTTTTTTGGAGCATTGATTTCGGCTCCGTGCTACTGCTATCGCAAATGAAATAGCAGTAGCAGGAGCCGTAGCACGAAAACAAAACGCAAGCACTCGGCTCTGCTGCGGAGCCGCGGTAGCACGGCACGGTTCTCAACAGGGGCCGTTCGCTTCTGCTACTTCATGTTAGGTAGTCGGTAGTCCCATGGCTCTTTTGCGAATAGTTTTGGAGCCGCGAAAGTAGGTAGCCGAACAATGCTCCTTTGGCTCTTTTACAGATACTTTTGAAGCCGCGATCGTGAAAATGCAGGGACAGAAATCCTTGGTTATTTCATTTTCATGTGCTGTTCTCACCTATAAACGCGCACACAGAACGTGATCGATTAGACGCGAACTGACTGACTTCTGCATTCGCTGACAGTTACTTGGACAACTGGTTGTCAAATTGACTTACAAAAAACCAGTTTAAAAACCAATGAATTTTGGGAACCAGTTGTCTCAGGTCCGATAGGGAACTAGCGCAGGCAACACGACAATACTGAACGGGCATTTATCGGCAGCAGCAGCATTGCATACTTTTAGGGGGTAATGGTAATTTTCCAGGCATTATCGCAGTCCCGGTTCAAGGTGATACTGGAACTTCCGAGAACGAGTTATGCTGCGGGAAAATAAGTAGAAAAGGCAGCCAGGAAGTGAAAGTGAAGTGATTTTGAAAAAGTGAGAATAAAGCCACTACAGTGGTGAACTGCGTTTAAAAAAAAAAAAAAACCAATTCAGTGTGTTTTATTTTGGCACAATCCAGCGATACAAAGTACGCCTGCAACAAGAAATCATAAAATCGGTTCGGATCTTTGTATTTGGTCCTATTTCCAATGAACCTAAAATTGTTCGTCCTGACTGACTGAATTCATCATCAGCAAATCCAAACCACTGTTGCTACAGACATTAAATTCAAACAGTTTGTTATATGTTTGCTTGTATGGAAAAAGATGACTTAATGTCGCTATAGACTTCACACACAAAAAATAAAATTCATGTATCGTAGAATGCAAGTTACTTCTATTTATTGGATGTTACCTCTTTCGTTCAACGATAACAACAGACAAGAAAGTGAAGTTATAGAAGACTAGTTCGAGAGAGCAGTCTTTAAAGGATTACACCGTGCTACAAAAATCAAAAAATTTCAAAACACGAAAAAATTTTTCTTTCTGACGTCAGGATTTTTTTTAAAAGAACTTTGAAATTTCAAGGACATGTTTATTTAAAAAAAATATTTTAAAAATTGAGCGCATTGTAGTATATGGGTATCAAATGAAAAGAGAAAAATCCTTAGAATCTCAGAAAATTTAATGTTTTGGTGCAAAAGGACGAAGAAGTGTTGAAATGTCCTTTTAAAACTTTATCCTTGAATATCCTTGCAAATTTCCAAACTTTTTTTTTTATAAAAATATATCTTAAGGACTTATATGTACACTACTACATCCTTGAAATTTGTCCTTCTATCTTTATTAATTTAGGATATACAAAATTTAATACTTCTCTCTATCAAACAAAGATACATACATATATTGCACCGTACGACAAACATAAAATATTTAGTTAACTTATGTATAAATCGTTATGCTGCTAAAACTAGAGGTTAAATACATTAATTCTGCAATTCTCCAAAAGAAGAAGAAGAAGATTTTTTTTCATAAGACATTGAAAACTTAAAAATTTAGTTTGTTTCAATAAAACTCATCCAAGAGTAGCAAAATGAATGCATGAGGATACGTACTTACTGTGAATACCAGTGCTCACAATTTAATAAAAAAAATTAACAAAAGTAATTTAAAATGCATTTAAAATGCATTTTATAAATTATTTATTTTAAAACAAATTGTTTAAGAAAAATGTATGCGTTTACTTTGACGTTTTTGGTAGGTGTCACGGCACAGCGACCAACAATACTCGGAAAGTACTTGACACATATTTTTCCGCCGAAAGCGATATCCAATTACCGAAATGTCTTGGTGGAAGCGCTCTCCGTGTTCATCACTAACTTCACCTAATCATTTTGCAAATGTATGCTAAATGTAAAATTAAATATTTATGGAATACAATAAAAGTATTTACACCACTTATCATATGGTCAGTTTGTTATTTTTAATGGTTCTGTAAATACGATTTCAGCATCCTTAATGATATTGAAATTATCCATATCCTATAGAGAGAAGTATTAAATTTTTTATATCTTAAACTAATACAGTTAGAAGGACGAAATTCAAGGTTTAGTAGTGTACATATTATTCCTTAAGATATATTTTTTTCAAAAAAATCTATTGGAAATTTGCAAGGATATTCAAGAATAAAGTTTTAAAAGGACATTTTCAATACCTCTTCGTCCTTTTGCACCAAAACATTAAATTTTCTAAGATTCTAAGGATTTTCCCCTTTCATTTGATACCCATAATATTATTCTACAATGCGCTCAATTTTTAAAATAATTTCTTGAAATAAACATGTCCTTGAAATTTCAAAGTCCTTTAAAAAAATCCTGACGTCAGAGAAAAAAACTTAAAACGCAGTTTTACTACATTTGGCCCCTAGTTTCGCGAGTTTACCGATTTTTTCGTGTGTTTTGAAATTTTTTGATTTTTGTCGCACGGTGTTATGACAGCTGCAAACATAAAGAAATTTCTTATACCACTGCAGTTCTCTGCAGTCTTCTGATGGCAATGGTTATTTGCCGTTTTAGCAACTGCAGCTGATATTCACTTATCGGGCCGACTTGACCGCATCATGGCGAAGTGGTGGTCAAAGTGATTTGCAACTCGAGCACAACACACAACTTCTCAACACGTTACCGAGAATTTACAGTTTTTTGGAAATTCCTTTATTCGAGTAGAAAGAATGCTTGGCTGAATACACAACTTGGTTACTTGAAAGCAGAAACTTGCAATCAGACATGGAACGTGGCTACGAACAGTTCCAACTTCGCTTGCCGGCTTTTGATGCCAGCAGTCTTTGCAATAACGAATGCCAAACTGCTTACACAAACACACACAAACTGACACACTCGCATAAATCAGCGAGCACAAAGTGGAATGCAAAACTGAAATCAGAGAAGAAGTGCGGGGCATAATGAAAGTGAGCGCCAGAAGAAAACAAATTAGTCAACACAAAGAATTGTTTGCCGAAGCAATTAAAAAGAAATTATCAACTTTTCCTACTTGGCGCACGTTCAAGCTCGCACACCAACACACGCACACACAGATGTGATTTTGGCGCGACAGCCTTCGGTGGCGGTAAATGGTCGCCCACATACAGGCGCGACATACATTTACGTACATATGCCATGTACTTGGGTGCTTATGTGACTCACACACACACACACGCACACGCACACACACACACGACACACCGAAGTGCTCGTATGTGTTCATATTTATTATGTACTTGCGTACTTAAAAAAGAAAAATGTTAAATTATGCGCGGCCCAAGTCGCTGGCACGCAGCTACGGCTTGCAGTGTGTTCGTGTGTGTAGTCTTCGCATTGGCAGCCCGCGTATACTCGTACATGTGTGCATGTGTGTGCGTGACGGGGCGTCGTTGAAAACAACTGGGCATGGGCGCCTGCCAGTATGCCACACTTTTTTCGCACGCGTTGCGCCAAACTTGGGGCTGTGGTGCGTGCGCGAGGCGGAAAATGATAAACTGCATAGCGCCAATTTGACTTTACTTCTTGCCACTGCCATGTAGTGGTTGTATTTTGTTCTGCTTGCATTTCACGATGACCTTGGGAGAAGTAAACGCAAAAACAAAACCAAAAACCAAAGTGGCAGAAAGCAAAATGAAATGAAATGGTGACAGTGACTGGCAGTGCAACGAAGTGGTGCCAAAGTGTTGCTGCCGGTAGGTGTGACAGTTTTATTTGTGTGTGCGTGTGTATGTTTGTAGGTTTGTAGGTCTGTGCGCAAGGCCTGCGCGTTGTAAGACTTAACAAAATTTGCGTTTTTTACTTGGATGTGCGTGCGTGCGTGTATATATGTAAATAAACGTGTGTGTGTGTGCGCGTCCCTGTCTACGACAGTGTGCGACAGCGTCAGTGTGTCACAAGTGTAGCAAACAATTTGCTTAGATTGACAGGGTAACAGCTTGCAAGACAACAATAACGACGCAGCGAAAATTTGTAGCAGTGGTAAAAAATGAAAATTCATTTAAATGCCTCTGACAGCGAAAGCAGTTAAAACGTGTCAGTTAAGGCTGACTGAGAACAGTAGTAGACAGCAGCGCACCAACAATTCAATGCCGTTTCTGAGCAATGGATGTCAAAGTTTGTTTCCTGCGTTCTCGACTTTCTCTCGGGCGCCGTAGGCCGTCGAGAAATATTCTGTATTTAGTATTTGATTAAGTCAAGATTCAACACAGAGAACTTCTTCCTTGTGATCCAAGGCACAAACCTCTTATCAACGGTCAACACTTAACAACAACTGCTTCCAGCAATGAGTCTCTGTTTTGGTAGCGAAGTGGATAATGGAGATAAAATGACGTGAAAAACGCACAGGAGGCTGTAGTGCAGTGCTGCCGTTTTCAATTTTTCTTCAGTAGTATAAATTCTAATTTTTGGGTAGTATTTATCGACTTTGAGTAGTACACATGCATATTTTCTTAACAGTGTAAAAAATCGCAAGGATTCATTAACTACTAAATCAGATACTAAGTTTCAAAACACATTAACAATTTTATTTATACAAAAGTGAAAGAAACAATGTAATTCAGTTACAAAAATGTATATAAACAAATTTTATATGTTTTTATTATATAGTAATTTTTTTGGTGGCTCCCATTTTTCCGCAAAATTTTCCCCTAATAAACTTTTCGAAGTTAAATCGAGTGGAGAGTAGCCTTTAGTAAACAGTTTCTTTTCTAATCTTTAATTAAATTTACTTCGGACTACTATGCGGAAACGCAATTACAGTACCAATAAACTGCCGAAGGAGCGGAATCATATACCCCGTTTATACGACAGCTCAAGTCGCTTTCAGTCAATACGCATCGACTCAATACAGGTGATATACACTCAGTTTTCGAGCATTTTCAACTAAAAAACAAGCAACACTAACAGGTAATTTTCATTCAGACGTCAAAAAATAGGAAAAACGAAAATATAGAAGCATACTTTTCAAACCTTCTGCAGTCAATTCGCTTCTGAAATCAATGTATAAACACCTGGCTCGAAAGCGTATCGAGTCAATGCGAATCGACTGGGACCGTCGTATAAACATGGTAATAAATTCATTAATACTGTTTTTTTGGAAGCTTGACTCAAGTTCCAAATTTAGCAATACCATCCATTTCGCTTCTAGAGCTTCAACATTCTGTTCTTCAATTAAAAGTGAGAACCTTTCAATTAGGGGAACTAGGGTGGGAGATTAATTTTTTGGATGTATACTTTCCAAGCACCCTTAACTCAATGATGTCTTAAGTCGACCTAAGCGATTATCGTTTTTGACCACAGATTTAATAACACTTAATAATACTAATACTTCTTTTTCGATGGACTTCAATGGAAAAAGTTTATAAAGCTTTGATAAAATACTTAATTACTTCAATTTATTAATATCACATATCGTTCGAATTTTACTTTTAGCACTTCAAGCAAACAACCTTGAAATGGCTAATTGGGAATGGGATAATTTTGAGCAAACTTTAAATTGATGTTTTAAATTCAATAATTAGTTTCTTTTGATTAACAATCCAACGGGATTTGGCCCCAATTTGCGCTGGTCAAATAAAAATGCCAAGCCCAAGAGAAATCGAACGATTTTATACACTTGTATCAGGATATTCCAATGATTACGAATTACATGTTTTTTACATGTTTAAGTTTTCTGACTAGTCGACGTCCCATTGACCACTTTATTGTCTTTATCAAATTTTAAAAGATTCTTACAAGAATATGCAAAAATATTAAGTTATTTTGTATTTAAATACAGTAATATTACTCTATTATTTCACGATTTTCATTTTTGGGTATCGCATCCGTTGCGCTGTTTCCAAAGTTTAACACTTTATCAAAAGCTATTGTACGAACAGCATTTGGCAACATAAAAAAGGTGCAATTGTCACTTTAGTCGCACAACGGTAACTCTACGGCGAGCTCATTTGCTTGATAGCAAAAAATACAGCAAAAAGTGAGGCATACGGAAACACATTTGTTAGAAATAAAAAACGGCAACGTTGGTTTAAATTTCGTGCTTTGGCAATGTTCAGTTCGGTAACATATTTGTATATTCTTTTCGAGTAGCCTTACTTAAAATATGAAAATTAAATTGCTAAAACTTATATTACAGAAAATAGTAGTAAAATACTACTATAGTAGTACGTTCGGCAGTACTGCTGTAGTGATAGTCAAGCTGTGCTTAAAATCCTGAAGAATGTACGAGTTACTACTAACATTGCCCAAGAATGAATGTCAAAATTAGGCTTTAATCTGTCGCAAAATGATATAAGCTCCACTTTATTTAGATTCCTGAATACTGTTGTGTTCAATGTAACAAAATTAACTATGAACCAGCGAACTGTGGTTCAAAGAATATACCTTTCGGGCCAAGGACAACACTTCCAACCATTGCAGCAGTTGCCTCGGACTGGGTTCAATCTACTGCAGAACTGCCAAGTGTTTTGTAACTCGCTCGAACAGGATGGCAGGATAACTGTTTCTGCAATTAGGAAAGAAAGACTAATCCATGAGTACAGCAAATGGCCACCATAGACACAATTTCGGTTCCAACTTGAACCTGGAGAACGTAAGCAGCACATGACATTCTCTCTGTGTATGTTCCGCATTTGCTAGAGCGGACTGTGCACATTAGGGTCTCTTGTTATGCGAATTATTTTGCCTGAGATTCGTTAGACAATTAGAAAACGTTTTTCCTGCCACCACTTTCTCTATTCTCTTCTGAGACAGAAGTGCAGTGTTACACCTGAGTGCTTTATTAAGTTTCTCTTATAGATTAACGCACTCACACATCTATCCCGTCCATCCATCCATTCCTCTTTTAGAGATCAAATTGCAACCGCTTTCGGTTTTATCGCTTATAACTTTTGCTGAAGCTGCAACAATATGACGAGACAGCCAATATTCTACTTCTCCTCTACACATGTCCTGCGTTTGCTTTCAGATGCAAAACACACATAGGTTTTTTTATTTTTGAGGGATTTAAAAGTTCGGCTTCCGAAACAGAAATATTTTGATTTTGCTTTATCGGATTTAAATTGTCCCACTGCACAGTGATTCGTTCCATAGACAAAATTGAAAAAATTTATAGTTGTTGATAATAACTGTACCTTATTATACTTGTTCAACTTTGAATGTTATTAACTACATTCCAAACTAATTCTATTATACATTTGAAGTTTAGAAAAAATAAAATTTTCACTTCGCTTCCACAATTCATTGAGTGAGGTCATATATTCAAACACGCGCAACATCAATAATAGTCTCAGAATTTATCGATTTTGATATCATTTGAAAGGAAAAACTCCAACTAAGAAAACTCCAAAAACTCTGTGCAAAAAATTAATTAGTTTGTGTGCAAAAGCGGCTCAAAGTTGAAACTTTTTTCACAAAAAAATCGAAGCAAATGTTTTCTGTTTCCTAGCCTAATGAGTAAAAAAAATCTTAAAAATATATCGTTAGCTCCAAGTTGCTAAAACTTTTAATATAGATTAAGAAATGATGTGGCCATTTTCGTGTTTAATGTTTTCTCAAAATTTGCAAAGCTGAGGCTTTTACTTCACTTTTAATTCAAAATATTTTTCTAAATTAAAAATCTGAAAATTGGCAAAACTTGAAGGAAAATATGTAAAAAGTATGTGAAAGTATGTTCCTGGATTTTTTTATTTTAAGAAGCATTATTTCTTTGTCGGATAATGCAATTACATCCTCCCATATCTTCCGATCTCAGAAAATAATTCAATTTGAAAAGTGGTCTAAACACCTATTTTTCGCCAACATTTATTTTATTTATCCCTAAAAGTATGCAATCAGCATGAAAAATTTATTAACTAGTATACCTAATTGTATGAAGAACGGACCACTCTTTCTAATTTTATCCCGCGGTTGTATGGAGTCGAATCACTGTGCACTGCCCATAATTAAGTTATCGATATTTGCAACGGTTGGTGAAAAGTTTAGAAGTGAACTTACTTCGTCTGTATAGCAACAACTTGTGTGCCGTTTGCGTATTTAAAAACTCAAGTCAGGAGATTTCCTGCAAATGCCTGTTATGTATAAAGCAAGAAAAGTTGAAACAAACAACCCACAAATTTGTTCATTAAGATTCAAAAAACTTTTTAATTTCCTATAAAGCTTCATAGGTACTGTTTCTGTTCCTTATTTTTGATAATCATCGACTTAACAAAAGATTATCAGATTTACCGAGTTTTCGTATCCTCCTTGTTGAATGTTGCTCAAAAATTAATGTTATCTCTTTAACGGGTTTGTTGTGTACGCAAACACGGCTTTGCTGGTATTGAAATACCAAGCAGGCAGCTATGATTTAAAGCCATTATTATTATATGTGGGTCTCTGTATACTCTGACTCGGGAATGTATAATGTTGAGGTTAAAATATGAGAACACTGGAGTCTTGTCGGGACTGTTCATAGCTCAAGTGATATAGAAAGAAGGTGAGCGAAGTCAAAAGCGTCTGCACAATTAACTCAAAAGTGAAGCTGCGATCAGCAAGCATCGAACCAAAAATATGGACCGAACGCCACTGAGGCGCAACGCTTGGACGCACAAGTAGAGCGCCTCGTTGGCGATTTACTGCACAAATTTACCTTCTGCTGGCCACCCTACGGCCCAGCAATTGCGGACGTACCGCCACACTGGGGCGATGAAGATCAGATAATAGAGGGCAATCAGCTGTGCTCCGGCGTTCGATAGTTTCAAGTAGATGCGGTTAATGAGGATTGCTCTTAGCGAGGCCATAAATATGGGTTATTGGAACAACGTGGCACCCAGTTCGACACCCTCCTACAGAAGTTTCCCGAGTATGTCCGGCCACGTCGCGCGGCGTTTACTTCGCATGTGAGAAGTTGTACATCAAGTTGTAGACTTGCAGTATGCGACAGATGTGGTAAAAGCATTTGAACCGATAGTGCAGCGGATTGAAGTTGAACACTACTTCGAGTACGTCCTCGTCGTCGTCCATGGTGGTCACTGAGCGAAGGTTCAAGCACTTGTTGCACTGCCGCTAATGACTAATGGGGGAAAAGCATTTTCATCACATTCAAGTTCGGCAATTGAGTTAATGTGACTACTGAATAAAGGTACGATTACACGATGCGTCCAACGCACGAATAATTCGTCCCAAAAATTCGTATAAAATTTGCCCAAAATATGTCGAAACTAATATGTGTATTGAAACATATTATACAATGCGTTCAACTTCTCGAATTTTCATGCATGTAGAATTTTTTGTTCGTGCACGAATGTGGGGAATAAAATTTTGAAAAATATTTCACGAATTTCATTTGTTCACATTCGTCCATATATTATACGGATTTGAAAATTTGTGTGCGTCACGAAATAAAAAAAAATTTGTGCAATTGCGAACGCATTTCTCGATAGTTAAAAACACCACAGGTATTGGTAAGTGAATTGAACTTTTGAAGTAAAACCTTTTCCAATAAAATTTTCACGCAGAATACGATATGACAACATTGCAGTCGCAGGACATAGAAAATGCGTGCATCATTGCTGGGGCTATTTCACTGCTTCTGGACGCAAATGAGGGGAAAAGGCGCCCACGTTCAACATGAATTTCCGCGTAGTTAAAAAAAAGAAATGAACAAGGAGTGTGTGACAACTTGTTACGAGAGCTGTCGGTCGGTGATCAAATGGAGCAGCGGCTATTTTCTAGTTTTCATAGAATGGACAAAGCGACGTTTGATCACCTACTATCATTTGTCTGTAAAAAGCGGGATACAAACATGCGGCTTGCAATTAGACCCGAGGCGCGCTTGGCTTTGACTTTACATTTTTTGGCCACCGGAAATTCGTTTCGTTCATTGCAGTACTTATTCATAATACCACAATGCACTATCTCAAAAATTATACCTGAGCTGCTCGATGCCATATATACTGCATTGTCTGCATGCTATTTAAAAGTAAGTAATTACATATCGCACACGCACAACAAAAGTGACACAACTCAAAATTTGTGATTTTTCAGGAAACGCAAAAAACTGTTTTTGAGCTAAATAAACATTTTTTTTAATAACGAATAGACCGTTCAGTAGAAAATCCTTACAGATTATGCTTTTTGATAAGTTCCAAGAATTTTTTTTTATTTACACTAGAAAATCCAAAATTTTGAGTTGTGACTGTTTTGATGATATTTTAATTCAATAATTACGGAACTATTTCAAGTTATGCCACTTTTTCTGAATTTAATAATTATAAATGACAGTTAAAAAGTTGAAAGAAAAATTTTGAAAATTCATAAATAATTTTAAAAATTAAAAATTTATACAAAAATTGTCAGAATTTTGCTTAAAATTAACTTTAACAAAAATTTATTTCGTCAAAAGTGACACAATTTGAGTTAGGACTCTTTTGCATTGAGCTGCAGCAATCAAATAGCATCGAACTTCTGACATGAAAAGAGACCTAACTGTATTTTTGTAACAGTTAACAGCGACAAAATATACTGAGCTTTTGCTGATTGGTAGATTTATGAATTGTGCACAGTATTAACACATAAACCCGAAAATGAAAAATTTTGAGTTGTGTCACTTTTGTTGTGCGTGTGCGATATATAATATACATGAGTAGGGTTATGCCCCACAACTTTCACAAGGATACACAAGTTACCATCTTCTTCTATTAATTCCGTGAACATATATTTGTCTTCATTGTAGGTACCAGGAAGCACAGAGAGATGGGCAGAAATTGAGGAAAAATTCAAAAATGTTTGGAATTTTCCCAATTATTTGGGTGCCATTGATGGCAAACATGTCAGTATGATCGCTAAACCAAATGCAGGCAGCGTATACTATAGGGTGTTTTTTTTAGAGGTTTGTTTTTCGAATAGAGATAAAACTGGCATTTTGTGGTCAAATCTGGCAACTCTAATGTCATTTATGTTCAGTTTGGTTTGCCATTTCATCATGAACAGGTTGACAAAAGAACAACGCTTGCAAATCGTGCAAATTTATTTCGAAAATAATGGTTCAGTTCGCGAAGTTTACCGCAAGCTCCGTCCATTTTATGGTCGACATAATCGTCCATCAGAGCAATTAATTCGGTTAACCATGGGTCGTTTTCGCACTACGTTTACTCTATGTGATAATACGCATCCGCAGAGACGTCGAACAGTGCGCACCGAAGAAACAATTGCCGCTGTAGAGCAAAATGTTGAAGAGGACCCGAATGAATCGATTCGCCACCGTGCACAGCAATTGGAGCTTTGTCCATCAACTTTATGGAAGATTTTGCGCAAAGATCTTGGCTTGCGACCTTACAAGATCCAGCTTGTGCAAGAATTAAAGCCGCGAGACCATGCAATGCGTCGTGATTTTGGTGTATGGGCCGAAAATGAGATTGATCTCGATGCTGATTTTCATCGCAAAATTTTGTTCAGTGATGAGGCTCATTTTTGGTTGAATGGCTACGTCAACAAGCAAAATTGCCGCATTTGGAGTGAAGAGAATCCACATGAGACCCTTGAGACGCCATTACATCCACAAAAACTGACTGTTTGGTGTGCTCTATGGGCTGGTGGAGTCATTGGGCCATACTTCTTCCGAAATAATGCTGGAGAGTCAGTTACCGTTAATGGAGACCGGTATAGAGCCATGATAACCGACTATTTTGTTCCCGAATTGGATGGCATGAATGTGGATGAGTTGTGGTTCCAACAAGACGATGCTACATGCCACACAGCGCACGTCACAATCGATTTATTGAAGGAAACATTCGATGAGCGCATAATTTCGCGGAATGGACCTGTCAATTGGCCACCAAGATCGTGTGATTTGACACCATTGGATTATTTTCTTTGGGGATATGTGAAGTCGCTCGTCTACGCCAACAAACCAGAAACGTTAGGGGACTTGGAAGCCAACATTCGTGGCGTTATTGCCGACATACGGCCCCAAATGCTCGAAAAAGTGGTTGAAAATTGGACCTGTAGAATTGGCTTTATTCGAGCCAGCCGCGGCGGCCACATGCCCGAAATCATATTTAAACATTAATGGCATAAAATTATCCTTCCAATAAAGCCAAATTGATGGACATTAAAACAATTTTCTTGTGTTTTATTTCAATTCGAAGTTCTATACCTCTAAAAAAAACACCCTATATAATTACAAAGGCAGCCATTCCATTGTGCTTATGGCTATGTTGGATGCAATGAGCGATCATCTGATGGCGGCGTTTTTAATGCATGCACATTTGCAAATGCGCTTTAAATGACAAATTGAATTTGCCACCACCAAAGCCTTTACCTGGTCGTTCCATCGAAGTGCCGCATGTATTTGTAGCTGATGATGCATTTGCCCTAACAACTCATATAATGAAACCATATTCAATGCGAAATTTACTACCACCGAAACGCTTACATAATTATCGACTGAGTCGCGCTCGTCGTACCATTGAAAACACATTCGGCATCATGTCAGCGACGTTTCGTGTACTTCGATCACCAATTCATCTGGATGCGGTAAAAACACAAAAAGTAACATTGGCCTGTTGTGCACTGCACAACTTTTTAATGGTGCGGAAAGGATCAAGTAATTTGGGCGATCGTGTTCATAATAACGGTTCTATCATTGCGGGCGAGTGGCGAAGAGAGCCGGCCTCAAGTAACTTGTTGTCTTTGTGCACTATCTTGAGCTGAATTTGCCTCCATCCCCTCTACCACCATCTCGACTGCTTTTGTGGCCAACGCACGTGTGTCATCTGCAGCAGCACCATTAACAGACTCAGATTTTAACTTGCGCTGGCCAATATTCGCTGTTTTGCTGTCGGTCTTGCCAAAATCCACTTGTGCTGTTGGTGTTTGTTCTTCCACTAATATGGTGTTACTGCTATCGTCATTATCAGGCTGCCAATAAACAACATCGGTTACACACTAAATATCATAACACTTCACCTTCTTACCAAGTTGCTGACCGACATCGTTTTAAATGATAATTCTGAGCCATATCGGTTGAGTAGTTGCAGCTTGCCCGGACTTGTTTTTTTTTCAACTGGCTGCATACACTTCGGTGCGTGGCCCTTAAGCACTGCCATTTAGTACTACAGTCAGTAGTACTATATCGCCCCTCAAAAGTTGGTGCAATTACTTCCCACGCATTTGCACGCCGATTTCTATCTTTATGGTCCTTGCTCGATGCATCCCACAAGCAAGGATGCATTTCAGCTTGTCCTATAAGAATTTCTATGTCCCCATGCTCCCACTTCTTTTCCACTTTTGTTTTGCGTTTTTTGGTGGGTACGCTATATTCCTCAGGTATTGCTTCCATTGTGCTGAAAATTACTTATTAATAATATGTTTGGTAGTTGTTGATATTATTAAGTTACATACCGCAGTTTCGGACTGAAAAAAGTTAAGCAAATTATTTCAAAATTTCACAATGATATAAAATTCGTTCTCGAATGCCTTGATCGAATTGAAAATTTTATTCGTGCACATCATGATGAAATTATAAAGGTGAGTTCTTCATTGACAGAAAACTGAAAAAATTGGTTGACATTCTGTCTTATAGAAACGTCGATGAAAAGAATGTTGTATTTTTTGATTTGAAAAAAAGGGGGGAAACAATTTCAGCAAAGTTAAAAAATTATTTTTTAAATGTCGCATTCACTGTAGGGTAAAATTTGTAAATAACAAGATAACAAATAATCAATATAAAAATCAAATAAAATGCACAAACTAATAAACTAATCTTAACCTTTTGCTGCAATCACTGTTTATTAATTTGTATTTGAAACTTTAATTTACTTCGTCGTTTTTCCCCTTTCTTTTGAATGCGTACTAGACAACATTGGTTCTCGTTCTATAAGACAGTGTAAAAAACGAGCTGTCAAGGAAGCTATCACCTTTATAATTGCATCATGCGTGCACATTATGCGTGCACGAATTTTTGAAACTATTGTAGAAGTGATTATATGAGACAAAGTGGGCGATTATACGGTGCGTACAATGCACGAATTTTTATTCGAGACGAATGCGCTCGCACTTGAAATTCGTCAACATTAGTACACGTTCGTCATTATATTACACAGTGCACGAATGAAATTTGTTCAATATAACGAAAAATTCGTGCGTTGCACGCATCGTGTAATCGTACCTTAACAAAGCTATTCGTTTTATGATCCTTCGAAAGGATCCTGTTGGCATGATAACCTTATGTTATTGTCTTAGTAGCTCTTTTCTAAGTCTCCCACCGAACAATAGTCATTCGCTCAGCTGTGTGTTTGTCATTTAGAAATTAATCAGCGCCAATGGTCCATTAAACTTCTTGCCAACAGTAGTCAACAGGCCCAACATAAGCATAGCTCTCCGTCTTGCCTTTCATTGTCAATCAGATACAATTTCACTATCTACGTGCTCCTCATACTGAATATTATTAATTTGTTTTCTTTTGATGAATTTCGTCTCATCGGATATGAATTTGTTATGTCAACACTTGTACTGTCCGGGAAACGCCAATGCACTTGCGGTCTACTTCAGAATTGTGTGTCTGGCAAGCGCACAGCCAACGCACAAATAGTCCGTCTGTGGCGCGGCACAGCAATCACAAAATAATGCCCGCAATTTGTTGTGCACTTTTGCATTTCTCTTTTGCTTTCAATTTGCTGTCTATTCGCCTTTGCTCGCAGTGCTTGCGGAGGCAACAACAATTGTCACTCTAAAGCAGCCTTCAATTTGTGCGCCTTTCAACTGCAATTTTTTTCAACACAATGTTATCGTTGTTGTTGTTGTTATAGTTGCTGTCAACGTTCAGTTTCAGCACTTCACCGCTGGCCGATTGCTGTTTCCTGCGCCAACGCCTGTCGCGCCGGGAAGCCGCTGAAGTGTGTCATTACTTGTTCCGTCAGTCTTTTTTGTCACACACCAATACACCCCCCTCTCCCGTACTCACACTCGGACTCAGCCACGCACGCACGCTCGCCCGCAAAACCGTTGTACTCACACGTAGCAGCTTACATGCAACTGGACGCCTAAAAGCACGCAACGAAAACCCACTTGCATATTCAAATGCTTGCCGCTGGCAATTTGCGCAGCGCGAACCGAAATGCAAAGCAGAAATTGAATGGAACGAGCTAAAGATATAACATGGAAATTGCACGAGACCGAGGCATAAAAAATTCACTGAAAATCCACACACAAATCATAAAAACAAGATAAAAGCGAGCGGCGACGACATTGCGAACAAGCGACCAGCCAGGCAGGCAAATCGAATTGTTTGGCCAAGACTTGAGCGTGCAAAGTGACATCGGCAACAAAGCCGACAGCGCGGCCGTGCTACCATAACGAATTGCCGACTGAACCGCAGCCACTTCAACGCCACAAATAGACACACACATCAACACACACACACACACACAAGTAGTCGCCTGTCATTTTCTATTTTCCACTCGCCGCTTTCTTTCATCTCATTTTCTGCTCCCTTCTCCCGCACCCTCATTTATCTTTTTTTTACAGAATTTTGTGTGTCACTGCTATTTTTACTTTTGACATATTTTCCACTACTTTTTCTTCTTCTTTCCTTTTAATTCGTCCTATTTTTTGTTTGTTCGTTTGTTTGTTTGCAACGTAACAAGACCGGCAACTACCATCTGGGCCTGTCCGTGGCGTCCATTGTACGTGCGAAATGAAGTGTAATTGTCACCGCTGCTATTACCCTCGTGTCCACCCTCGCCCGCCTAGGCTGTGGTATACCTTCAGACATTCCCATTCACACCAAAGCGCAGCTAACAGCAGTTGCCCACTTCCAACTTTGCTTGCCGGGTTTCTCGTGCTACCCTACACCGACCGGGCACTTCACTTGGGAAGGACGTGAGGAGGACGCTTAGGAGGCGTGTCCGATACTTATTTTTATGATTTTCTTCTTTGTCGTTGAAGGAGGAGGCCATTAGAAGTGCTGAATTGTTGTATATTTAACTCGGTTCCTGTTCTCATCCGTTTATATACGAGTACACCAATACCTCATTTTGCGTCGTGGTTACGTTCCAAAAAAACACGACGCAAATTGATACGACGCAAAGTGAATTATGATTTTCTATAGCAAACCATGTAAAGATCGAAGATAGGTTCCAGGGTTACGAAAATACTACTTTTTAAAAAGAAAATTTAACAAAGTAAACATTTAAAAAACAAATATAATATAACTCTGCCAATAAATAAATTGGAAAAATATTTACCTTTTTTGTAACCAGAAACAACCCGTAAAAATGTAATATATAAAAATTTATTATTCTCTTTTAAAAAAAGCACAACACACTCATTGAAACATTACAAAAAGCACAACACACTAATTGAAACTGAATTCTAAAATTAGCAAAACAAAGTGAAAATAAAACTGTATTAAAATTGCGTTGATTTTCAGTTAGAAAGGGAATCCCCGAGTTTTGATGGCATGGCGCAATTAGAAACATAAGTCGTGCCATCTTTTAGAAAAAAAAGAAAATTTAAAAAAAAATTAAAGACTCGAACCCACAACAACGCAACTTCGAAAATCTAACGACGCACAGTGAAAATTAGTACTAATTCAGCAGCGACGCAATTTCGAAAAAACGCAAAACGAAACGACGCAAAGCGAGGTATTGGTGTACACCAGTTAGTTCACCGCTCAGTTGGTGAGTAGGCAGATGAAGGAGGGTGTCTTCAGTCATATTAGACTTGAAAGCACAAGGAGCTCATTTAAATACCTCAGGACTTAATGCTCCTAGGGTTCGAATTATCTACAACCTATAATGAGGTGTATTCAGATAATAATGCCTTAATACCGTATATTGAATTAAAGGTGCAGATAATGAACCAAAAAAGTTGAGAGCTTTATTGGCGTTTAACATTTTCATTGAGATACATAACAGCACAAAAACAATTACTACAGTTATGACGCTGTCCAGACCAGGTATTTCTTTCCATAAAGTTCTAGGGAAAAGTCCATAGGCGACGAAAAACATTAGAGTCATGTCTTCACCGGAAAACCCGGCTTTCATGACTATTCATTTCATACAAACTTGACTGACATGACAGTCCATTCAAATATATTCTTCTTAAAACCCATCTGCTGGAAAACTCAGCATCACATTCTCGGCTCAAGTCATACTCGTACAGCGTGCAACTGATAAATCCAATAAAAGGCCGATATAAGCAACGTTGGCACTCACAGCTAGTAGTCGTGGCAAAACCTTCCCCGCGTTGTACTTCTAACGCCAGGTCGTGATGGGGCGTTGGTCTTTAGCCGGTAAGAAATGTGCATACTACGCTGGAGGTCGTATGCATCTATCTTTCGCAGATTTTCCACCTCCGACAGAAAACAACTGACAACTTCAATGCAGCGTTGAAAACTGCCGGTTAGGATCGACTAGATTTTTACGCTGATTTTCTATTGTTCCACTTTGCTTTTTCCTTCTGCCGCTGTCAATGTGACTTTTGCTGCGGGTTTTCCAGCTATTTCGCTGCCCATTGGCAATGCCACTATTTGTAGGCGACGTTGTTGCTATTCCCGTTGTGCTCGGGTTGTTGTTGGCGTTGGCGCTGCGTCGCACAGTGGCTAGTTCTGCTAACGCAAGTTGCAAAAATCAATCATGCTCGAGTTGAGGGAAACTTTTATACGGATACTTTTATCGGATAGGTAAAGCTGAAGTTTATAAATACGGAAAGGAGCAAATAAATTGAAACTTTTACCCCAATATCTTAAAAGGAGGCATTTGTACTTAGTAAACAAATAAATATTAAAAACAAAAATTTCATAGGCACTTTTATGACGCACTGTTTTTACCACACTTTTCGAACTTTCGACTTTGGCAAAATTGTTCACTAATCATCTATGAGTGCTGGCCGAAAGAGATCGGGTGCCCGATTTCGCCTGTCTGGATTTTACAGCGATTTTTATATGACCACCACTGGCGTCCCCAGGGGAGGATTAGGGGGATAGATCCCCCTTGGTGGATAAATTAACACTAGAATGCCCAAGGTAGTCATTTTGACTACATTGACGTCTTTTATTGTAAATAACTTTTGTTGCATCGCTGTCTAAAAAATATCGTATGTGACTTTTATTAATTTTTAAAGCTAAATAGAATAAATAAATTAAAAATATTGTAAAAAAAATGTTTACCCCAATTTTGCAAAATTTACCTTAAATGCCCAATGGTAGTCATTTTGACTACCTATATACAATTTTCAGCAAATCTTACTGATAAATATGTAGACAAATATGCATCTTCAATTGCAAAATATGAAAATTTTATATAATTGCAAATATTAAAAAAAAATATCATAGTAGGTTGTGACAATTCCCAAGTTTTTCAATCCAAAATTCACTCACCAAATTCATTCACAAATTCCAAATTTCAAATTTCATTCCATTTCATCCCATTTATGTGTAAAGTACGCTATTTTATTTAAATGAATTTACTTTGTAAACCATAAAAAATAAAAACTAAATGCTTATTTTAGTTTAATCTCGTGTACATTTATTCATATTTGCTACTTAAAAACCAATAACATTTAAAAAAATTCAGTAAATAACAATGTAGTCAAAATGACTACATATGGGCATTTTAGGTATGACAGATTGTCGGGCATTCTAGTGTTAATGTATCCAATTTGATGTAACAATATCGAATTGTGAAAAATTTATTATTTACTTTATCTCTTCTGTGAGTACCCACGTTAGGGGTGAACCGGAAAAATTTTTGAATTTGTACGCATCCAGCATACGCAAATGTCAAGAGTTAGGAGCCTGGTATTTGCGAGTGAAAGTACCTATCAATAGTGAAGTTTCTTGCTATATTAGTCCATTGCATCTTGGATTTACTTTAGTGAACATGTCGAGCCCACAAGAATGCTGCCGCAAATTAATACTGGACGTTTACTTAACTCATAAGACCAAGTCTAGACTAAGCATTGCAAGGGAAAGGAAAGCGAGCTTAGCAACGGTTTATAATGTTATAAACAACTACAACGCGGGAAACTCCATCTACAGAGCCGAAGAATCAGGCAGAAAAACGGGTCCAAGTAACCCAGAAGTGCTGAAAAGGGTTGTTAGCACATATCGGAGTAACCCCATGAGGTCGACTCGAGATGTTGCAGCTGCAGCAGGCACATCGCAATCAACTGTGATGTGATATAAGCGAAGTCGAGGATTAAGGACCTACAAACAGCCTGATCGGTCGGAAGCAAAAGAAAAAATAGCGAAGACGCGGGCTCGAAAACTGTATGACGATTACGTAACCAAGTTCGATTGCGTGATTCTCGAAAATAATGATGGAATACACAGAAAATACTCCGAAATGTAATACACCAAATTTTTAAAACGCTTCATGGCTTGGCCAGAACTTCGGCCTTTTAAAAGATATTGGGCTATAATGAAGCAAACTCTAAGAAAAACAAAAAAAGTTTGCAAAAATGATGTACAGTTCCGAAATCGATGGAAGCAAGCCTATGCAGTAGTCACCGAACGTAACATCCAGTTTCTAACTAAAAACGTTAAAAAAAATTAAAAAAAAAACTTTGGCAACCGCTAATTATACCGCAAATTAATTAATATCTTAAATTCGTTGCTCTAAAGCATTGGTTTCCACTATTGCTTAGACTATTTTTTCAGAGAAATTGACCTCTCTGATTTATTTAACTCCAGCATCGAAGTTAAAAAACAATGTCCACCTCATCCTCAAAATAGCATTCCCTTCCATTCATCTCTGTCACCGAAAACACCCAATCGAATTGATAAAAAACCAGACACGAGACAAGACCACAAATACTTCCTTCACTTCAGAAGTGTAATTGAATTGACATTAAAACACGGATATCACCATGAATAACTACAATGGATAAATATTAATTTTGAATATGTTCAGACATTGTTTTCCAAATTGTTTTTCAAATCGAGTCAAATTTGAAAGCCTAGTTGAAGCCCTGGCCAGACCATAGTTTTGGTTTTTGTGCATAGAAAGGCTCAGTTAAGGATATCATGAAATCTGAGCTCGATAGCTTAACGACAACATTACTAAAATCCAAAGTTCGATATGGTCTGGCCAGAACCGGGTGCCCGCAGAAGGGTTAAGAATAAATTTAAAAAAAAATCAGTATTGCCTTTATTCTCGCAAAATAGTTGTATTTTCAGTGTTCCCCAAAGTATCGACTATTTACCAAAGTATTTAGATGTCAAACGCAGGCTAATGGCAACCCTGCATCAGCTGTTGAAATTTGAAAAAGAAGCAGTTACATTTGTTTTGGTGAATTGTGTGTAAACATGGAAAACTTGGAAGCATGGTCACCTCTATCATAATTAAATTTCAGAACGTCATACATTTTAAAAATGTTGGATTTCTTTTACATAGTTGGTGTGTTATACTTTTTAAAATATGTAGGTCTTTTGAGTTTTTCCTTTAACAATTTTTGTGTTATGTTATATGTAATTCTATTAGAAGGAGTTTTCAAAATGTCATAACTTTAAACAAACTTGAATTTTTTAGTTGGGATTTTATGACTTAAAAATACATGGCATTTGAATTTTTCGTTTTAAGAATTTTATGTAAGCATGTGTATACATGCATTAAAAATAATACGCAAAAATGAAAGTATAAAAAATACGTTAAACAGTTTTTTTTCTTTTCTGTTTATTAGAGTTTTCCCTAATTTTTCAATCAAAACGTAAAATTGTTGTTGACATTTTCCCCGTTTGCAGGAAGCCGAACTTTGATAAAGCATTATGTATCACCATGTATCTGGACTATGATAGCCTCAAGAATTTCCTATCAACAGCAAAAAGACTTTTTCAATTAGCTTTGTTCGTTGAGAAGTTAAGATTTTCGCAACCTAAAATTCCAAAATAAACCACTGTGCGTCGTTTCGGGGGCATTGCTTTGGTTCTGGCTGTGGATATTAGTGAAATTGCTGCCCATTGTCGTCAAGCAACTTGTGCGCCGAATTCGTGTCGTTGTTGTGCCATTGTAATTGTTGTTGTGCTTGTTGTCAGCAACCGCAAGAATGTAATTTCGCAATCTCACTGGCAAGTTTTCTTGAATTGTTCCGCTCACGGGCCGACTGCACCCAGACGCATGCACACAGTGGAGATTATTGTCGTTCGGGTCAAACTACGATCACAAGTGGACACTTCCGAAAATTACTACAAGTGGCTGGGAAGAGGATAAAAGCTTTTGTCAATACTCGAACAAGAGCGAAGATGCGCGCATTAGTGTTTTGATGATATTAAGCAGCAAAATTTTAAACCAAGTTGGTTGGATTAAAAATATTTGGTAATGCGGCAATGCAGCTTGTTTGTTTTGCGATAACATCGGCGATGGCAACATGCACCGAATTAATTGAATGTAATGCGACAATCAGCAAGTTTCCCACACCTGAATCTCAGCCAATTACATTGCAGAGTACTAAACTTCTACGCACTGAGGTATTTATTTGCAATGCAGAATAGATGCAGCGACTTACACATCCAACGCATTCGAGGCGATACTTAAAGCATTAAGGACATTTCTAACCAGAACAATTCAACAATTCAACTTAAATCCATAAACACTACTTACTCGTATGAATCGAAGCAAATAAGGGGATTAAGCATTGTACACAAATTACACTGAGCAACAGCCAAAATATTTTCGAGTTCTAGTAAACCTTTTCTAAAGGATTTTTGGACGCTGATCACAACTGCGTACTTAGTTTTTTGATTGTTTGAGCGGTTTGTAAGTTATTGGTTTGTTGTTGTTTTTGATTGTTTTCCACGATTTTTTATCTTTGAATTTTTATTGCATTTATAATATGTTGAAAAATACGATAATTTGTTTATGATACAATAACCAATCCTCAAGCTAAAATTTTGACTATAGCCGATTTCGATTGGTCAAGGGTTAACACGGGTATGGCCCTTCAAAGTTCAATTTTCGCGAATTTTTCATAAAAATGCATTTAAATTCGGGGTTGCAATTTTCAACTAGGAGTTAGTGTGCAATGTATAGTGCCATTCTCGGCCTATGCTCATTAGAGTGTAAATGCGACTTCATCTTCTGAACACGTGTTTGTATTGAAATCTCCTAATGCTCTTCCCATCATTGACGAAAGTAGCTAAAGTATTTTTGCAAGCGTTAATATTTGTCTTTTCAAGGGCATTAACCACATTTGAATTGGTTCATTACTGTAGGAGCTATTCTAAAAAGAGTTGCATCACACAAGTAAAAATTTCAACCACACACACTAAGCAAACTACTTTGCTGTTTTTCCATATTTCATTGCGATATATTTTTAGGGCACAAAAAAATTAAAATGCGAAGGCTGAAAACTATGAATTAAGGGCATTTGATGAATGTGAGCATTTTCATACTGCTGCCTAAAATTGTGCTCCGATATTATAGCTCAAAAGTAAATCCTTGACATTGTTGCTGAATTTATGAATGGAGAACTTACATATTTGAACACAATTTCTATTACAAACATCGTATTTCAAACATTTATTTTTTAATTGAAAGCATTAACATTCTTCTTTCACTCAATGACAATATATATTTTTTGTAAGCAAAGTTCGTTTGTGTATTCGCAATCTTGCAAAGTACCTGAACATTTGACTTTGCAAATGCATAACTCTTGCAAATTCAAACCGATTTTAATGTTTCAAATTTCAAATACATAGTTAGAGTATTGTTAATCTATGTTAAAAAAATAGCATTTAAGACTTCAGGTTTGTAGGAGCTGCATGCATATAATGGTCAAAAAACATGTAAAACGCCCTCCAAGGAAAACCATCAATATTTCCTAAGCCGCACAAACAATCAAAAAACTAAGTACGCAGTTGTGATCAGCGTCCAAAAATCCTTTAGAAAAGTATAGTTTGATTTTAGAAAAAAAAAATGTCAATTTTGTTGCTCTGTGTTATTAATACTTATATTTTATTTTTTATTTGAATTTTTATAATTTGTTTTTGTGCCAACAGATGTTCCCGAAAAAAAGCGATTTAATGTCCTTTAAATTGTTTTTCAGGAACCCAGATAAGTCTCAGGTCTTTGGACAATTGACCAATAATCAGAGAACAATTGGAGGACAACATTATTCAAATCACAACTGGAATTCACCAGGACTTACGAACAAAGGCATAGAAAGCTGAATCTCTTCAATTAAATCTTGCAAAACCGTATTCTTATATAAATCGGCACAATCATAAACGCTATTAAAGGTTTGACCCGTTTAAGAAATTTAAGAAAAATATAGTGATGTAAAGTGAAGGAGTTTAGAAAGATTGTTTTTACTTAAAAAAGGCACAGGGCGTTCCTGTTCTGCAATGGTCAGCTGGTTCTTCAGGTCAAAATCCTATAAAAACTTCTTGAAATAATGGTGCGTAAAGTTTTTACCGGAATAACACTTTATAAATTGCGATTATTTAAACTTGTAATTCGAAGGACGATTCTGCAAGGATGAGCTTTAAAAAAACATGTCAAGCCAAATGTTTAATCTTATTCAAAGGAAATGAGGACCTACTCACTACTTATACTCTTCAAAATGATATTTGCTTGTCTTTAACAAGTTTTTATGACATTTTGAATAAAATTTTTAAAGTTCGTCTATAGTTATGTATAGGGTTTTCCAACAAGAGGTGTTATTTTGGTATTCAAAGAAAAATGCCATTTTTTGAGATAAATGATCGGATGTTTATTTCATAATAAAGAGGAAGGTATGCCGTTAATAATGAAAAACAACATCAGCCAAATGGCCACCACGACCACGCTTACAGGACCATATCCTTTTCATGAAATTTTCCATAACCAAATCGCAAAGTGGCTGCCCTATGTCCTCGATAGCCTCACGAATTCTATCTTTGAGGTCTTGAATCGACGCTGGGCTGTTGGCGTACACCTTATCTTTCACGTGGCCCCAAAGGAAGAAGTCGCAAGATGTTAAATTACAAGATCTCGGTGGCCAATTGTGATCACCTCTTCCAGAGATAACACGGTCCGGAAACTTTTCCCGTAAAAGAGCAATGGTTTCGTTGCTTGTGTGGCACGTAGCGCCGTCTTGTTGAAAGTAAACGTTGTCCAGATTAATACCATCCAACTCCGACCATAAAAAATCATTAATCATCTCTCGATAGCGCAATCCATTCACCGTAACTGTTGATCCAACCTCATTTTCGAAAAAGTAAGGTCCAATGACCCCGCCGGACCATAAACCGCACCAAATAGTCACACGTTGAGGATGGAGAGGCTTCTCAACAATAACTCATGAGTTTTCCGAGCCCCAGATGCGACAATTTTGCTTGTTGACGTAGCCACCGAGGTGGAAGATCATCAGTCAAGATGGAAGATCATCAGTCAAGATGATTTTTCGATGGAATTCCGGATCATTTTCATGCATTTCAAGGACCCAATCAGCAAAGACACGACGTTGTTGATGATCGGTCGGCTTGAGATCTTGTGTTAACTGAACTTTATAAGCCTTAAGACGAGGAATCGACAAACCTGGGTTTTCTTCAACACTTTGGGCTACAGCAGCAATATTCTCAGTTGTTCTTGAGCGATGTGCACGGGTTTTATTCTTCACATCACTAACTTGTCCCAACAGCTCGAATTTTTCCACCAATTTCTGTATTGCGGTCCGACAAGGTGCTTCACGACGACCCAAAAATGCTTTAGTTTTGCGAACTGTGACTGCAAGATTTTCACCATTTTTGTAGTGAATTTTAATCATTTCAATGCGTTGTTGAAGCGTGTATCGTTCCATTTTTAGTAATGGCGTAGTTTCTACTTGTCAAATGTCAAAGAATAAAAGCTTCAAAAATTACAGCTACCGAAATACCGGGTGATTCAAAATAACACCTCTTGTTGGAAAACCCTATACCAGCCACAAATTTAACTTTTAATTATAGTCTAAAAATGTGCCTTTTTATTAATTTGAACGAGACAAGTATCTTTCAAAGCTCTTTCACCTTGAATCATTAGATTTTTCTTAAATTTCTTAAAACGCTCAGAGACGCAAAAATGTTGGTCTTGTATATAATAGGGCTGCCAGATGTCCCGGTTTTCCCGCACATGACTCGGTTTTAGACTGTTTGTCCCGGTGTCCTGGTCCAACCTTGATGTGTCTCTGTTTTCCCTTAAACCTCCCGTTTAAATTAAATTTAAATTTACAAAAATTCAATTTCAGAATTTTCGACTAGTTTTTAATTGTGAAATAGTTACATCTTCAGATAATTGAGCTTTTCGCTGGCAGTAATCAATATATTACATGCATCCCCTCTCTAATTAGCAACAGCTGTTTTTCATTTTTTCATTGTGTGCTTTTTTTTATCCCTAGTGTGTTTGGTAAAAACAGTACACTCTTACTCATGTGATGGGGTACCCCAGTACAAATTTTATGAAAATGTCTCACTTTTTGTTCGCACTGTAAGACATTTTGCCGTTTTTGCTAAGTTTTAAAACTGTCTTTCGACAGGTTCAAAAAATTTTTACGTTTTATAGGTTTCGATAACGATGCTAGCCAATCTTTACGAGCCCAAACAAATAAAGCGGCTGCCATTTTTTGTTGATAAAATTGTTCTATTACATATTATTTGCTTTAGAAAGTTTTACTTACAAAAAAAAATCTAAGAAATCCATGCAACTCCATAAAAGATGTGTTGGGTTACCAGTAGCGGCTTAACGGGGGGGCGGAAGGGTGGACCCCGCCGGGCCCCGGGCTTTGTCATTTTTATCAATTGAAAGAGACACAGTATCGACAATTGACTTTGAAATTGCAATAACAAATTCAGTTCAATAAAAGTAAGAAAACATCCTTTCTAAATAACAATTGTTTGCAAATTTTCAAAAAATTTTCCCTCGAAGATTGCAATATTTAATTTTTAACTTAAAATTTTGTGCTAAGTATGCAAATACAAAATTCTAAGTTAAAAATTAAATATCGCAATCTTAGAATTTGCTTGTAAACTAGTGCGAATTACGCAATTACTTAACTTCATTCAATTTTGTAGACGTCAAACAAATTTACAGTTATTATTATTATTTTTATAATTATTGGTTGGATAACAACACATCGTCCCGGAAATCCGGTTTTCTTCCTTGATAGACTCTTTTACGAAAGCAATTCTATGCTCCTTGTAAGTAAGCTACGGCAACTGGGTTTTATAAAATATTTCTGTACATTTCTAAACTACTCGACACGAAAAATGCACCTAAAAATAAAAGTGTTTTCTAGACTGGAACTTTGCAATAGAATAAAATTTAGATGTATGAATCTACAGACTGAAATCCAAATCATATATGTTTTCCCTACCTGACATATTTTGGTCCTGAAACTTCAAAATTAAAAATTTAGTTAAAAGGATGTCTTTCATTTTATACCCGCACAACCGCATATATTTAAAAAAATATTTGAAATGTGTATGTCCTTAAAATTTTAAAGTTTTTTAAAAAGGACTTTAGGCCAGAAAATGAAAAACTGACTATGCCAGAATACTATAAATAATCTCTAGTTTCACGTCTATATCCAAATTTGGATGGGTCTCGGCAAAAAAAAATTTTTTTCGCGCAGTGTAATAAATGTAAAGTTGGTGTTTTTACTCACTGCATCATAACTTTGTCATTTTTCTTTCAATTCTATTGATGTTAGGCTTAATATTTGCTCAAGTAATATATTTGCTCAAAAAATATATAATAGTAATATATCTTTCATCTTAGATTTTAAAACTAGGGGAGATCATTTTTTTTTATCCATAAAAAAAATATTCGAAAATTTATGATTTTTTGGTCGAAAAATTCACTTTGTTACAACTTTCCTTTGGGAAAGTTACTGACAAGGGAAGGGAAGTTACTTGTCAGTAACTTCCCCAAATCTCATCTCATTTGAACAATCTATATATCACTAAAAAGGCTAAGGTATTATCTTCTTCTTGAACGACGGACAGCTCGTGTTAATCAGATAATTCTTTCAGGAAATATGTGCTCATAACTGAAACAACAGGAAAAAACTCGTTTTTCGAAAATTTTTTGAAAACGCTTCTTAAAAATTTTTTTTTATTTTCAGTTTCGTGTCTAGAAAACACTTTATCTATGCACGCGATTGGCCCATTTTTTGTCGAGTAGTGTAGTGATGCACTGATCGCAAAACAATCTAATCCTCCTGCTCGGGTTGCTTAAAATAATGGCGTAGTAACTTCGTAGTAACGAAGCAAGATTTTCCGTTTTTTTTAGTTTTAAGATGGCTTTTTGAAATGACGAGTTTGCTCTCCCAAAAGTTTTCCTAATTTCACGAAAGTTTTTATCAAATTTGGAAAGATTTAGTAAGATTATCCTTTTATCCATTTTTCATTTTTTCTCTGGGATTCTATTGCTTTCTATAAAATTTCAAGCACATATACGTTTCAAAATAATTTGTCCCTTTACTGTCCATTTACTGTTCAATGGAATACAAATTTTCAAAAAAAAAATTAAAAAGCATAACCGGAAATTCCAGTTATTAGTTTTGTACGCAAACTTATTCTGCACTGTTTGTGGGGGCCCCTCAGCCGTCGCCGCCCCGGGCCCCTGAGCACCTGAAGCCGCCACTGTGGGTTACCCGGGTGCCCCAGCAACTAAATGGAATCAAACACTCGAAAATAAAGACATAATACCATTTTGGGAGTTGTCATGAAGTTTCACCTTTCTAGGTTATCCGCAAGTATATAAAATTTCAGTATCAAAGTGATTTGGGTACCCGGGTACCCCATCACACACATAAGGGTTAATATTGTTTTTGTTTAATACGACAAAATATGGAATATGTGATGGAAATCGATTTCGTACGAAATGGCAAGTGAAAACGATTTGCCGTGTGATGTGTTTCGTTTCGATTCGTTTTGATTTTCGAAATCGAAATCGTACGAAATACCCTGTGATGGAAATCGGTTTCTACGGTTTCATCTCGATTTGAAATCGCAACGAACAACTCGCACGATTTGTAACGAGAAAAATATAAGTTCATTTTAGTTATGCAATAATTGTGAACAAAACATTAGAGGTAAACAAAGGAATGTTGCGCAGGAAGCTGTCTTTGCCTACAGCTCGCTGGTAACCTCCCTCTCCAAAAACCTCAACGTTGTAGCCGTGGGGTTATCACCTCCAAAATGTACCGAAAAGCATCTTTATTTGCCCGGTAATATGTAATAAACCTGCAAAAGGATTAATTGGGCAAGCTTTCCTACTACAAAAATATAAATTCCATGTACTTACGCCGATTCTGCCACTTCTAAAGGATTAGAGTGATCCCTAGGTGTTCGTCGTTTTTTATTTTCTTGCCTTTTCTCCTCAATTTCGTTGTAATAATACGCCGCGAGGAAAAACATTCTGGCTTTTAACAATTTTTGCTTTATTTCGCGTAATTTACCAATTGCCAAAAATTCAATTCCAACTGTTTCACTTGTAGAACTTTTTAGAAGTTCGATATGAAATCGTTCGATTTCCATCACACGTACAACAAATTCGTACGATTTGTGATTTCGTTTCGAATTCGTACGATTTCCATCACATGCCTGATAGTTTTATTTTAAGTTAGCTAAGTTGTTTTGTTTTGTACGTGGACATTGAAATGGTCTCATGATTTAATGTTTTTGTATTTTTAATGAAACACAATTTAACGTTTTTAACAAGTTTTTTCTGTCGATGGGCGGTACAGGCGTATTTTACAATAATTTCACCAAAGTGTTCCGGTTTTGCAATAGGCATGTCTGGCAACCCTAGTCTTTAGTTATACTTTCCGGTATATAGTAGAATCTAGTATCTTTGAATAGTGTCTATTGCATCCAAAAATCATTATTGTAAATAGTAGTAGTAGTAGCTTTAGTAGCGATTTGTTTGTTCGAAATATCATAGAAGACAAATACTTATATACATAAATATCTAACTAAAGAATTTGCACTCAAGAACTCGTTTCCATCAAAATAAACGGGAATTGGATCACATTCAAATAAAAGAAAAATGGCTTTGCTTGGAATATGACTCAAAGGTGACATTAACACTAGAATGCCCGACAATCTGACCTACCTAAAATGTCCATATGTAGTCATTTTGACTACAATATTGTTTACTACCTTTTTTTAATTTTATTGTATAGTAAATTCATGTAAATATAATGGCGTACTTTACACATAAATGGGATAAAATGGAATGAAATTTGGAATTTGGAATTTGTGAATAAATTTTGTGAGTGAATTTTGGATAGAAAAACTTGGGAATTGTCACAACCTACTATGATATTTTTTTTAATATTTGCAATTACTCGAAATTTTCATATTTTGCAATTGAAGATGCATGTTTGTCTATTTAACAGTAAGATTTGCTGAAAATTGTATATAGGTAGTCAAAATGACTACTATTGGGCACTTAAGGTAAATGTTGCAAAATTGGGGTAAACATTTTTTACAATATTTTTAATTTATTTATTCCATTTAGCTTTAAAAATTAGTAAAAGTCACGAAAGATATTTTTTTAGAAAGCGATGCAATAAAAGCGATTTACAATAAAAGACCTCAATGTAGTCAAAATTACTACCTTGGGTATTCTAGTGTTAATGCGCATTACTACAAATGACTTCAATGTGGTTGCGATTTGTGCAGACCCCATTCACCCGTTGACTCCACTGTTCCAATGTCATTTGCTTGGTGATTTGATTGCGCACAGATTGACAAAGAGCAAAGTCGACACGTACTCGAACCAGACACAATGCCGCTTCTTCTTGAAACCCCCCGCCCCCCCCCGCCAGTCACACCCACCCACTCGCTGCACAACAAAGCCCGCAATTTTTGCAGCTCCAGTCGTTAAAACACGCAGCCAATATAAAATGGACCACAATTTCGATGAATGAATGGTAAAATTTTTGCTGTGCCTATTAGTGAATGCGATCCTGAAAGCAAAAGCAAAGCGAAGCACAAATAGTAATAACAGAATTTCGAGCGCGGGAAATGAACAGCGAATGCAAATTGCGCGCGACAGCGAAGCGAAGCGTCTTTTCGCTGAGTGTAGCGGCAGCGGCGCTTTCGAGCCGGACAAAAATGTAAATCATGCATTATTCATGTGGAGCAGAAGTTTGGAAAAGAACATTTTGCAGACGAGAAAGCGAAAAGCTGGCGGCGAACGCAACACACAGCACAGCACAACAACGCCAGGAAATATTACAGTAATTCGGAAAATATTGAAAACGCACGCACCATACCAATAGCAGCGCTCCGGCAATAACAAGCAGACAACAACAAAAACAACAGCAGACAAGGCAACCAAAGCGAAGCACCTAAAGCGAAGGCGCAATGTGCGTGTGAGGGCTATGCCGTTCGCTTGGACGCGCTGCGGCAGACTGTCACACGACTGGCGGGACGGTCGCTAAGCAGGGCGCACAGCACAGCGGCAGCTGAAGCGCACAACGCTTCGAGTGTACCGAATCCAAAATTGAATTTACTAACAAGCAAATGCCAGACAAACTGAAACAAATCGAAATGGAAATTGTAATAATGATCTAAATGCAAAGCACAGCGACGCACTCACACACTTACACGCTGATGTATGTATATGCGAAGTAAACATGGCAACGAAAACAAAAAACCGCCAAGAAAACCAACAAATATAAAATAACTTGTGCAGTCAGACCCGGAGTGGACAGTGGCGGTGTGGCAGCGCACGCCGAAATCTAAAATAAATAATATACGAAATCCACTTCAAGTGGTAGAAATGCGCAATACCTGATTAGACAGCATGTCGATATACGAGTTTGTATGTATATGCGCACACACACACACTTGGCCACACAAACGCAAGCAAAGGTACATCCCTTTGGCGCCTAGAAGCAGACTCGAAGCTGACTGCCACGTGCAAAGAGCGCTCAGTGTGTATACATGAGTGAGTATCAGCCCTGTCGGACCTTAAACAACTGGTTCCCAAAATTCATTGGTTTTTCAACTAGTTTTTTGTAAGTCAATTTGACAACTAGTTGTCCAAGTGACTGTCAGCGGATGCAAAAGTCAGTCAATTCGCGTCTAATCGTTCACGTTCTGTGTGCGCGTTCATAGGCGAGAAGAGACATGAAAATACGAAAGACGAAACAGAGGTGAAATAATGAACAAAATAATGAACAAAATACTGTTAAGGCTGATCTTACGATACTTTTGTTACAACAACAACGCAGAAATGTTAGAATTTTCGAACATGTCTGTTTCTATCACTCGAAGTTCGCTCGATTTGCACGTTTTGCCTTGAATGATTTGAGTTAGAATTTTGCGTGGTTGCGTGAAGCAACGAATTGCAGGAGCAGCTGAATTAACCCGTTCCGGTCAATTTCCACATTTCTTGAGATAAAAATTTTTCCTTCAAAATATTGATTCTTATTGAACATTTTAGCAATAAAATGCAACAAAATATCAAAAAAATCATTTAGGTTGAGAATTACAGCTCAATAAATTTTGTACGATATATCGTTCAATGGTCCGCAAAGGAGTAAAAATGCATGCAATTTTTGTTTCGTTTTTTTAAGTTTTATGAACAATTCATTGATTTTTTTGATAAAAAACATAAATTATAACAACAAAAAATCAAAACGTGATTTCATTTTGATCGAAACTTATATAAATTATATATATAAGAAATGGATTCACATTTATTCGGCCTTATATAACCGTTGTTGTTTTTGCAAAGCCCTTTACCTCTCAATAAAACACAGAATCAATTGAAATTCAAATATCTTTACAAAAAGATAGTGAATATAGCCGATTCTTATTATCGTAGTGGGAGTGGCAAGTACGCATGTCTAACCTTACATAACCTGTGTCTCCCCAGTAAAACAGAAACTCGTCTAGTAATTCTTAGTTTTGATCGAAAATTGCGGAATAGTCGAATTTTATTAGTCACGTGGTTTACAGATGGGCGTGGCAGGCAAGTAAACGCAAAAATTCTGTTACCAAACCCATAACTTAAAACAAATGCAAACACAACTTGCAACCTTTGTCTTCCATTTGTACGATATATCGTCTTTGTACTTTGCAACTCTTGTGATCATTTGTATGATATATCGTACAATTTTTTTAAAGACTCGGGAAAAATATTTAGATGCAAAAAATTTTTAATTTAGTAAGTTTTATAAATCAACTGAGATTCAAACTTTGAAATTGTTTAGCTTTTTGCTAAACAGACAGTTTTAAAACTGTCTTTCGACAGGTTCAAAAAATTTTTACGTTTTATAGGTTTCGATAACGATGCTAGCCAATCTTTACGAGCCCAAACAAATAAAGCGGCTGCCATTTTTTGTTGATAAAATTGTTCTATTACATATTATTTGCTTTAGAAAGTTTTACTTACAAAAAAAAATCTAAGAAATCCATGCAACTCCATAAAAGATGTGTTGGGTTACCAGTAGCGGCTTAACGGGGGGGCGGAAGGGTGGACCCCGCCGGGCCCCGGGCTTTGTCATTTTTATCAATTGAAAGAGACACAGTATCGACAATTGACTTTGAAATTGCAATAACAAATTCAGTTCAATAAAAGTAAGAAAACATCCTTTCTAAATAACAATTGTTTGCAAATTTTCAAAAAATTTTCCCTCGAAGATTGCAATATTTAATTTTTAACTTAAAATTTTGTGCTAAGTATGCAAATACAAAATTCTAAGTTAAAAATTAAATATCGCAATCTTAGAATTTGCTTGTAAACTAGTGCGAATTACGCAATTACTTAACTTCATTCAATTTTGTAGACGTCAAACAAATTTACAGTTATTATTATTATTTTTATAATTATTGGTTGGATAACAACACATCGTCCCGGAAATCCGGTTTTCTTCCTTGATAGACTCTTTTACGAAAGCAATTCTATGCTCCTTGTAAGTAAGCTACGGCAACTGGGTTTTATAAAATATTTCTGTACATTTCTAAACTACTCGACACGAAAAATGCACCTAAAAATAAAAGTGTTTTCTAGACTGGAACTTTGCAATAGAATAAAATTTAGATGTATGAATCTACAGACTGAAATCCAAATCATATATGTTTTCCCTACCTGACATATTTTGGTCCTGAAACTTCAAAATTAAAAATTTAGTTAAAAGGATGTCTTTCATTTTATACCCGCACAACCGCATATATTTAAAAAAATATTTGAAATGTGTATGTCCTTAAAATTTTAAAGTTTTTTAAAAAGGACTTTAGGCCAGAAAATGAAAAACTGACTATGCCAGAATACTATAAATAATCTCTAGTTTCACGTCTATATCCAAATTTGGATGGGTCTCGGCAAAAAAAAATTTTTTTCGCGCAGTGTAATAAATGTAAAGTTGGTGTTTTTACTCACTGCATCATAACTTTGTCATTTTTCTTTCAATTCTATTGATGTTAGGCTTAATATTTGCTCAAGTAATATATTTGCTCAAAAAATATATAATAGTAATATATCTTTCATCTTAGATTTTAAAACTAGGGGAGATCATTTTTTTTTATCCATAAAAAAAATATTCGAAAATTTATGATTTTTTGGTCGAAAAATTCACTTTGTTACAACTTTCCTTTGGGAAAGTTACTGACAAGGGAAGGGAAGTTACTTGTCAGTAACTTCCCCAAATCTCATCTCATTTGAACAATCTATATATCACTAAAAAGGCTAAGGTATTATCTTCTTCTTGAACGACGGACAGCTCGTGTTAATCAGATAATTCTTTCAGGAAATATGTGCTCATAACTGAAACAACAGGAAAAAACTCGTTTTTCGAAAATTTTTTGAAAACGCTTCTTAAAAATTTTTTTTTATTTTCAGTTTCGTGTCTAGAAAACACTTTATCTATGCACGCGATTGGCCCATTTTTTGTCGAGTAGTGTAGTGATGCACTGATCGCAAAACAATCTAATCCTCCTGCTCGGGTTGCTTAAAATAATGGCGTAGTAACTTCGTAGTAACGAAGCAAGATTTTCCGTTTTTTTTAGTTTTAAGATGGCTTTTTGAAATGACGAGTTTGCTCTCCCAAAAGTTTTCCTAATTTCACGAAAGTTTTTATCAAATTTGGAAAGATTTAGTAAGATTATCCTTTTATCCATTTTTCATTTTTTCTCTGGGATTCTATTGCTTTCTATAAAATTTCAAGCACATATACGTTTCAAAATAATTTGTCCCTTTACTGTCCATTTACTGTTCAATGGAATACAAATTTTCAAAAAAAAAATTAAAAAGCATAACCGGAAATTCCAGTTATTAGTTTTGTACGCAAACTTATTCTGCACTGTTTGTGGGGGCCCCTCAGCCGTCGCCGCCCCGGGCCCCTGAGCACCTGAAGCCGCCACTGTGGGTTACCCGGGTGCCCCAGCAACTAAATGGAATCAAACACTCGAAAATAAAGACATAATACCATTTTGGGAGTTGTCATGAAGTTTCACCTTTCTAGGTTATCCGCAAGTATATAAAATTTCAGTATCAAAGTGATTTGGGTACCCGGGTACCCCATCACACACATAAGGGTTAATATTGTTTTTGTTTAATACGACAAAATATGGAATATGTGATGGAAATCGATTTCGTACGAAATGGCAAGTGAAAACGATTTGCCGTGTGATGTGTTTCGTTTCGATTCGTTTTGATTTTCGAAATCGAAATCGTACGAAATACCCTGTGATGGAAATCGGTTTCTACGGTTTCATCTCGATTTGAAATCGCAACGAACAACTCGCACGATTTGTAACGAGAAAAATATAAGTTCATTTTAGTTATGCAATAATTGTGAACAAAACATTAGAGGTAAACAAAGGAATGTTGCGCAGGAAGCTGTCTTTGCCTACAGCTCGCTGGTAACCTCCCTCTCCAAAAACCTCAACGTTGTAGCCGTGGGGTTATCACCTCCAAAATGTACCGAAAAGCATCTTTATTTGCCCGGTAATATGTAATAAACCTGCAAAAGGATTAATTGGGCAAGCTTTCCTACTACAAAAATATAAATTCCATGTACTTACGCCGATTCTGCCACTTCTAAAGGATTAGAGTGATCCCTAGGTGTTCGTCGTTTTTTATTTTCTTGCCTTTTCTCCTCAATTTCGTTGTAATAATACGCCGCGAGGAAAAACATTCTGGCTTTTAACAATTTTTGCTTTATTTCGCGTAATTTACCAATTGCCAAAAATTCAATTCCAACTGTTTCACTTGTAGAACTTTTTAGAAGTTCGATATGAAATCGTTCGATTTCCATCACACGTACAACAAATTCGTACGATTTGTGATTTCGTTTCGAATTCGTACGATTTCCATCACATGCCTGATAGTTTTATTTTAAGTTAGCTAAGTTGTTTTGTTTTGTACGTGGACATTGAAATGGTCTCATGATTTAATGTTTTTGTATTTTTAATGAAACACAATTTAACGTTTTTAACAAGTTTTTTCTGTCGATGGGCGGTACAGGCGTATTTTACAATAATTTCACCAAAGTGTTCCGGTTTTGCAATAGGCATGTCTGGCAACCCTAGTCTTTAGTTATACTTTCCGGTATATAGTAGAATCTAGTATCTTTGAATAGTGTCTATTGCATCCAAAAATCATTATTGTAAATAGTAGTAGTAGTAGCTTTAGTAGCGATTTGTTTGTTCGAAATATCATAGAAGACAAATACTTATATACATAAATATCTAACTAAAGAATTTGCACTCAAGAACTCGTTTCCATCAAAATAAACGGGAATTGGATCACATTCAAATAAAAGAAAAATGGCTTTGCTTGGAATATGACTCAAAGGTGACATTAACACTAGAATGCCCGACAATCTGACCTACCTAAAATGTCCATATGTAGTCATTTTGACTACAATATTGTTTACTACCTTTTTTTAATTTTATTGTATAGTAAATTCATGTAAATATAATGGCGTACTTTACACATAAATGGGATAAAATGGAATGAAATTTGGAATTTGGAATTTGTGAATAAATTTTGTGAGTGAATTTTGGATAGAAAAACTTGGGAATTGTCACAACCTACTATGATATTTTTTTTAATATTTGCAATTACTCGAAATTTTCATATTTTGCAATTGAAGATGCATGTTTGTCTATTTAACAGTAAGATTTGCTGAAAATTGTATATAGGTAGTCAAAATGACTACTATTGGGCACTTAAGGTAAATGTTGCAAAATTGGGGTAAACATTTTTTACAATATTTTTAATTTATTTATTCCATTTAGCTTTAAAAATTAGTAAAAGTCACGAAAGATATTTTTTTAGAAAGCGATGCAATAAAAGCGATTTACAATAAAAGACCTCAATGTAGTCAAAATTACTACCTTGGGTATTCTAGTGTTAATGCGCATTACTACAAATGACTTCAATGTGGTTGCGATTTGTGCAGACCCCATTCACCCGTTGACTCCACTGTTCCAATGTCATTTGCTTGGTGATTTGATTGCGCACAGATTGACAAAGAGCAAAGTCGACACGTACTCGAACCAGACACAATGCCGCTTCTTCTTGAAACCCCCCGCCCCCCCCCGCCCGTCACACCCACCCACTCGCTGCACAACAAAGCCCGCAATTTTTGCAGCTCCAGTCGTTAAAACACGCAGCCAATATAAAATGGACCACAATTTCGATGAATGAATTGTAAAATTTTTGCTGTGCCTATTAGTGAATGCGATCCTGAAAGCAAAAGCAAAGCGAAGCACAAATAGTAATAACAGAATTTCGAGCGCGGGAAATGAACAGCGAATGCAAATTGCGCGCGACAGCGAAGCGAAGCGTCTTTTCGCTGAGTGTAGCGGCAGCGGCGCTTTCGAGCCGGACAAAAATGTAAATCATGCATTATTCATGTGGAGCAGAAGTTTGGAAAAGAACATTTTGCAGACGAGAAAGCGAAAAGCTGGCGGCGAACGCAACACACAGCACAGCACAACAACGCCAGGAAATATTACAGTAATTCGGAAAATATTGAAAACGCACGCACCATACCAATAGCAGCGCTCCGGCAATAACAAGCAGACAACAACAAAAACAACAGCAGACAAGGCAACCAAAGCGAAGCACCTAAAGCGAAGGCGCAATGTGCGTGTGAGGGCTATGCCGTTCGCTTGGACGCGCTGCGGCAGACTGTCACACGACTGGCGGGACGGTCGCTAAGCAGGGCGCACAGCACAGCGGCAGCTGAAGCGCACAACGCTTCGAGTGTACCGAATCCAAAATTGAATTTACTAACAAGCAAATGCCAGACAAACTGAAACAAATCGAAATGGAAATTGTAATAATGATCTAAATGCAAAGCACAGCGACGCACTCACACACTTACACGCTGATGTATGTATATGCGAAGTAAACATGGCAACGAAAACAAAAAACCGCCAAGAAAACCAACAAATATAAAATAACTTGTGCAGTCAGACCCGGAGTGGACAGTGGCGGTGTGGCAGCGCACGCCGAAATCTAAAATAAATAATATACGAAATCCACTTCAAGTGGTAGAAATGCGCAATACCTGATTAGACAGCATGTCGATATACGAGTTTGTATGTATATGCGCACACACACACACTTGGCCACACAAACGCAAGCAAAGGTACATCCCTTTGGCGCCTAGAAGCAGACTCGAAGCTGACTGCCACGTGCAAAGAGCGCTCAGTGTGTATACATGAGTGAGTATCAGCCCTGTCGGACCTTAAACAACTGGTTCCCAAAATTCATTGGTTTTTCAACTAGTTTTTTGTAAGTCAATTTGACAACTAGTTGTCCAAGTGACTGTCAGCGGATGCAAAAGTCAGTCAATTCGCGTCTAATCGTTCACGTTCTGTGTGCGCGTTCATAGGCGAGAAGAGACATGAAAATACGAAAGACGAAACAGAGGTGAAATAATGAACAAAATAATGAACAAAATACTGTTAAGGCTGATCTTACGATACTTTTGTTACAACAACAACGCAGAAATGTTAGAATTTTCGAACATGTCTGTTTCTATCACTCGAAGTTCGCTCGATTTGCACGTTTTGCCTTGAATGATTTGAGTTAGAATTTTGCGTGGTTGCGTGAAGCAACGAATTGCAGGAGCAGCTGAATTAACCCGTTCCGGTCAATTTCCACATTTCTTGAGATAAAAATTTTTCCTTCAAAATATTGATTCTTATTGAACATTTTAGCAATAAAATGCAACAAAATATCAAAAAAATCATTTAGGTTGAGAATTACAGCTCAATAAATTTTGTACGATATATCGTTCAATGGTCCGCAAAGGAGTAAAAATGCATGCAATTTTTGTTTCGTTTTTTTAAGTTTTATGAACAATTCATTGATTTTTTTGATAAAAAACATAAATTATAACAACAAAAAATCAAAACGTGATTTCATTTTGATCGAAACTTATATAAATTATATATATAAGAAATGGATTCACATTTATTCGGCCTTATATAACCGTTGTTGTTTTTGCAAAGCCCTTTACCTCTCAATAAAACACAGAATCAATTGAAATTCAAATATCTTTACAAAAAGATAGTGAATATAGCCGATTCTTATTATCGTAGTGGGAGTGGCAAGTACGCATGTCTAACCTTACATAACCTGTGTCTCCCCAGTAAAACAGAAACTCGTCTAGTAATTCTTAGTTTTGATCGAAAATTGCGGAATAGTCGAATTTTATTAGTCACGTGGTTTACAGATGGGCGTGGCAGGCAAGTAAACGCAAAAATTCTGTTACCAAACCCATAACTTAAAACAAATGCAAACACAACTTGCAACCTTTGTCTTCCATTTGTACGATATATCGTCTTTGTACTTTGCAACTCTTGTGATCATTTGTATGATATATCGTACAATTTTTTTAAAGACTCGGGAAAAATATTTAGATGCAAAAAATTTTTAATTTAGTAAGTTTTATAAATCAACTGAGATTCAAACTTTGAAATTGTTTAGCTTTTTGCTACCCAAAAGTATTATTTATTTAAAAATTCCTCTGCAGAAGCACCGTCATTTGCTGGTTTTTCAAATTCTTGCAAAATGCTGCTTACAAAACACATTCATACTGTGTAGTCACACCTATAATAATTTATATTTTTAAACAGAATGATACAACACAGCCTCCTTAATAAAAATTAAAAAGCCGTTCCATAAAAAATGCGTTCGCTGTCAAATAAAAAATCTTCGAAAAAATTGTACGATATGTCGTATAAATTTCCGGAAAGGGTTAATAAATTTATTTGTTTATTTAATTATTTATTAATTCATTTATATATTTATTAATTGCAGGCGAAGTCAGGATGTTGTATTTCGTCAGGCCCCAAACAGTTTCGACAGAAGTGTATCAGCAAGTCCAAGTTGGCTCATCTTTACGTGCACCAATATTTCTTGTTTTTCATTCGCAACAGATTTTTGTTGTTTTTTGAAAATATTTTTAAAATAAAATTAATATTTACAAATTGTATTGTTTTATTTTCCTTTATAAAATTCAACTGGTTAGAAAACTAACCCAAAATAAACTACACCTTTTCAAGTTGTATATCAGAAAATTCAACGTGTATTTCAGATTTTAAAATTGCATTTCAGCGTTTAAAACTGTATTTCAGATTTTAAAATTGAATTTCAGTGTTTAAAACTGTATTTCAGATTTTAAAATTGAATTTCAGTGTTTAAAACTGTATTTAAGATTCTAAAATTGAATTTCATATTTTTCAAATTGTATTTCAGAATTTTTCAAATTGTATTTCAGATTTGTAAAATTGTTTTTCAGGCTATAATATTGAGATTTTTAAAGCTGCTTCTACAACTGTATTCGTATCGGGACTTGGAATAACCCTCCCTAACATTAAAAAGAGATGTTAAAATATTTATTTGTATCAATTTCATACCATTTTTATTTCTCAAGATGAAATTAATGAAAATTAAATAAAAAGAATGAATTCATGAAATTATTGTAACTGTAACTGAAATACAATTTTCATGAATTCATTCTTTTTATTTAATTTTCATTAACTTCATCTTGAGAAATAAAAATGGTATGAAATTGATACAAATAAATATTGTAACATATCTTTTTAATGTTAGGGAGGGTTATTCCAAGTCCCGATACGAATACAGTTGCAGATACAGCTTGAAAAATCTCAATACTATAGCCTGAAATACAACTTGAAAAATCTAAAATACAACTTGAAAAATCTGAAATACAATTTTACAAATCTGAAATACAATTTGAAAAATTCTGAAATACAATTTTACAAATCTGAAATACAATTTTACAAATCTGAAATACAATTTGAAAAATTTTTAAATACAATTTGAAAAATTCTGAAATACAATTTGAAAAATATGAAATTCAATTTTAAAATCTGAAATACAGTTTTAAACGCTGAAATTCAATTTTAAAATCTGAAATACAGTTTTAAACGCTGAAATTCAATTTTAAAATCTGAAATACAGTTTTAAACGCTGAAATTCAATTTTAAAATCTGAAATACACGTTGAATTTTCTGATATACAACTTGAAAAGGTGTAGTTGCAAATGGATGCAGACGGGGACAATTGACTGTCGCCTAGGACACAGCCACGTTAAAAGGGTGAGTTTGCTCCAATGAAACGAATCGGTTCTGAAGTCAGCTATGACTGACAAGCAACCAGTTGAAAAACTAGACTTGGACCAGTCCGAATTCCTACAGGGAGTATTGTGTAACATGCATATGAGTGGGCTAATATTTGGGTAATTGTATGTGTGCGCAGTGCGCAGAGCTTAGGGACACATTTAAATGTATCAGCACGCCCATTCCTTTTCTCTCCGCCAAAAACCGATGTGTGTTCGTGTGGCTTTGTGCGCTTATTTCTCTGTCTACTATGAAGCGAATGGCGGCAAATTGAAAATACGCACAGGGTGGCCATACGTGGCGCTTTTACAACTTTTACAACAATTCGAATACAGGTCAGAGTGCACAAGGCGCTCTGTGCTGACTAGTTTGTACGCTAGTACGGCACATCATTATTAGTGATGGAAAAAAAAAAATTCATTAATCGATTAATGAATCATATGATTAATTGAAGCAGAGCGATTATTAATTGCAATTAATCGAAAGAAATGGAAAATAATCGAATAATCGAATGATTTTTTTAATATTTTAACTTAACCGTGTAATTTTAAAGTATGTTAGTATGTAAATGTTTACCAATTGCCTTATAAAAACAATAACAATGAATTAATAAATGAAAGTAAGTACATATCAAAGGAAAAAATATATATTTGTATTTTATTTGTTCATTGCAGAGTTTTGATATAATAGTTTTGACAGGCGCGAGATCGTGAACCTGTTCCTCTTTTCAGTGGCAGTTGCACCTGTCTTTGAAAAGAGGCGCTCTGCTGGTGCCGAAGTTCCTAAAAGATAACCGTACCGACGAGTTATTACATAAAGCTTAGGGTACACCGTTCGCATTTCTAAAAACGGGAGCATTTAAAAAAAAAGCTAAGCTCGTCCTGAACTTGGGTTAGGTCGTTGTCTTTTTTGCGATATTTGTGAGCCAGCGATTTGTGGTGGGCCCATAAATCAAATTCAACATCGCATCAAAGTGTCCGTATCAAGCTTTTATTTTGAGCGAAATAAATGTAGTGATTCGTTTTCTTTCGATTATTTTAGCATCTAATCGATTAACGTTTCGATTAATCGAAACCCATTTTTCGATACAATTAAATCGTGAATTGAAAGAAAAAATCGATTATTGTGTATCAAATGATTCATCGTCCCATCACTAATCATTATCTGATCATAATCCTCGCATCCGCTCTTCTCACTGCTTCCCAGTGCGGCCTTGATGTATCCTACCTACCTCTCCCATACTCTCTTGAGTGACCAGTCTTTCGTCATTGAAGCGAGGACAGTACAACAATACATCCTCGACCTAGGTTAGCTAAGGAAAGTTTTTGAAATGCCGTACTTCCACTCGGAGGCCTCATAGACCGATTGGTAGTCCCAGTGTTTTAGTATTTGTGGAGGAATAAATAATAAAAAAATTTTATATCTTCTTCACTTTACTCATTTACATATCTATGTATGTAAATATTGTGAATAAACCGTCAAGTCCCTAATTTTGTACCAAAACTTCAGATTCTTACTTGGCTCAATCCGTGAATCTGATTTCTTAATGAAGTTTAGTTGATTCGATAATTCGCTGTGTTGGCCAGACTATTTAAGAAAGTGAAATCCAGGATACGAATCTTCACTTTGGACAATACTTAGTTGGTAACCACAAGTTCCAAAGAGCATGGGACTTTGTCTTTGTACGCTCTACCAGCACCAACTAAGTCATTCTTGATCACTTCTGTTCAAAGGGGTTACCTGTCCTATTTTGATGTTCTAGTGCCAGCTTTTCAAAGTTTTTTTTTGTCAAAAGTTGTATGAAATATAAAACTACGTTGTACCCAAACCCTGAGGCCAGCCTCGCTCAGTTTCGTATCAGTTTTATATAATCTACATCTAAGTTCCGTTCACACCAAAATATGGCCAATATTTCAAAACAGTGGAAAGTTGGCATTCGAAGCAGCCAATTGACAGATGGACTCGGGTATAGATTCTCTTATTAATCCTTTAGCGTGGAAAACGCTAGACCTGCCATCTCAGTGCAGTGTGGAAAACTCAAATACAATATTTTGTAACTGAAATATTGCAATGGTCAGCTTAGGACTGTGGCACATTGGGTTTGCGGTATGATTGACTGTCTGTCTGCGCCCATGAAAATATGTGTGCGTACACTTTTCGGTTAGTATTATGAATATATTTTTGCCCGAAAATCGCTCGCTGTCGTTCATATTTTTATAGCGTCATCTGGCCGCATTCAGTGAAGCGCAGCTGCTGACCGCTCGGACCCGCACAGGTTCTGTGTCCATTTTGGTCTATGCAAACGCAAACCCGAGCACACACTCACACACACTCACACACACGCATACATAAGTGCATTTGCGTGTGTTTAAGCTATTTAGGCCACTTTGCAATTTGACGATAATCATAAGCAATTTCTGATTGATTTCTCAATGGGTTTCGAAGAACTTATTTAACCCCGCACTATCGCACACATACACACACGTGCACACACTCAAGCTCTCTCCGTCTGTCTCTCTGTGTGTTGCTGCTAATAGAGTGATGAACATTTATGCGCAATTTCTATGCCAAAAAGCTGATTGCATAGCAGAGTAATCGAGTTTTGGGATACAGCGCAATGGCAGCTCAGCGCAATGAAAGTTACATAGCCGACTATGGCAATTGGGTTTTCAGTGGAAAATTTAAATATTGCACTGTGAAAATACCAATTGCAAGTTTTAGAGATTTCAAACGATTAGGTGCTGATGGTATTGCAATTTCAGATGGCAAAATTTCAGTTGGTTAATTCAAGTAACGCTAAGCCAAAATCAGGTAACAGATTGTCATATGACTAGCGAGAAATTTCATAACAATTTGTGTTGTTCAAATAATTTTGCTGAATTTTACAACCCTCTACAGGCGGGCGAATTTCTTTTTCAATATAATTTTTTTATGTTGAGAGAATGGTTCACGCCTGCGATTTGCTCAGGCAAAATTGTAACTTGCGTACAAAGTTCACCCACCCTCAATAAACAGTTCGAGCCATGCCACATAATAACATAAAATGTTGTTGTCACATGAAACGCCACAAAACTGGTCGTTGTGACAAGTTGGACAGATTTGGTGTGCGTCATAAACTCGGTAATATGACCTGTGACAGGCAGACACACTTTTATAGCTTTAAATTAGTTCGTGCAGAATTTGGTCGCTCAAAAAGTTAAGAAAATTAGTTCAATATGAGTCGAAATTGTATAATAAATATACGAAGTAGTCATAGGGTTGTGAATTCCAACTCAAATATTTGTCTTGAATACCTGCCATTTGGAATCGGTACACAAATGCAAATACCTTTAATCAGGGGCGGATTCAGAAAAATATTTTGGTATGGTTTCAAAAAGTAATTCTTTAATATTCATAAAAGTTTATGTAGCTTTAAAGTCGACCCTAATATTTCGACCCAAAAACCTCCCTGAATCCGCCACTGCCTTTAATTCATTCATTTCAAGTTCGTCTTAAGGTTGTCGCACTTTAGTTCTTTAAAGCATGAAATTTGATTTTCATCGATACCATGTTTTACAGTTCTTTTTTGACTTTTATACATATTGACTTGTAGCGTTACAGAAATTTGATTAACAATAAAACCTTTGATGATTCAGTGTTTTGGTAGAAAAAGACTGAGTGCGTTATATCACATTTACCACACAATTCTCAGAATTTGCTCACAAAATACAAATAAAAATTTACCACAGCAAAAACGGAATTCCTATAATTCCCACACAACATTACAAATACAAGTTTATTTTTTCAAAGTTAATGTTGTCTTCTTCGAAGCACTTAATTCCCTCTTCAACTGCAACACACTTATGACAGCAGTTGATTTGTGGCAATCAAACAAGCTAAAGTCCAAATAAGGTGAATTCGATGTCTGCGGAGTGGTATTCGTTACGATTTTTTTAAGAAAATCGCTGCATTCATAGATATACTCAACACTGCATCATTTTCATAAATCTGAACTGCGAATTTGGGTGGCTGAGAGCACCACACGGCAATGATTCTGGTAAACCATCTGAGTGGTACAAGAGCTTTTTTTGCCATCACCAGTCACTCAGTCGTAAGATCAAAGACAACAAAATACTTCCTCAGAAAAATGTTCGATCCTCTGGTACGCAGACTGCGTACTCTGGGAGAAAGACTTCTGATTAGTCTGACATATGCAGCGGAAATCGAATTCTTCTTAATACTTCAATTTCTCTCTGGTTTTGCTGGCTGTGTTATATAAGAAGTCAGCTTTGACGAGAGAGGACCAAGGCCGAGGAAGATTTTACGCGGGTCCAGTGTATTTGTAATTTAATTATAACACCGTGCGACAACAAAATTTTACACACGAAAAAATCTATATACTCGCGAAACTAGGGGCCAAATGTAGTAAAACTGCGTTTTTAGTTTTTCTCTCTGACGTCAGGATTTTTTTTAAAGGACTTTGAAATTTCAAGGACATGTTTATTTTTAAAAAATTTATTTATTATTTTTATTATATATTATTTATTTTAAAAATTGAGCGCATTGTAGAATAACAATATGGGTATCAAATGAAAGAGATAAATCCTTAGAATCTTAAAAAATTTAATGTTTTGGTGCAAAAGGACGAAGAAGTATTGAAAATGTCCTTTTAAAACTTTATCCTTGAATAGCCTTGGAAATTTCCAATAATTTTTTTTGAAAAAAATATATCTTAAGGACTAATGTGTGCACTACCACATCCTCGAATTTCGTCCTTTTAACTTCATTAGTTTAGGATATAAAGAATTTAATACTTCTCTCAATAAAACAAAGATATGTTGCACCGTACGACAAACATAAAATATTTAATTAACTCATGTATAAATCGTTATGCTGCTTAAACTAGAGGTTGAATACACTAATTCTGCAATTTCAAAATTGCCTTTGAACCTAAGTTTTTATTTTCACAAGACATTGAAAACTTAAAAATTGAGTTTTCTTCAATAAAACTCATCCAAGAGTAACAAGATAAATGCATGAGGATACGTACTTACTGTGAATACCAGTGCTCACAATTTAATAAAAAAAATTAACAAAAGTTATTTAAATGCATTTAAAATGCATTTCATGAATTATTTATTTTAAAACAAAATGTTTAAGAAAAACGTATGCGTTTACTTTGACGTTTGTGTTTTTGATAGGTGTCACGGCACAGCGTCCAACAATACTCGGAAAGTATGTGCTTTTCCCCAAAAGCGATTTTAAATTACCGCAATGTCTTGGTGGAAGCGCTCTCCGTGTTCATCACTAACTTCACCTAATCATTTTGCAAATGTGTGCTAAATGTAAAATTTAATATACTTATAGAATACAACTAAAGTATTTATCATTATCACATGATCAGCTTGTTATTTTTAAGTGCAAAAATGGTTCTATAAATACGATTTCAGCATCCTTATGATATTCAAATTATCCATATCCGATAGAGAGAGGTATTAAATTTTTTATATCTTAAACTAATAAAGTTAGAAGGACGAAATTCAAGAATGTAGTAGTGTACATATTAGTCCTTAAGGTATTTTTTTTCCAAAAAAAAATATTGGAAATTTCCAAGGATATTCAAGGATAAAGTGTTAAAAGGACATTTTCAATACCTCTTCATCCTTTTGCACCAAAACATTAAATTTTCTAAGATTCTAAGGATTTTTTTTCTTTCATTTGATACCCATATTGTTATTCTACAATGCGCTCAATTTTTAAAATAATTTTTTGAAATAAACATGTCTTTGAAATTTCAAAGTCCTTTAAAAAAAAATCCTGATGTCAGAGAGAAAAACTAAAAACGCAGTTTTACTACATTTGGCCTCTAGTTTTGCAAGCATATAGATTTTTTCGTGTGTTTTGAAATTTTTTAATTTTTGTCGCACGGTGTAATTTGTTTGTACTTAATACAAGGAAGGACTGTTTGGAAAAATAATCTGCATCTGTATGCCCGCTCGATCTCGGGCGATAGCTTGTGAACAAAAAAAGAAAAAAATGACATTGTCATAAGTCGTCCCCATTTTGTTGCCTGCTTAAGGCGTTCGCTGTTCAATGTATCCGCTTTATTTGTAGAACGAATTACTTATGCGAAAAGGCAGCGTAAAACTTTAACTTCTTGGGCAGCTGTGCACGCTCAAGCGCCCACTCATAGGTGGAGACGAATGTGGGAATGTGCGTCAGCTGTGGGTAGGCGGGCGCGTAAAATGTGTCTGTGCAGCGCGCAAACAAACACGCAGCAGAAATTCGCGAAATATTTTCCCTTTTCGCATTTATTAATGGAAACACCCACACACACACACACACGCACTCCCCGTTGCAGGTGCGACGCGCTTGCAGCTGCCGCACGAACAACAACACACGCGACGGCTTACATTTATGAGCGACTGCCGCACTTCGCGCACCCCTTGCGCAAGTGTGAGTGTGAACATGTGTTTCTCAGCGCGAGCGTGTGGGCGCGTTGTTGTTGGGGATGAGCTTGTTGTGTTGTCCCCGGGTCAATAATAAATTTCACATGCTGCACCGAGGCGGCATAAACCCCAAAAATTAAAAACAAAAATAAATAAATATGAAAGCAGCACGAACCAACGTGAAATAACAACGCCAGGGGAAAGGGGCAGTGACGGAAGTGCAAAAGCGCAGCGAAACGCGACACGGCCTGCATGCAGTCGTGCAAAAATGCGCCGCTAAGAAATGTAAAAGTACTGCAATAACAACAACAACAACGTATTGTGCCCCCTGGCGCCTTGGCCGGCCGGTCAGCCCGCTGGGCCGCATGTCGCCTTGCCACTTGACACCTATTTGGTTTTTTGTTTTTTTGTAAGCTTGTGTTTGCCATTACCGCCAACATGTTGCTGCTGCTGCTGCTGCTGCTGACACTTTTCGCCTGTTCCGCCCGTTAGTCGCGCTGTTATCACTGTGGCTGGCCGGTGTTAAGCGCGTGTGAAAATGCACGCCGGCGGAAGTGCGCCCAAAGCCGTCGCCAACAGAGCCGGACAGGCTCCACACGGGCCGCGCGCAAGGCACAAATTGTGTCGTTTGCGTTTGTTGTTTTGCTGCCGCCACTGCCGCGGCGCCGCAGTGTGCCTTCGGCTCTTGCCCGCTGACGGCCGTTCGGCGCACGAAACGGCTTTGCGCCTCACACCGCCGCGCCACTTTAGCTGCCTTCCTTCCTATTGCCATAAGTCATCGGCGCTTCCGGCAGCGAATTTTTCTCGCTTTGCTTTGTGCAATTTTTCTGCGCTTAACTGCCGTTACATTTCCATTGTTGTTGTGTGCTATTATTATTTGCCATTGCTGGTTGCCGCTGTGGTTGTTGTTGTTGTTGTTGTTGTTGCCATCATCGCCCTGCGCAACGTGCGCCGCACTTTCCTGTTATTGTTGCCGCTTGGTTTTTGCCGCTGTTGTTTTATTTCATTTTGTTTGTTTTCGCCTCCGCAGTTGTGCTGTTTGTTTCTGCATGCTTGTTGTTGTAGTCGTGGTTGTTGTTTGGCATTGTGTTTAGCAAAATAAACAAATAAATATCGTTTGCCGCCGATAACAAATAAAAATCGCAGAGCAGGCAACCAAAGCAAACGCGAAGCGCAATGCAAATAAATAACGCGACTGCTTTGCCACTTTTACTTCCTCCACCTGGACCCACTCAGGCAGCTGCTTCACTTCACTTCACTTCACTCTGCTTTACGCAGCCAAACGCACTTGACGACCTCCGCACCCACAGCCGCCGCCACCCCCACACCGACTGCTGCGCCTGCATTAAGTCCACTCGACCTGTGCTCCGGCTGCCGCCGCCCAGCGCGTGACCCCGTTCGCACCTTTCACATTTACTGCTCAGCTGTTTTCGCTGCCACTTCGGCCGCCGGCCGACCTTTGTTTATTTCCCGTTCGCTGAAGGCTGCACAGCCGCTTTTCGCGCGGCTGCTGGTTATTTAATTTGTGTCGTCGTCGTCGTGCGGCGTTAGCAAATTTTGTTCACAGCCAACTCCGCCAACACCGTCGCAAGCGTTGCCATAATTTTGCGGCTTGTGTGCGCTGCCACTGTTGACACATCGCTTTTGGGCCGAAACCGAAGTGTGTAAGCACATAAATGTAAAAAAAAAGCCAAACTCATGCAAGAAAATTATTTTTCTTGCCACATCAGCAGCAATTCGCAGTTCGCGAACGTCAAAGTCGCACTTGACGCGAGGCGCTCTTTCGCCCGCCAGCCGCTATGCTCACCTTTAATGGACACCGCCAGCTACTTTGCCTAATCGGATTCATTAGAAACAGCGCAGCGAGCGCGAACTGCAGCGCAAAAGGAAATAAATCGGCGAAATAACGCATTTACGATTAAATAAAATTGCAGCCGGCGAGCGAGCGCAGTTGAAAATGAGCGCAATGAAAATGAGGAAAATCAAGTGAAATGAAAATAGTAAAGAATAATGGCAAACTGGCGAGAAAACGAGCAACGCCAAATGAGTTTTAATCAAAACTTTGCAGCAGGCAACGTCGCTGCTGGCGCGAACGACGCCATTAACTGTCGCTTTGTTGGATACGTCGCATTTGGCGCGTTAGCTCGCTTTTCACTGCCCACCCGCCCGCCGACCAGCAGTGTCAGGTGAAAGTTTTTGAGAAATCATTGAAATGCACATGAAATGATAATGAAAAGTTGCCAACGCAATTATCCCCGATTCTTGTCATTAGCTGTGCCTTTTTTACGCTCGCCGCCGTTTTGCGTTCTGACTGCGCAAACGGTAATGAACTCGCCATTTGAGGGGAGTGGGGACGATTTTAGCACCGCGTAATTTGCTTTAATGCGCTTTTCATTCCTTGCGCAAAACTAAAGCAAAATCAAAACAAAATTATGGTTGGTGGTGAGCGGTTAGCGGTCGGGTGAGCGCGTCAATGGGGGAACAACATTTGGAATTCAACGAACTTTCATTATGCATTCAGTCAAAGCAAAATTGTTATTGCATTAAAATATAGCGAGTGTCAAATTAAGAGAAGCCAAAATATTGTGTAAATATTTGTATTGAAACGCGATGGTTGAAGGTTGTCTCAATGTTTGTTTCTATGGCTCAATGAGTCAGTCATAACCGCATCCGAGTCTCAAAAACGTTTGTATTGTACTTTAACACTTCTGTTACCTTAGGGTCATTTTCGAGTAAAATTTGACTTTAAAGAGCCGTAACTTTCTTATTTCTGGTAAAGAATTGTTTTCCTTTGGACTCAGTGACTAATTTTATGCCATTTGAATATCATAGTCATTTTATTTGCAACACTGGTTTACGTGCAAATGAGCAACTATACAAATTTGACCTTAGGGTCATTTTATGACCCATAGTACTAAACGCAAGAAGTTGGTCGATGATGTGAATTTTATTAGATTTGGTTTCAAAGTGTCGTGGATAAATGTTTCTGAGATTTTTATTTTGTTTTGTGTTGGTAAGAGGGCGTGGCGCTAGCTATATAACCCTTTCTACTATGGAGTAAAATCGAAATTATGAATCATACAACATTGCAATTTCGTGCAGTGTCCCCAGGTAGACATATTGTTCCACTGAAAATATTTCATGAGCGTTTAAAAATGGACGTGGCACTCTTTTAACGATCCAAATTTTGAACATAACTTCGGAACTATAAGTCGCACATCAATGACACTAAAATCGAACTTACTATTGGGTCATGTTTTTCGACAGTGGAGTGTGAACAAGCTAGATCAAATTTCTGAAACATATAGTATATGTGTCCGCGACCAACAAACAATTTACTCGTTGCTGCAGTTCGCAACTCTATTATTCCTTGCGGCACCATTGCATATGTGATGTGAAATTCATCCCTGGAATGATAACGTAAGGCCGTTTATTCTATAAAGAATTGGAAAAGTTACTTTCTGGGCTTCTGATTTTGCGAAAAGAAAGGAAGCCAATAATAGAATCGTGTGAGTTATCCTCAGCAGTACCTTCACCAAAGAAGAAGATACTCAGTGAAAGGAAACGATGAGGCGCAATCTGGGTCAGCCGAATATATTCATTTTCTTCTTCGGGTAATCGAATAATGTTAATTAATATATATTATAATTTGTATTGGTTCATTGGTGTCAATATCTAGTATAAGTTTAATATTTTGGCATACTTTTATAAATTAAACATCTAAACTGAGTAATTTTTTGTGGGCCACGGGAACAGGCTTTCTTGCGAAATCATTTATTTTTGGGCGATTAACGATTAATGATTATTATCTGTTATTATATATATTATAGTTACGATTATATATATTATAGTTACGATATATTTTTAACTTCTGAAGAAATCGCAAGAATTAAAGTGCCCGAGAAGAATATCAAGAACCTGGACATGGTCTCCATGTTGAACATATTTGACTCCAGTAAGGCCAAATAGTCGCTTTACAATAATAAAAGTAATAACAAATTGTTAAAATCACAATGTCTTAAGTTTTTTGAACAAAATCGGGGTCATTTTATGACCCGAAGGGTCAAATGTGCGAGTTTTTCCTAGGGTAACAGAGGGGTTAAATTAGTTTACTCTTTTCTCTTAATTGAAGAATGACATAATAAAGTCTTTCACTTTTCACTCTTTAGCTTTCAACCCACGAAAGTACCAATGTAAACAAAGGAACAGGTCATGTCATCAAATAAAAATTAAAATAGTCTGGAAAACATCACTGAGGCCATGAGGCCCACGAAGCTTTCCTCCTAAGAGAGTTCCATATTTCAGGACCTGTTAGTGGCTCTTACAAGTATGAATCGTATACGGTTTGTTGATGTCCTCTTCTCAGCTCAGGATATACTGATCCACTAGTCGCAGGCGTTTTTTTTTTCCTTCCGTTGGTCATTTGCAGAAATGTTGCCCTCCACTCTACTTGTACTATCCATCTCTGCAACTTCAGACGAAGTCGTTGTGCAGCAGTCCAAATATGTTAAGATTTGATCAATAAGTCAATAAGGCAATATTCATTCAACGGTCCGATTCCAACCGCCATTTTTAAAGGGGTTTGCTTAGTAGAATCAATTCAATAAATTGTACCCAATCTACGTTAAACAAATCGTTTGTTGATCATATTGCAATCTAGAAGCACCAATTGTATGAAAGGTCCTTACAGTGGAGAATTTCGTACGATTTAGCGTCGCTGTAAAGCTGCGATTCAAAGCGAAAGCGGGCTGCAGGATGCGACAGCGTCTCAGGCCAACTCAGTACTTGAGAAATTTTGCTGCAACTTTTCGGTAAACAGCTGCCTGCACGCAAATCCTAGCAAAATCCAAGCACAAGCTGACTCGGAATTAACATCTGACGCCGTTACGTGCCTGTCGAGTGACTGCCAAACATTGTGAGCTTTTAAATTTCCATCAAGGATAAATGCCACAACAATGGCACGTCCTACGAGCAGAAAGCCAAACTTCAATGCCATTCAACTGTCGAACATTTTGGCTCATGTCAATCGATAGCCTCACTTGTTGTTGAAGACAAGTTGTTGTGTTGCAATGCTTCCACCCGGGCAACGTTTGCCCAGCAATCATCGATATGAGTTTTACTGATAGCACGCCCGGCCAGCACTGGAAGTAATGCCATAAGTCCGGGAAGCACACCCGACTGCATGCAGTGCTACAACAACAACAACAACAACAGCAAGAACAGACATGGCAACGATTTTCCAAATAACAAAAACAATTGCAAAGTTGGAGGAGCCGCAGCGTGTACCCTTTCATTTCAATCAACTTTACTTGCACCCAACCACTTTTCCACCTGCGCCACAGCTAACAGTGCACAGCAACAGTTGCAGCTGTAGTTGGCGATGTGAACACGGGGGCCAGACACACTCGCACACACACACATACACAAAACATGAATATCAATGACAACAACAATTGGCAACAATATTCGCTGCAACGGAAAGCACCGGCATTCGCGCAGCATTAAAGTCTCGCAGTGGGGGGAAATTGTCGATAAAACTCGAGCAAATTAATTTGCATTTTGTTGTATAGTATTTGCTTTCGCGATGTTCGTTGTTATTTTGGAATTTTTTGCTGCTGTTGGTAGCGTTATTTGCGCCAACGTTATAGTGCAGTGATATTTGCCTGCACTCAAAACACACACAAACACACACATACGCACGCATACACGCGGCACAGAATCACTGAAATGGGAGGAGCAGAGCGACGTAACGCGGAGTGCAGTGTGCGCCGGCGGCAAAGTCATTTACAGCACAGCGAAACAAAATCAAATGCGACAAATGACAAACGGCAAACAACACTAAATGAGAAAATGCAGCAAAATCGACAGAGACGAAATAAACGACAGCGAAGTGCAAATATTTTATGTGCATTGCTTGGCGAGTGAGAGTTGTAGAGGTCCGGGAAGAACCGATTGCGAAATGATAGGCGGCGAAGCGCAGGAAGCGCTACAGTGGCATTTCGCAGTGTTGCTGCTTACGTCAGATGCAGAGCGAAATGATCCAATTTAAACGCAAAGACGTAGTTTGCTGGCACAATACTTGCAGATAATACTTTCATTTAATCATGGAGAAGTTTACATTACAGCAATTTGGAATTCTCTGAGTGTGTGGTTCTAGTTGTCTTCTACACCAAAATGCAAAAGATCGCTTCTTGACGGACCTAAACATCTAAATCGGTAGATTTTCGAAAGCACTGTGAATAGAATTAGATCAACATAGGTGAATCTGAAAGGTTGCGTAATCGAACGAAGCATTGGAACTACTCAAGCGACAGGGATGCCCCTCAATGTAAACCACTTCAAAAAGTCAAATGCTAGCGACCCACGCAGAGTGATGTCCAGAACAGGATGGGAGAAAACTAGAGTGACTTCTTCAGTAGCTGTAGAAAGAATGAGGACTTGCCTAAGCACTTACACTACGCTTTCCAAAAGACTTCAGTTCTATGGGGGAAATATGTCAGCATCTGCACGCCAAATTCGTAGAATTCATCAGCTCTGTGTATCACCAGTTCTGTGTATTGAACATGTTACAATTGGTTTACGGGAGTCAGATGTAAATGGGGTTGGGGTTGCAGCTGGGATTGCAACAGACTTGGGGCCTGTCGCCTCTAAACGGCTGCATCAATGCATGAACTAGTCTTCATACCTGCACGCAAACGACAAATGAACGTAATTAGACGTTATGTTAAAAAGCCTTGAATGAATCGATTTAGTACTTTTTAATTCTGATTTTTATCCCCAAAATTTGCTTGCCTTAAAAACTAATTTTTGCTAAACTGGTTGCCACAAGACATGAAATAACCGCAGGTGAAGTGAATAACGTTTGGTGAATAAAATCCGAACAAACACAAAATTAATTAAAGAATGGTTTAACACTTGATGAACGCTTGTTTTTATATTTTATTAAAAAAGTTTAATATGTAATTGAAATTTACAAAAAAGTTTCAATTCCATTGCGGTTTGCTTTTCGTACTTTTTTTGGCACGTCCTTCATCGACTGCTGAATTCCAAATGTATTTATTGTTTTTAGCTCTTTTTTAATTTTATTAATATAATTAAGCAATTTACATTTTTAGGTCGATATGCATTGCTGTAAACCTTCCTCTTAAGGTTAGCCCAACAAGTTTCGATTGGCCGCAATTGTGGGACATTCGGCGGATTTAAGGTCTTCGGCACATATTCAAGTCCACGTTCCTTCAAAGCATCGAGAGTTGCGTTAACGTAATGTGCAGATGCCAGGTCTGGCCAAAAAATTATTTTATCCCATCGGTGATGCTTATGAAGTCTCCAAGCACCGGTATGCACTTTTCCCTGTAAGTCTGCGATGTCACCGCCAAGCCTCCTTTGAAAAATATGGGGTCGCTGATTCCACGTTCGCTAATAGCCAACCACAACAAAACCTTCACTGGGAACTTGGTCTTATGTATATATTTGTTCTTATCTGGTGCTTTCACATTAGAGGACTCAAAATAATATTTTTGCTGCCACTCGTTGCCTCCAATCGTAAAGTAGGACTCATCGTCCATCACACAAATATATGAAGAATTGGGTGCAAAATAATTTTTCGAAAGTTTTCCTAATCTGGTTTTGATGATTTTTAATTGTTTTTGAGTATTATATGGAGCCGATTTTTTTGCTTTGCGTTGAATGTCCATTAATTGTAAATACTTTTTAATTCTATTCTTGTCCACTTCATATTTTTTGTCTAACTGTCTGTAAGATTTTGCACTTCGACCCAGCGATTCAGCTTTCAAGAGAGCGCGAACTTTGGAGTCATTAAACACACATTTTTTCCCAGAACCCGTTTTTCTTTCTATGTTTTCTTTATTCTCTATCACTTTAATCGTATTATATATAAAAGTTTTTTTGAACCCCATTTCTTTAAAATGGTGAAAAATTTCATTTTTCTTTTTGTTTGGATTTCTTTCGCAAAATTTACAGATCAATTCCCGACGTTGTGCTTCGTTCAGTGACATTTTCGCGACTAATTATTTCATGACAAACATAAAAAAATATACAAAATAAATATAAAGCACCACGCTTGCTTCGCCAATTTAAAAATTTTAAAAAGAGTCACAGGTTGCTTTGCACGCTTCATTTTAAATTTGTTCGGATTTCATTCACCATACGTTACCATTCACTAAAGACTTTGCTTTTACGATGAGAAAAATCGACTTCTTGGTACGTTTGAGGTACGTTGGAGGCGTCATCGAGCTGAACATTAAATTTTTAATAACTAAAATGAGTTTTTGTTCTACTGAACCTTTTAGCTCCTCTTTATGTTCCAATTAACTGTAACGAAAACATGACAGTGAAAATTCAGAAAATCCAACATTTGCCAAAGGAAATAACATTGTAAATGCAACAACGACTCATCATACCCGAAAATGTCGATGTAGTGCAAAAGTATGCAAGTCAAAGTGCCAGTCAAAGCGTCATCGCAAAGGCGAGGAGGTGTTGAGTGCAAAAATTGAAGGCGGCAAAAGTTCGCGCAGACGCTTGCTGACATGTGTCAGTTACAATAAAAATTATGATGAAAATTGCAATAAAAACAACAACAACGAACACGCCAACAGCACTACTTGAGACCTAAACGACACGACGGCAGCACGACTGGTGACGAAGAGGCTGACAACGGCTCCATCTCCGTCTCCATCTCCAGTTCGGGCAGTGCGCAATGCGTGGCGTATGAGCAACAATTAATATTGCTCATACGCTTCGGTTGCACGGCGCTTTGTCAGGGCTGCGCTTTGCTGTTTTTTTGTGCGCACCTGCGGTGTTCGCTTTATTTATTGTGATCATTGTTGCTCTGGTGGTGGTGGTGGTGGGGGTTGCAGCTGTGGATTCTGCTGACACTGCCATCAATGTTGTTGGGGCAATATTGGCTGTTGTTGTGGCTATGCTGGTGTGCTGAATACGCATATGCAGTTATGTTATTCGTTGTTGCTTTTGCACACTGCGGCTTTGTGCTGCATTTCCAGTCCATTTCATTTGTGCCGTGTCGCCAGTCTGTGGCCTAGCCGCCCCCCTCAACCGTCCGCAGTGATCGTCATTATTATGATTGCAATCAAGCCATTTTCTTTTTGCCGCCTTTTCATTTTTGGCTTTGTTGTTGTTCTGGTGGTTTGTTTTTGTTGCAATTTTGTAGGTTCAATATTTTGAGCATTCGACAGTTTGTTGGCATTTTCACAGCAATCGGATTAAAATTGCACGAATCGATGCGAAATTGTGCTACCGTTGCACTGACCATACCCCCCCCCCCACCCCCATCCCTATCCCGTCCACCTTGCATCGATTGAATTATTCACATTTGTAGCTCGAATCGGCACGAACAGTCGACGTGCCAGCAGAGGAATCGCGATGTGTGGGCGAGGCGCACTTAGAGCTGTTTTTGAAAGCAGCCGCGGCGGAGGTGGGAACGGCGAGCGCTGTGGCGAACGCGTAGACACGTTGCCAGCGAATTTATGCACACAGCCGAGCGCAATAATTTCCACTTTCAACGGCCACCGTGGGTGTACGCGCCACCACTCCCAACAAACACTGAACAAAAAAATCTCAAACCTTTGAGAAACCCTTTGATATCAAATTGTTTTCCAGCATTATTACAATTTGAAAATGAATATTTTCTCAAAAGTTTCTCAAATGTTTGCTATCAACTTGAGTACGACTTGAGAAGAGTTGAGAAAAATTTACATTCACCACGTTTGATAATTTTGTAATTCTCAATGGGTTTAACTTACGTTTCCCTTAATATGAACTAAATTTTGTACCTTATTAAAATGTTACGTTATGTCACTGGTCTCTGGTCACTGGTTATGTTGCCTTAATATAAAAAAATGAATCTATTGAATGAATCTATGAATCTATCCATAAATGTATCTACTCTGTATTTTTATTTCACGCTATTGGCAACTGCAATTTATACAAAAGGCGAATTGGATTCCATCCGTTCCGCATGTTTGAGATTCATTTGAGAATTTTAATTTCTCAATTTGAGAATAAAAGCAAATTTCCATATTGAAAATGTGCGAATTTGGCGAATTCGATTCCAACCGTTCCGCTCATTTGAGATACATTTGAGAATTTTCAATTCTCAATTTGAGAATAAAGGCAAATTTCCATATTAAAAATGTGCCTTTTAAGTTGAGAATGCCATAACAGTATATTTGAGTTCAATTTGAGAACAAACGTTTGAGATTTGAGAAAGCAATTTGATTCAAATGTACCTCAATTTGAGATTAGTCATTAATGTTTGCTGGGCTGCATCGGCACACACACACACACACACACGCGCGTGCGAATGTATGTGTGTGCTCGTGTGTCTATTGGCGGCGCTGGTTAGCGTTGATTGAAGCCGAGCAGCAGCTGCTCCGGCTGCCGCTGCTGCTGAAAGTGATGAATTTTAACCTCATCGCCAGCCACCAATGCCAGTGATGCCAGCGCACCGAAAAATGCACCAACGCAAATGACCTTAATTTGCTGCGGCGCGTGGAAATTTTTGCTGCGCGTTTGCATCTGTGTGTGTTTGTGTGTGTGTGTGAAAAAGGCTTGCACGCGCGCAGCTGCATGCAACAATATACTCCAAACACACCGCACGCGCACCTACACACGCACACACCTGTACATGCAAGTATGCGTCGCTGTTGGCTCACCGCGCAAAATGCGCGCATATTGATGAGTTTCCTTTCTGGCGTTTTGCCTTTGCCATTCTCGTTCATTTTGCTGCACTTTTGGGCCATTTGTGAATACTGTAGCATGATTGCTTCTGTCACTGTCACCTTTTCGTTGTTCTTTTGGTAATTGCTGGCGACATTTTGTGCAGTCAATCAACATAGTCGGCTCTCAAATGTCTTCGCGGCTCTTCTAAGGCAACGTGACCTTCGAAAATAATGAAACCGTTACAATGGTTTTGGCCGTGGCGCAAAAAGATAATCGACTCGAGCCTTCTTTGTGGTCTCAGTCAATGCGTCGCGCACTTGAACGACAGCAAATGAAGCAACTTTTTTTTAATTTATTTTTAATTCATTTGTCAATAATTAAATCTGCGGCATTACTCGTAATCCACGCATTTGGGTCCTCCCAAAAAGAAGAGGGCATGACGAGTGTTGACAGGAACTTCCCAGTAAGAGAGGCGAAATTGGTATGAAAAACATGGCAAAAGCTAACTCACTTTGAGAAAAGCATTTTTCAACTCAGTTTATTTTACTACACTTTACACTTTAACCCTTTCCGGTCAATTTCCACATTTCTTGAGATAAAAATTTTTCCTTCAAAATATTGACTCTTATTGAACATTTTAGCAATAAAATACAAAATTTCAAAAAAATAATTTTGGTTGAGAATTACAGTTTCATCAATTTTGTACGATATATCGTACAATGGTCCGCAAAGGAGTAAAAATTCATGAATTTTTGGTTTCGGTTTCTTAAGTTTTATAGAAAACATAAATTATAACAACAAAAAATCAAAACGTGATTTCATTTTGATCGAAAGTTATATAAATTATATATATAAACAATTGATTCACATTTATTCCTTATATAACCGTTGTTGGTGTTGCAAAGGGCCCTTTTCCCCTCAATAAAACACAGAATCAATTAAAATTCGTATAGTTTTACAGAAAGATCCTGAATACAGCCGATTCTTATTATCGTAATGGGAGTGGCAAGTACGCAAGTCTAACCTTACATAACCCGTGTCTGCCCAGTAAAACACAAAATCGTTTAGTAATTCTTATTTTTAATCGAAAATTGCCGAATAGTCGAATTTTATTAGCTACGTAGTTTGCAGATGGGCGTGGCATGCATACAAACGCAAAAAATATGTTACCAAACCTATAACTTCAAAAAAATGCAAACATAATTTGCAACCTTTGCCTTTCATTTGTACGATATCGTACAAAGCCTTGCAAACTTTGCGGTCATTTGTACGATATATCGTACAATTTTTTTAAAGACTCGGAAAAAATATTTAGACGCAAAAAATTTTAAATTTAGTAAGTTCTATAACTCACCAGAGATTCAAACTTTGAAATTGTTTCGCTTTTTGCTACCAAAAAGTATTATTTATTTTAAAATTCCACCGCAGAAGCACCGTGATTTGCTGGTTTTTCAAATTCTTGCAAAAAGCTGCTTACAAAACGCACTCCGACTGTGTAGCCATGGCTATTATGATTTATATTTTTAAACAGAATGATACAACACAGCCTACTTAAAAATTAAAAAGCTGTTGCATAAAAGGTGCGTTCGCTGTCAAATAAAAAATCGTCGAAAAAATTGTACGATATATCGTACAAATTTCCGGAAAGGGTTAATGTATAACTGGAACAAAATAAAAACATAAATTAAATGAAAACAAAAAAAGACACATTCTAAAATTTTCGATACAAAACTAAAAAAATCCTAACTTACTGACATGATAGCCCAATGGTGATCGTATAATCTCTCTGCATTAATTGTCCCACCACAAGTGAACCCATTATCAAGTCAAATGTTTAGAAGTTCTTCCTCCGAAACCATCTCTCTGAACTAAGTATTTACTTCTTGCTGAACTAACGAAATTTTTGACATTGAAAAGGATATCTAACGCGCATTGGATTCATTGAAAGCTAACTACATACCTACGCATATAACTGGCATACTTAACTCAGGATGAACAATTTATTCCCGCTCTCTAACGACCAGTTGGAAGCCCTTTCAGCAACTAATCTCATTAAACCTTGAAACATACCTATTACTTACTTTCACACTCCTCTGATCCGAGCCCCAAATCAATTTAACCCGCTCAAAGCTCTCTTAATTGTGCGTTACCGACTTGTGTTGTAAATTGCACTCTGAAGCTTTGCTCTGAATCCAAAGCCTTAAACAGCAGCATTACAACAAATCAGCCAACTGTAAAGCTCGACCGTTTCGTACGGCACGTCATTAAATGTCGAAGAACTGCACAACTGCTCCCCTGTGATCTGGCCACCCAACAAACTACAAACCCCAAATCTGCGTCATTTAACCGCAAATCTTTGAAATTTCCAATTTCGCTGACCCACAGCAGCGGGCGCTGGGGCCACTGTGCGGTTCCAGCGACGGCCACCAAACTTTACTCATATGAAAATTTCCAACATGAAATGCCACGAAAGTTTTTCAACTTGGTTCAACGGGCGGTGAGCATGTGTGAGTGAGGCTATGAGTGTGTCTTCGCTATGCGAAAAGCGGCGGCAAGTGTGTAATTCGCATTACTACTCGCGGGACGCACGTATGACAAGTCGCATATTGATGGAGCCACCGCAACCGCAGCAGCTCAGCCAGCGTGCGCGACGCTCACTGTGCGCTGCAGTGCCGCTTTAAGCGCGCGAACGCAATGCCAAACTTTGTAATTCTTGGCAGCTTTAGCCGGCGCCGCACCCCACAGTCAGCTACCGTGCAACCTATGCAACCAAAAACAAACAGAAAATCAAAAATCGCTGCGCAGCAGTTGCAGTTTCCAGCTGCAAACCGCACTGTCGAACTTGCGGCAAACTTGCAAAAAACAAATTCGCAAAACAAAAACGTCAAGTCGGGCCACAGCAAGTCGCAATTGCATTGCCCGAGTTCCGTAGCGAAGGAAACAATCTTCGCCGTAGACCTGCCACAACAATCACCGACCATGGCCAACCAACAACAACAAATATCAACGTTAAAAACTGCAACAGCACGTATCCGCCAGCGCACAGTGTCGCGAGTCCATAGTAGCGAGGGACAAAAATAGAAGGAATAGTCGTACGACAGTAAAATTTTGTACATATGATTTTTTTTAAAATAGAAGTTAATACGCCAAAAATTACTTCAATCGCCCCTCGGACACGCCCACCTCCCATACAAACCAAATACTAAGTTGACAGTATCTCGGAAACTATAAAAGATATGTTGATGAAATTTGGTACAGTAACTCATATCATCAATATAAAGATATATACAAAAAATGGTCAATTCGATCAATCTACAAATACGTTTGTAATAAAAAAAGGAAATATTAAAAAAACTACAAATATCTGTGCGTACTTATAAGTAAGTAAGTAATTTGAAACCCAAATCAAAAATAATAATACCTTTTATTAAATTCAGTAAAGCATATATTTTCATTAAAAATTACAATTTGTTAATCTGTACTGCTAGGACAATCGGTTTCCGATGATGAATTATTCCTAAACCCTCTACATCTATTTTTGACAAAATTTTAAATTAAATTTGTTTTTAAATTGCATAATATCAGAGTTTCGGTTTTCATGTTTACCTTTAATTTTCCTACTAACTGATACAATTGGTTCTGCAGGCATTAACAAAATTTGCTTCTTTTCGAAAGTTGCCTTAATTCGATGGCAAGCCACCCAGTATTACCGAAGCCTTCCATCGAATCTACCTTTTTTTTTTGTAATGTTTTTAAATCAAGTGCTGTTTGCATATTATTACAAACAAACATTTATAGCTCAAGCGAAGCGCAGCAGTGGCCGCCATGTTTTTCTGCCAACCATGCTGCAAAAAGGACCCCATTTTTGACTGCATATGTCACTGAAAATGTTGAATTTCTTAAAAATGTGCAAGGTTGTGCAGCTAAAGTCCATGGTTTCTATTAATACATACTTTCAGCTATATCACACTGTAAAATCTTGAAGTAGTAAAAAGTAGTTTTTTTTAAAAGCTTATCTAAAGTTTGATGACACTGCACTTTTATTCCTACGAATTGACGTTTCTTCAAGTAGCGGTACAAGGAATATGGAAAGCAAAATAAAAGAGGGAAAGCTTCCTCAGAGTTGCAAAAATAGTATATTTATAGAATATATTTCCTTAACATAAGGTTCCATGGGAAATTTTTCAATAAAAGTCCTCGAACTTACATTCAACAAATTTCAATAATTTCTACCCAAGTCACCAACCTTCACAAAGTGCAAGTTTGGTGGCCTGCCATCGGTATATAAATTGATATTTTTTAAATCCGTTTTCACATTTTTTTAAATTGAGCTATTTACTTCAGTACTACAAACTTATTTTTCTACATTTACGACATTCATTTTTTTTATTTTTGTCCCTACTCGTGACACTGTGCAGCGCACTGAGCGACGGCGACCAGAATCAACAGCAGCAATGTTGTAGGTGTTTTTGCTGTAGCTGTTACTGTCGTTGCGACTGTTGTTGCTGCTGTTGGAGGGTAAAGTCGAATTGATTTTTGCTGGAAAATTGCATTTCTTGCAAATTGAGCGACTGGACAAAATTAAATTTTCGCAACGCTTCAGGCACTCGAACCAGACAGGCGGCCACCGCACGGCCACTGCACAGCAGCGCAGCCAGCAACCAACACGTATGTAATTATCACATTTCATGAGTCGACGCCGACACCAACACCACCGACCTTGTCGCCATGAGCATTGCTACCAATGGCCATAAATATCCCATTTATTGGCAACTTGAGGTTACGCTGCAGTTTTCCAACATTGTTGCTTTGGTTTGCATTCAGTGCACAGTCAGAGCCGCCGACAATGTTTCAATGCTGACCTAAAGCCATAAATGTGTAAATTTGTCTAAGCTCAAGTCTGAATCTAAAGTTAAAGTCGCGCTTCAAGTTCTCGCTCTGACTGCATAATTTTTAAACTGAAAACAAGACTGTGCCTGCCTGGGTCGCGCGTTTAGTTATTTGGACGCACTGGGGCTTGAACAGCCACTTAGCAACTAAGCCATCTAAATTTAATGCACCAACCTGGGTACACTTTTATTTAACTCATCCTACTGCATCCATTTCACAGCATCCACAAAACCCCGCTCCAGCCGACACTCTCTGCGGGTTCCGTGTAAACGTTATTTCATGCATTTAAACTTAACTTCACAATTGCTTTAATAAAACTAAAAATCAATTTCCCAATGCACAGCTTAACACGTCTGGCTCCCCACTCAGCGGTGGCGCGTTTTTGTTGCAACATTGGCAACTCTGGTGCGACAAGCCGAACAGCGTTGTGCAACGCTCTCGAACGCTGCATTCAATTTTCCGCAAAAACGTCTTTGCACGCTCATCCGTAACGCTGGCAGCGCACTTGAATTTCATTAGCAGCAAATCATAAAGGAAATGCTCCACACACACACACACACACACGCGCGCACAGGGGCCAAAGTGGAAACACATAGTTTGGCAACACTGCAGCGCCAACCGCTGAAATTAGAAAGCAATCTTGAGCACTGCCAGCAACATTTCCGAGGCGAACACAACTTTTATCACGGCGACTAAGATGCGCCGAGCTTTGATTGTGCGCCGCACGCTGGCAGCCAAATCACTTCGACGGCTCAGAGTGCGGCGCCCAATGTGAACCTTTTGTCAGACGTTGTCTGTGTGTGAGTGAGTGTGTCGGTACTTTAATGCGAAATGAAATTGAATTGCGGCTGTGCGAACTTATCTGGTCTTAAACACACGACTACACACGGCGCGCGTCTGCTACGGGCGCGACGGCGTCGTCGGCGCTGATTTCGCGATAGCTGTCGCTGCTCGCATTAGTTGGAATGCAGCGCACAAGTGGGCGTGCGCGCGCGTGTGATTGCAAGTGATTTTACGATTACACTATCTACCGAATTTTCTGCTTTCATTTCCTGCGCCCGCCGCTGCATTTCCGCCGCGCCAAATTGATTTTTTTGCTACGGCTGCTGCTCGCCGTCAATGGAGCGCAGCGCGCGCGGCTGGCGGGCGACACTAACGTGTCAGACAACACGGCTGCCAACGTGTTGCCGAACTGCAAAACGGCTTTCAGTTAGTTTTCGGTGGTGTTTTTCGTCGCTGAAATGTCTGCCGCCTGCTGTGCGCTGCGCTCGCAATTCGTGTTACTCATACGCACCGCATGCCGCACCCGGCTGGCGCGGTGCGAGTGGCACCGTTTGAGTGGATTTTGTGGCGGCACATGATGGCGGTGGGTGTTTAGCAGCTGCCAACTGCCGAAGAGACAATATCATTAGGCAATGCAGCGACACACACACACACGCACACACACACAAGATGCGATAGATGTCAGTGGCTGTTCGCATTGGCAGTTCTTCCGCCGCTGCAAAGGCGTTGGAGCGGCGCTGCAATTTTGCGCTTGTACGCCTTCGCAGCTCGAATATCGCTTTTTGCTGTACTAATAGCATTGAGATTATGTGTTGTGCGAATCTCTGCTGACATGTGTGTGGACATATTTTTGCGAGCGAAACTGCAGGACATGATTGAATTCATTTACCGATACTATGTGATCTGAATTTGCATGGCTGGATGAAAACTTCAAGCTGACTGGGTATAAATGCCACAAATACATTGCATTCAACATTTGCTGCTCCTATGTAAGTAATTGTGCGTATTTTGACAGAAATGTGAAATGTTTAAATTAATTTCTGATAGTTTTCCCATCCAGTAATTTTATTTCTTGGCAATATTATGAAATAATGAATACAAGATTTAGGTTTATTAACCCTCATCCGACGTTCAAAAAACTCACACATAAGATGTTCGGGTGAAATTTTACCTATATGGTACTTTGTATTGTTTTAATGATTTTTTTGACCAATTGTAATAAAACACATTTGTTATCTTTAATCTTTATTATCTTTGTTATCTTACAGATAAATAACACAGTGCAACACTAAAAAAAGGGACAAGGTCAAACATGTCTCATTCGATAGAGTACCTTAGCAGATGAAAAAGTGTCAAAGGATTTTTTCCGGAATGTTCCAGTTTTTTTTTTAAATGCAGTTTAAAGATGGCGGCTTAGTGCCCCTTACTGAAACTTTTAAAACATCAGTAGTAGATTTACCTTTCAGTAACGTTGTTTTACGCAAAATCTTTAACTTTACTAAACTCAAATCTAAGTCTTCAAGAAAAATTCGCCGCTTGTACTTTTTGTTGTGATGCCAGCTGGGATCGACAGCGATTGGTTTTTCGCTTGAGAGTATAGTTAGTGAACAATCAATTGGTCTTAAGTGTCAACTACTATTTTTGACTTATTGTAAAACGATGTAATTTCGGATAATTTTTTGTCACCCACATATCCTGGTTATGATGAAAAGTGCTCAAAGGGGCACCTTGCACGAAAAGGCAGCAATTGTTTACTTAGTGTGTCCTTTTCATAGGACGTACATAGCAGTTGTCACTAAACCCACTCTTCTCATAACGAATTTCATTCTTCATTGCAATCGTTATGTTCCTGACGAGTGGTTTTGTCACCGACAGAACGAAAAATTGGTCTGCCTGTTGTGTAACTCTACAGATTATCAAGAGATTCCCCATTCGACTTATAAACACCACTCAAAATTAAAATACCAAAATATGCTTGAATATCACCAACGCTGATCCAACACTGCCAAAAACTCGCAAACCTCCAACATTAGTTTTGTCAGTTACTATCTTTAACATTGGTCTTCATTGGCATCTTGTATTGCTGACACACGACTTCAAGCATAGCGAGTTACACCAACTTGAATTGAAATATTATAATTGGATTTTACTTTTCCGTTGAGTTCAGTAGGCCCATTGGTCCATAAAAATGTTTTGCCTATAAAAGCAGTTCAAAACTTCCAATCCAGTGACGTAATTTTATGGCATTTTCTGTATGTGTTAAGTTGAATTTCCATACAATTTGTATATGGGTGAAATTTCACCCGAACGTCGCACCCGTAACTTTTTTTATAATCACCGTTATAATGAAAAAATCAATATGTTGTAGATAATTTCTAAAACTTATATTGGTTTGCTACAAATGCACGAAACCTTAATCATTTTGATAAATATATAGGAAAGTTATAGCATCCCAAAGTTAAAAATGGGTGAAAAACTACCCGAACGACGGATTAGGGTTAAAGCTTATTACAAATTTACATAGGTACTTGTATACACATGAGGTCCTTAGAATAAAGGGTTAGCCTAACTAGTTTTGGTGGTTGAATTTTCGGCATTATTATAGGAAGCCATTAGTCTCCTTTAACCTGTTACGTGAAAAATGAGGCCTAACCTAACCTAACGTCAAAGTAACCCAACCTTATCCCCCAACCTTGAGTCCATTTAGCTGGAACTTTTTTGTTTGCTTCCTTCTTAACCCTTTCGACCACAAAGTTGCCTGAGAGCAACTTCACCTATTTGTCATCTTATAGCAAAAGCTACGAATGATTTATGGGTTTAATTTAAGTAGCCACTTACAACTTAATATTTTTAGAAGTGAATTCAAAGCTAATTGCAAAAATTGTACTGTTATCCCCAAAATAATTTCCAATAATTTGCAGCGATATCAGGGAAAGTTTGTGTTCTAATTGAAGTCTACGAATTGGGCGCGTTTGATCAAAACCCTGTTTCTTTAATAATGGTTAAATAAAATCAAAAAGTGATAATTTTGTATTTTTCCATAAATTTTAAATAATTTTTCTGTAATTAAAAAATATTGATACAAAATTTATTTAACTCGTTTTAAGCTAAAATTGTTCAAAAGTAAACTAGCTCCAGAGCTCTAACAAAGAGACGTGGCAACTTTTAAATGTCGTGTGCACACTTCTTAGGTAAGTGTTTCATGATTTAAATACCAAAAAGTAATATCGAGACACAGGGTAAAATTCGGGGTCGAAAGGGTTAAACTCACATTTCTCTACTTAACCAAGTATAAGTCATTTCCTTTATTTCATTGCTAATTAGCCTCTAAAAATCTGTATCTAAAAAATATATTCAATAAATAAATAAATAAAATTCTGACGTCTTAAAAGCTTTTAAGTCCATACATGTTGGCATAGACTTTTTTGAACTTTAGTTGAAATACTTAAGAACAACCTTTCCCAACACTGGTGCCCTCTGACTTGCTCATTATCATCTAACATCAACATGCTTTCGCATTTATTTAGGCAACCAATGACTCGCGAAATATCAAAAGTGAAAAAAATTCACAATGCTTGAGTGTCTCATATGCAATGTATGAAATGTTTTTATAGCAGTTATAAAACAGATTGTTAACAGATATTGCTCACTCACACACACACACATTTACACAAATGCGAGCAAAACTCGCACCACATACATCAGTCGACGTTGTTATCTGATTTGGATTTAGTCTTTACAACACAAAGGCCAGTCTGCAGCCCGCTTCCCTCCCCTCCAGCACCACTAGCACTGATGCGCCAACCAGCCAGCCATCCAACAAAGACATTGTCTTTCTCTATGCTTATTAATTCCAGTCGAAATGTCAATGACTCGACGTGTACGAAGCTCGCCATTTAAAGGCTAAAACTCTGCGTTACAAAACGCTAAATGGTTAATGTTGCGCTGCGCATTGCTACACGCTGCTGCTCTATTTTTTACATTTACTTTTATGACACTGCGCTGTACTCGTAGCACATTTACTTAAATTGTTTTTCCTTAATTTTCAATTATTTCGCTACGCTCTCGCGGCCGCGGAAGGCAGCGCGGCACGGAGTGTCGAGTGTTGGCGCTAACGCTGTCGGCTGTCACCTGGCAAATGTGTGTATGTTAATTGCCAATTTAGCACTGCCACTTCATTTATATGTACATACATATGTACGTAAGTATGTACATAAGTGTGTGTGCGCGTGCATGTATCCCACATCAGCGTGAAGTACAATTTGAGCGTTGGCGCAAATCCACCTGCCGCACTAAGAGGTGTTAAATTTATTGGTTTTTCCTCGAAGGAGTAAAGCTATGTACACTTGTGTGTATGTGTGTATACAACTGCTAACAATTGCCAGAAGTTACAGGCTCACTCTCAACTGAGTACGTACATACTAGGGATTGCAATCCCGGGATCGCGAATCCCGGAATCCCGGGATCCCGGACAATTTCAGTCCCGAAAAATCCCGGGATTGACCAAATCCGATACCGGGATCGAAACAAAAGAAAGCTTACTTTTTGCTTTTGTCACGTTGATTTCGAAAAATGCAACCCTACTTATTTAGTACAAAAAATAAATTGCAAACGCCCTGTGACATTTGAACTTGTTTCAATGCAACAATATTACTTTGCCGTAACGATGGAGAAAGGTAATTTGCAAAATTTATTTAAGTATTTTAGTTTATTTGTATTCCGCAGATTTTTCAAAAAAGTTTGTTCCACACAAATCAAAAGCGCAGCAACGACATTCTGTCTGGAACTATTTTTTGATAGAATCGAAAGGCGAAGCTGCTGCCAAATGCAAATGTGCAAATGCAAAAAGTTCAGCAAAATTAAAAAACGAATGGCGGCTTCACAAAAGGTCTTCATACACATTTCAAGGTATTCGATTAATTTGAATTTAAATTTACTAATTACTTATTAATGAATAATTCTCAGAGGTCGTCTTATTGACGTTATTCATACCGAGTTTTACTTATTTTTAAATGGCGGAAACCGTGGGCAAAACTTGCAAAAAGTATATGAATATTTATATACTATTTCACTTACTAGTATTGAACCAGAGAGATGCTTTTCATCAGCAGGCAATATATGCAGCAAGCTAAGATCTCTTAATGCTTTAATAGTTTTAAGATATTACCTAAAGGCTAATTTATGTAAGGTGTTTGTTTTTGCCATCGGCTACTTGTTTTTTTCCTAGTTTGGCAATTGAATGCATTTTTATGTTATTAATTTTATGTTATTTGCCATGAATATTTTGTTTTTAGTTTTAAGGAACATAGAAATGTATTTAATACGAAAATAAAATGTATTTGATTGAAAATGACGTCTGATTTAGTTCGTGAAAATAATGTATTCAATCCCGAAAAAATCCCGGGATTGCAATTTTCAGTCCCGAAAATCCCGGGATTGTAAAACTGGTCCGGGATTGCAATCCCTTGTACATACACTCATATGTATGTATGTAAGTCCGACATGAACGTCACTTGATTACCTTTGAATGCAGTCGCTATTCGGGCTGCTCGCTGCCATTTGATTGTCGGTCCGACTGTTCATTCGGCAGTCTGCCAGCTGCACACTCGCGCGCTGACATAGCTTTGCTCATACTTGCATGCCTACATAGCAACACGAAGTGACACAAGCAGGCATTTAATTTCACTGCTGTGCGCTTCTTAGCCACAAGCAAATCAAATGAAAGGGTTTCCGCTTCCACTGCAACCCGCTTTATCATCTGTCTGTCATCTTTCACACTCAACTTACAAGCAGCAGCACACAGCGAGAAACCGGCTTACATATTTACATCCTACACTGACTGTAACCCTGGCGTCAACCGTTGAAGGAACCGTAGTCGAACTTTCCAAATATTTCAAAACTATTTACAACCAAGTTTGGGCACTCGCAGAGTTTAGACTCATCTAAATTAGAGAAAACCAAAGCACTGAAATTGCTGAAAGTCACGTAATTGTAGATCAGCAAGTGAGTTCGCTGCCATACCACAAAATAGGCTAAAAGATCTTTAAATATCGATCCAAATCTAGTTCTGGTTAAACATTGAAACTCCATTAGTGACTATATTAAACAATTATTAAATAATACTAATTAAAATTTCATGTCGCTTTAGTTCATAAATAACTCTGCTATTTAGGAGGAAAGCCATAGGTGTATATTTCTGAATCGAATTTAAGCCCAAACTCCATAAAGCGCGTTTCAAGCGTATCGTCGCTTTTCGCTTTTCTCGCTTTTCGAAAAAAAGTATAATCCGTGTATTTGTATGAAGCAAACTCCATGGCTTGACGTCGATAAGCCCGAAACGCGTCAAAAGTTGAACTATTTTCAACTTTTCTCACGCGTTTCTCGCTTAACCCTGCTTAGATAAGGTACGTCTGCGAGACGTACGCCTTTTGATTTTTTTTGCTTTCTCTCTCTCAATCGTCAAGAGAGAAAATTCTAACTTTCAGTTATCTCAGCCGTTAGCTACGTCTTGTCGGTGTGGTTGTTTTTTGCTGTGAGTGCAATTGTTTCTGAAATATTAACATAGCGTACGTCTGAAAGACGTATCGTTATCTTTTGTGTAAGTTTTGGCATTTTTGTGTGTTAGCGTTTTTTTAATTTTCTGTTGAATTCTAAGGTGGCTCGTTACTTTTTAAGTTAAAAATTGTTAAAAACGATGACATGTAAGCGTGGTTTAAATGACAGACAAATTGGAGGTGTTTTGCAAAATGTTTTTAACGACTCAGATTCTTCGGAAAATGTCAGCGAAACAGAAAATAAAATACTGGAAGATGTTATTCAAAGCGATATGAAAGATCAGCCTATCACAAAAAAGATGAAATACTGTGGGTTTTGTCCTTCAAAAATACGGCGTATGTCAAAAATGAAGTGCGTCAAGTGTGGTGTACCTGTATGTGGAGACCACAAAATTGTAGTTTGTAACTCTTGCATATAATACTCTTGGAATTGATTTTTTTTGGTTTATATAACTTACGACAGATACTGTTACCTAAATGAAGTACAAAGTAAACTTCTTTTTTTAACTTTAGTAGGCAAATTGGAGTCCTTCAGAGAAGATCAGCTATTTTGTGATGAATTTTTTAATCAAATGGAATTTTATTTTTATTTTACTAAACAAACATAATTTACTTCAAAAATGATTTAATGTTAACAGAAATTTATTAAATAAATGATCTCAATAAGAAAATTATCAATATTCCTTCCAACAACACTTTTAAAAGGATATAAACTAGCATACGTCTCTCAGAAGTATCGTTATCTTTTCAGTACAAAAAAATAACGTTATCTAACTAGGGTTAACGACGTCAAACAGCTGACAGAGTTCCTAAAGATTACATAAATTATGTGGCGATGGTAAAGTCGATAACAAACTTGTGTTATCGAAAATGTCGAATGCATTTATTTTACACGAAAGCTATTAAATACAGTTAAGAAACATTTGAAATCCAACATTTTAACATAAAATGTGAGGAAATTCCTAAAAATTTGCATAATTCTTTGACAGACGAAACTTAGTCTTCGCTGTATTGGAAATTCGATAGCTTGTTCGTTGTATATCGAATTTTGCTCATTCCTGAGAAATAAATTGTTACAAATTGAGTTCAATTGAATCTTTTTTTATTTTTTGCAATGCATTTATTGTGTTTAAAATGAAATCAGTAAATTCTATAAAGGCTATAACGTCGTTTAGCAATTTCATTTCGTTCTTTTTCACAATTTTCCTTGTTTTTCTCAAAATTCACAACGAAATCAATCAGCAGTTTGACAATTAAAAATTAGCATCAGCAGACGTAAGAAGAAGAAGCAGACGCGAGAAACGTCATAACGCGACAAAGCCTGAACGCCTGAAACACGCTTCGTGGAGTTTTACCTTTAAAGAGTAGCAATTTTTTTAATCGGAAAATAAATTTCAAACTAAATAAAATAAGTATTAAACATTAGTTCCAGATCAATCGGATCATTAAAGAAGGATCTTCTTAGATCCTTCTAGTCAAATCTAACAGAAGTCACAACTATCAAGTCCTAGTTTTTTTGATACAACTATCATAGAGCAACAATCGTTAGGTTAGATTTAGCGAGATAACCTAACCTAACCAAACGTCAACATAACTCAACCTTATTTTGAGTCCATTTAGCTGGTTAATTTTTTGATTATTTCCAACTATTCCTAAGTGGCTTAGAGCTTCGACTTATTTAGTTGACTTGCAAAATGTTGAGAGCTCATAAACTTTTCCAGAAACTTTCAAGTTTAAACAGACTTCACCTAAGCGACTCCACTGCGCCACAGCCAGACGCTAGCAACTTGCCGTAGGTTACGTTTTCGGGGCGCGCACATAATCGTAAATAACTCGGCGCTGGAGTGTGTGAGAGCGTTGGTGTTCGATATGAGAAATGTGCTTAATTATTAATGGTGAACTTTAATTTAAATTCAAACAACGAAAATGGCATTTAGTTTGCTTTTCAAACGACTTCATTGGAGCTGCAAAAAAAACAAAGCCGCCAACGGCAAAGACAACGTCGACGACAGCAACAGCGACAATGTCGAAAGCTCGGCGCTGGCTCGAAAACCGATATAAATTGAAAGGATACGCACGTGCAAATCTAACGCCTGACGCCAGGGCCCACACCCACACACACCCCACACCCCCGCCGGCCGTGCCACGCGCATGCACGCTCAATCCGTACGTACGTGCACGTGTGTCTGTACGCACGTACGCGGTTTATGCAACCCTGTAACGTCGCACATACATACCTACATACATAAATATGAAAGTTGGGCGATTTAGTTGAAATGCAAAATGTTGCTCGACTTTTGCCTTTCGATTTTCAGCCACCTTCTTTCACCTTTGTCAGCGCGTCGGCAGACACTTTAGCCTTATTGAACTGATAGCTCTTACTTTTGGTGTTATTGTTGTGGTTGTTGTTGCTGCTGCTGCTACCGTGGTAGTTGCGTGGTGTCACAAAAGTTGGCACCCAACCCTCAGCCATTCGAGAAAAATACCACTTTATTTGCTGGTTAAAAGTTAAATTAAACTTGAATACATTTAAATGTTTAATTTGTATGGAAATTGCGCAACATTTTCCGAAGCGCCACACCCTTTTCGAATGATTTCATTGCGCTTCGCTATGGCTGTGCGACAACACTTTGAAACCAGCTAAAAAAACAAACACGTTGAAAAGTGCTGCATTATTCCTCGACATTAGGGATGCTAATTAAAATTAATTTCAAATCGTTAGCAGCGTAACGAATTCAAGAATTAACCCTGGACAGCATATACCGGAGTTATATGGCACAAAGAAAGCCATTGAGATTGGTGGCGATTATCTTCAAAGCAATCAATGTTTATTTTTGAATTAATTTTGTAGCGGAAAAGTTGCAAGTTATCGTTAAAAGCCCAACTGAAATGGAAGAGCTCAATGAAATGATTGTATAACTGAATGACTGGCCGACTTTGCAATAACAATAACGATAATAGCAATTTTTCATTCATCTTTAATCCAATAAACGTCGCTAAAAAACTCTGCTACACCCGAATGTCCTCTGGCAAACGCCAAACATGCCTCGAGCAGTTGTCCCCACCACAACCAAAGTCAGTCGAAGTCATCGTCGCTGTCGCAGTTGATTAGGCGTACGCGCGCGTGCTTAGCGCTTTCACTGCCCGAACTTTGCGACCACATTTCATCTGTTTGCCCAACTTTTGAAGTTTCATGCGACCATAGTTTGTGCAATTTAGTGCTGTTTAATAAGTAGACAGAACCCGCCTTAGCCCACAGCGCGACTGTCGCGACAATCCGCGCGGGCGATTGCCGCACGACAATGACCTTTGCTGAGCTACTTAAACCGACTCGCAGCCGAACTGTTAGTGGCAGTAAATTGTTTGGTTATTTCTTTGTAATTTTTTCATTGAGCTACAATTTAGGGCGCTACAACGAGGAGAAGCGGCATTGCTGGAAAAGCTTTGCTGGGAAAAATTTGCATCCGAATGTGTACATTTAGAAATGTTTGTTATCGTTGCTAATATTTGATGGTGATGGTGATAGTTTAATAGTAATGCGACAGATTAGGATGGGATGACATAGAATGGCATGAAAGGACCGAATAGGACTGGATAAAATAGATTAATATACGACAGCTTGGAATGGTATAGGAAAACATTTTTCAGGATAGAAGAGAATAGAACAGAAAGAAAGAAAGTTAAGAGAGAACAAATGGCATTGGTTGGTTGTAGTGGTTGCCTCTATATGAGATACACTTAGGCCTCTATATGGGACTGTTGCGATACCACAAATTCCACCCCTTTCGAAATGTGTATACATCACTGTTTTTTCCAAAGTTCTTAAATTATTACACAATGCGACAGCCAATTTCGCACATTTCAGAGAGAAAAATTAAAAACGCGAAAACATGGTCCAGCAAAGATGTGGTCCAGAAAAGATGACAAATTTAAGGTTTTTTATTCTAAAAATGATCTTGATTTCAACTCTAAACGATAAAAGTATAGCAAGGTGTATACACTGGGGAGCATAATCATAGACGCACCCACATTTTTCCGTTTCTGCGCGATTTAAGAAATTTAAAATACAATCTAAAAAATAATCTTCCACAATTTTTTATCAACACCAACGTAAGGGATTTATTTCTTCAACAGAATAATGCCTCACTTCCTAAAAGCAATGAGCAAAAAACATGAATCCGGGCACAGGACATTCCTGTTCTGCAATGGTCAGCTGGTTGTCCAGGTTAAAACTCCTTAGAAGCTTCCTGGAAATAATGGTGCGTAGTGTATTTGCCAAAAACAAGCAATATGACACGATCGAGCGTTAAAAAATAACGAGTATTAAAGCTTGAGAAAAAGTATGTCAAGCCAAATTTTTGAGCTGATTCAAAAGGATATTTGTGATATTTGTTTGTCTTTAACAAGATTTGAACTCATTTTGAAGGCAATTTTTGAAAACAAACTTGAATGTTTAATTGTATTCTTAAAAAATTTATTTTATAATTTTGAACAACACCCTTAAGTAACCTTTCAACCTGCATCACTAGATCACTGTTTTCTTAAATTTCTTAAATCGCTCAGAAACGCAAAAATGTGGGTGCGTCTATAACTATGCTCTCCAATGTACTCGTATAGCAATCCTCCTCGTACTCAGTGCTGTATCTGAGAGAGTAGCGCTACGTGCTTAACCCATTGCTGCCTAATGGGTAAAATTGTACCCATGAAAATTTATTTTTTTAAAAAATCACAAAAAAGTCAATGTTTGAGATCTCTCAAAACCATTGATAGGGATAGTTAGGGTAAAGATGGAACTACCTTAACCTAGTGAAGGTCACCCTAAAATTTCGCCATCTAGCTAGAGTTACCAGACTCCAAAAATCGTGAATTTTCCGGAGGTGGAAAATGTGGCGAAACGTAGTGGCCCTAGAACCTCAGCTACCACTGCTGCGTAATGGGTACAAAATACCTAATGAATATCTCAGCAACGTGCAGAGATATAAAGCTGAAATTGTGTTTCTGATCATTTTGGGTCACTTCTAGGTCGTGTATGAAATTTTATCAATCGTATGGGCGGAACTGGTACCCGGCAGCAATAGGTTAAGGCAGCTGAAGCTTTCACTCCAACTAACTACAGTGGATGTCCAGTATAACGAACTTTCCATTTAACGTATTTTCGATTTAACGTACAGCCAAATTTTTTCCATTGATGGTTCTATATTACGAACGAAAGTGAAATTTGCTATTCGATATAACGAATATTTTTGTTGTTTTTTACCCCCGTCAAGAAACCTTCGAATTGTTTTTATTTGAGCATTCACATTCTTTACAATAACAATGAATGTTTGGTTTCGTCAAGTGAACGGTACCTCAATTGTTTTTGTTTTTGTTACGTTAAAACTTTCAAATTTACGTCAACTTACCAACATTTTCAAATTCTGTTTGTATGCATTGCTGATCATTTTCACAGGATTTGTTCTGCGTTCGATCGGCTTTTTCTTTTAAAAATTAAAATTTCAATAATCATTCAAGAGAAATTGCCGTACAGAAAAGTTTACTTGCGGTAAAGAGGCAATCGCGCATCGAAGACTTTTTGACTGTACATAAGTACATAGCAAAATTTGTATTTTAAAAATGCTGGAATAAAACAAGATATTTATTTAAAAACTGAATATATATATGAAACTTATTTCTTTAAGAAAAATGCTTTAAAACAACAAAACATTTCGATCGATTTAACGAATTTTTCGATTTAACAAATTGGGGGTACAACATAAGATTCGTTATATTGGACGTCCACTGTATTTAGTTTAGATCTGTTTGAGGATTCCTAACTCATATTCCCTGATTCTCAATGGTACTAATTCCCTGATTCTTCTAAATCTCAAAGTCAAAGTATTTACTTACTATTTACTATTTACTTACTTTTACTTACGAAGAGACTTGCCGATTTCATCGCATTTAATTGAAAATCATTCGATGTGTGTATGGTCAGTCATAGCGTGCGTTACTTATTCGCCGATTTTTCTGCTGCATGCCGCCGCCTTGCCAACCGCCAACGTATTACGCATAAATCTGCAATATTCATAATCTTTTTGTGCGGTGCGTAGCTGAGTACGTTCTCGGATTTTGCTTTAGTGACTTTTATTGCTACTTTCGGTTTTATTCAGTCGTTGTTTTGCGCCGCCGCCGCCGACCCCTTCGACTTGTCGCTGCTGTTGCTGTTGCTATTGTTGTTGTTGTTGTTGTTGTTGTGGTTTTCATAGTTGTAAATGCTATTTTCATGACGTTATTCATACCAGCATAAGGACAACGCATGCGAGTGTGCTGGCTGTTTGCCGTTCGCTGCTCGCATGCGATAAACATCAGCAAAAAGACAACGAGCAAAGTTGAGCGGGTGTCTAGAAAACAAATAACTGGTAGACAGCGAGAAGGGGCAAGCACCAGCGCGTAGTTTATATCGGCGTATGCGAAAACGTTGATAATTTTTTCTCTCAGCAGTCGCCGCATGTCTGTTAACAAGCAACCAGGCGCACCTACACCTCGCATTTTCGGTTTCCCCACTGCACGTCGCAATGTGAAACGCAAAATGCTCTTAAAAACGCTGTTCAACAAAGGCAAAAAAAAACGAAGTGAAACAAACGAACGCGTCAAGTAATGGCAAATTTTTTATTGAATCGTAAAATTTTTTTTATTATCAGTTTAAATTTAATTTAGCACTTACTCCAACCGCCCAGCGGCCCCTGCCCGACATGCAGCCACTCCAACTCGCAGCAGCTTCGAACATCTCCGGGGAGTAGGCGCTGGTTGGGGCGTGCCCAATCTGCCGCTGCGCTGCGCTGCTCTCTGCGTTTATTTCCGAAATCATTTCGTAATGTTCTTCGCTTCGCTTTTCGTTATTTGTTTGTGCTTTTCTGCAGCTTGGGGCCGTTGGCAAGCGCTAGTGGCGTCGCAGCCCTGGCATAAACTTGATGGGCACTAAATTGCATTTTAAAATCCACACCGCACACACACAGACACACACAACCGCAGCAGCGGTCGGCCCCTCGTTGTAGGCGGCGCGCGAAGTGCACCTTAAATGGCGATGTTGGGCATTAAATTTAATTTCTAAGCGCCCATTTCGCAGTCGACACACTGACCAGCGCCACCGCCACCGCCGTTGCCGCAAGGTCACGCCGCAGCTTTACGCTCTGTGGTGGCGCTGCTCGGCGTGCAATTAAGTTCAGCAGCCGTTAAGGTAAAAGTTGCTTAGGCATGTGCGAAAATATTATTCGTTTTTGGCAAAATTCAGTGCCAAAGAGATTTTCCAAATTATGCGCGTTAAAAATTAAAATGTGTACTTGGCCGACGTGAGTTCTGAGCAACCTCTCGCTACTTCACACGTACGCAGTGAGGTAGAATAAACAGCATCAACAGTTTCTACTTCTGAATAAACACCAACAAAATATTTTATAAAAACTCAAACTATATTTGTACTGAATTTATAAATTTTTTAAGAAGGTAATACTTTCGGTTATTGATTCGTTGTCCATCTCAATGATACTCGTATATTCTAAAAAGTATTTTTAGGAAATTTTGGTTTCAGTCAGTTCAATTTAAATTTAACTAATTACAATACAATTTAAAATGTAACTAATTTAAAACAGAACCCAACTCGTATAGTGAAGAGATTAGAGAGACACAAGGCGAAAGAAACACTAAAATTCAAAAATAATATCTTTCATAGTGTCTATCGAATGTAGTTTTGGACCAATAACCAATTTTAGCTCGCCCAATTCAAAGAAATTACTTATTCTATAAAGTCACGAAGGGAACCTTTTATGTATATCTGCAAAAAAAAAACACTGAGATGCATTGTTTCTACACATCCGTCGTTCAACTCATCCTAGCACATGAATATATTTTTATTTATTTATTTTGTATTTATTTATTTTTTATTTATTTATTTTTTATTTATTTATTTAACAGATTATATATATCGAATGGTGGAATGCTTAAGATGAAGCAATACTAAAATACTTTAACACAAAGCAGCCAGTGTTGCCAGATCAGGAGATATCCTCTTAGATTTAGGAGATTCTTGGCCCGGTTATAAAAATAACTAATGAATATTTTTTGAAAATTCCTGTTTTATTACAAAGCTTGGACTTTGTTATTTAAGAATGAAAAACGATATCGTTCATATGGCTGCCACTACTGGCCTTACAGTACGCCAATCGGTCAACCCAATTTTCAAGTACTTTTTCGATTGTTCCGGGTAGAATTTCCTGAATGGCAACTTCGATTTCATGTTTCAAAGCTTCAATCGTCTCTGGATGGTTTGCGTAACACTTGTCCTTTACGGCTCCCCACAAAAAAAAGTCCAACAGACTTAAATTGCAGCTCCGAGGCGGCCAATTTACTTCAGAATTTCGGCTGATTATTCGATTTTCGAAAACGGTGCCCAAAAGTTCGATTGTTACGTTGGCTGTGTGGCTTGTTGCGCCATCCTGTTCAAACCAAATGTCGTACATGTCATCCGCTTCAATTTTTGGAAACAAAAATTCGTTGAGCATGGCACGGTAACGCTCGCCATTGACTGCAACGGCGGCTCCTTGTTCATTTTCAAAGAAACATGGCCGAATGATGCCGCCGGACCAAAACCCGCACCAACCTGAACTCTTTATGGGTGCATTGGCTTCTCAATGGTGACGTGTGGATTTTCCGAACCCCAGATGCGACAATTTTGCTTATTCACATAGCCGGTGAGGTGAAAATGGGCCTCATCCGAAAAGACGATTTTTCTACGATGGGTTGAAGACTCTCCACTTTGGAAGAAAGTTCTCAATATTTCCCAATTTTGTTCAAGTGTATAGCGTCCCATTTCGTAAGTGTCAAATTTTTAACTAAATTACGAACACAAATTGAATGACATTTGGACTTCTCGAATTCTCGAAATAAAGCGTAGTTCAAATTCCAAATCTTAAATGGTTTACCCTGTATCTTTTTTTTATTAGAACTTTAATTCCTTAGTTTTAATGACAAAAATTATTTGTAAAAATATTTTTAGGAGATTTTTTATTAGTTTGAGAGGAAATTTCAGCTTTTTTGAAGATTTAGGAAAACATAATTTCAGGTATCTGGCAAAACTGAAGCCAACCTCAGATCAAACATGGGTCAAATTAAAGCTTTTTTATTACTGAAAAAATTGGCAAACTTGGCTACACACTCAAAACATTGAGTATTTATTGTATTCATTGTCTGAATAAAATTAGTACTAAATATCTATCTTTAACCCTTTCCGGCCAAGTTTCGCATTTCTTGACATCAAAATGTGTTCTTCAAAACATTAAACATTAAAACATTTTAGTTTTATAAACTCATTGATTTTATTGAAAGAAAACATCAATTATATAAACATTAATCGAAACTTGTACAATATAAATTTTACATATAAAAGTAGAATGGGTGCTTTGGGTGTGAGCTGAAATACATATGTTGATATTTTTTTTACTTTTATGTTGAACTAGCTGATCCCGCGGTTTCGCTACCTGAAAATTAAGAAAAACTACGACACAATTGATTCTCTGCGAATTCTTCGGCCAAATTCTTCCGGAAAATGAGCCGACCGAGTTACGGCACTATTTTTCCAATAAAAGGGGACCACTAAGTAAATACTTTGCGTAGTTCCAAAGCCCAATAAAACTCAGCTCATTAAAATACAAAATTATTTAATATTCATATCGCTTTATAGAAACTCACAGTAAACCACTGAGCTGAAAATGTTATTTCCGAGCCAATAATAACAGCGCCGCACACACGGTACCAAATCGGCAACATAAATCATATATAATTTATGCGGATTAGTACGGAGCGGACGGACCTTTTGAATACATCCCTGAGAGCTGAACGGACGAATAGCGGGAGGGGGAATACGAGACACTCCAGTGTTGCCAGATCAGGAGATTTCCTCCTAGATTTAGGAGATTTTTGGCCTTTTAGGAGAATTTTTAGGAGGAAGAATTGTTTAGGAGAAAGTTTTGAAGATTTATATTTTATGTTAGGGGATTTTTCTGTTTCTTAGTGGATTTTTAGGAGATTTTTGAATAATTGGGAACACTGGCAACAAAACATATTTTGACAACTATTTTAATAGTCAAAGCATCCTATTGTGTTAAAAATTTGTAAGATTAGAAAATGTAAGCTCGTTCTATCTCGTTCTCACTTATTTCTGTTACAATTAAATCCCGTCAAAAATAGCACTTTCTATTTAATTCATTTGTTATATGTTTTCTTTTTGTTACGTTTTTGTTGTTAAGCTGAAGATGAATAAAAAAGGCTGCATTAAAAAAATTATATGTAGGTATATATTTTTATTTTTTATGAGAAGTTTTATTCTTTTAAAATGACGCAAATTATACAACAATTTTTGGAGATTTTTTTAACTTTTGGGAGGAAATTTCGGTATTTTTTTTTAATTTAGGAGAAAGTAATTTTAGGTATCTGGCAACACTGAGACACTCGCTGTTCTTATTCCCGCGTGAACAGACGTGCCAGTGGCACCGACATTTCTTTTCTCTTCTAATTAATTTTATAAAATAATAAAATCATTTCGAAGCAGAAATATTTTTATTTAAATAAAAACAAGGTCAATACACCTGCAAGTAGAACGAAAATCCTAAATTCATCCAATGGGAAACGTGAAAAATGCACACTTGCCGTGTCTTGTAGTGGGTTTTGGGATCAATTAGTGTAATAAATTAATGATATCCTAACACGCACCAACCTAACTTACACCAACTTAACATTTTGTCGACTTTTGTTGTTTAGTCGTACAGAAATTCAAACACCGAAATATTCTCAACTGAATCGTCACAAATTCCTTGAATGCAAAATATGCTAAATCAAACAAAACTTTCTTATGTGCGCCAACAACAGTTTGTGCTTGTAGCAAAAACAACGCGCATTAAAAAATATCGAAGCATGAAGCTGGAAAATCCAGCAACAAACAAATCGCACTCACTCAAACGCAAAGCGCGGCAAATATGAATTTTCAGCTGCCACACGCGCGTCACGCGTGCAACACACCCACACACGCACATCAACCGATGCATCACTGCAGCAGTTGCTGTTTGCATTTACAGCAACAACAATACAATGTGTTGTTTTTTCACAACAAAAATTGCACAGAAATGCAATCAAAGAAAATAACAAAATATGGCAACAGTTGAATTTGAATGCGTCACACTTTGGGCTGTGGCAACGGCGCGAGGGTGCCGTGTGACAGCAACAAAACTTCTAAGTGCAATTTATGACTCCCTTTTTGTTGTCGTTATTTTGGTTGAGTTTTGGTTTTCACTTTTAGTTTCAACAACAAAAAATATAAAAGAAATCAGCAACAACTGAACTCAGCGCCGCCACCAATCAAGCCAGCCACAGACGCCCGCATACAACGGCTGCTCCCCGCGCGCCGTCGCATTCAGTGTGTGCACTTTGACTTTTGCCAAAAGCAAGAGCGGCAAAAAACTAAGCTAGCAAAAAGTAGACACAATAACAACACAAACAGCAACAGCAGGAACATTTTTGCGCGCGCACATTCGAAAGACAAATAATTCAAAAATCGTATGAAAGAAAAAATTGTTGGTTGCGAGGGGCGGGCGCGGTTGAGAACAAACATGCGAAATGTTGCAAAAGCAAACAAGCAACTTCCATTACTGCCACATCCAGTGCCATTACGAGTGCGGGTTCTTGCTGCGCGCCCCCTTCATCGCGCCCCTTTGTGTGTGCAGCCTCGGCGCCGCTGCAGTGTGCTACAGGCCGAAATAGCTCAGTGCGTGTTTGAGATATAACGCCAACTAATGAGCTAAAGTGGTCTGACGTCTGTGGTCGTCAGCTGACGTAAGCTAAGGTCAAATGTGAGTTAATGTTGCATCCAAATGTAGGCGAGAGAAAAACTTCCATTTCAACAAAGAATTTTCTTATAGACACTAATTCCAAAATACCAAAATATTAAGATGTCTTTTGATTCTAATTAAAACCAACTCTAATCCTTTCGAGTGTTCAGAACGAACAAAGGGAATCACGTTAAAGAAAATAATATAACAGACTCCCAACTGATGGAAAACAACACATAACCTAAAATAACTCTCCGTGTTTATTTGCCAAAAAACCATGAAAAGACACTATTTTCTTGTTTTCATACATGATGCCTTTTGGCCAGCGGTCGATTTTTCAACCACAACTCAAAAAGAGGATGACAGGGCTTTAACGACTAAATCTTTCCAACTGATTCACAGCTTTTCACTGATGCGTTTCGCTTTTTCCATAATTTTTAAGATTTACTTTAAAAAAGAGATACATTTTTTATATTAAAAAGAAGATAACAAGTCATTTTTGTGTTGCAACAATTTTTGCATCAAGGGCCCTGACTTTGTTCTTGCTCTGCGCGAAAGAAATAAAATATATAAAAATAAAAAAAAATAAAAATATATATATACAGTGGACGTCCAGCATAACGAACTTTCCATTTAACGAATTTTCGATTTAACGTACGGCCAAATTTTTTCTATTGATGGTTCTATATTACGAACGAAAGTGAAATTTGCTATTCAATATAACGAATATCTTTGTTGTTTTTCACCCTTCGAATTGTTTTTATTTGAGCATTCACAGTCTTTACAATAACAATGAATGCTTGGTTTCGTCAGGTGAACGGTACCTAAATTGTTTTTGTTTTTATTACGTTAAAACTTTAAAATTTACATCAAGTTACCAACATTTTCAAATTCTGTTTGTATGCATTGCTGATCATTTTCACAGGATTTGTGTTGCGTTCGGTCGGCGTTTTTCTTTGAAAAATTAAAATTTCAATAATCAATCAAGAGAAATTGCCATACAGAAAAGTTTACTTACACTGTACATACATAGCCATATTTGTAGTGTCCGACCGAAACCACTTTTTTGGGCCGAAACCGAAACCGAAACCGAATATTCGGTTTTTTTTTAATATTCGGCCGAAACCGAAACCGAAACCGAAACTTTCTAGTTGAAATAAAAATCACCATATCAAGCACTTTTTTCAACAAACGAATTTTACATTAAGTAAATAAAGAACAAACAAACGAACATAGCATAAATAAATAAATACTTATTAATAAAAACAATTTATTAATTTTTTAAAAACTTAAACATGAAAAAATTAACCTTTCGTACCTTACTCGCTACTATTCAAAATTAAATAATTTAATATTATATGCTAAAAAAAAGAAGTTTATTTACATTGCTGGCATCTAAATTACTCCTCCTTTCACTATATATCTGCTACACAATAAAATGTAAAAAATATTCTAGAAAGTTTCGGTTTCGGCTATTCGGCCATTTTTTGGCCGAAACTGAAACCGAAACCGAAACCACTTATTTGGGCCGAAACCGAAACCGAAACCGAATATTCGGTCGGACACTACATATTTGTATTTTGAAAATGCTGGAATAAAACAAGATATTTGTTAAAAAACTAAATATGTGAGACTTATTTCTTTAAGAAGGATGGTTTAAAACAAAAAAAAATTTCGATCGATTTAACGAATTTTTCGATTTAACAAATTGGGGGTACAACATAAGATTCGTTATATTGGACGTCCACTGTAATTATAAAAGAAAAACATTTTTTGTAAAATTGTCTGGCATTGAAATGGTCTTCAGGTCACTTTCCGCCAATCGTAAAAAACTTTTCTTCCTCACAAATTTCTTAGCAGAGACAAACCTGTAACCAGTGGCGCATGCATGGGGGGTTTTAGGGGGTTCAAACTGCTCTCAAATATTTATATCTTGCAAATATTTTGGGCTGCAAATATCTATGGTTGGAAATGGTACTGGGCTCAAAAGTTGTATACGAAACTACCCCAAAATTAAACCCTGTTTGCATCACTGGCTGTGACTATTTGCTATTCTCATCATCCAGACAAATACTGCCATTTGTCTTACAAAGTCATTGTCAAATGTGTCATTCGAAGTCAAATGACCGAATGAGCCAAAACTCGCCGATTAACATTGCGCTGCCAGTGACATTGACTGCAGCAGCGACTGTAGCGCAGTGCAAGGCAAATGACAACGCCATCCAAACAACATACGCGTACAAATACGCGTAGAGCGTCAGAAATGCCAACACCGATGTCATCAACACACCAGCGGCATTGCCAGCATCGCCCGCAACGTCATACCTCAAACCGCCCGCACCGACACAAACACACACACAAGTAATTTGCAACAATAACAGCAACAACAGCAACAACCGAACAGCAGTTACAACTAACAACAACAACAGCATTAACAATCTAGCAACATTTGTGAGGTTGATGATGTGCGCTGAGAGTCACTTTAAAATATCAACAATTCATCTGATGCAAATAAATATAAAACAAAAAATATATATACATCAGGGGCGTAGCCAAGGGGGGGTTTAGGGTGTCAGAACCCCCCCCATAGCCTATAATTTGTCAACATTTTCAATCACTATGCATCGTATGTACGTTCCCACATTAGCAAAAAGATCTTTTCATCTTTAAATATTTAAAAGAATATTAACAAAACCCTTTTTTACCGAAACTAATTTGTTTTTTAATAGTCACGTTTAGGCTTAATACAGCGATTTGCATGTTCTACAAACATGTCTAAAGAGTAGTTTAGTTTAGTTTAGTCGACCGGAGTGTCCTTCAGGATGTCGGTACAAGCCTTTTGGATGGTTTCTACGTTCTCAAAACGCGTTTTTTCATCGGCAAACGCATTCTTTGAAAAGGTGAAATTCTCACGGTGCCACATCATGTGAAAACAAAAAAACAGTGAAAACAAGTGTCAATAGATGGGATGGCATCCTTCGATAGCCAAATGTTCAGTTAAAATGCAATAAATTTATGCTATTGAGATGCTTAACCTTCGCCTTACTAAAGATGATCCCAGGCACTTCCGCCGCTATTTTGAGTAAAACTCACAATAAATATATAATAATTTATACATTTTTTTCATACTTCAGTATTTAGTATCTTCTTCTGGCGATAGTTCGTATTTCGAAAAAAGGCCTAACTTTAATGATTTATTTTGAGACTATGGAAAATATTAGAAGATTTCTTTCTAGAGGGTTTATTGAACACATAATGAGGTACGCAAAAAAATGTATCGTAAGTTTTAATCAAAATGGTAGCGAAAGCGCCTGGGATCACCCAGGTACATTTGTATAAAAAATGACAAAATTTTTTATTTTTATTTATTTATTTATTTCAGTATAACAACTTACAGACTAACAGAAGTAACAGATAGAAAGATAACAATTCAAATTACCTAAGAAACTTAGAATTAGACAAACTATTGCAAACAACATTTTTAGATAGACCAAGATTAATATCCAAAGAATTTGAGAAATTCAAGTTTAAACATGAACTAAATTTCAAAAAAATATTTTTTCTTGTTATTGAAAATTACCTTAAAATTTGTGCAGATATTAAACATGAATATTAAAAAGATCACCCGGGTGGGTATAAGTAAAGCGAAGGTTAAATCCAATTTAAAGAATTTCAATGAAGATTTTGGCCTATCTATTATGAATTACCGCCCAGTTTTGATCTACGGTGATCGCGGATTCAGTTGGCTAACACTTTGGTCATCATTTATGTTCTGACAATCGTTTTTAAATCGCTTTTACCACTTATGAACTCCACCACGGTATAAACAAAAATCACCATAAACTTGGTCCATCAATTTAAATGCTTCGGTTAAAGTTTAAACATTTTTAAAACAATAGTTAATATTGGATCTTTGTTCGGTGCACATTTTTGTACGATGACACAAACATACTTCCACTTCAGATGCAATAACTTCGCTTTCAGTCCACCAAATTTCATGAAATTTTTACTAAAAATCAGGAAAAAAATTTAGTTTTTAATACATTAAGTCACATAAGCCACAACAAAATGCCCTATTTGGGAAGTGCACTTTACTTTAAAAAACATGTAATACTAAACTGGCAAAACAAATTTTTAAAACCCCCCCCATGCCCAAGTTCTGGCTACGCCCCTGATATACATATATATAGAATTTCAAATACAATATTATTTCGGTAATCGTATCGCGTAACAAATGTGCGCCATTTTTTAACACACAGACATTTATTAAAACTTCTGTAAAAGTAGAAAACATTTTCAAAAAAAACATGAAAAGAATTGCGCTGCCTTTAGCTTTAGTAGTAAATGAAAACAAAGTGAATATAACAATAAAATCGCAAGCCGAGCACTTGTAAAAGATTTCAGTACTATTTACTGCTCAATCGTAATTTTCGTCGGTTTATGACAATCGAAATCAAGAATGTTGGCACTGAATTTAATCTCACGAAAGTAGATTTGTCAATGTAAAATCATTCTTGAACGCGCAGTTTGCTTGTTACAACGTTGGATTTCGGGTCAAATTTACAATTATTGGCCCACATTTTAAACATAAAGGATGATTTTTTAGCAACTTTCTTTTTGGCAACACTATTTTTGGCAGCTCAGCTGTTTTCGTGTAACATGTTACTGTCAAACATGTTCAGTTTGTTCTATAATTTAACCATGAATCGACTTACAAACGAACAAAGCTTGCAGATTATTGAATTTTATTATCAAAATTCATGCTCGGGTAAGAAAGTTTGGGCGACCTTCTGAGGCGTCTATTCGGAATCTTGTAACTAAATTTCGTACCAAATTTACATTATTGGACATTAAACCACCAACACGCATACGTAGAGTGCGGACAGAGGAAAATATCGCAGCTGTATCCGCCAGTGTTGTTGGCCCAATCGAGAGCGAGTTCGGTGAACAGTTTATTTCACGTTTGGGGCCGATCAATTGGCCGCCTAGATCGTGCGATTTAACGCCTTTAGACTATTTTTTGTAGGGCTATGTTAAGGTTCATGTATATAGCGACAAGCCCGCAACGGTTGACGCACTGGAAGCCAATATTGAAGAATTTATTCGGGAGTTACCGGCCGATATGTTGGAGAGAGTATGACAAAACTGGACCCAGCGTATGAACCATTTGAGGCGCAGCGGCGGTCAACATTTACATGAATTCATCTTTAAACATTGAAACATTGAACGATCTATGTTCTATCGACTCAAATAAAGATTTCATACATTTCTCTAAATTTTATGTGTTTTTTTTTAAATCAAATCCGAAGGCTCTTAAAAAATCACCCTTTATATACCTTCAAAAAAGAAAGTACCTAGAATTTACAAACCACATGTTTGATATTGTCAAAATGTTTGTATCTGTTTTAGTACATCTGATGCTCAAATATCTGTGGTAGCTTTTTAAACAAGTCAGTGTTCGTTTGTGTTTAGCGAATTTTGATTAAAGTTTAACTGAAATTTTGTGTTTCATACAAAGTGTAAAAAGGTTTGAGGGAAAATATTTCTTGCAAGAGCACAGAAGTTGGATTAAACAACTCGTGGTTTCTTCACCACGACAACGCACCGGCTCACATATTTCTTCTTGTTTGAGACTAATTGAGCAAAAACAACGTTCATAACATTCCGGAAGCTCTGTCTTCACCCGACATGGCTCCTTTTTGCTATTCCCACGACTCAAACTACTACTTTGCGGAAAGCATTTCGAGATAATTGAGCTTATTCGAAATTCAAAGAAGAAGCTGAACGCAACCCAACCTATGAAAAGTGTTTTGAAGATTAGAGGAAGCTTGCGAATATGTTTATTGCTTGCGAAGAGATTACTTTGAAGGAAATAAAATTAATATTGATGAATAACACTACTCGACACGAAACATGCTCCTAAAAATAAAAGTATTTTTTAGACTAATCTTTGGCTGCTGAACACGAAACTGAAAATCAAAAAATTTTCTTAAGAAGCGTTTTCGAGAAATCTTCGAAAAACACGTTTTTTTCCTCTTATTTCAGTTATGAGCACATATCTCGTAAACCAACCATCCTACTAACACAAGTGACCCGTCCTTCCTTTCCAACGATATATAGATTTTCCAAATCAGATGAGATTTTGGGAAGTGACTGACGGTGAAAGTTGAAAAAAATTGAATTTTTGGACCATTTTCAAAAATTAGACATTTTCGAATGGGTTTTTTATAGATAAAAAAAATTATCTCCTCAGGTATAGAATTAGAAAATAGGAAATTTAGTTAAGAGGGCACAATTTTTATTTTTCATTTGACACCCATATCTACATCATTACACAACCGCAAATATTTAAAAAAATATTTGAAATGTGTACATCCTTAAAATTGTAAAGTCCTTTAAGAAAGTTTTTGGGTCAGAAAATGAAAAACTGACTATGCCAGGATACTATAAATTACCTCTAGTTTCACGTCTATATCAACATTTGGATGGGTCTCTGAAAAATAAAAAAAATTTGTTCGCACGGTGTAATAAATGTAAAGTTGCTGTTTCCCCCGCATCATAACTTTGTCATTTTTCTTTCAATTCTATTGATGTTAGGCTCAATATTTGCTCAAATAATATATCTTTCATCTTAGATTTTAAAACCAGAGGAGATAATTTTTGTATCTGATTTTCTATTTCTATTTCTAATTTTTGACATTGGTCGAAAAATTCACTTTTTTACAACTTTCATCGTCAGTAACTTCCTAAATCTCATCTGATTTGGACAATCTATACATCGTTGGAAAGGTTAGTTAATTACCTTCTGAACGACGGGCCACTTGTGATAGTCGGATGGTTGGTTTACGAGATATCTGCTCATAACTGAAATAAGAGGGGCAAAACATGTTTTTCGAAGATTTTTCGAAAACGCTTGTTAAGAAATTTTTTTGATTTTCAGTTTTGTGTTCAGCAGCCGAAGATTAGTCTAAAAAATACTTTGATTTTTAGGAGCACGCGATAAACCCATTTTTTGTCGAGTTGTGTTGAATTGAAGCGTTTTCGTTTTGTTGAAGAATTCCGGGTTGTACTTTGGTCATATATAAGCAGTGGCAAGAATGGAGGCGGAATAGACTCTCCATCACGCACCCTGGTAAAGCCTCAATCGATTAACTCAAGCATTACACAGCATTAGTCTTGTTGAGGCACTCTGCTCCCAAGCGGAGTGAATAAGGATAAACACTCTGAATCAGGATATCTAAAGACTTATCAGACACCTAATTTATTGTACCCAATAAATCCAAACATTAATCAAATGCATGCAACAGCCGATGATAATCTCTAAACTGGCCTTTTAAATGTGTCCAAAATGTCAACAGGTGCGTCCATGGTAATAGGATAAATCTGCTAGTTTAGTTCGTATTCTATAAGAAACATGGCATTGGAGAATTAAATGAAGAAGTGCTCTGAAACCGATTAAGAAAATGCAAAGCTCTTCAAATCTATATAACTCATTTGATAGATTTATGAGCAACTAAGGTCGAGCTTCTTCTTTCACCGGACATCGATTAAAGCCTGGAATCGAACACCACCTCGCAGCCTCAATTCCCCGCTACGGTTTAATCTATAAATGAATTCCATGATTGGATTTAAAGCAACGTGCCCACATAAAAACAGCTGTTTGTGTTACATGCTGTTTTATTATAATAAATACGTTTTATTATTATTCTCTTCCACATTTCCACTTCAGTTGAAACTTTTGCGAATAAACATTGAAACATGAACAAATTTAAAGTTACCTCATTGACTTTTAAATTTCAATGTACTTCATTTTGCCCATTTCGTCGAATTCGGTTGATATTTGCATTTACCTACAATACGATTCGAGCCAACAAGAAACGCACACGAACGTCTCATACAAAATAAATTCAAATAAACCGAAATAGTCTGCAAAAGCATCTTGCAAATCTATTGAGTTGACGTTTGTTGTTTGCTAGCTGTACACTTGGAGAAATCGAAGAAACCGAATTAACGACAATGTGGCAAAGACATTTCGATTATGAAGAATTGAAAGTTGAAGTTGAAACGCCAACTCAACAAACACCGAACGATTCTTTTTTCGGCTTCAGATCACTAAAAACTTTGTTCGCACTTATCCTTGAAATACTAAACATTTTTAATTTGTATATGTTTATTTTTTTCTTCGAGTGTAGAATTTGCAGATAAAGACTGGCAAGTGACTGCGGTTGTAAACATGTAAAATTACTTCGAAATTTCTTCATTTCGTATTTACAAAAGCAGCCAGCGTACATTCATTCCGTGCTTTACAATACCCATAGTCCATTTTATTTCACTGCGTGTAAGGTTACCAGTCAAACCTATCGTATAACTTATTAAAACTACTGTCGACTTAATCTATTTGACCATAAACTTTTGTAATTTTAATTAATTTTTCCATAATTTTCCTTCTTCATTTAAGAGAATTTAAAAAACAAAACAATTAGTGCGTTGGATCACCATTCAGTTGAGTAGTTGAGTTCAAATCGCGACTGGAATCGAAACAACTTACTTAAGTGGCCGTAACCACCAAATCCTTTCTCCTCTGACTTTGCTGCACGCGATCTCTACTTCCCCAGTTGACCAATCAAAATGAAATAAAAGGCTCCATCTACTCTATCATTCTAGCGAAAACACGGCCTATCTCATTCTCAGTAGCCCCAGTTCCTGTGCCGAAAACACTGTCTAGCCAACGCTTCGTCGGCCATCTAACTCAAACAACACAACAACAAATAAAGATACAAATAACCACGAACTGCTATCACTCACGCCAGCCCTTTCCATTCATGTATAAACTCTCACTTGAGTAGTAGCGCCAGTTTTTCAATATTACTTTTATATAATGATTGATGATTTTAAATAATTCCTCATTCAATTTGTCTATCAAAACTTTTCCATCTTTTTCCATAAAAGCTCATTAGATACCCACCGAAATGAGTTGTTGAGGCATCTGTTGAAGGGTTATTTACCTGCGCAAAATTCTGGATTATTTGCTCAAATTACTTTTGACATTTGCCACAAAACAAATATTTTCCTTTTTGCAGTCGCTGCGCTGCCCCAGTCCGAACTCCAGCTGGTCACCCCAGATGGACGTCAACCTATGCGTCGCACTGCCAAACTTTATGAATATTTCAAGGTTATTTATAAAGTTCGAAAACACTACCTACCCGCAACTTTGGGTGTCTGCGGCACGCAAAATCCACGCCCGGCCACTCGAACACGCGCCCGCCAGGCCCACTGTGCGTGAGCCACGCACCGTCCGTGAATGTATTCCATGCGCCGCAACCGAAGCGTCAAAATAGTAAAAACGAAAACGAAAAAGTCGCAAATGAAATGGAAAAGCGAAAAGACGAAAAAGTGCGAGCGAAAAATAGCAAATGCAAATTGGAATTTGAATTGCGGTTCAATGCGCAAAGTTAAAGAGATAGCAGCACGTTCGGCGCGACGGTTGTGGGGAGGCGAGAAAGGAAGGATCAAATTTATGCAAGAAGTATTGCACGCAAATTGCCACAAAAGTTCGTGGCGAAATCTTGTACAATCTGTGCATTTCCATATTGTCGGCGCCTCTGCAATTCCAGCGCCAGCTGCGCGTGCAGCGCGAAATGTTGTCGCTCACATTTGCGCGCGCAGACGACAGTGCATTGGTGGCACTGCCGCTCGTACAATGGCAGATTGTCGCCTGTTCAAGCAGCTGACGCGTTAATTGACTCGGTGAACTGCAGCGGTGTCGCCGGCCCGCGCGCCTAATTCCACATTTCAGCAGCACAGCGAACGCATTTCCACAGCCGAACGGAAAAAATATTTTTATTTAGGAAAACTCTTTTTAATAAGATGGCAAAACATTTCAAGAAACTGCTTTCATTGCACAACATTCCAGCGGGTTACGCACCCAGCAGCTACGCACCAAGGACGCCAGTGATGCTTCGGCTTTGCTTGTGGGAGTCTCGTTTGACAGATGATGCGCGCCTCGCGCGCAGTAATGGAAATTGGCACTTAAGCCATTTGACTTCTTCACCGCTTCGGCGCTTTAATAGCTGCAGCGCTGTGCATTGTATTCGCTAATTTATGATGGATGCGTTATGATGGATGGCAGTGAGATGCGAAATCGCCAGCAACGAAGACGACTGTCTGGCGCATTTGGCATGACCTAAAAACGCCCCAAGCGATGCGTCGTTGCAGCTTCTCACATTCTTACGATTCGTAATGTATTTACAGACGCCGCGAATCAGATGGTTTGTGCATTGAATGGCGAGTCTGAGGTGACTTTTCGTTTCAGGGTCTAGTCCCCTTCGTAGCCAAAAGCGAAATCAAGGTGTATTAATAAGGTGATAGCACTACGGCAACAACAAAAACCCCATGTATTTTATTAGTGCTTTTGGGCATGTTTTTTGTCAAAATCAAATGAGAACCCACAGCAAGTGAGCGGCTATTTTGACAATTAGTATGCCCATTCGCGAATAATCAAAAGAAAATCAAAAGAAAAAAGTTTAATCAGCTGAGCGAAATATAGGCAAATTCCTTTATTGCGGCGACCGCCCTCCGCAAGGAATGGCAAATGTGAGAACTGAGAGTAAAAGCCAATTTGAGTTTCTGCCCTAAGTAGTTACCAACAGTAGATATTTGTAGAATATGCCACGCCGAAACGTGGTATATGTGACATGCTTTTATGCTTTTAGAAGTCAATAGAGCTGAATGCCACATTGTCCCCAATAAGATGAATACGATCGAGAAGGCCCAAATGAGTTTTTAAGCCTCCGAAAATAGTTAAATGTGAATTAAACTTCATTTTTGATAGGATATATGAGAAAATCATCAGGAGATCTGACGGAGTGAAAGCATATTTCACAAGTATATGTTCCTTCGAAAAATCATTCTTAATGAACATTTCCGACGAGTTCATAATTAATTTATGTAATTTAATTATCGCTAATATTTCAATCCACAAACTGTCAGACCAGGGCAATAATAACAGAAATACGTAAATATATTTAAAATAGTTAAAATTTCACTTGAAACTATCAATTACAGAGAATATTGCAAAAGAGTTCTTAGACACTGTAAAATCAATGTCTAAATAAAAGGTTTTTTAAAGCCACAAATTAAAGGGCTCCGGCCGTCAAGGAACTCCAGTTGGAATATTGAATATTGAAATTGATTGTAGACGGTCAGTCAATCAGTTTTCTGATGATAGCGAATACAAATTTTAACGAGCGAAAAGTGCTTCTACCAGAAATGTATTGAGGTAAGTTAATAGTCCACATTGGGTCTTAAGTTAGGCTGAGTGGCTGCGCAAAAAAGGATCACATTTAAGCCTGTAAGACACATTGCATATTACGAGGATAGCAACTCTATTCGCTTAACCCCACTTGGAAATTCTTTGCAGTTTGCTGTTTTGCTGTCTCAATCTTCACAGAGCGGACAATTGCAAATATTTATAACAAGGAATTGTTTAAAAATCGTTTAATTATATATAATTTTGCATTGTTGGAAATGTGTTGCTGCAATTAATTGTGAGCAAGAAGTGAATGTCTGCCAGTGTCAGAATAGTGTCGTAGCAACCAATTGCAACGGTTGGCAGTTTGCACGCAAGCGGAAATGGCAAGTGACAAAAACAATAACGATAGCAGCAAAGAATGCAAACCAAAGTAAAACAAATTACAAACATAAATACAAATACAGCAGAGAAATGAAAGCGTAGTGCGCTGACGGTGGTGACAGCTACAGCTATAACAACAGCAATAAACAACAACAAGTCTATAACAACAAATGCGATACAGTAACAACAAAAGTTATATTAAAGCGAAGCAATAGAAATGTCTAACAAATGTGTGAGTTGTTATTGGAGATTTTGCAAAACCGTGTGATTAGGAAAGTCACGTAATGCGTTACACGCCCCAAGCAGAAGACGAGTGGAGTGGAACATGAGGACAAGTAGAACGCCACAAGAAGAAAACGAAATCGAAAGTGATGGGTAAATAATGGAAAGAGCGAGAGAGGGAGTAGAACATGCAAATTTCCAAAGTTTCAAAACATTTTTACACAAACGTCAATTTGAACAAAAACAACCAAATTGGCAGCGACAATTTACAGCTGTCGGCCAGTGGTGCGACGTGCTCTGTGAATTGCGCGCCAGACGACAGCACCAGCGACAGTTGTAAAGCGATGGGCAGCCAACCAAACCGACATTTATAGAAACTGACAACAGCGGCACAGAGCGGTTTGACGTGGGCGTTCCCGCAGTCACTTTGCTGCACTTATTTTCTCTATCAGCATGTTTATTGTTATTTACTTCAATTTGTACCTTTTCTTAGTTTATCTATTATAAAAACATTTTTAATTTTTTTCAGCTTTTGGCTGTTCGAATATGTGCCAGTCAGTCAGAAAATACACATTTCTAATATTGAGTTCAACAACTACCCAACAATAGAAAGCCAGTTTAACAATTACGACAACAACAACAGAACCCCACCTTGAAACGTTATAGTAGTGTTGTGAGCTCCACTGAACCTCACCCACCAAGCAAAATGTGAGAAATAGGCAACAATCGTCAGTGACAACAAATTGGCGACTCGCCGATTTATTACCGCAGCGACAAATTAGCAACATGTCCCATTTGATGTAGAAATTGCGTTAATTCTTCCAATAATTCTTATTGTAAATTATTCAAATCTAATAATCTGATCATTTACGTCAATTCTATTTATTATCATCTTAATCATCGGGTTATACCATGAATGAAATCAATGAATACTTAACTGATCAAACTAGGGTTGTAGTTAATTATAACATTTGCAACAAAAAAACAATTGTGTACTGTAACAAAACACTTTGTTTTCCAGAACTTTGAAATATCGAATTGAACTATGCTTTGTATTTCAGTGAGATTGGTCCAAGGCGAGTTAATACAGGTGACCTCGTTGAATCAGCTGATTTGATTTTTTTGTGGTGGAAAAGGTCTAGATTGTCAAAATGCCTGTGTAAAACTGTGACAGTTTAAAAATGAAAAAAATCAAGCTTTGTTTTGATTGGCTGATTTTGACAATCTACGCCCAGAAAACAAAAACAAAATACATTGAAATTTTGTTGCTGCCCTAACGCTATCACCTGTATGAATTCGCCTTGGATTGGTCGTATTTTAAAATTTTTTATTCATTCGTCGACGGTTCATTGATCAACAACATTGATTCAAGCTCAAAACATCAAACACCAAAACTATAAGTATGATGAGTTCAGGTGCTGTGCGAAAAAAGAGCAACAGAGAATGTGCCAAAATAATACAACAAATATATAATTTGGAAAATATTGAGCCAGACCATTCCCAAAACAAAACAAAAAAGCCATGCATTGCGGAAAATATAAATTCTGACTTGTCTAATGACAATGATGTATTTATTGACAATGAGAGCAACATTGAACATTTGTATGTAAGTAGTAATGATGAAAGAGCTTCAAATGAAATTCCATACCAACCAAAACTGACTGACTTTTTATATGTTCATAATTTTCCAAACAACATGATGTATTTAGATTTTAACATAGACGTCCAGGCGATATGAAAACAACTCGTCCAGGCGATATGAAAACGACTCGTCAGGCGATATAAAAACGACTCGTCAAGGCGAGTTTGCCGGCGATAAATTTGTTGCCGGGGGCGATTCGTTTTCTTGTTGCCGGCAACAATAAATGTCTGGTGGGTCTATTTCGCAGAAGGTGGAAATCTTTGTCGATACCAATCAATTTGTGTTCATCGACATGACGGATTTTCACCAGCTGATACCATCTCTTGTTATCCTGATGCAACATTTGATGGTCCATTTTCGTATCCTTGTTTAGGTTAGCTATCCAAAAGTCTACCGCACCTATCGATCTCTTTACTACATGCAACGAATGATCACTAAGATGAACGGTCCATAGGCCATCCTGCACCACAGATGGCTGTTGCTACATGCAAACTCTTCTTATGCGCTAATGCCAAACAATCGGATTCCATGTCTAGTCTACAGTCAATGCACAGTCTAAAGGCTTCTTTCACAGTAAGGTCGTGCTATGTGTCTCTTGAAGTCTCCATGCCCTAGAATAAACGTAGAACAGATTACAACAGATTAAAATGCTCTACAGTCAGTGGTCTTAATCCACCTTATGTGGTGTCTCGAGGTTAAGCATTTCTCAACCAGACCTTTGACCGTCGACATACCTCATCCAGTTCAAGTTTTTGATCACAAAAGACCATTTCCAACTGCTAAATCATTTTGCTCTGCCCCAATTTGTCCTGCAAGCTGTATCAGAGTCACCATGTTCTCACGGACCCACTTCTTAAGTTTATAGACAATTTCCAACGTCAGTTTAGAGTTCAATGCCGATTGCCATCGATTCCTTGAAACCGCAGTTATCAGGGGCGGATTCAGAAAAATATTTCGGGGGGGTTTCTAAAAGTAATTCTTTAATATTCATAAAATGCCTTTTAACTCGTATGTAGTTTTAAAGACGATCCTAATATTCCGGGGGGGGGAGGGTTCAACCCCCAAAACACCCCCTGAATCCGCCACTGGCAGTTATCAAACTCAGTCCAGACAATTTTTAAATTTCTCATTAAACAGCTCCAAGATGAACCTTAGAATGTTTTTATTTCCGCACAATTCTTGAGCAGAATATGTTTCCTTTCACTTCGCATATTGTATATGTCTACAAGAGGAACAGCGCCAGCATTTCCGGCCGTAATTTCACCTTGCTCCGGCTTTTCGAAATTTGCTTCGAGATAAGTCCAAACAAAAACCTGCCAGCTCACCGACCGCCACCGGCACATTTTGCTTCGCCACTGGCCATGTCGCACGCTGACGGTTGCCGCGTTGCTTCACTTCCGCATTTACATTTTCGTTGCGATTTTGCGAAAAAGCAGAAAATACCAGAAACCGAAGAAGAAAACTCAAAAGCAATGCGACAGCAAATCGTAGCGACTGACGCGTTCAACGTTCTAAACGCGCGGTTTACTTCACGCTGCAGCGACAACTTCCACACAAAAACAGCAAAACGGCGAAATGTCAACGTCAGACGAGCAGTCAGCCTGCTCGCGCCATGTCCAACAGATGCCGGCTGTCGGTCGGAGAGTTTTGCCAGCTTTGCATTTTTCATATAAATCACACTTGTGGCGGTGTCCTTGTCGTTGTCGTAGTTGTGTTTGTTGTTGTTGTCGGTGTCAGTTTTAGTGACGCTGGCACTGATGCCGCCCCCGGCGCATGGCAAATGCGTTGCAGCTTGGCTTTCAATATGGCGCACGCCAGACGTCGTTCGCCACGCATGCGACTTCACTTTCGGACAGTGATAAATTAACACCTGCGAACATTACCAACACCAGCGCCGCATTGCGTTCGCCGCTCAAATCGTTGCTGTGCGTTGCAAGTGCATTCGCCGATTCCAGTTGCCGCCATTAACGTGTTTTCGATTTTTTGCACTTTTTTCGAGGTTATCGTTCTTGCGGCCATATGTCATTCGCTGCGTGGAATATGACACGTGTGACAAAGCCAACAAAATTCCCGTTACATCGCTGGCAATGTTCTGTTGTCATGGCTGTTGCTGTTGCCTTCTTCAAGCATCCGCCAAGTGTGTAAGTAAAAGCGGAAGCCTGCGACGCAATGTTGCAGCAATGATTCGCCACAAATGAGCCAGTCAGCCGTCAACAAGTGACAGCTTACATGCGACGGCGAATATCTGCCGTCGCGCGACCGATACAACTCTCAACGGTATTTAAATTTAATGAAAAACGTAAATTGTATTTAAATTAAAAGGTGAAACAGAAGAAGAAAAACAGAACCCAGAATTTGTATGACTGAAGTTCATTAAATCGTAAAATCGCTACAGAAAATAACAAGCATCAGAAAATTGTATTTGCGGCAACTTTCAAAGAATATAAAGTCGGAGTTGAGTTGCTTATTCTCGGTATTGCATTTAGTCCTTAAATGCCGACTGTATCTTAAAAGATACAACAACAAAAAATACCAAAAAGCAAGCCAATGTATTACAAATCCCGAAAAATTCAATTCAGAACACTTTTTTGCTATTTAAACTCTACAGTTTTTGAAACTTGAGCAACAAATTTAAAAAACCAAAATATAAAGAAACAACAAGTAAAATCAATCAGCTTGTTGAACACTGTTTGCTTGTAAGTCACGTAGCCAAGGACTTGCACAGAAGATTCAGAGGCGGAGAGGAAGAAGAGGACGAAACCACCTCTTCGGAACTATGCAAGAATTGGAAGAAACACCGTCGACTCTGGGATCGACACTAAGTGCTTAAAAGCATTCTATAACTAGTTCCGGTCGGTTCAGGTGTAAACTTGTTTCTGTCTCAGGTGCATTTTCCGAAAGTTCTTAAGCACAAATTCATCAAAAATTTCATTTGAATTTGTTTCGGCTACTTAATTGGCCTTTAACCCTTTCCGAAAATTTGTACGACATATCGTACAATTTTTTCGACGATTTTTTATTTGACAGCGAACGCACTTTTTATGCAACAGCTTTTTAATTTTCATTAAGTAGGCTGTGTTGTATCATTCTGTTTAACCTTCACTCTGTGCATGGGGTATACAGTTCCCCATAGCCACAGAAAATATGAATTTGAGAAGGTATTTCCTTCTAAACGATATATTAATACATATATCATTGGATAGCTACTGATGAAAAGATTCTAAAAATAAAATCAGTTCTTTTTTTTGAAGTGTGATTGGGCCAGTATACCCACATATTGCACACAAACTGTTTGTTGTGCTTTGGGGAATAAATGACCCCGTTATTTATACCAATACATTTTGTAAGCAAAACTTAGCCAAGTTCTGAACCACTCAAGTTCTAAATCACGAGCACATTCACCGGTGGAATAACAAATTCAAAGACGGTGTGCAAATAAATTACAAAAAAATACTAATAAAAAAAAAACAAACAACAACAACATTAATAATATTTCATATTATAATGATAATATAATTATTTCCCAAAAAAAACTATTATTTTACTCATTCCCATACAAACTATACTGGTTCAAAGTTGGGGAACTCCGTTCCCCATTGCACGGGATTAGGGTGCAAAAACCATGCACAGAGTGAAGGTTAAAAATATAAATCATAATAGCCGTGGCGACACAGTATGAGTACGTTTTGTAAGCAGCTTTTTGCAAGAATTAAAAAAACCAGCAAATGACGGCACTTCTGCGTAGGAATTTTTAAATATGCAATACTTTTTGGTACCAAAAAGCGAAACAATTTCAAAGTTTGAATCTCAGTTGATTTATAGAACTTACTAAATTCAACAATTTTTGCGTCTACATATTTTTCCCGAGTCTTTAAAAAAATTGTACGATATACAAAGGTTGCAAGTTATGTTTGCATTTTTATAGTTATAGTTATAGGTTTGGTAACCGATTTTTTGCGTTTGTATGCCTGCCACGCCTATCTGTAAACCACGCGGCTAATAAAATTCGACTATTCGGCAATTTTCGATTAAAAATAAGAATTATAGGGTGTTTTTTTTAGAGGTATAGAACTTCGAATTGAAATAAAACACAAGAAAATCGTTTTAATGTCCATCAATTTGGCTTTATTGGAAGGATAATTTTATGCCATTAATGTTTAAATATGATTTCGGGCATGTGGCCGCCGCGGCTGGCTCGAATAAAGCCAATTCTACAGGTCCAATTTTCAACCACTTTTTCGAGCATTTGGGGCCGTATGTCGGCAATAACGCCACGAATGTTGGCTTCCAAGTCCCCTAACGTTTCTGATTTGTTGGCGTAGACGAGCGACTTCACATATCCCCAAAGAAAATAATCCAATGGTGTCAAATCACACGATCTTGGTGGCCAATTGACAGGTCCATTCCGCGAAATTATGCGCTCATCGAATGTTTCCTTCAATAAATCGATTGTGACGTGCGCTGTGTGGCATGTAGCGCCGTCTTGTTGGAACCACAACTCATCCACATTCATGTTGCGCAAAATCTTCCATAAAGTTGATGGACAAAGCTCCAATTGCTGTGCACGGTGGCGAATCGATTCATTCGGGTCCTCTTCAACATTTTGCTCTACAGCGGCAATTGTTTCTTCGGTGCGCACTGTTCGACGTCTCTGCGGATGCGTATTATCACATAGAGTAAACGTAGTGCGAAAACGACCCATGGTTAACCGAATTAATTGCTCTGATGGACGATTATGTCGACCATAAAATGGACGGAGCTTGCGGTAAACTTCGCGAACTGAACCATTATTTTCGAAATAAATTTGCACGATTTGCAAGCGTTGTTCTTTTGTCAACCTGTTCATGATGAAATGGCAAACCAAACTGAACATAAATGACATTAGAGTTGCCAGATTTGACCACAAAATGCCAGTTTTATCTCTATTCGAAAAACAAACCTCTAAAAAAAACACCCTATACTAGACGATTTTGTGTTTTACTGGGCAGACACGGGTTATGTAAGGTTAGACATTGCGTACCTGCCACTCACACTATGATAAAAGGAATCGGCTATATTCAGTATATTTCTGTAAAACTGTACGAATTTTAATTGATTCTGTGTTTTATTGAAAGGAAAAGGGCTTTGCAACAACAACAACGGTTATATAAGGCAGAATAAATGTGAATCAATTGTTTATATATATAATTTATATAACTTTCGATCAAAATGACATCACGTTTTGGTTTTTTGTTGATATAATTTATGTTTCGTATCAAAAAAATCAATGAATAGTTCATAAAACTTAAAAAACCGAAACCAAAAATTCATGAATTTTTACTCCTTTGCGATATATCGTACAAAATTGATGAAGCTGTAATTCTCAACCAAAATGAGTTTTTTGAAATTTTTTTGTATTTTATTGCTAAAATGTTCAATAAGAGTCAATATTTTGAAGGAAAAATTGTTATCTCAAGAAATGTGGAAATTGACCGGAAAGGGTTAAACACTTAAAAGAGCTTTTGTCACCTTGTTCGCTAAAATTTTGTGAAAAATGATAAACTCGACGGTTCATGATTGGAAAATGGAAAAGAAATGCCAAACTTGAGAAATAATAACAATAACAAGAAACAATAAGAAACGTTTTTGTGTTTTCGAATCCAGAAATATATCCGAATTTGTTAACCTATTTAATGGAAAATGATTATCTGTCCATCGACTGACACGGTAGAAACATTGTTTAAATCAAATCGTGGCAACAATCTACTGAAATATTGCCAAAACACCCTGTTATGCGATATTATTTTCAAATATATACATTTGTGTGCCATCAGAAACTTGTTGTTCTGTCATTTTGCAGTTATTTATTTTTTCGTTATTGTTATTATCCGTTTTTAGAAATTGAATTCAATTTTATTCCATTTAATCAATTTACTTCGGGATTTTGTCAAGTAACCCTTTGGTGTCCGTTGTTACTGTGGAACGAGTGTGCATTCAAATCGTCGGCTCAATCATTACTTGTTCGGATGCAACAATGTTGGGATCCAGGTACGATGTGTTCTCGTCCTTCTACCTTCACTGTGCGACCGAGGACGTAGAGCGCGTCGCCTCGGAAATCGTCAACAAAGTGATCAACAAGGCGCAAACTATAGTGTCCGGCAATCGGAAAGGTGTCTACATCTACAAGATACCGCCCGACTACGTCAACGCCGAATGGGACTGGAAATGGGAAGAGAACGAGCAGCACGTCGACGAGTTTTCAGCCGTAAAATTGCCACACTCGGTATCGGTGATGGAGTGCGGGTCGAGGGCAGGGCTCGTGAAGCGGCGCTGGATGCGCATCTTCCAGTTCACTCTGCGCCGCATCATCTATGAAGTCAAGAGGTACATTAGCGAATGGCAGCTGTCGCCGACCACCAAAGCCTTGGTGATGCTGGAGGGCAACACAGCCCTGAAGCATCCGCTGGGCAAAACTTATACGCTGCGAGCCTTTTTCTCCAACCCAACGCCGGCGTGCCCCACCCCACTAGCCACGGCCAAGGTCGACTTCGGAGTGCACGTCTCTAAATGGCTGCCCAAGTTCTACCCGATTATGGTGACGTACAGCTTCGAAGGCTTCAGCTCCCAATTCTACGCGCTCGACAGGCGCGACGTCACCTCCCAGCGAAGCTTCATCGACATGATAATAGCCGGCAAACGGAACTTCTTCGCGAGCATTACCGATTTGATCTTCCCCTGCCAGTCGTCCGAGGAGCCATTGGACGGCGCGGAGCAGAAATCGAACGAACGCAACAAGGATCATATGGCGGAACAGGGAGAAGAAGAAGAGGTTGTCTGGTCCACAGATAACGAGGGACTTGATGTTGCATATCCGGACCCGTGGGGCGTAGCTTTCACTGCCAACAGCAGCAACATGTATTCGTCGCACGGAAGCACACACGAACGGAAGTGTAAGTAAAATGGGCGCGAGAACAAGAGGACGATGACGACAAAGTGGGCTCAAAAAAATTCAAAATAAAAGGAAGCAAAACAAAATTGCAAATGAAAAATTGAAAACGTAACGAAAAGAAAAGAAAACATCTTGCGTGTGTATGATTTTTATGGCTGCATACGTACGTGTGGGGATGGGTACGGGTGCGGATGCGGACGGACGCGAGTGCTAAAGGGGCAGACGTGTGTGTGGCGGTGGGGCGGGGGTGTGTGCGGCGGCATGACAAGCGCTAGCTAACGAACTGCCGCGAAATTCCCCGTGCAACATTCGAGACTCATCAATGCGCCACAGTTGGCAGTGGCGGCAGCGGCAGTGGCGAGCGCGGTTGGCTGCCGCATTGACGCGAAGCAGCGCAAAAGCAACGAAAACAAAGCGCAGCCATAATTTGCGGAGGCCAACAAGGCCTCAAGGGAATTCATTACTTGGGTATGATGACAAGCGCCGACGGCAGGGCCGGCCGGTGTCACGCGCGCTAGCACACAATTTCAACTAGTATTGTCGCTCAAGTACAACAGCAACGTAGGGAAGACCCCCAGCCGGGAATGTCGGCAGCACGCAGGCATAAATCACAGAGCGCCAAATGAACGCCAAATTCAATAAATACGCCGCAGCTCCCCGCCATGCAAACGACAACAAGCACAGCGCTCGGCGCACAGCGGCTGCAGCAATAAAACTGACTGAGACGACACGTACACAAAGCGTCACAATTCCGGCGCGCCGACGCCGGTGAAATGTGCGCGCGGCAAGAAGTGGCAAGCAGCGCCGCATAAATCGCAAATAAATCGCATCAACGAAGACACAAATGCGATAATTGCAGATTAAATGTAGTACGCGCGTGTCTACGCCGTGTCGCGCGCACAGGACAGAGTGAAGATGGGCGGCGGGCGAACTGTTGAACCCGAAGCTATGTGCGGTAGAGCCTGGCGGGTGGCTGAGTGGCGCAGCAGGCGGCAGGTGGCAGGCGGCGATTTCTATGTGGCGTGCACAGACCACGCGGCGGCGAGACGCTGGCAATTGTCGAGCATCAAGTCAGCGATGTGCCATCAACAGCAACAGCGCAAACGGAAACTGCGGCAAAGTGCACAGCAACAAGGGCCCAAACAGCAAGCAGCACGAACAATTATGGAGCGCGACAACAGCAGCCGACAACGGTTCTTGGCAAATCAGGCAAATGTAATTAATTTCTAAAGTAATTTCGAAATGGCCTCCCACGCGGCTTATCCGCCCCCGCCGCCTTCCGGCCAAGCGTCGCCCGCCCGAACGTTGGCTTATTGCCGCTGTTGATGATATCGTTGTTTTTGTTGTGGCTGTTTTTGCTGCCATTGTTTTTAACGGACAACGAACTGTTGCCTTGTGAAAAGTGACACTTCTGTCGCTCGAAAATCTGCCGCGTTGACTTTTCGCAATAGTGTGGCAACATTCGGCGACGGCTGAAGTGCAGGAAAGTGTTGCTTCGTTCGGTGACTTTAGCACAAAGTTAGGCAAATCAAGTAGACAAAAGAAAATATAAAATTTTTAATTAAACAATAATGTCGCAACTGCTTAACATGTATGACAACAACAACAACAAGAAATTGTCAGTGACAGCAACAGCAATAACAACAACAACAACGATTACAATGACGGCAATAATAATAACGCTGGCAATCATGCGAAATGAATTGTTCATAATCTGCTGTTTTGTTCGAAATTTGCTCAACTTTCTCAACTCTTAACTTTTAGGCACTGCCAGGACACGAATTGTGTAAGGTGTCTGTGTAGAAGTGTGGACAATAAAACAAGTCATTAGGATATACGCAGCGTTTAAGCCATATTCACTCGTCAAACAGTCGACCCGTCCTTTTCACTGTTCAGTCGAATTATTTTAAAACAATTTTTGATAAACAAAATTTTCATACGTAACCTTTAAAAAACTTGTTAAAATTTTAGACAAATTGTATTAATAAATTAATAAGTAATTATGGTTTTGTTTGACACACCAAAGTATATTAAAAGTGATTTTTGAAAAACTGGCTGCTAAAGTAAAAGCGATTTAGTATAAAGTGTACTTTAAAAAATGTATATAGTTTTTAACTATCTTAATTGCGTTATGTTTACTCCTTTAACCCTTTCGCTACAGGTTTTTACTGGGGAAAGTTAAAATTTTAAATTTTACGACTTAGGCTTCCATAAGACATTTTTTAATTTTTATACTCGGACCCTGTATTTTAGAGTGTTTTTCTATGAGAGCAACCACATCGTTGTGGCTGTAATAATTACTTAAACATAAAACTTTTTACGCATAACGAAAATTTGAATATTTCTTCATTTACTTCAGCCAAAATTAAAAAAAACGAGTGTGCTTGTGACCACACGACTGAAGTGAAACTTCTTTCGCTCCATCTGTATGTATATATATATATATGTGTGTGTACAATATATACATGTATGTAAGGGAAAGGGCTGGGTTGTGAACAAAGCTGGGTTGTGAACCATTACTGTTTTTTCTTTCCCTAATTGACATATCGCCAATCTTTCAACTGTCAAGTTTGTCTTTTGATATGACTCTGCTTTTGTGGTTACACCGAAGTGTAAATACGTATATCTTGTGACAGCTACAGACATCGTGTTTGAAAATCGATTGCGAAAAATTGTTTGCTTTTTTTTAAAGTGCTTTTTTATAGTGACTGAATTTATTCCAAAAATGTAAGTGTAATACATATTTATTTAGGTTTTGATTCTATTTTACGATCCAATATTTGTTTATGTTGAAATATGATTGGAAGTGTCGTTATTTTTAAAGTTTCCAAAATGGCATCGTGGTTGGGCTGTGAACCACTGTCGGGGCTGGGTTATGAACCACCTGTTTTTCGTAGTACATTTGTACTAGCACCGTCAAATATACCGTTATTAAATTAAAATATTTTAATGTAATTTTACTCGATTTGCGGTGAGTTTACGTGAAGTGCCCAATGTGAGAACGCGTTCGTATTTCACATGCAAACATTGCGATACCGAATTCAAAACATTGAGCACTTGCATTCATTGCGATTTTTTGGCCTAAGTGGCGTCATTATTACTTTTTTCACCTCTTGAGATCTCCTGATTAAAGAAATTCTCAACTTATTTAAAAATTATGGGTGTTTTCATCGTATTTTCCGACTTTAAGTGGGATTTGCCAGATGATTCAGAACCCAGCCACTTTTTTGGAAAAGCGAAAAATCACGTCCTTAGAAAATTGGACGTAGAGAGTTAAATTTTAATAAAAACGGTTATCTGTCTTCAGAACAAAGTTGCGTTTAATATTCACCTTTCCAACGGTATCTTCGATTTTTCGATATCTTTATTCTGTCAAAAGTTAGAGCCAAAAAACAAAACCCGGTTCACAACCCAGCCCTCTCCCTTACATATACATATATTAATTTTCTACAAATATTTAAATTTATTTTATGTTTTCATGTAACGCTTACGTCACGCGTTCGCCAGCTTACTCCCCAAGTCAAGCGTGCGTAAACCACTCAACTCCCGTTCGCCTCGCCCGATCACACTTTTCGTAACGCGTACGTCACGCGTTCGCCAGCTTACTCCCCAAGTCAAGCGTGCGTAAACCACTCAACTCCCGTTCGCCTCGCCCGATCACACTTTTCGTAACGCGTTCGCCAGCTTACTCCCCAAGTCAAGCGTGCGTAAACCACTCAACTCCCGTTCACCTCGCCCGATCACACTTTTCGTAACGCGTTCACCAGCTTACTCCCCAAGTCAAGCGTGCGTAAAGAAGTTTCACTTCACTTCAAAAAAAAGTATCTAAACTGAAAGAAAACGTCAAATTAAAAAGTTCTCTCATTTTTTCTGCTTCTTCTTCCTTTACTATATCAAGATATACCATAAAAAAGGGTATAGTTCTCTTCTTTAAACTTAAATATTCAGTTTATAAATTTCGTATTTTTCCTAAAACTTCAAACTATTCTAAGTAAAGACCAAAAAAAAAAATTTATTCTTGCAATCATAGAGGATGCAGACGTCCACAAAGTAGCATGTAGCATGTAGCATGGTGCCATATGGCAACAAAATAGCGAAAGGGTTAAACAAAAAAATAATTTTAATCATTCAGCTATGCATTATGTTTATGTTACGTTTTCATTAGCACTGAGTTAATGACAGCAAGTTATCTTAGTTTATTTTTAATATATCGAAGTTTTACTAAATTGAATTGTATTAAATTGAACGAATTCAAATCATTTTAGTCAAACGATTTCTCATAAATCGACTACCTTATTTAGCCTCTAGGAACCACAAGGATTTCAATATAAATCTTGCTATGTCTTTTCCTGGCCAGAGATGAACATTGACACAAAAGTTTGCATTCAGTCTTAGTCTTCTTCTTCTTCTTCATTAGTCCATAAGGGGCTGTCCCGTGAACACAAGAGCCACTCAGATGGAGTGACGGCCTACGTCTTACCAGTGCCTGGACTGCGTCTGGTTCAGAGATGGCCAGGTTTGTCTAACAGTGTTGTAGGTGAGCTCTTCACTTCTTTCTTGGGTCCTCAACAATGCACTTCTAGAGTTTATGGTCAATCGGGCAAGAGAGGCACCAACGTTGAGGGAGGGGGACATTACATTGGTAAGTGTTCCCAATCTTCAATTCCAGTTAACCCATTGCTGCCTAATGGGTAAAAATTTACCCATGAAAATTTACTTTTTAAAAAAACCACAGAAAAGTTCGTGGTAGAGATATCTCAAAATCATTGATAGGGATGGTTGGGGTAAAGATGGAAGTACCTTAGTCTAGTGGAGGTCACCCTAAAATTCCGCCATCTAGCTAGAGTTACCAGACTCCAAAAATTGTTAATTTTCCGGAGGTGGAAAATGTGGCGAGACGTAGTGGCCTTAGAACTTCACAAAAATCACCTCTAAACAATACATCTTTTGTTCACGTGTTTAGCTGATCACTTTAAAAAGTATGGAAAAAAGCTACCATTGCTGCGTAATGGGTACAAAATACCTAATGAATATCTCAGCAACGTGCAGAGATAGAAAGCTGAAATTTTGTTTCTGATCATTTTGGGTCAATTCCAGGTCGTGTATGAAATTTTATCAAAATCGTATGGGCGGAACTGGTACCCGGCTTTAATGGGTTAATAGACTTCACAATTGCCTGTGACCATATTTGGGTATAAAGATCGACACATGAGTCACTTGCTACGATGTTAAGAGGACAACGGCAATCAGACACAAACTTAGATGTGGTGGCTACTTAATTTGATTTCCTGATTTCTGTCTGACTGTCAGAGTAAAATTAAATGTTGCCATGTACTATTTAAGTCGTTACGAGTGTGGCCATAACCGCAGACTGAAAATCGCTGCAGTAGTCGAGTAGTCAAAGGCAGAATCGTATCAGTTTTATGAAGAACATCGCACAACCCGCCTTATTAGCAAATTCGCATCTCGCATCTTCGCGTAGAGTTGGAGAATTAATTGAAGCTGTTCGCTGAACATGACTCACATGACATGACATGACTCACTCTTAACAACTGCAACGCAAAGAATTTGGAACCACCTTTGACTCTTACTTGTTACAATTGCGTTGGCCTGCCGTGCATATTTCTAGTCATGGTTGATACACTTTGAATCGAAATAGCTTAATTTTTAAACATTTAGTTACTTACCTAATGTACAAAACGTGATATACAAAATAATAATAAGTAATTAATAATAATAATAATAAATAAATTAATTAATTAATTAATAATAATAAATAATAAGAATAAATATACCGAAAAATTAGCAGATATCGTGTTTTAATTGTTTTCTAGAGGCAGTCTTAATACATAATTGTCGCACTGTGTATATTTTGCGACGAGTATTCAACTAAGCCTTTTTCTCATCGTACCGTCGAACACACAAATACATGTGGGTTATGTATTACATATTTGTTCTCTTACATCTTTATTATATCATAGCCATGTGGAAAATGCCTTCTTGGCTTTTCGAAGTAAGTTTTTGATTTTGTTTTTGAGCTTGATTACTTTTCCATACAATTCTGGTTAACAACATTGAGGCCAAGTGGCAACAATGTTTTCAATTTCTTTTTATTACGGTTCAGGGGATTCTGTCGTTGTAATTTTCATAATAAATCGTTTTTCAACCGAATCAGTGTTTTTAATTAAGTTGGGACGCCTGACATCTGTCGCCAAAATTCTTAGAGCACAACGCACACCACACCTAGTTAAGTCAACGTGCTTACATAACATTACTCATTTGAACCAACTTTTCACTGATATCTAATTAGTCACAATATGTCACCGTTGACGCGTAACTGTATCTGATAACGGTACAATATAACGCCACTGATTTCGAGCAACGAGAAGAACGCCATTACTTACGAAATGACCCACTTACATGTTACAAAAATTTGATGCTGCTGAGAGTGTTAATTGCTGTCCAAATTTCATTAAGCGCAACAACAATTTCATGTACTTTTGCAAGTGCATTTGCTTTGAGTCGGGTTACAAAAAATCAAAATACGAAGCGGCTTTTATGAGCGACGTGTTAATGGCCAAACGTTCTTTGTTGAACATAATTCACAATTTTTTGTTTGGTCGTTACGCAGCAATAATAATTTCGCACCTTTGACATGCGACAGGTGCGCGTGTAACTGCTGACCGAAATGGCCAATCATATTGGCGCATGAACACCCGGTAGGAACGAGCAACGAGAGTGTGCTTGTGCATGGCATAAAAATCATCTAAAAATTGACTTGGGATTATATTTTATTTATAAAAGAATCGCGAATGAATTGTAAAATTTATTATATTTATTTTCATATAAAAACCAAATGTACAGACAGACGGTGGCAGAAATTAACGCATCGCATCTGACTGCATTGTATGCGTCGATGACTTGACAATGTCTTACTGGGTTGGGCACACACCACATGACATGCGTATATGTGCATTGCAGTGCGTATGCATGTCTGTGTGTGTGTGTGTGCCTGTGCGTAGTGAGCCTTGCAACAAGAAACGCAAACACCAAACAAATAAACAAAGGACCGAGTGCACAGCACAATACGAACGCAACAACCGGAGGACTCGGACGGACAATGCATGCAGTAAAAATTACAATTACCATTGTAATTGTTGTGAAAGCAATAATTTTAACAAACAACAAAGGCCAACAGGACCGGAAAGAGCACAGCAATGACCAGCGGGAGGTGCGAGACGCAGCACAAGTAACAAATGGCGAAGAGGTAAAACAACAAATGACCAACGCAGTCGAGAGGCGCCACAGCAGCACACCAACAATGGCAAAAGAACGTCAGGTTGTACAGAGAAATACATACATATGTACAAATTCATGTGGACGACAACGGACAGACGGACAGCTGGGCGCGTGAGGAACAGGTGTGCAAAATGTTAAATGATGCCGTCACAAAAAATTGCCACAGATATAAAGTACACAAAAAATCATAACAACGAGAGGAAAAGAGCGAAGGGAAGGGGGCGCGTAGCAACAGATACCGTGGCCGGGGTAATGGAGACAACGGAGCGCTCGGATCGCAGGCCGATTGTAATCAAACAAGTTGTAAAGTTTTAATAAAGCATACCGAAGATTGCAAGGGGCCATGTGACGCGGCGACAAGTAAACGCCCCGAAACCTAGCAAAATACACCAAAATATTGAACTGAGCAACGAGCGGGAGTGTTGTCGGCAGCGGAGTGCAGCAACAGATGAATAAACTGGCTGGCTGGGGAGATGGCAACGACCAATGTGAAGGTTGACAACTGTGGCAAAATAAAAATTAATAATAACAACAAAACCATTACCATTATGCTTTGCCCGGCAGCTGCTGTGGCAGGTGGAAAATTGTTTGGCACGACCCGCTGTTGACTGACCGGTGCGCAGCACTAACGCGCGCACGCAATGATTAAAATTCATGCAACAACAATAAAGACAACAAACGCCGAACGACACCCAGCGGCAGCAGCGACATGGATTAAGTGCTTCAACGGTGACAGCTGTGATTATGTGTCGGCGCTCGTTGCCAATATGCACGACTGGCCGGCCAGCGTCGGACTTAATTTTAGGCCATTATTGTCGCGCCTTAAAATATGCCACACTTGCTGGCAGTTTTATTGGCCGTGGCTGGCTGAAAATTCGCCATTCGTTTTTGACTTGTTTTTAGTTTCAATTTTTGCGAATGTCTCGTGTTGTTGCTATCGTCGCATTTTGCTTTTGTTTTCGTTGTTGGTTTTGGCGTTGTCGACTTGAAGCACCTTTTAATTTTTGGTTGAGCCGTACACCATTACGAGCAACCACTAAATCTTCATAATAGCCCTGAGCGTATTTTAGTGCCAAAGCACGCAGCAACTGCCATACGACCGCACACACATAAACAGGCTCGCACACATCCACAAACAGTTGAACGCGCAAGGCCGCACGTGCTGGCGCACGCTGTCGTATACGTAACATTTCGCATTTCGAATTTGCTGCCAGCAACGCACAGTGTTGCGAGTTCATATAGCGCAGTGACAAAAATAGAAGGAGTGGTCGTACATAAATGAAATTTGGTGTACAGTTATTGTATGAGCAAAGAACTTACTGTGCAAAATTTCAATGAAATTGAACCAAAACTTCGACCACCTCCCATACAAACGGATTGGAAAAAACGTCATACATATTAACAATGAAAATTATCTTAGTTCATAAAAGTTACATTCAAAATATTTGTATTTTAATATAAATTTATTTATAAATGTGTATATAGATAAAATGCGCTTTTTTCAAAAGTGATTGAAAATAAAATCTCGATAAATTGCTCCACAACTGCTCAGAAGTTTCTCTTAGAGAGTTAAAATCTTAGACTGACCCCCACTAATTTTTCCTCCTGAATATTTCTTTCGAACATACCTATCCCCTATCTCCAACCTTTAATTAGGCTCCCATACAAAATCATTGTTTTTAGAGAGTGGGCTCCCGCTGCCCTCAGGTTGATCCCAGACGTACCATATGTAAGACTGACCCCCATTTATTTTCCCTTCCGAATGTTTTTTCTATACACATCTAATCGCGATATCCAACTCTTAAGGTGGCTGCCATACAAAAGTAGTCATTTTCAATGGAACTCACACTTGGCTCCACACTTGTAAATGTAGTAAAGTAAGCGAGAAAACATCGGTTCTGGGAATCTACTAAACCGATTTGAACGATTTCTTCATCAATCGTCAACATTCCAGTGTGCAAAAAATACAAAATTAATTCAAGTTCAAAAATTCACCACCAGAGGGCGCCTCCCATACAAGTTAAGTAGTTAGGTTGTCAACTTTTGGGTTTGTACGAAAAAAAATCAAAGTGTACTGTTGAAACTCCATTAACCCCCTCTATTTCGAATATAATAGTAATCGTAATTGATTTTCCGAAGCTATCTTCAACAAATTTGTCCATCAGCAGCAGAGCATTATTTGACAGATTGCATTGGCATTCAACCAAACGGTGAAAATTTCGCGAATTTTCACTCAAGTCTTCACCGAAAAATGCTAGTAACTTACATTCGCGCAAATATGTGCACCTGAAAATTGTACAGCATAATATACATACTTGCCAAAACAAAATATCAAAAAATTTCAAAAGTGATGTTTAGCGTTTTTTTTAAATCACTTTTAAAGATTGAACTCACTCTTTATTCACTCGTTTTCTTTACTTCATTTTCATCATAACGGTACAGTTCAGAGGTGAGAGTAATCAGCAAAATGTTGGTCTTGCCAGACCTAAATTATATGAAACTTACGACAATAGTAACTTTTAGGGACCTGCTCATAATTTGTTTTGAAATATTCAACCTCAAAGTCAAAGCAAAAATTTGCTGTTTGTACACATTTTTTTTTTTCAACGCTGGAAGAGCGTACTTTAAGAACTCATAACTTCTATGTTATCCAATATTTTTTCATAAAACTTCGGATTTCTCTTAATTGAAATATTTCCAACAAAACCTCATACTCAGATTTTTGTGGTTATAACATTGCATTTTGGCATTTTTGTCACTACTCGCAACACTGTGCAACGCGGCCAATGCGTGGCGCATAATAGCTGCCCGCGCCGGAGCCGACCGAAGGGCGATCGCGGGCCGTGCAACGCGCCAAGGTGCGCCCTGACTGTTGCAAATTACTCGTTTTCGTTGTTAGAATTTAATTAACGTTTTGTTATGGCGCCACGCGTACATTTGTATGATATACACAGATGCGCGCGTATGAGTGCAGGTGTGCGGCTGTGTGTGTACGCGCCAAGCGAAAGATCCGTGTCCGTGTTGTAGCGGAAATAATGGCTTCCACTTTTATTTCAACAACGGCAGCTTCCCACTTCAACCTGGCCTCAACTGTCGCTGTAGCTGTCGCTTGGGCGCATAAGTTGCGGCTGCCAGTGCCAAGCGTTCGTGTAGTTTTTGTTGTTGCCGCCGCTGCAGTCGCTGCACAGACAGCAGAGCGTGCGCCCTCACACGCGCACATCCGCGCAGTGTCACACGCGCACTCATGCGCGAGCAAATTTTATGAACATGTTCTTGCCGCTTGTGTCAGCGACGAGATTAATGATGTCGACACCAACCAGCGGCGCATGCTGAAAAACTTAAGTGCGCCAGTAGGTTTAAAAACGCTTTTAAAAAATTATTTTATTTAATTACATAACAACCCCGCATGCCGCCACGTCTTCGCCCTTCTTTGCTCGCCTGGCCACGCGTCGACACGCTGCTCTCCGGCGCCATAATTCGGGCCATATTTCGCATACCTGAGCAGCGTGAGCCCTGTAAGCCCTGTTGCATTTGGCTGGCAGTGCCGGGCGCTCGGCTGGTGCCATGCCCCTTAACGGCCGCCATTACTCATGGGCCCTGAAATATGCTTTGCGAACGTACACGCTGCGCACGACAGCGACAAATCACCGGAAAAATATAGCATCGCACACAAACCTCCATTCGTACATACTAAACATTATCCACGCAACCTCAAATTACTGCACATTACACGCATTAGAGACTGAAAACAATTTACAGAAATTACCAATTCCACAACCGTAAAAATAATTCTTCAGAATTTTCGAGTCGGCTGATTCTCAGTTTGTGAATATTTTCAAAATTAATAGATTTCCACGAAGTGAGTAGTGTGGCGAATAAAATGAAATTATGTTGAATGGAACAAATCTGTCTACATGCTTACATATCTGTGGTCATATGGAAGAGTAGTATAAGTCGACATAAAAGAGAATTGAAATAAAGAAAAGAAAAATCCTGCTTTTTTTAAATATGTATTGGGGCGTGGGTTTACTTTTAAGTCTTTTTAAACAACAATGCATTGGTCAGAACATCTTATGTGCACATAGTTTTCAAACTTCAATTTTCGACTTTAGCCACTGTCGCAAGACGATAACAAATACAGCACAAATAAACTTTATTACAAAACAATTGACATCTTCGATTACGGCGGTTACAATAGTTATATTTAAAAATTGGTGTTTGCCTGTCCGCTCTCCTCGTACGAATGACAAAAACCAAGCCATCGCGTTGCCAGCCTGCGCCGAAAACGTCACATCGGATAGCGCCGGCTGGCGCTGCCACCTCGCCTTAAATTGACTGTGTCGTCAACATCCCACCCCCCGTGGATCCTTGCGGGGATTCACCAACCTCCAAAACGGCTAGTTTGCTTGCTGGTCGACGCAATCGTCCGCGGCTCGTCCGAATCTCGGCGGTGCGTACCTGTCCGTCTTTGGCAGTGAACACCGTCTCCACAACCCCCGTTTGCCACTGGCTTCGTGGCATGCCAGGGTCACATACCAGCACCAGCTGGCCGGGTTTCAATGGGCTAACATCTTTCCTCCACTTAGGACGTTGTAACAGCTGGGGCAGGTATTCTGTTACCCACCGCTTCCACAGTCGATCCTTAATATTCTGAGCGATTCGCCACTGTTTCCGCAGGCACACCGCTTCTACATCCAGTTTAGGCGTTTGCGTAGAATTCAAGCAACCGATCAGAAAGTGATTCGGCGTCAGTGGTTCTTCGTCACCAGGCTTCAACGGCAAGTCGGTTAAAGGGCGGCCGTTGACAATAGATTCAGCTTCGATGACCACGCTCCGGAACGTTTCGACTCGCGGAGCTTCTTCCTTCAGCGCCTTTGCCAATAAGCGCTTGACACAACCTATCAGCCTTTCCCAGCAGCCACCTGCATTCGGATTGCCTGGGCAGTTGAAAACCCATTCAATCCTCTCTTGCGCCATGTGTCGTTCTACCTTGTCGAAATGAAATAGGCGGTTTTCCGGCAGGAGCTCCTTCTGTGCTCCCACAAAGTTTGTACCATTATCGCTGCGAACTTTAACTGGCGTACCACGTCGGTTAACAAAGTTCCTAAAACATAACAGAAAGCTATCAGTTGAAAGGTCGTCGACCACTTCCAAATGTATGGCGCGCGTCGTCAGACATGTAAACAACGCTATCCAGCGTTTCTCTCGGCTGCGTCGTACCGCTACATAGAATGGACCACAGTAATCGATCCCCGTATAACTGAATGGGCGCACATACGGTGTAAGGCGCTCAGGCGGCAGCTGGCCCATGAGCGGCACCTCCGGCTTGGCACGGTCCCGGATGCACGTCGGGCAACTTGACTTGACGGACTTCAACAAGGCTCTGGCGTGCAGCACCCAGAACTTCTGCCGCAGCTCGTTGATTACCAGATGGTCGTTTTGATGATGCCTCTTCTGATGGTAGTGGGTCACCAGAAGACGCGAAACATGGTGACTCGGTGGCATAATTATTGGGCGCCGCGCGGACGCGGGCAAACAAAAGGCGGCGTCGATTCTCCCATTGACGCGAAGTAGACCATCCTTCAGATACGGCGTCAACTGGCTTAAACAATTTGATTTTGGCAGGCAGTGTCCTGTGCTCAACACAAGTATTTCGTCTGCGTACACCTCTTTGTGTACAGAGCGGCAAATGGTGTCTTCGGCTGCAGCCAGTTCCCCAGCGGTGAGTTCACCCCTCGTGCGTTGACCCGATTTGGCGTTCTGCACAAATCGCAAACCCCATGCGACCGTTCGCAGCAACTTCAAGTAGGAAGAAAACTTAGTAAAATTTATAAGGTTCTCACCTGTCCTATTGGTCAGCAAAACTCGATGCGGCGCTTCCTCAGCTTGGCAGCAGTCGGAGACCATAGCAGACGGTTCCTGTGGCCAGAGCTCCTCCCCCTCGTGTAGGAACTGGGGACCCAACGTCCAGCGCGACGTGACTTCAAACTTCGGCTGTGTTACAACTCGGGTGGCGTCGTCTGCAACATTGCAAGCACTTGGCAACCAACGCCACTGTGCTGTTTCAGAGCTAGCGAGTATTTCGGCAATTCGATGGGCAACAAATTGCTTGTACCGACGCTCAGTTGACCGGATCCATAATATAACCGTTTTAGAGTCGCTCCAAAACACGGTTCTATTAATGCGAAAATCCTGGCTGTTGACAATCGTGGTTGCCAATCGGCAACCCAAGACGGCGGCTTGTAGTTCGAGACGTGGAACAGACTCGCCCTTCGGTGGCGCACATCTAGTTTTTGCGGCGACGAACGCGACATTCACCTCATTGTTTTTGCGTACACGTAAATACGCAACTGCTGCATAGGCGCTGATGCTCGCGTCGACGAAAACGTGCAGCTGTATGTCGTCAGCCGCTGCCAGCAACGGCGAATAGCATCGGGCCACGGAGAACCCCTCCACTTGTTGGAACTCTTTCCACCAGGCGGCCCAATAACTCTGTAACTCTTTTGGCAACGGATCGTCCCATGGCACCTTCATCCTCCACGTCGACTGCAGCAATAGTTTGGTGTATAACATAAAATTCGCCAAAAGTCCAAACGGGTCGTAGACTGACATGATCAGTTTCAGCATCTCGCGCTTGGTTGGCGGACGCTTGCATTCTAATACCTCCTTTGGTACCTTATGGAACTTAAAATTAAACCGTATTGTGTCTTCTGCCGTGTTCCAATACATGCCCAGTATCTTGCTGGTGGCACTTCCACGTTCCAGATTGAACAGCTCTTCGTGGCTTCTGTCTTCATTGTTAAGTTTGGCCTCCAATGACTTACAATTTGAACTGAAATTGCGCAGCCTAAACCCAGCACCAGCATTTATGTATGTGGCTTCGCCCGTGACTTCCTCTGCTTCCTGCTCGCTGTTGAAACTGATCACTAGATCATCTACATATGTGTTCTCTATGACTGCTTTTGCACCCCTAGGCATCAGGGCTCTGTAGTTTTCGGCATTAACATTCTTCACCTGCTCCGCGCAGCATGGCGAACAAACCGCTCCGAATATCAGCGATTCCATTACATAGACTTGGACTCGGACACGGATTTGTGAGAACATCTCTTGTATATCGCCCGCGACTGCCACCACACCTTGGCGGAACTTGGCAATTATTGCCCACAGTGGCTGTGCATGGTCTGGTCCTTTCAGCAGCTCAGCGTTGAGTGATGTTCCTGACGCCGTTGCTGCCGCATCGAAAACGATCCGAAGCTTGCCGGGTTTGCTGGGATTCACCACTCCAAAATGTGGCAGATACCAAGTGGTTGGACCCTCTTTGCTCGACTCCTCCGGCGACAGCAGCTTGGCATAGCCCTTTGAAATATATTTATCAATCTCTTTCTTGTAATCGTTGGCAAATGTCACACTCTTGGCCATTTTATTTTCAATATTACACAAACGTTGCTCCGCCATTGCGTAGCTTTTCGGCAGGCGTACATCCTCCGTACGCCACAACAAACCGACCTCATACTTGTGACCAATATTCCTCATAGTCTCGGACAACAGCTTTCGGGCGCGATGGTTATCGTCAGAGTCCAATACGACGTCTGTGCTTCGTACGCCGAAGCTCTCAGTAGCGAAATAGTCTTCCATCATCTTGTTCATGTCCGTCAGTGCTCGACATTCACGCACGTGCAGCACCCTCGGCCCAGCAGTTGCCGCGGAGCGCACTGGACCAAACGCCACCCAACCCAACTTTGTCAAAGCAGCTACGGGCTGATGATGGTCCTTTTCGACTGTTCGCTGGGCGACACTAAGGAAACAATTGTCCAGCCCCAACAGGAGCACGGGCTTCGCGTCGACATAGCTCTGGCAAATCTGCTAGGTGGTCATAGTCATCTTTGGCAAAGGATTGTGCCGGCAAGTTAAGTGTCTTGACCGTCCGGACATTCCTCAGGGCAAATTCGGTGCCGAAGTTTGCTCCCCTTATGTCAACCTTTACCTTCCTTGACTTTTCCGTGGCTCGGCCCTCCCCGTACCACTGCAACACGAGAGGCGTGGACTGCCCCTTTAACCCAAGCTGGACGGCAACGTTTTCTTCCATCAGTGAAATGGAAGAGCCCTCATCCAACATGGCATACACAACCATGCTGCCACTCGGACCAGACAAGACGACAGGCAATATCTTAAAGAGAGTTACCTTCAACTCCTGATGACAACTTAAAACGCGTACAGGCTCTGCAGACGCCGACGACGGTCTCGGTGGGAACTCCGCGTGTAGCAGTTGATGGTGTGACCGCTCACACCCATCCACGGCACATGTCTTCTTGTGGCGGCAATTCAGTATGTTATGCCCCCTGTAAAGGCACCCAAAGCAAAGGCGATTAGTTTTTATTAAAGACCACCTAGCTGCCATGTCGAGCGACTTAAACTGCGGACAGTCGCTAAGCTGGTGCGCCTGACTGCACTGCTCGCACTTTCGCTGACGTTGTGGTTGGTTAGGCTGCACCTCACTGCTATGCAAAACTCGCCGGGCGTTGCCCGCACCGGGCGTAGCTTGACGATTGGCGGGCGGAGGCTGTCCTCCCGGCCGTGCTAATGTAGATCGCAGCGACGTTTCGGCAACGCCGGGCATAATTGAAATCACCCTAGCCAACTCGCTGATCCACTCCGCAAATGTCTCCACCGTAGGAAACGGCAAAACGTGAGCAGCATGTTTGCTCCACTCAAATTGTTTGGAGACTGGCAGCTTTGCGATTAGTTGCTCCAGAAGCATGGGGTTGACTAGGTGCTGCTCACACCCAGCCGACTTGAAAAACGCGACAATATTTCGCACTCTGTTTGCGAACTCCAACATCTGCCCCAGCTGACTCTCCTGAATTGGCGCAAACTGCTGCACCCTCTGCAGCTGGGAGCGTATAAGCAAATCCGGCCGGCCGAAGTTAAATTGTAGCTCCTCCAGCACCTTTGGTACGTTTTCCGGATGGATGAGCAGCGCCGTAACCGCCCTCTTGGCGTTGCCCTGCAACGCCCTGTGCAAACGCGCTAAATTTTGCCGATTGCTATACCGAAACTCGGCCGTCGTATCCATGTAGTTTACCAAAAAGAGTGGCCAATCCTCCGGATTGCCGTCGAACTGCGGCAGCGGGCACAGCTTCGCCGCGGAACTATATTGGGAGTCCCCATTGAAATCTGATGGCGGTACAGACTGCGCAAAAGTCGACATGCGCGGCGTGATAAACTGTTGATGCGGCGTCATAAACTGTGTCGACGTCGTTGGCCGTGGCTGCGGCGTCAATATATGTGTCGGCGTCGTTGGCCGTGGCTGCGGCGTCAATATATGTGTCGGCGTCGTTGGCCGTGGCTGCGGCGTCAATATGTGTGTCACTATGTGTGTCGGCGTCGTTAACTGTTGTTGCGGCGTCGCTAACTGTTGTTGCGGCGTCGACACCGTTACTTGCAACGGCGCCGATACCGCTGCTTGTGATGGCGCCGCGAACTGACATGGCGATCGCGCCTGTTCGTGCATGTGAATCGCCAGCGTGGCCTCCCTGTCCAGTCTGGCCCGCAAGTCTCCTACGTCCTTCTGGCTACGGCAAGTCTCCTGCCGCAGCTCATCCACCGACACACGCAGCCGCGATATGCCGGCCAGAAGTTCCGCCAGCTGCCCGCCACTGACGGCGGTCGATGGCGGCAACGCGCGAGCCTCTGGTGACTCATTACCTTCCACCAGCGTCGCGTCCAACTGCTCATCTGCAGCACCCACGGTGCTGTCCTTGCTTGGTCGATCCATACTCGACTTTACCCAAAAAACAAACGTTACACGGCACAATAAACGTTGCACGGCAAAATAAACGTTGCACGGCAAAACAAAACGTTACACGGCAAAACAAAACGTTACACGGCAAAACAAACGCCACACGGCACAAGCAAACAATTTTTAAATCTGATGTCGCAAGACGATAACAAATACAGCACAAATAAACTTTATTACAAAACAATTGACATCTTCGATTACGGCGGTTACAATAGTTATATTTAAAAATTGGTGTTTGCCTGTCCGCTCTCCTCGTACGAATGACAAAAACCAAGCCATCGCGTTGCCAGCCTGCGCCGAAAACGTCACATCGGATAGCGCTGGCTGGCGCTGCCACCTCGCCTTAAATTGACTGTGTCGTCAACAGCCACTCTTCCAAGACCACAAATATAATTGTTTATCCTGACTGACTGAGAGATTAACCTTCGAACTGACTGACTGACTGATTCAACATGAAATTTTAACTGTAAGTCCACCATCGCTAAGACCGGATTTTTTTTTTTAATTCGAGGTCTAAAGGGGCAAAACATGGGTTAAGAAACATGTTACATGAAGAAACGTGATTTAATGGTTTCAAACCTATTGGTTTCAAAACTACTCTTAATTGAAAATAATGCGACACGTATTTTTCAGTTTTTCGAAAATCAAAACTTAACGAGGTCAACAATGGGTTAAGGTTTGTATACGGGAGATTTTAGTACCAATTTTGATTAAGTACGAAATAAACACTTAAACACATTTTCAGTTTTGACTTGAATCTGGCTTTCAAGTTAATTTCTGAGCGTTGATGTATTCAGAGACCTATAGTAGAATTTTATGGAGAATATTTTTGCGGTACATTTTGTCCTTAAAAAGTCCTGTTTTACAGGACTTTATTTTTCTTTTTTTTTGGCATTTTACAAAAAAGGGTCGAATTGACCCATACAAATAGGAGCTATAGGGTTAAAATGCTCCACAAAAATGTTCTTTGTAGTATTTTACATCAAATTGCTGAACATATTATATACCTAAAATGTGAGGTTACATGGTTTTCGTATGCCGATTCACCATAAGAATGTGCAAAAAGGGGAAAACTTTGACGCCCCCTAAAAAAAAATTCAGACGTAAACTTTCAAAACGCCGATACACGTATAGTTTTTTTTGCCCCCTCTACCAGAATCCGTTGTCAGAACCTTGTTATTTTTTTTTTGTATTGTACAATGTTATTAAACACCAATTTTTTTTTTTTTTTTAAAATCAAATTCAGCTAGGGTGCAGAAACGGTTTACAGTTTGTATGGAGAAACAAGATTTTATGGGCCTTTTGACTTTAAACCTAGTGAAAGCACTTCGCATGTGAAATTATTCTTTTTTTTAAATCAAAATCTGGTGGATTCAACGATGGGTTAAGAGTTTGTATGGGAAAACATGATTTAATTTCATCAAATATGATGAAAAATAATTAAAGAAAAATGTCTCTTCTTTTCATCAAAATTTTACGGAGTCGATAAAGGGTTATCAAAGCCTTGGGGCCCTGCTAGTGCTATTTAGCTTTACATTTCCTTTAAGACTAATGGATTTCTTTTGCTATAATTTTTTGTTTGATATCCGTAGAGCTTAACATGGAGACAGCTTAACAGCTATAAATATGCAATTCAGTTCAATTTATAACGACTAGACTATCATAGAAATTATTCTTCTTCCTCCTTTTTTTAGAATAAGTACATATATTAGCATTAAATCACATTTAAGCAAACAAATTCCATAATAATGAAAAAATGGGATAATATGGCTGATAATGGGTTAAGTAGGCGTACCAAGTCTATCTTTAAACAGAACATTCATAATTCATGGCATTGACTTGGTTACACATTTTGGTTGCAATTTTAACTTAAGCGATTTCTGTGAAAAAGTCATACATTAATAGTTTAGAAAAAATTGAATATTTTCCAAAGGCGCAAAAAGACGCAAATTTTTTTGCGGATTTAAGAGAAGAAAGTCCATATAAAAAAGTCATAAAAAGGATTCACGCCAGTTTACGCCATTCGATTTTAATTGCTTTTCTAAATGTGGTTATTTTTAATTTTCACTGATAAAAAAAATTTGTTTTTTTAAATTCGTAAAATAAAATATTTACACTAAACAAAAAAAACCCGATCAGCAGTTCCGCTCCTATCAATGTAGTTTTAATATTAAAAGAAATTTGTACCTATCTACAACAACATATTTTCTACAATTTTATTTATACAAGCACCTAAATTTCATTTTCCATCTTCATACAGTTTTGTAGCAATATATCCAACTTTGACAAGCTATATCTCCTAAACACAAACATTTTTCGATAAAATATTTTGGATCCAGCTTAATTAAACAATTACCTTTAACATTATATTACTTTCGTCAAAATCCGCGATAATTTGTTTTCCTATTTTTGTCCACCCTCCAAGCACTGTGCGGCGCCAGGATTCCAATATACAACTTTGTATCTTCTTTAATGTTTAGAGCAAAAAGCTCAGTGTGGTTTAATTGTTTTTATTTAATTTTTAGTCTTTTACAGCTCAGCTACATTGATACAAAAAATGTAAAACCGTTTCTTCTTCTTTTTGAGGACGACAATCACAACTAATGTCGTTCTATGGCAATCCTAATCTTTCAGCTTTTCAAATATGGTAAACCTGTGAGTTGTGTTGCGGCGGTGTTAAGATATTGGCGGATGCGAGGCAGTAAGTTAGTTAGTAGTAGTTAGTCAACATTCCTTAATGTGAGCTCAGGAAATAACAGGATTAATCAAAATAAATTTTGTAAACAAAGGAAGTAAGTTATTCAAAATAACACAAAACTACAACGAAAATAAGCAGATCAAAAATTTTACCTGAAACCAATTGAATTAATTGCAAGTAGGCAACATAAAGGAAATTAAATTAACTATAAATTTAAATGCCTATTTGTACTTAACCATAAATGAGACAAAATAATATGAAATTAATAGAACATTAAAAATTAAACTAAATTCAACATAAATTTAAAACAATTCAAAATTAACTAACAAAAAAACTCTGCCAATGTATGAAATGTTTGTAATTGTTTCAAGCATCTGTAATAATTTATTGATATTAATTAAGGACTATTATTTAATCAGTTTTAAATTGAAAACTACTAAGCCACAAATATTAATTTTGTTGAAGCAAAATACCACAACAAAACTGTGGCGCGTAGCAACTATTACGCATGTACGTACATACATACATATGTATGTATTATAATAATCAATTATTTGATTTCTTTCAGCGGCTGATATGTTGCAGAAAATCAGATCAACACACGCATAAAAAATGTGCTTTTAATTATAAAGAATTTGTATTAAAATTACAAAAACATATTTTATATCACAAAAAGTAGTTTCTAAATGATTGGTTGACTATAGTTTGTTTGTATATGGTGGGATTAAAACAAGTTTTAGTTTGCTAGTAGTGCAGTTAGAGCGAAACGCAGAAGAGCATGAAAACAGAAAACATAAAAATTTAAACCACAAAAAAGCAAAATTATTGAAATTTCAGTTGAATAAAATGTCTTTCAAATAGATTTCTGCATATTGTGGCAGAAATATTTTAAATCAAAGCACTTTGTATGCAAAAGTGGAAAATTTTTTATTTGAAACCGAATTGAACATTGTGGGTGGCAAATACCGTTTTAAATGGTATTGGAAAGCCCAATGAAATCCTTTGTGCGCCACTGTTCAGATCGAATTAAACGCATTGTAACAACATTGGATTACTACATCCTGCCCCTTCTGTGTATATTTGTTGTATATTTGTGTTACCTTAGCCAAATCTACAAGTCAACACATTAACATGCTGGCAAATATATTTAGCCGTATATTTGTGATAAATAGGACAGGTCTCCTCAATAAGGTGAAACGTAGTTTTATTTATTTATTTATTTTTTTATTTATTTATTTATTTATTTATAATCCAGTCAAAACAAAAAATATAAATTTTAACAGACCATCGATAAGAACAAGAATATTACTATATTATATATATTATTATATTAGACTAGCTGGGCCCCGCGGCTTCGCACGCAAGCTCTCTTGTTTCACCCGATACAAATTCTGAACCCATTGTTGACCCCGTCAGATTTTGATTTAAAAAACATACGTCTATTATCTTTGATGTCAAGAATTTCCAAAAATTTTGAAGTCAAAAGCCCTTTAAATCATGAGTTTTCACATTTACCCTAAACAAATTCTTAACCATTAGTTTATCACGGTAGATTTCGATTTTCCAAAAAATTAAAAGCACATTTTAATTATTTCCCGATAGAAGTGCTTTTTCTCTAAGTTCGAAGTCAAAAGGACCAATAAATCGTGTTTCTCCATACAAACTGTTAACCCATTGTTGACTCCGTTAGATTTTGATTTTCAAAAAAGTGAAAAACACGTGTCAAATTATTTCTCACTAAGAGTACTTTCACCAAGTTTGAAGTCAGTGGCCCCATTAATTCATATTTTTTCACAGTTTCGCCATACAAACTTTTAACCGGTCGTTGACCCCGTCCGATTTTAATGAAATGGAAATGGAAAAAATGAAAAACACGTATCGAGTTATTTTACATTTGAAGTACTATCACCAAGTTTGACGCCAAAAGGCTCAAAAAAATTTGTTTCTCCATACATACTTTTAACCCGTCGTTGATCCAGTTAGATTTCGATTTTGAGAATGATGATAATGAGAAACGCGTGTCCAATTTTTTTATTTCAAGTATTTTTACAATTTTTGAAGTCAATAGGCCTATCGGTTCATGTTTCGAGTCTACCCTTAAACAAATCATAACTCATTGTTGGTCCAGATAAATTTTGATTTTAGAAAAATTATAAAATACGTGTCGAATTATTTTTGATTTAGAGTATTTTCAGGAAGTTCGAAATCAATATGTCTATTAAATCACTTTTCTTCATACAACACCTTAACACATGTTTTGCCCCTTTACACCCCGAATTTCAAAAAATTCCGTCTTAGCGGAGGCTCATTTTTCGAGATGTACCTACAGTTCAAATTTCATGTTTGTAGCTTCAGAGGTTTGGGCAGAGCGATGATGAATCAATCAATCAATCAGGCAGTCAGTCAGGACAAACAATCTATGTATATAAAAATGGAGGCGGTACCACGCCCCCTTGTCCAATGCTCACAACTTTCTTCTAGTAGAACTGTGCTACTAAGTGGAAAGTTCGTAACAAGTTTCACTGATGTGTGTGTGTGTGTACTGCATAACTGTTGGATCATAAAATTGGATCATAAAATTAAAGCTTTAAATGTACTCATTCTCCACAAAAAAAATTACAAAATTACATAAAATCCATTATTTTCAGCTATGTGTATGTACTGTATGTGCTCTAAGTCTTAAACGGTTGGAGATCACGTTTTAATTTTTTTTGTGGAGAATTAAAACATTTGAAGCTTTAATTTACGTTAAAATAATTTAAAAAAAAAGTGTCGAAATTACTCAAATATCGATTTCAAATTTTCACTTCCGGTTTACTATACGTAAAAAAAATTAAAATTTAGAATTCGACAAAAACAAAAAAACAACAACTTTTTTACTATAAGAAACAATACTTTTTAGTTATTTTTACAAATTAATTGATACAGATAATAAGCATCCAAAAATTCATGACTTTATGTTTAGTCAATTTTTAGAAGCTCATAACTCAGCAAAAAAAACATCATACGAAAAAAAATTAGGTGTACACATCCACGTCTACTAGAAGTATAACTGACCAGAATATAAACAAAATTCATTTTTTGGGTTGTCCGCTTGACGTGAAATGCCCCATATATAGATATATAGATTATGTTTTGAGAGCGTCCTAACCAGAGGAGCGTTTCGTTTCATTCACGTTAGAAATTGCAGGCAACAGGTAACCTAAGAGAGCATTCTTCATCATTCTTTTATCATATAATGCATCTATCTTTTTGTCCTATATTCTATAACAAATACACACAACTGTCCATTAACGCAACGAGCCAGAAGACCCTGAGCACCCCTTATTTGAATGAATTCGAGGAATTCGCTCCAAACTAGCCCAGAAAATTTTGAACCCACACAATATAAATGACGCGACGTTGCAGTCAGCGAAAGCTTGGGACAAAATATGTGGAGGCATGACTTCAATGCAAGCTTCAATGCAAATATAGGCTAAACTGAACCCCCCTCTGCGGTGCTATACATTCCACCTCCTGCGTAGAAAAAAAACTGCCAATTGAAATGGAAGCTCTTCACATAGTTATACCACGGCGGAAATGTTTTTATTTAAATCTTTTTACCAATTTTCAGTCTAAATTGAACGTTACAAGGACGACTTTCAATGGCCTGACACCAATACAAATTTGAAGTGCGCGCAAATTTTATACAAAACACAATGACTAAACGAACACGCCCACCATTAAGTCTACAAAAAGTAATCACAATTATTTCCACTTTATTTACAGCACATCGGTGCCGTTGTTTTTTTCAATATAAATTTGTACAAAATTTGAGGTCTTTTTTGCTTTTTGTTTAATTTCAGCAATTTTTTGTACTATTTTTTGTTGCTGCCGCCGCCAGCGCCGTTGCTGTTAACCGCATTTGCTTATTTAGCGTTTTAGGTAAAACAAGCGGAAATGATTTATATTTTATACGCACGCACACAGGCACGTATGTATGTATGTATGTGTGGACAGACACACACAGAAACGGCGCTAACTTGCGGCAAATGAAAAAGTTACGAGGTGGTCAGAGTCAGTGGCGGCGGCGGCAACAATGCAGGGGGGCGGCTGCGGCAGGTAGCAATTGTGGCAGCAATAATAATTTGCGTAAAATGTGTTGAAATAAAAATGTAAAATTCAAAATGAAAACTGAAAACGCAAAGCTACATAAAAACGAGCGAGAAAAAATTGAGCGAAAAAAAAAAATTAAATTGGAAGCGATAAATGTGAAATGGCAAAAAAAGCATTTAATTTGCTTATGGACACACACACACACACATACGAGTACAGCAGCAACAGCAGCAGCCGCGGGGGGGGGGGGAGGGCGGACGGGAGGGTAATAAACGAATAAATGAAAGAGTGGACAAATGAACAGAAACAGACGAGCAGTTGAACGGGCTGCTGTGCGAATGTACAGACAGACAGACAGGCGGACGGACGAGGCGAACCGCACTAACGGGTGAACAGTGAGGCGCATAGACAGATAAGCTTTTGAGTAAACAATGTGCGAGTGGCTGAGCAAACGAACAGCTGACCGAACGAACGGAAGTAACCGAACAAGCTGAAAGCTTGTAAGTGCCACCGATGGCGACGGCGACCGCCGACAGTCGACAGCCGGCCTAGATGGCAACACGGCGCAGCAGCCAAATAAACCACGAGTGGAGTACACAGGCAGGGCAGACGACGAGTTGGCTGACCCAAAGCGCAAACCACGAAGACGGCCGTGTGGCGGGAAGCGGGCTGGAAGAGCCGGCAATTCAATGGGTGGCAATAAAATGGCGACTCTCGAGTGCCCATACGCTCGGCAATAACTTCATGGAGCATGCTGTAAGCGTAAAATTAAAATACTATTTTAACATGCCGTGAGTGCGGGGCAAGTGGAAACGAAAAACGACAACAGCAACAACAACAACCACAGACAAGACGCGATCATCAACATCAACGACGTTCGTTGTCGCTCGCTCGCTTGCCGGAAGCAATTTTAATGCACGCATATATGTATGTATGTACAACAACGATTGTCACAACACCAATGACAAGAACACCAGCAACAACAACAACAACAACAAATCGGTTACGAAAGTAATCTCCTTTCATTTACCATATTAACGATAGTTGCTACGTGCAGTACACTCGGCTTCCAGCGCTTCGAGAGCCTCACCCCTTTTTTATTGCTCAACGCTGAGCACTGAACACAGTGGTACGCGTGTGTTGGTGTGTCTGTGCTCATAAAATCCAGGAATATTGCCAGGCAAAGTAGATCCGGTTGGCGGGAGCGATGGAAACAGCGCGCAGCACCAGACGCTGGTATTTAAATTTTCCACACTGCAGACGCGGAATAAACGCAAAAAACAACAATAACAACAATTAACATACTACTGCGCACAAATGGGCGAATTTCGCAAAACATTAAAAGGAAATAAAATTTTAGTTACCGCACAGAGGAAAGAATTACGAAAAAAAAAGGAGGAAGCACTCAAACACACACAGTCACAATCGCACACGCACACACTGGCAAGCCAGCAAAGCTAAAGTTAAGCCAAAGTAATAGCAAAAAAATAGAAATTGAAGTGGCAAAGGAAATTTAATTAGAGCTGCCACACGCACAAACACACAAGCGCGACGCTGCTAAACGGGTTAGAGCCGAACGGTCGAGCGGCGAGGGGAATACGACAAAGCGAAGGACACATTCCTGCCAAAACTAATTTGGTAGATTTTTATCAGCGGCAACAGTGTTGCAATGCATTTGTTGCACACACCCCGGAGCAGCGGACAAGCGACAACGACAGCGCCGACGCAGCCACTGTCGGTTTGGCACGTTGCGCCAATTGATGCGAGATAGCGCGGGTGCAGCGGCTCTGCAGCCATTCGCTGCGTTTTACTTGCGGAATTGATGTTTCCAGCTGCTGGTCTTTTAATTGCGAACTAATTTAGCATAGCGGCGACATTTTACGGCAAAGCAACTTGTAAAAATTTATTGTGGCAAAGGTGGTGGCGCGAGGGGGCGACCCCTCGCCCTGACACTGACGCAGGAGAAGCGAAGTTATATTTAATAAAAAATGTGATTAGTTTGAGTGGAAATCGTGTTGGGATTAACATGAACTGGCCTAATTGCGCCCAAAATGTGGCAAAGAGAAAACACTTGAAAATCCTGAAATCGCTGCCAGGAGATGACAATAATTTTGTTTGAAATAAAATTGTGAAAGGAGGAAGGTAACGTGGAAGGCGTTGGTGTATTCATGTGGAGAAATATGCTTTCGTTTCGTTCGTTGCTTCACCTGTAGATCTTATAACCGAAAGAAGCTGATCTGTGGTTGCCAACAAATTCCCAGTATTTCGTGCAGTAAGCTTTTAACAACATTTACCGACATGTCATGGGGCCTACGGGCCTATAATTCCCTCAAAAGATGTGCTTTCACCGAATTAGAGTCATCGATACGTTGCCCTGACTCATTAACCCTCTAAAGATATATTTTCAACTTTTCCTTTTCTACTTCTCAATAATAAAACCACTGTATGGTAATTTTCAGATACTGAACTATTTTATTTCGCGTTGTTGAGTTATTTGAGTTTTGTTTGATTACACCGTGCGACAAAAAATAAAAAAAATTTTCACACAGGAAAAAATCCATATGGGCGTGAAACTAGAGACCAACTCAGTTTGCGTACTGCGTACTCAGTTTTTCATTTCTACATCCTTTGTCCTTTTAAAAGGACTTCAAAATTTTGAAGGGGATAAAAAATGGAAAAAAATATGAAAAATACTTTACCTCATTAGAATATGGCAATGTATATATCAAATGAAAGAGGAAAGGCTCAAGAATTTAAATAAAATTGATTTTTTATCTATTTCTTGGTGCTCTAGGAACGGTATGGGCGTTAACCCATCCAAAACCGATCTGGTCCTCTTTACAAGGAAGCACCAAGTTCCTACTTTTGACCCGCCCTCTCTTAACGGGACTAGTCTAACTGTCAGCTCGCAGGCCAAATACCTTGGTCTACTGCTGGATAGGAAACTAAACTGGAAAGCGAACATACTAGAAAGGGTTCGCAAGGCCACTGTTGCACTGTACTCTTGCAAAAGAGCAGTTGGTAAGAAATGGGGTCTTCAGCCACGCATTATGTACTGGTTGTACATCTCAGTGATTAGACCCATTCTTTTCTATGGAGCAATAGTATGGTGGAATGCCCTGGATAAGGGGATCAACCAGAAACCTCTGGACTCAGTTCAAAGATCGGCGGCGCTCATAATAACTGGGGCCATGCGATCGGCACCGTCCAAAGGACTCTACGCCCTGCTTCACTTTCTCCCTGTTGACCTTTTCGGTAAACAAGTGGCTACCCTCTCTGCAGTGAGACTAAACACCATCAACAGATAGACACGTACTGACTTCGGTCACTGCCAAATTCTGAACAGTTCACCTGACCTACGTGACAACATAGATTACTCGTTACCATCATTAGTCTTCGAATCTAGATTCTCAACCCTCATACCTCTTAGGAAGGAGTGGGAACAAGATAAGGTTCCGAAGACTGGAGTATGTTTTTTCACTGACGGCTCCAAATTGGATGGAAGAGTAGGGGGTGGAGTTATGTGCGTAAATCCACCCATGGAAGAATGTTTTCGTCTTCCAGATTACTGCAGCGTCTTCCAAGCGGAAGTTCTGGCCATTTTCAAAGCCCTGACTATGCTAAAGCAATGCAACCCTCCGGAAGGTACGATCCGTATTTTCACGGACAGCCAAGCAGCAATTAAAGCCCTCAAGAAGGTTTCAACCACATCGAAAGTGGTTACTCTTTGCCGCTCCCTACTAAATGAGTTAGGGTGCGTGTACAACATCTCCCTTATCTGGGTACCGGGCCACAAAGACATCAGTGGAAACTGTGCAGCTGATGAGCTTGCCAGACGTGGCACCACTCTCCCGCACTCCAATTCCATGGTTACGGTAGGCATTCCCCTTGCTTCCTGCAAACTAACGATCTGTTCCCTCTTCCTCGATAAGGCCAATAGGCGTTGGCAAGAGGAGAGCACGTGCACCATTACCAAACAGCTCTGGCCTGTCCTTAATCTTAGGCGAACAAGAGCACTTGTATTGCTTAGCAGGCAACACATTGGCACGGTCGTCGCAATCCTGACTGGCCACTGTCTTTTCGAACGCCATGCTTCCAGACTAGGTGTCAATTTTTGGGACTTCTGCCGCAGTTGTCACAATGAAGAGGAGGAGGAATCCATCAGCCATCTTCTCTGCAACTGTCCGGCTCTATCTAGATGAAGATGGAAAACCCTAGGTTCTCCTTTCTTCGACAACCTGAATGACCTCAGTTCAGCTAGAATCAATGCATTGCTTGAGTTCATTCACTCTTCGAAATGGCTTAAATAGGCCTCTCGGATTGCAGTAGACAGACCTCTCAACTTGTGGTATCACAACGGGCCCATTCCGCGGCCTATGTGTGTCTCTCGGCAAGTCCCAGGCCAAGACAGCCACTTTAACCTAACCTAACCTAACCTATCTATTTCTAAAAAAAGGATATGAAAAAAGTCCTTTGAACATTTTAATCCTTTATATCCTTGAAAATTTATATAGAATTTTCTTGAAAAGTAAGCATATTAAAACCCCAAATCTCCCTGATCACGTGTCAAAATTTCATTACTCTAACTTTATTGGTTCGAAAGTTATTTAAAAAAAAGGCGGAAGCTGCAACTCTAATGAAGTACAAAAATTCTAATTTATTTGCGTATCAGTATTTTAAATAATAAATAGATACAAAATCAATGAAGCGAGAATAATGAAATTTTGACACCTGATCAAGGAGATTTTGGGTTTTAACATACTTACTTTTCAAGAAAATTCTATATTCTATAATTCAATAATTCTTCTATAATTCAAAGGACCTTTTTCATATCCTATTTTTACAAATAGGTAAAAGATCAATTTTATTTAAATTCTTGAGCCTTTTCTCTTTTATTTGATATATATATTGCCATATTCTAATGAGGTTAAGTATTTTTTATATTTTTGTTAATTTTTATCCCCTTCAAAATTTTGAAGTCCTTTTAAAAGGACAAAGGATGTAGAAATGAAAAACTGAGTACGCAGTATTTCTATGTTTCGTCTCTAGTTTCACGCCCATATGGATTCTTCCCGGTGTGAAAAATGCTGTCGCACGGTGTTATGTATCAGACCGGATTTTTAGGCGCGTTGCTTGAGCTGCCATCCTAACCGAATGTAACCCGATTTATAACAAACCTAACATACCCAACTTATTCCTCTCCTTAATTATTTATTTTAACTGTGTTTTATAATTTCTATGGTTGTTTCGTGTGCCACATAACAAATAGATTACACTCGATTCCTCAACTATACTTATTCATTTCTCACTCAATTGGTTCTTGTGAATAATATAGACACGTGTCACATGAACAAAAGAGTTCAACCATTTTAACATTTCACCGTTGACAGCCGACCAAAACAGCGTTCCATGTGACCACCACCACTACCCGCAACTGCTCGCTCCATACTCCCCAGCTGTCGACTTACGACCCCACAGTGCTAACTTCAACCCCGAACTAAAACATCTCCTGTGTGCACGTGTAACCACGCAAAACGAATCAGCAGGGCAATTAATGAAAGTAAGTTGAAGCGGAATTAATATTAACAAACATTTTGAATGCTGATCAAGTTCAGTCGATGGCCTCCTCATCAGCGCCATCGTCTTCGAAAGGCGTTAATACACTCTCTCCAACTCCCACTCACACACACAAACAGCTGTTTTGTGGCTGTTCCGCCAAGCAAAAACTCATTTAATTGCCATCCCTGTCGAATTCCGGGAATCGTTTCCTCAATAATGGCGTTTTTATTGCTTTTGCTTTTTTAGGGCATATCGACCTCGACTTGTCAAATTTTTATTACGCTAACTCCTTTCGTGTCGCCTCGAACGCAGCCCAGCATAGTGTTGGAGACAACAGCGCTTTGTCGCCCGCGAATGGCGCGAAAAAGAAGAGGCAACAAATTAAAGCCAATTAAATAAAATCAACGCCCAGACTGTGCAAACTGATTTAATCTGCGCCACGGAGCAGGGTTGCCGCGCTGAGCTGAGCCAAACTGAGCCGAACTGCTGTGAAGTGAAGTAACTGAAGTGAGTTGAGGCGCAGCTTGGAAGGGTGGAGTGCGGCAGCTCCTTTCTGTGCAACATTGCACTCATGGCAGATTTTTTGTTGACTTCCGCACTGCTGTTGTCCTGCACTCTTTCTATATTCGCCCAGTTCTTTCTGTCCCTCTTGACTTGGCTCCTGTGCTCCGCCTCATTGCGTTATTGCGCAGCCTTTGCCCTAAACTTTGTTGCAAGTTTCTTTACACTTCCTTTACTTTGTTTGTTGGTGTTTTTCTTTAATTTTTGCGCACATTTAATTTATTTTTTGCATTGCTGTTGGCTTTTCCCTTTCACGCTTTCTCCTATTGCGTTTCTATCTCGGGCTATTTACCCTGAAAAAGTCAAAGAGGCAACTTTAATGAAAACAACAAAGCGTTTGCAATAACGCAGTTTTCAAGTAAATTTAGGCATAACATAACATAACATAACATAACATAACATAACATAACATAACATAACATAACATAACATAACATAACATAACATAACATAACATAACATAACATAACATAACATAACATAACATAACATAACATAACATAACATAACATAACATAACATAACATAACATAACATAACATAACATAACATAACATAACATAACATAACATAACATAACATAACATAACATAACATAACATAACATAACATAACATAACATAACATAACATAACATAACATAACATAACATAACATAACATAACATAACATAACATAACATAACATAACATAACATAACATAACATAACATAACATAACATAACATAACATAACATAACATAACATAACATAACATAACATAACATAACATAACATAACATAACATAACATAACATAACATAACATAACATAACATAACATAACATAACATAACATAACATAACATAACATAACATAACATAACATAACATAACATAACATAACATAACATAACATAACATAACATAACATAACATAACATAACATAACATAACATAACATTTGCTCAGTGCATTTTCATGACATATTTGTCTCAGTGCATGTTCTCCTCTAAGCTCAACTTTTCACTTTCAGCGTTTGTCTTTTTTCAGTCCATCTATGTTCCCGTCCTCCTTACACATTTGTATATTTGTTTGCTTTTGCTACTTGTGTTTAGTTTAAATTTATTCGCATATTTTCACTACTTTGTTATTGTTGTTTTTTTCGTTTCGAATTGTCTCTCCAATTTTTTTAGTTGCGCTAATTGCGCGTTTTTCTTGACTTTGTTGAAGTTGCTGATTGTTGAGATTTTGTTGTTGTTGTTGTTGCTGTTGTTATTTGTTTTCATTTGTCGAGATGCTGTCTTCGCTGTCATAGCTCATCAACTTGTCAAATCAGATGGAAAAGAACGCACTGTTGGCACACAGTGACTGTGAAAATAATCAAATTGAATGAAAATGCTTTCCATTGATATAAGTGGGCACGTTCCCATATTTGAACGGCACAAAACCTGAACAACACATTATATTTTTAGTTGTGAGTAGTGCATATGTTTTTTGCGGGACCTATGCTGGGTTCAAGTCAAATATTAATAAATCACATCCTTTAAAACCATAACTTCTAAGCTTTACATGCTTCGAGAACCAACACAACTCTTCGCATTAATAAGGGAATCCGCTGTGCGCTCATCTTCATTGAAAAGTTATATCGTACTGTAATTTATCTGACTATACGAGGACGTCAAGGCTGAGAAGACTGAAGGACCATAGAAATTATATCCATCGTATTGCCATCCTGCTCTCTAAAAATCGATTCAGTCAATACTTCAACAAAAGATCGTTCAAGAGAAAACCAAAAAGAAAACCAAAGGATCATAAAATTAACCACTAGCGATGTTTCCTATACGCAACCTCGAAAATCAAAAGTTATTAAAAAATAACAAATTAATATTTTAGTGCGTGCCAAAGGGAACATTTTAAAAAGAAGTAATTCCATTGAAGCCTTCTATTGTCAATTACATGCGTGGGTAAGGTAGATCCCTCACTGACGTAAAGCGTTTTTCATTAAGCGTGTCTAAACTTTTAAATTGAATTAAACCACATGTTTTCCAGGTCCATGTAATACCATGAAGACCAAGAAAGTCGGTTCTTATGGCCCGATAACGTTCGCCATTTGACAATCACCATCTGGACCTTCCCGCTTTGGAAGATATAATGGTTCAATGGCGCTGCCTGACCGAAATCCTCAATGAACAGTAAGTTTCTTAAGTAAGAGTAAACTTCAAAAGAGTCAAGTTATGTTATGTTAGAGTATTTTAGTAAAATTTGTATTATTATTTTAACAAAATAATTTGTTTCATTATTGATGATTCCGCTAAAACATTCTTGGAAATTAAATTAAAAGTTGGCTGACAAACTGGCGAACTATAGTTCAGGGGCTAATAAGTCGACTAAAGCCGACGCTTTAATAATTTGGTTGTCAGCACTGCTGCCGTGGTTGGCCGGTGCCTATTTTCATTTTCCGCATGTCGTGAGTTATCGCCAGCCTTTCAGATTTTGTCTACGCTTCTCGCGATTGTCGTTTGCAATTAGTTGTTAACACTTTCCACCGGTCTTGTTTGCCAGCCTTTTGTACGTTGCGCTTGTTTTTCTGCTTCCGTGAAGCCTATGCTTGTGTTTGTGTGTTTGTGTGTGTGTATAGTCGAATAACAACAGCATCAACAACTAATGACAATATTAACTCTGCTACATGCTTCATTTGGTTGGCCAACAACACCTACAATTTTCAACCCATTTTGGCAGCTCTCGTCTTTCAGCTGTTCCTCAACCCCTTCTCCCCAACTGTGTGTTTGAGTTTTCCGTTGACGCACCCCTTCTAATCCTCTCCCTACATAACCTATCTTATCTCTCAGCGCTGAGCCGCCAACCCCCCTTGCCCCGCGCACTTAACCCTGATTACACTCGCTCCATTTATTTCCTAGTTGTTCTCCGCCCAGCTTTTTCTTTGTTTACGCTTAAAGTATGAAATAGAAAGCGTCGACTGCACGCAGTGCGCGAGTGCGCAGGGAATTTCCGTTCCTTTCCTCTTTTATTTTGTACTAGGAGACCCGATGAACGTCGTACTACTTAAAAGTTATGTGATTGTAACTTTGTAATGACATTGTAAATCAGACTGTAGGAATTGTTGACTGTGAAAGTCATTAACTTCTGTCAAACTTTCCTGGAGAACTTTAGAATATCCTATCCTTTATTTTATTCCCTAAATGAAATCTCGTGGTTATGGCTAAGCCTGCAAAATGAATGTTTGGAAAATGCAATAAAATTCGCATCAATCAAATCTAAAGTTATTAATTTTAATTTTTCCGACTTATTATTCCGACGTTATTCATTATTAGGTATTGATTTCAGTTGTATGGGCGATGTCAAGCCCCTTTCTCCAATACTTACCCCATTCTTTCAATCGGAGGGTGGATGGATGGATGTGAGGGGAAGCCGAGAAAATAACCTAAGGAGGGTCATTACCTCAAGCACTCAGGCTTTATAGCCCATTGTACTTAAGGCTCAGGAAAAAGGTTGATAGAGGAGATTCGAATGGGAAAAAGAAAAGAGAAAGTGGGTGGAAAGGGAGAAAGGGTTATGAGATCTAATGTGCAAATTTCCCGGACTCATTAATGAATCTCAGGAGATCACACAGGGTGAGAGAATGAACTTCGTCCATTCTCATAACAACTGAACCCAGCGTGCGCAATCTCGTTCTAGAGAAGGCAGGACATGCACAGAGAAAGTGCTCTGTACTATCTACCTCCTCCAGGCAAGACATGCAAGGCGGATCCTCGATGATGCCCATGTTGGCCATATGTCGCCCCCATGGATTGTGTCCTGTGATTAACCCGACCATTCGACGGAAGTCTTTCCTTCTCAGCTTCTGGAGGAAATTCCCAGCTTTCCTGTTCGGGCTTTTCACAAAACACTTGGCAGTTTTACAGCTTCCCAAGCTAGACCAACGTTCTCTATGTAGGTTATTTACACAGGACTTGATCCAGTCCAGGGTTCCTGCTAGACTGGTGCCGATTATTGGTTCTGGTCCCATGGTTCTGGTCCACCCTGATCCACAGTTAGCCAGTTCATCGGCAGTTTCGTTACCTAGAACACCGCAGTGTCCCGGAACCCAGATAAGTTGGAGCTTATTACGTCTCGCGACTGATTTTAGCTTCATCTTACATTCTTGGACAATCTTAGAGGTAACACGCGCGTTCTCCAGGGCCTTAAGTGCAGCTTGACTGTCACTACAGACTCCTATATGTTTCCCGCACCATTTCCTCCCGATTATCCATTCCGCTACCTTCAGAATGGCGAAGATTTCCGTCTGAAAGACCCAGTGAGTAGTAGCAGTTGACACTTCCATAATCGGAGGGTGGAGTAAATGGTAAGTTCACACCAAATCTCATTGATGTGCAACTTCTAGTTCCAAAGTTTTGCGAAAAATTTTATTTGCGATAATGTGCCACACCCCTTGTTGAACGCCTATAAAATGAAGCGACACGCTTATAGTTACGACGTTATTCCATATTAAAGATTTGTGTTGTATCTATGGACGGCAACACGCCAACCTTGTTTAATTCTCAACCCATTCTTCCAGTCGAATTACGCGACTGAATCGTTGTTGTGAAGTTTCATTGATGTGCAACTTAAAGTATTAAAGTTATGCGGAATATTTGTGTCGTATTAAAGGTGCCATGCTCCTTGTCCAGCGTCCTTCAAATTGAATTGTTTAAGTTTTTTAACCAACCCTGATTGAAGGCGAACAAAATCCAAACCAAATTATTCAAATCCGTTCAGCCGACTTCGAGTTTTAGCGAGACTCACGCACGGCAATTGATTTTTATATATGTACAGGGTGGGCCATTTAAGATTTGGAATTTGAACTACGCTTTATTTCGAAAATGGTAGTCCAAATGTCATTCAATTTGTGTTCGTAATTTAGGTAAAAGTTCGACATTTACGAAATGGGACGCAATACGCTTGAACAAAATTGGGAAATATTGAGAACTTACTTCCAAAGTGGAGAGTCTTCAACCCAAACTGTAAGAAATTTAAAAAAAAAAATTCAAAAAAAAGATTGGCCTTCAACCCAGTTTGTGGATCAGTTTGTGAAGCGAGCTCGTGAAACTGGATCGGCACAGCCGAAAACATTGCTTTTGTAGCCGAAAATGTGTGTGAACATCCATCAACGTCAACTCGCCATCGCTCTCAGGAATTGAACATTTCCCGCACTTCTTTGATGAGAATTTTTGCATAAAGATCTCGGTATGAAGGCTTACAAAATTCAATTGGTCCAAGAACTGAAGGCTCATGATCATCCGGCACGTAACAATCGAACTTTTGGGCACCGTTTTCGAAAATCGAATAATCAGCCGAAATTCTGAAGTCAAGTCCGTTGGACTTTTTTTGTGGGAAGCCGTAAAGGACAAGTGTTACGCTAACCATCCAGAGACGATTGAAGCTTTGAAACATGAAATCGAAATTGCCATTCAGGAAACTCTACCCGGAACAATCGAAAAAGTACTTGAAAATTGGGTTGACCGAATGACGTACTGTAAGGCCAGTCGTGGCAGTCATATGAACGATATCGTTTTTCATTCTTAAATAACAAAGTCCAAGCTTTGTAATAAAACCGGAATTTTCAAAAAATATTCATTCGTTTTTTTTTTATAACCGATTCAAATTCCAGATCTTAAATGGTCCACCCTGTATATAGAAAAAGAAGAAAAAGAGTACTCTCAATTTTTTGCGGGCATTTCAAGCCGACAACAATTTCTCGTAGCTTTTTTGTCGATGGAATTAAATAAAATTAATTACCGCCCCCGAACACACACTCAAACACATACGTTCTCGGAATCAGGCACGCACATAAATACCACTTCACGCGCGTGTGACTCCGCTGTCACACACACACATACGCGACCGAGTGCTGGCGTGAGTGCGCGTGTGTGAGTGTTTGCTTTCTGTGTGTGCGTTGACTTTTTATTTTCAATTTTCAGCCGCTGTAGCACAACAACGCAGTCAGCAACACCAGCACAATTAAATGTTACAAAAATAATTAAACAATGGCAGCAGCATCAGCAACAGCACCAACAACAATAACAAATGACAATGGCAACAAAAACGTTAACAAGGCAAAACGCGGCGACGACCAGAGCGAACGCGTGCCGCCGCATTTTGATTGCGCAGCCCGCAATGCCACAGCCAGCTCGCCCGTCCGGACAGTCGACTAAACGGTCACATTGCACGGAAGCAGAGCAAACCGAGCAAAAGGCGAAGGCGAAGGCGGCTGGGTGACTGTGGCGCGCGGACAGCGGGCAAACATCGAAATTGACTCCGCAATTTCGCAAACTTTGTAACCTTTTGTGTCGGCATTGTTGTGCGCATTGTTGCTGTTGCGCCATTTGGGCCGCAGCCACAGCCGCAACACAATTTTAAGAATAACTTAATTTGCTGGAAATCATTAGCGGCATTGCCAGCCGCCAGCATAATTCGACGACCCATCAAATAGGCAGCGATGTAAAATTGATGCCAAATGGTCCACGGCGACGGCGACAACAGCGCCGATAGTACAAATTGCAACTGTCCAAAGAATACAATTTGACAGGGCGATCAAAGAAAAGGGGTATGGCAAAAATTGCTAGACTGACGAGAAGTACGAGTAGAATGTGAATGTGTCTTGTAACCGTGACGAATCCACTTAACTTAGGCCATTTTTGGCAGCTTTTCACGTGTTTGGTGGATTCCTTCGTTGCAGAGATTCGAGAACGTATAAAGCTGGATTTAGTGCGAGAAGTTTCGAAAAGTGAAGGGGGCTTCTCTTTCTTCCTTTTTTTGTATTGAATTTGTATGAAATATGTTCTAAATGCATATCTCCAAATAGAACCCAACCTCGAATCGAATGCTTTCTTATAGAAGCTAATCTTCCACTTCTTAACGAGGATTAAGTTTGAGTGGCAGAATACTTTAAGGAAAACTCACCTAACCACAGATAAGGCAATGTAATGATTATGGTTTGGGTCCAAGCCCAGATAGTGCAGCCCTGAGCACAAATAATGGCCGATGTGTTGCCACAACGGTAATGTGATACTTTCCGAACCTAACCTAACCTTACACTTTGCTCAACTCAACACACCGCTCGGGCCTTCAGAACTAAACTCACATTCGAGCCTTTCGACTGCAAATTCTTAAGTACGTATATTGGTTACAAACATGTCGTTGTTTCAAGCACATACTCGCACACACACACACACAAGTTTATGTATTATAAAATGTCCTCATTTGCCGCTGCTAATGCCCAGTTGCCAAAGCCAAAGTCAACTGCTTTCGCGGCCATTTAAGTGTGCCTGCATTATGCCACAACATCCGGCAGGCAGCACTAAAGCACCAAACACCACAGCCACTTCAGACCTCCCCTCTCCCCGAGTGCGTGTGTTCATAACTTGTGGTTTTATGAACTCTGGCTGCAGAAATTAAAAACGAAAACCGCTTATGCCTTCACGGGCGGCCGCAAAATTGCTCAGCAGCCACGCACGTTGTGGCCGTCATTCAGTGCAAACTCACATTTGAAATACTTTTTTGTTTTTGTTAGTGATTTCGGCGCTTTTTGACAGAAATTACCTGGTGCTCTACTGGCATGTGCCACTATTTTTTAATTGTTATTATTATAGTTGTTGTTATATTTAGATATTCAGTACATTTGTAAGCAGTGTTTCGCCAAATTGCATGCAATCAAAAATGTTAGCACACTTTACGGCTGCATAGCCTATCGCAGCGTGCTAGCTGCGCGTGTCTATGGATCTGTATGTGTGCGTTTGTGTGTGCATGTCTTGCATACAAACACAAATGGCACGCATTTGTTGTTGTTGTGGCTGCATTGTAAGACAGAGGTAGCAGCCGCCGCATACAAAGTGCTCAATTGCGATTAGCAGCCGCTGGAAGCTGCGCTGCTCATTGCTGCGCATGTCTCATGAAGAGAATGAACTGTGGGCCGACTGGCAGCTGGCAAATGGCGCGTGGAGATTGGAACATGGAAAATTAAACTTCCAATTCGGTTTACACAAACAAAAACAACAACAATTGAATGGCAATTTTCATTTTGGCACGATGCACACTAACGCAATTCGCTGAGAATCTTCGGTTCGAAACTCGACTGTCTCAGAAAAGCTCCACCGCGAGTGTAAATGGATGAAAGCTGCAAATGTTAACGTCAAAACTAAAAATTCAACTAGACTTTATCTGGACTCGCCATCGCCATTCACAGCAATTTTATTCGTCAGATGGTTATAGAAAAAATTGCGAAAATATCTATAAAATAGGCCAAAGTTTGCCTTCAGTTTAGTATCTCAACTCAGCATTTCTTAGTCGCATTTTACGGGAGACATTAGTTCAAGATGGGTTAATATCAAAGTAAAGTTCTGCTGGCGACAGCATGAGAACATATATTAATCAGCTGTTCATAACGGTTTCGTACGCACAGGTTTTTATGCGCTGATAAAAAGTTCGTAAACAAAAAAGTCATGTAAATACACCGCCGTGATTGCGATTTAAGATATCTAAAACATTTTTATTGCAATGTGTAAGGGAACGTAGAAAATTGCAATGGTGTAGAATAGTAACAAAAACTGGTTACTCGGTTGAGCGGTTACTTAGAACATTTTGAACCTGTTCTTTTAATGTGGATATAAGGAACATTTCAATCAGTTAATATTACTAACATTTAATATGCATTTTGAGGAAGAATTAAAACCAAAATGCTTCATCTTCAGATCAGATATTAATCAGCTGTTCCGAAAATGTCAATCGAGTAATCGGTCTTAGTTATTGTTTCAACCGGTTTTAAGTGCTGCCTTGGTTTAAAAAAGTAACCAAAATTGGTTACTTGGAACTAATTTTAGAATTGTTTTTATTTTGCGGACGTAAATCATATTTTAATTATTTCCTAAAACTGTTGCTCACTGCTAATATATCAGTAGCACACAAATCACCGAGCCTTGAAGCACCATGAAAAAGCCAATAGGCTCAAGTCAACAAGGATTTTAGATTAAATCGGAGAACCCTAAAATGGCCGCCTTTTTTAACCCTTTCCGGTCAATTTCCACATTTTTTGAGATACAAATTTTTCCATCAAATTATTGACTCTTATTGAACATTTTCGCAATAAAATATAAAAAAATTTCAAAAAAATAATTTTGGTTGAGAATTACAGCTTCATTAATTTTGTACGATGTATCGTACAATGGTCCGCAAAGGAGTAAAAATTCATGAATTTTTGGTTTCGGTTTTTTAAGTTTTATGAACAATTCATTGATTTTTTTGATTGAAAACATAAATTATAACAACAAAAAATCAAAACGTGATTTCATTTTGATCGAAAGTTATATAAATTATATATATAAACAATTGATTCACATTTATTCGGCCTTATATAACCGTTGTTGTTGTTGTTGCAAAGCCCTTTTCTCCTCAATAAAACACAGAATCAATTAAAATTCGTACAGTTTTAGTTTCCTTTTATCGTAGTGGGAGTGGCAAGTACGCATGTCTAACCTTACATAACCTGTGTCTTCCCAGTAAAACAGAAACTCGTCTATTAATTCTTACTTTCAATCGAAAATTGCAGAATAGTCGAATTTTATTAGTCACGTGGTTTACAGATGGGCGTGGCAGGCAAGCAAACGCAAAAAATCTGTTACCAAACCTATAACTTAAAAAAAATGCAAACACAACTTACAACCTTTGCCTTTCATTTGTACGGTATCGTACAAAACTTTGCGGTCATTTGTACGATATATCGTACAATTTTTTAAAGACTCGGGAAAAATATTTTGATGCAAAATGTGTTAAATTGAAGTTTTATAAGTCAACTGGGATTCAAACTTTGAAATTGTTTCGCTTTTTGGTGCCAAAAAGTATCACGTATTTAAAAATTCCTACGCGGAAGTATCGTCATTTGCTGATTTTTCAAATTCTTGCAAAAAGCTGCTTACAAAACGCGCTCATACTGTGTAGCCACGGCTATTAGTTAAGATTTATATTTTTAAACAGAATAATACAACACAGCCTACTTAATGAAAATTAAAAGGCTGTTCCATAAAAAGTGCGTTCACTGTCAAATAAAAAATCTTCGAAATAATTGTACGATAAATCGAACAAATTTCCGGAAAGGGTTAATACAGGCGCATGAAAACTTTAGAAGACTTAACACTGCTCAACGTTTTTTAAATAGTTACCAAATGTGCCTTTTGAGTTAAACGAATAAAGGACTTTCATGAATGGAATTTCGCCATTTTTTGGTCACGAAACAAATTACGGAAGTATAGACATTGAACTATATAAAAGTTATCAAAAATTTACAAACATTTTTTACCCATATTGACAGCTTATTTTCTAGCTGAAGCAATTATATTAAATACATATTTAACAATTTAAATAACGCAATTCCCGCGTTAACGCAATTCCCACATAAAATAATAACAGAAATATTTAACAACTTACCCTCAAATAAAGCAAAAGTCTTTCAAATAAATTTTCAAGTTATATATAATGCAAATCTATGACCTGACAATACATCGATAACATTGCAGTTCCAAAACCGTAACTTTACAAAACTGTCAATGGAAAACACATCACCTGAAGCGTTTTACATTGGCGACAACGCTCGCCAGATGTCAACACTTTACACAGCAGGCTGGAAACTGGCCGTCGAATGTCGATCGATTGTCGCAATTCACATTGTAGTCCTGGCACCTAATCGAACAGTCGTTACACTTTAGCTTGTGACTAGATTTTTTGTCGCGCTCACCTCTCAATTTTCGTCTCGTATTTAACATTATCCGCGCAGATGGCACGCCTCAGGCAAAGCCCAGTCCGATTGAGACCGAAATCCACATACTCTTGGCCCTTATCAATGGCCGGAAACCAGTTCAGCTCGACGAATTCACCTCTGATGCTGATGTAGCTGCACGTAAGCGGCGTCTCTGCGGCAATCGAAAGTGATACAATGAAATATAGCACACGAACCTCGAACACCAGCTGACACCTGCTACTCACCGGCTCGGCTGACAGCAGGCCCGCTCAGCATCACCAACAAAAAAGCCCAATGAAAGCGCATTGCTAGGCGATTGAAATTTCAGTACTTGACTTCAATTAGCAGTTGCGGTCGAACGCAGACTGAATGCTCTGCCGCTCGTTGCAAATTTTATATATTTTAAGTTTTTGCTGCTGTCGAATTTGGCCAAAAAACAAAAACAAATTATTTGTTAACCGTAAAATAAAGCAAACAGACAGAATCAAAAGTCAAACAACTTCTAAATTCATGATCCCAACAAACAATTTCTCGATAAAAATTATTAGCGACAAATAACACAACAACTTAAGAATGATAAAATAAAGATTACGACATCCGGCTGATGACGTCATTGGTGAAGATTTATAAGGTGGCCATTTCAGAGTATAATACTTTATTTTTATTATTGTTGCATATATTCCCTTTTAAGACTGAAAACATGTTTATATAAATTTTTTTTGACAGTTGCATTTATTTCTGCAATTTCTGCAATAACCTGTGCAGGATTTTACAAAAATAAAATTTTGCTCCCCATGAGTACCTAAATAAAACTCATTTGAAAAAATAAAAAATAAATTTTGAATCGTATGTCACTTGGACACCATAAAATTATTTTCATTCGTTACGAATTATTTGATTGGCGAACGGTATTTTTTGAAATTTTTCTATATCTTAACGCGAAGTTCTTACCAAAACGAAGTGCAATCTTAGGAACAAACCGAAACACAAAATTTAACGTTATCGCGAAAAAGCTTTCAACAATTGTGGCGAGTTAATTTTAAAAAGAAAAACATAAACAATGAAGTGTGCAGTGGGCCAATGTCGGCAAAATAATACCAAAAAACATGTATGTAAGTCATTTGTGAATTTTAATGTTTGTGATTGTGGTGCCATGTGTTGCGTTGTTTATATTTAACAAGATTTTTACAAAATTTGTGTAAACCGCAGATTCACACGCGGTACATTACCTGAGGTTCCCAAAAGACGCTCTGCAAAGAAGCATTTGGGCAAGTTTTTGTGGGCGCGACAATATAAATTTCGACACTGAAAGAATTTACTCGCGCCACTTCAAGGAGGACGATTTTGAAAATGACCTTCAATTTAAAATGGGTATGGTTCAAAGAAAACCTGGTTTGATATGTATATGCAGTTTTTTTTACAATAGGCTTCCGGAAACAGGAACGAATTTCACTAAAATTAGGAGTCGTTCCCACAATTTTGGAATCAAGAAACACTCCCCGAGTACAAGACGAGATGGACAAAGTTTTCTCCGACACTCCAACTTACAACGAATGTAACTGTAACAAAGATATAAAGTTGTTGCGGGAGGAAATGTAAGTTCGTAAAATTGATTTTTTGACTTCGATATGTAAAACATTAATTTCTGCAGTAAAAAGTTGCGGGAAGAAAACATAAATTTGAAAATGAAAATAGAATCTTTGGAACAAGACAAAACAATTCTGGAAAAAGCATTCGGTCAGCAAAGAAAAGTGTGGAATGAAGAAGACATAACGCGATGAATCACGATATATTCCACAAGCCCCAAACCGTACAAATTGCTGTGGAAGAAAAATTGTCCCCTTCCGTCAGTCAGAACGCTGCAAAGATGGGCACAGAAATTAGAAATAAAAACGGGGGTTTTATTATTAACGGCAAAGCAGTCATCAAGGAGATAATTTTTAAACTTCTTGGTCTAAATATGTGTCTTTGGGCAGCTTAAATGCTGTCGGCGCTGAGCGACAGAAAGTCAAATTAGCTGCAAAACTGTTTTCTCACATAATCGCATATGCAACCCAAAAAATGTTCTGCTATCAGTATCTCGTTTCCCTTCAGTTGTTGGAAAAGCTTTTCGCATTCCGAAAGCTTGTTTACAAGAATAATATGTGTTATTATATTATACCATTACTAGCTGGGCCTTGCGGCTTTGCACGAAAGTTCTCTTGTTTCCCCCTATACAAATTCTTAACCCATTGTTTCAGATTTTGATTTTTCAAAAAAAAATTAAAAGCACGTTTTTATTATTTCCCGATTCCCGAAGTGAAAAAAGTGAAAACACGTGTCAAATTATTCCTAACTAAGAGTAGTTACAACAAGTTTGAAGGCAATCGGCCCATTAATTCATGTTTTTTCACAATTTATCCACACAAACTTTTAACCCGTCGCTGACCCCGTCCGATTTTGATATTCAGAAAAATGAAAAACACTTATCGAGTTATTTTTCATTTGAAGTACTTTCACCACGGTTGAAGTCAAAAGGCTTGTTTCTCCATACATACTTTTAACCCGTCGTTGATCCAGTTAGATTTCGATTTTGAAAATAATGAGAAACACGTGTCTAATTTTTTTATTTCAAGTATTTTTACAATGTTTGAAGTCAATAAGCCCATCGGCTCATTTTTTTTCGGAGTCTTCCCGTAAACAAACCTTAACCCACTGTTGGCCCAGTTAAATTTTGATTTTCAAAAAATTATAAAATACGTCTCGAATTTTTTTTGATTTAGATTTAGATTTAGATTTTATTTTCAGGAAGTTCGAAATCCATATGTCTATTAAATCACGTTTCTAACACATGTTTTGCCCTTATAGACCCCGATTTTAAAAAAATCCCGTCTTAGCGGAGGTTCATTCTTTTAGATGTACCTACAGTTCAAATTTCACGTTAGTAGCTTCAGCGGTTTGAGCTGGGTGATGATGAATCAATTAGTCCGTCAGTCAGGACAAACAACCTACCATATATATATGTATATATATAAAATTGTAGGCGGTACCACGCCCCTTTGTCCAATGCTCACAACTTTTTTCTAGTCGAATTATGCGACTAAGTGGTAAGTTCGTACAAAGTTTCATTGATGTGCGACTTATAGTACTACGGAAATTAGACCACGGTACACTAACTTTCAATGCTGTGCGGCTTACAATTCCAAAGCTATTCCATATAAAAGATTTGAGTTGTATGGGCGGAGCCAAGCCCTCTTGTTAAATAACCGCCTCATTCCCTCTGCCGAAAGATATGACTAAATGGTAGGTTCGTACCAAGTTTCATTGATGTACGACTTACAGTTCTGCTCAAATATTGGGTCATAAAAAATGTGCCACGCCCCTTATCCAACGTCCATAAAATTTTAACAGTAGGATGACACTTCTATGGGACGATGTTATATTAAATTTCAATGCTGTGCAGCTCACAATTCCGAAGCTATTCCACCGAACCAGCCGAACGAACCAAGATTCATTTTTATATATATAGTGTTACGAAAATTAGCTCTCTAAGTTCGTTTTTGATTGTGCTTGAAAATTAAACCACTTCAATTACTCAGCGCAAAACGCAGTCAGAAACCAACAATCGCTTTATTTACAGATTTACACTTTGCTTGTGCGAGTATCTACACTTGTTACTACTTTGCTTGTTCAAATCAGACTCGTCCCTCTGCGCTGCACACTGCTGCCTTTTATACTTGTTTGGTTATCGCGCCGATTGTTCTTGCACATTCCAGTTGGACTCTCTCTTTCGATCGTTCTCACACAGCCCATTATCATCGCGAACCATCTTTGCCATATCGGACTTATAGCAAACCGGCCGTACTTCAAAGTGCATGCCTAAAAGTATGATCGTAACAGCATTCATGCATAGCACAGCACAGAGTGCCCCATCGTTACAATAGATATTAAATGGCAAGATACATTGATAACACAGCGAGGAACTTTTCATATACATATCTGTGGTCAAAAGCGATAATCGCCATTCAAATTAAATTAAATTAAAACTTAAATTGCTGCTCAAAATAATACTTTTGAACTTAAGGGGATTATTGCTTCTATCCACAGATATGTAGGGTAAGATGGGGTTATTCCCCGCATGTAAGCATAAATCCGAATATCTCGCGACTCGGATTGAGTTTCGAGACAAGAGTGGTATCGTTGGAAAGCTGGACCCAACGCGCAACTTTTGTTACTACATTACTTATAGTGTGTGATTTACCCGTAACGAGCTGCAGCCATTGTCCCAAAATCGAAAATTGTGGGGCTATTCCCCGCTGGTGGGGTAATTCCCCGCACCCCATGGGGCTATTCCCCGCACCCCCGATTTTGCCGTTTTCAAAGCAAATGAACTCGAAAATAAGTATCCAAACTTGTTTTTTTAAAATATTTTTTGTGTTTTTTTATTCATAATCTTACACAAGTTCAAAAGTTGACATGGAAAAAATGCATTTTGTCAGAAAAATATGAAAAATTCAATGAGAACGAGGGAAATTAAAACCATTTAATCTTCTTCGGAGTTTGATTCATCGACATATTCCACGGTGGTCTTACGCCGCTTGCTCACACGTCCTGGTGTCGATGGGGTTGTGTCGATAGACCTTTTTGTGGCTGCTTTTTTTGCTTCAGCAGTCAATTTCTTCAATACAGCGGCTTTTTTCTTCGCAGCAGTAGCTGCTTTTCGATTTTGGCTGGCCGTTTGTTTAGCATCATGTGCTTCTTTTTCAGCTCGAAACTCTTGAATCGATTCGTCGGATGTTAAAATAGTCGTTTTTCCTCTTTTTCGACTACGAACCATCTTCACAATTCACAAAAAAACAAAGAGCGAAAATCAACAACAGCGAAATAACCAAGTGAATCGATGAAGAACAAACTAAAAACATCTCAATTGTCAAGCATAATGACAACTAAATGACGCTGTATGCATAGAACTAAAAATGGAGGTGTGGGGAATAGCCCCATACCAAAGTGCGGGGAATAGCCCCATGGTATGCCTCTGTCTATTCGATGATGCCAAACTAATTTCACAAAACAAAACCAAAAACGCTCTATATTCACTCGAAAGTACTCGCCTTCTAGTTTAAAAAACACTCACCTTTAAATGAAAATATAAAACATTATATAGAAAAAGTTCAAATTCTGTGGACCGAAAAAATTGCAGCGAGGAGTACAAAAAAACGTTAGGCTTGCTCGACGATCTGTCACTGGAAGGGAAAAAAAACTTTCACCAACCAAACATGTCTCATAGTATGACACATACAATGAGACTGCACATTTGAGATTTAGTGTTACCGTTTCTGAGAAAATAGTGGTGCGGGGAATAGCCCCACGCGGGGAATAGCCCCATCTTACCCTATCTATAATTAAATTAATAATTTTTTTTTTTTGGAAAATAATAATTTTGTAAAAGGTCGTACTTGTCCCACTGTTCCTTGACAGTTTGAAATAATTCGTACTACGTCACCGGTGAAAACTTCAATTTTCCTGTCATTGATGTAACCTTATTTTCTATCAACCTTGCAACAATTGATGTGGCCCAAAGTGTATTAAAGCAAGTGAAATCAATATTTGACATTTACTTTCCGTTACGCTTATTTGACATGTCTTTTGTCATTACCTTAACCCTTAATCAATCTCATCAATCTCAATTTCAGAAATCTCATTTCAAAAATAAAAAGTTGACAATTGAAGTGAAATTTTAAAATCTTAACTGAAAAAATTAAATCAAGAAAAAAAACGGAATGCCGAACACTTGCTGCCTGTGCCGGACAACGCGCCAAAGCGAGGTATGTATGTTCCGAGTGAACATATGGGTGCGGAAGTTGGAACTTGAAGAACGACTGATGGAAAATGTGATCGAATTGATGGGACAGAGCCATTTCGCCATTGAAGAGAGGCCTTGCGTGCTCTCAATGGACGAAATGAAAATAGCTTCGTGCTATGAATTCGATCCATTAGAACAAGTAATTCGAAATGATGCTTAAACTGCCCAAAGTGCAATCACGGGTTAAAGCAAGCAAATGTAGCAAAGCATACGTCCAATATTGATTTCACTTAGTTTAATACACTTTGATGTGGCCTTGAATGCAATTAATCACTCGATTTTATTACTATTTTGTTACACTTTTTCATTGCCGTCGTTGTTGTTTTCTAGTACCTTATCACAGAAAATTCGGCCGTGGCTCGACCTCAGGTTTGATCGTCGCCAGCAGCTGTCAAATTAGCTAGAAATTGTAAAATTGAAAAGCTTTCAACCCATGGACCTAAGCTTTAGATCTCTTCCATTCATGTACATACATACATATGTATCTAAAATCACAACACGGATTCTAGTAATCGATCTGTCTTGGCACTTGGGGACTTAAAAAACAAACAAACAAAAAAGAAAAGCAAAGTAACCGTGTTGTAATAGTCAACAATCAAAAGTTTTCACCATGTCAATGACAACAGTCTCACAGAAAAGATCGCATCTAAACATTTGGCTTAACCCTTTCCGGAAATTTGTACTATATATCGTACAATTTTTTCTAAGATTTTTTATTTGAAAGCGAACATACGTGTTATGGAACGGCTTTTTAATTCTTATTAAGTAGGCTGTGTTGTATCATTCTGTTTAAAAACATAAATCATAACACAGTAAAAATATAATTAAAAATATAATTACAGTATAAGTGAGTTTTGTAAGCACCTCTTTGCAAGAATTTAAAAAGCCAGGAAGTGACGGTGCTTCTGCGTAGGAATTTTAAAATATGTAATACTTTTTGGTAGCAAAAAGCTAAACAATTTTAAAGTTTGAATCCCAGTTGATTTATAGAACTTACTAAATTTAACATTTTTTGCGTCTAAATATTTTTCCCGAGTCTTTAAAAAAATTGTACAATATATCGTACAAATGACCGCAAAGTTTGCAAAGCTTTGTACGATATATCGTACAAATTAAAGGCAAAGGTTGCAAGTTATGTTTTAATTTTTTTTTTAAGTTATGGGTATGGTAATAGAATTTTGCGTTTGCATGCCTGCCACGCCCATCTGTAAACCACGTGACTAATAAAATTCGACTATTCGGCAATTTTCGATTAAAAATAATAATTAATAGACGAGTTTGTGTTTTACTGGGCAGACACAGATTATGTAAAGTTAGACATGCGTACTTGCCACTCCCACTAAGATAATAAGAATCGGCTATATTCAGCTATATTCAACAAGAACGGTTATATAAGGCCGAATATATGTGAATCAATTGTTTATACATATATAATTTATATAAGTTTCGATCAAAATGAAATCACGTTTTGATTTTTATTATAAATATAAAATATATAAATAAAAAATAAATATATAAAAAAACGAAACAAAAATGTGATGCATCTTTACTCCCTTGCGGACCATTGTACGATATATCGTACAAAATTGATTGAGCTGTAATTCTCAACCTAAATGATTTTTTTGATATTTTGTTGTATTTTATTGCTAAAATGTTCAATGCGAGCCAATATTTTGAAGGAAAATTTTGTATCTCAAGAAATGCGGAAATTTACCGGAAAGGGTTAAGTTTCAATTATTCAAATTCTTCGCATTAGACGGTGGCAACCACTAAGCTTTGAATCCAGATTATGATGCTAGACACCACCATATACACCACCATATCTGGAATTAAAATTAGTAATTGCTCAAGTTTTCAAAATTTGTGTATTGCGCACAGTTAACCCTTTCGCTACAGGTTTTTACTGGGGAAAGTTAAAATTTTAAATTTTACGTCCTAGGCTTCTATGTGGTTATATTAGCAACATTCCATAAGACATTTTTTAATTTTTATACTCGGACCCTGTATTTAGAGTGTAAAACGTTCTTCTTTCACAGAGTGTACATTACAATTATTTGAAAAAATGTTTTATTTTTGAGAAATAGCTATTATTATAGGTTTCGACAGAATGCTTAATATGGGGTCCAATCTCCTGCATGGTCTATAATAGCGTGACATCTTTGGCGACAACTGGCAGCCAAAATTTCGGCATATTCCACGGAAGAAGACCTCTACGTTCTTATGAGAAATCGAATAAAACGTTTTGATGATTTTATATTCTTTTTTGATATCTTAGCTTTCATTATTGCCCAAACATTCTCTATGGGATTTGCATCTGGTGACTGTGAGGACCAATCCAAAGTTGCAATATCATGATCCTCTTTCCACTTAGTGCATAGTCTACTTTTGTGTTTCGGGTCGTTATCTTCTTGTAGTATCCAATCGGTGTTATTTTTCCAATATAATTTTTCAGCAGACTTCAATAAACAATCCTTGCACAATTTCAGCATTCTAACTGCATTTAAAGTTCCGGTGAAACACTTTAGAACGCCAAATCCTTGGGCCGAGAAGCATCCATACACATGAACCTTCTGGGATGCTTTTCAGTTCGTTGAATAAATTTTTCACATTTTTTCAATCAAACATGTCTAATTGGATTAAACAACACAAAAGTTGATTCATCTATAAATATTACTTTGGTCCAATCGCGATCGATATTTGTGTAAGCCCACTGAAGACGCTTTTCAATATGCTTTTTGGAAAGCAACGGTTTCGACAAAGTACCGCTACGTTTTATGCCTGATTGCTGAAGCCTGTCGCGAATCGTATTTAAGGATATCTCCAAGCCCTTCTCCGATAATATATTTTTGGCTTTTCTCAGACTGACCGTTGGGTTTCTTTCAAAAAGCCCAACGATGACTTTATCCTGTCGCTTGGAAGTGGTGGGTTTTCGGCCTCTTCCTGGTTCGTCGTCAATGTTTCCGGTTTCTGCATAACGTTCAGACCACCTCTTAACAAACGTGGAAGTGGTTTTGAGATATTTTGCAAATTTTTTAACTGACCATTTAGGCCCCTTAGGATACTTCGTCAAAAAGCTCGCTTCGAAACATTTCTTAAATAGCACAATCATTTTGGTTACACGTGTCGCAGCGGAAGGTACAAATAGAATTGATTAAATTTTATGCGTCGACAACCGCAACAATGCGCACTTATGTAGAAAACAGAACCGGTAAATGTTTACTTAAAAGTTAACCGAATAAGCGAATAACGTTTATTGTTGAACACACTGTAATTACTTAAACATAAAACTTTTTGCGCATAACGAAAATTTGAATATTTCTTCATTTACTTCAGCCAAAATTTAAAAAAAAGTATCTAAATTGAGAGAAAACGTCAAATTAAAAAGTTCTCTTATTCTTTCTGCTTCTTCTTCCTTTACTATGTCAAGATATACCATTAAAAAAAACGTGTATACTTCTCTTCTTTAAACTTAAATATTCAGTTTATTAATTTCGTATTTTTCCTAAAACTTCAAACTATTCTAAAGACCAACAAAAAAATGTATTCTTGCAACCATAGAGGATGCAGACATCCACAAAGTAGCACGTTGCCATATGGCAACAAAATAGCGAAAGAGTTAAGTGTTTACTGTTTTAGGCCACAAATGCGTATGTTTGAGAGAAACACTGTCGTAGGCAGCAAAAAATTCTGATCACATTATCACAAAGTGTAGACGAATGTTTATGTCAACAACTTAAATTCTCCAGAAGTTATGGGTTCATAAGTTTTAAATAAAAAAAACTGTCGAAAAAACTTAAAATTGTTTAAACTAAATTAAATATTAGAACAAAAACACGCATCAAAAGATCCGAAAGTGCACGTAAATGCCGCGAAAAGCTACACACCCTAATAGATTGATTTATAAAACCAATCGAAAGTGCCCTTGAATCAAACATAAATGATATTTTAGTTCTCTTTTGTTGTTCAATCGTTAGTAAAGTGATAAATATCTACGCCTTGGTTTTCATTAGACGAAAACATTGGATCATCCAATCTTTTGATAAACCAACACAACATCTCAATCCAAGTCCCCAAAAGATTACACTCACCCACCCATCCGCCTGTGCGGATTAAGAATGAATGAGTGAGAGCAAATGCAAATTTTCCATTCCACTCAGCAGTGTATTTTGAATCATGATCTTATTTGTTCAAAGTTATGCCAACAAATCAGGTTTGACGATGAGTTAGTAAAAAGTAAACAAACTTCCATACAGCACATATTAGATGCGGCAGCGTTCAGCAGCCTCAACAATTCGAGCGTAAGCGTCGCCGTCGTCTCACAGCCACAATTCTATATATTTTTATTTACATAAATTAGCCAAAAAAATATGAATAAAATTATTAATTGACTGCTCGTCGACTATGCGACGCAAACATTGCGCCTGATATTATAAATTCCAATTGCAGTCTTGCCGCCAAGTCAGTTATTCTTCAGCGGCACAGCAACAAAGTTAGCCACAAATCTCCAGTCAGTATTCGCTGTGACAGAAGAATCATGAAATTGCTGCTCGTTGTCGCGCTGCTCGTCGCAGCAATCAATGCCGAATCGTACATACCGAATTCACCGGATCCGGGTGAGTGCAGATGCAGTTTTTCATGTGAAGATTTAGCACTTTTGACATATAATCAATGTGTTTGAAATGCAGACAATCCCGGGCACTGCTACCACAAGGAGCTGAAATTGGCCATCAAGCAAGGCGAGACCCTAAACCCCACCAACGTTGAGCACTGCGGCGACTTGACGTGCCAGGAAGAGGGCCTCATACGCGTTGGCCAATGCTCACGAGTGCATGGAAATTGTCCGAACGCGAAATATGTGCCAAAGGACTATACCAAACCGTATCCCGAGTGCTGTGAACATTACAAGTGTCCCAAAAAGTGAAATAACAATATAACCGAAATAACAACATTCGAATCGATTGAATTGAAAAAAAATATTGGACTTTTAATTGCACAAGTTGGTTTAAGGCAACTGATTAAAATTTGGTGGCTTAGTTGAAGTTGACAAGTTGAAAAAGTCATTCAAATCATTACAATTGAACAAATATTGGATTTTAAATTGAAAAACTTGGTTTACTGCAACTGACAGCAAGCCAACTGATTGAAGTTTGGTCGGTTAATGCTTTCGACTGTAAAGTTTTTGCTAACCTCAAAATGTACATATTTGCGAGTTTTGTTTAGTCACCAAAAACTTATGTAAGAAGTGTACTTCAGCTCAAGCATCATTAGGGTTACAATTCGGATTGACTATTTCCTATTGTTTGTAGACAGTGAGATCATAAGCCAGAACCGAACCCGGCCACAAGTGTAAAATCTAAAACCCAGCTAACAACAAATTAAGACAACAACACTTAAACGAATAAATAAACAAACCACTCTCGCTCTCTTTGAGTGCAAATAATTTGCCTCGAAAGCTTCTAATCTGAATGAGCAATGCTAAACTGCTACGCAAAACAAAAACTAAACCATGTCTTCTCATTAATTGACGATGATTTTTTATCCAAACATTGCGCAATTAACTGTCGTCGCCGTTCAGACGAAAATTGGATTCGAATCTTTGCTCAAGCAACACCAACTAAAACAACACATACACCCACTCCCCCCAAAACATTTAGAATATATAATTCAAAATTTTTAAAAACTTGTTAAGATGCTCAAGAAGTCTTTGGATGCGCTAACGTTTTCAACGGGCCAATTTACGGCGCAGTTTACGGCCACCGCAGCTCAGCCAGAACGTCGCGAATCATCACTATTCAATCAACACCAAATTAAGGAAGCTTGGTCTGTCAATTTCACACATCCTTATTAGGTAATGGTTGTGTCCCAGTTGTTCGATGATGCATAAGTGATTTTGATTATAGAAAATTATTTGTATATACAAAAATTATGGCAAATTGAAATCTAGTTTAAAATTGAGATAAACAAGTCTTTTTCAACAAAGTACAAATATCTATCAAATAATATAAGTGAATGAATTGCCTGCGAAATGCTCCCACCGCGCCTTTCTGTGGATCTAAACAGAGCTGGTTGCAAGAAATTCGAACTTTGTTAATTCGTAAGCACGAAACATTTTAGCTCACGAGCCAGCAAGCAAGTATTTCCCTATTGATGCGATTGATGCGGCTTGCGTTGGTTTTGAAAGAATGCAAAACTTCGGAAACAGGGTTTTGAAGGAAGATTTCATGAACAGCTGATAGAACTCGCCAATACCATTTCGGGACAATGTCAGCATTGATTCAGTAGGGAAGACAAGAATAACAACGCTTTTGTCTACTTAGCCAGAACATTCAGAGCACCTTTTTTATTGCTAAATTATATTTTTTTATAACAATATCATCCAATTGTACAGACAACCGTCGTCTTTTAGCACTTGCCACAGCAGGCCGGAAATTCTGAATGAGCTGTGTTCAGGTTTGCACAATTCACCTCAATATCCGCACATCTAAACAAACAAACAAACAGCAAATAAATAAATATATCTGTATGTCTGCACAAGACATCATCATCCTTACTTCTCAATTTGGGTTATGTAGGAGGCCGGGCAGAAGGCGCGCTGCACACAAACGCCGTTCGTCCTGCCGGCGTAGTCAACGTACACCTGACCCTCCAGACTGCCCGGGAAGTTACGCAAGAACTCCATATGTCCATCGAGGGCAGTGTAGCCGCAAGCTTGTGGCGACGCTAAATGCCAGCAACACAAATTATTAAACGATTTGTTAGATTTCGAGGACTACACAAAAACACTCACTTGCACTGCACGACTTAAAGTCGACCAGCAGCAACGCCAACAGCAGCGCTGACAAAAAATTTAAAAATTTCATTTCACGAACTGGAAACTCCAATGACAACTGTCGAACACGTTATTCGACACACTAATTTTTCCGGTCATAAAACTGCTATTTTATAGCGGCCGTTTTTGAGTTAAAATGATTTGCCAGCTTGAGAACTTTATGTAAGTTTGTGTGACGAAAACTTAAGAGACGCCACAATTACATCAAACCAAGCCCATCGAACATTAATTTGTAATTATTGCACCCTACACAAAACAGCGGCATTCACGACTCGCACTCGTCGGTGCATTCAGTACTGCGAACTCACGCTGATTTATTATTGGAAGACGTGTAGAAAATACGTAAGTAAGTAAGTGCAGGAAATACATGCTCGAAGCAATTATCGCCTCATCACCCCGGATCAGTCCCCGCTGGACGGTTGTAGCGCGCTCTGGTCGCCGGCACGACCGCCGATGTTCGTTCATTTAGTCTCCCATCTAAACAGTGAACGGCAAACGGTAAACACAGGCCGACCAGTGCCGCCTATCTGCCGCATCTGACGTACTAAATTATTGTATTATTTTTAGTATGTGTCGAGCAAGATCCGGTAAGCGAGCGCGCTCGACGATTGAATGCTGAAGCATCTGCGCCGGTGCTGATACGTGCTCGACGGCAATCAAGTGGTGACTTAATTAGGCCCACAATTGTAGTGAATACAATTTATTGCTTCCAACTTAATGCACAAATTGTTGATGTGCAAAAAATATTTTTGTTATTAAATCAACAAAACGGCCGATGTCATTCATTTAGTTAATTTAACACAGGCAATTCTTTTATTAGAGTAAATCGTTGTTCAATACATAAATATTTAATACAATAACAACAACAACAAATCTATGAGAATGCTGATAATACAATTTGTGATTTAGGACTAGGAATAGCATTGGATTTAAATGATGTTGTTGTCAGTTCGGCACACCAGTTCCGGGCAGCACTCAGGAAAGGCGCGACGCATATCCGACCATATTGAGCAGGTACCATTGGGCATCAAATTGTGGCGGCCGCAACTGTAAAATACAGCAAGTAACAGCAAAAATATACGTCAGTTCTCAACGAATTATTTATAATGTAGTGTTATGTAATGTCAATCTGAATGGTTTATTGTGCCCATGGGATCATCTGGTGTTTTAAACCTAATTCCCAGAATTTTAAAAATAACGTAAACCCAGAAGTGAGACTGTCAGGCTTACTACTGTGTACAAAGAATACCCGGAATTTGTTTATAATTCAAAAAATCTTTATTTATTCTTCCAAATCAATTTCATCGCCTTCAAAGTAGTCCCCCCCCCGATGCAATGCACTTATGCCAACGGACTTTCCAATCTTCGAAGCATGCCAAATAGTCACCTTCCGGTATGGCCTTCAATGCGCGCGGCGATTCACGTTGAATCTCTTCAATCGATTCAAAACGGTGTCCTCGAAGTGGTCTTTTGAGTTTGAGAATAGCCAGAAGTCACAAGGAGCTAAATCAGGCGAATACGGTGGCTGTGGAACGATATGAGTTGGCGAAATGCTCACGAAGAACCAATGCCGTGTGAGATGGTGCATTATCGTGATGCAAAAACCAAGAGTTGTCTCTCCATAAATCCGGCCTCTTTTTGCCGGCCTCGAATAGCTTCACGCAAACGACGCATAACGCTCAAGTAATATTCCTTGTTGACAGTTTGGCCCGGCGGAAGGAACTCATAATGCACAACACCACGATAATCGAAGAAATCGAATTCCGGGTATTCTTTGTACACAGTAGTATATGAGCTAAATTACTGAAAACATTTGTTTAAAAAGTACAAAAACTCTCTAAAATGTTAAATTTATAATTGCAATATAATTCTAACATTCCATTAGAGGATTACATAAAATAATGGACTCGAAAATCTTTTGGATTTACAGTGGTGTCTGGATATAGTGAACTAATTATTGCAAGGCCTGTTCACTGTATTGAGGTTGTTCACTATATCACGGTTAACATTTTTGGTCAAAAACTAGTTTATTTGCTCAAAATACACTTTTTGTTTTTTGCTTGAAAATTTTTTTCTATATTTAGAGGCTCGATGTCAAAAATTGGGTGTTCACTATATAGGGGGTTCACTATACCCAGACACGACTGTATCACGATTTGAAATCTTTAGTGAGACTGTGAGGCTCACTGTGAGGGAATTAGTGTTAACTGTACATTCTCAGGTATTGAATCAGACCTCTCTACCACATTTGCATTAGATCCTCTTCACCAAGACTGTGTCTACCACGTCAGCGTGTCAAAACTGTACGCCCCATTTGCATAAAAACTTTCACAGTTTGTTCACCCGTTTTCAAATTAAAAATCAGCAACAGATTAAGAGGTGTTATATACTATGACCAGTTATGTCTTTTTTGATCCTCCAAGTATTCATAAGGCAAGAAGTATCTCATCTATAGTCTTTGTGAAATCGATATTGGCAAAAAACACTTAAAAAATTATCCTAAGAAAAGAAGAAGGTAACACCACAGGAAGGAACAGTTGTTACCCCTGCTCCTAGTCTTTATTCTGATTGTAATTAGAAGGGAAAGGATTTTGAGGACCTAAAAACCTATCAAAAAGGCAAAATAAAATAGCAAAAAAGGCACGGAAAGGCACTAAAAACTGCCAAAAGGCAGAAAAAGGCACTAAAAACTGCCTAAAAAAACAACATGGGGCATTAAAAACTGTTAAAAAGGCAAAAACAGGCACTTAAAAATAAGAAAAAATACTAGAAAATCTAAAAAAAAAGGGGGAAACGGTATGTATTTTTTAATAATTTTGTTCATCTGATTGCAACATGCAATATTTATACCTCGTTTTTTGTAAAAGAAAAGGAACAACAAGGTTTTCAAAGTTTTAGGTTTGCGCTAACCGAACTTTTTGATTTTGGCATGTTTTTTTCTTTAAATTTTCCACTGCACAACCAAAAATAACGGCTTAGGAATGATCAAATCAATGTAAAAACATCGATAAGTTAACGAAATTGCAATGTGGCTACTTAATTTTTTTTTAGTTTCAAGGTATTTTTGCGAAACAAAAGGGGGAAATTTTAAAAACGAAAGAAAAATAAAAAGGCGCTCGACAAATCTTGAAAAAGGCCTTTTTTTGGAATTTATAGGAAAAAAAGGCACTAAAAAAGGCATTTATGGGTGAAAAAGGCAAACTGCCTTTTTAAAGCAAAAAAAGGCAAAATAAAAGTGGTATATGTCTAATCAGGAGGACCTAATTCGTGCTCATTTTCAATCAGAAATGCTCTATCTAGCAGCAAACAAAAAAGGGAATTTTCACAAAATCCTTTCCCTGGTAATTAGACTTTGTTTTTGGCATTCTAAAACGAGTAAAGAATGTTGTACCCTCACAGAACCTATCGCAAGCGCAAAACTATCCGCCTACTACGAAAATCGTGAATTGAAGTAATTAAAGTTCTTGTTTAAGGTGTAACCTGATTTGAAACACCAGCTCGAACCAGTTCTAGAGAATGCAGAGGAAACGCATAAAATATCATCACTGTTACCTATGCCAATTATTTCCATTTGGTTCACCAATCTAAAATAACACTCATGATTCTACAGTCCCTTCTTTCTAGTCACGCAAGATTAATGACAAGCGACTCACTACTGAAAGTACTTTGTTGGTAGTGGCTATGTTTGAGTTTAGCTTACAGCTCTGCACAAATAGGAACGAAAATCATTACTGAAGAAGCTCTGGAGAGAGCATCTAGGTAAAAAAAATTTTTGTCAAAAACATTGCACTCAAGAATCATACAATTGGTGCAGAAATATTGTAGTATCTTGGTCACGGAGTCATAAACTTCTGAACAACTGAAGAGTAAAAAAGAGCAAAGTCAGCCATCGATCTCGTTCATTACTACAAACTTGCAATGCTCATGAATAAATTGTATTCCGTGTGATGCTCATGGGTTCATTTAGACCAAACTCCAATTGTAAGGTGACCAATTTTTTCCTCAGTCTCAATAGGATTTCTTAAGTTCCAGTGACAAGACGACCGAGTCCCAGCATCCCTTATTAAGTCTCCTCTAGTCAAAGTTGTTTCTCAATTCTATGTTGTATCACAATTCCCAACTATGTATATATCACTTGCTTCAAACTATTTCGGAACCACACAAATTTTGATAAGTTTCTGTAGTGATGCTCGTTACTTCACAACATTTGTACATTCACAAGAATTTGAATTCAATACTCACAACTGAATTTCGAGCACGTAATCTGGACGACAATAGATCGATTCGCAGCGTCCGTCACGGTTTATCGGCTTGTAGGACTGATTCTTTGGTATGGGTTGGTTCAGCTCCTCGTAGTAACACTGGCCGGGATAATCTGCGCAAACAGTCACTTAGCATTGAACTTAGAACTTTGTGGAAAAACCATTTCACCTGGATGCACGGCATTGCCGCGATAACGCAAATCGCACCAGGCGCCTTGGCTGCCTAGAATAGCCATCAGCCCGAACATCATCCATGTTGTATGTTGCATGTTTGTGCGCGATTTGTTGTTATAAAAATGTATTTTTTAGTTCTTGACTGACGAAAAGCGTATACAAAATTAAAAACACTTCGTGTGGCACCGTTGCTGCGGTTTTTTGCGACTGAATAATTTACAATTAATTGTTGTTGCTTTTATATAAAATTAATTACACGAGCTTATTGTATCAGCGCACAAGTAACCGCTCACACATTCGTTCGCTCAATTGTGTTGTCGCTCGTTGTGCTCTTTGCTGTGCTGTGTGTGTGTGTGTTCGCGTTGTTGGTGTTGTTGTTATTGTTGTAGCTTTTGATAGTTTAATTAATTAAGCCACAGTTCCAATATAGCCAGCCAGACCGAAAACTCAGTTGGCCAGACATACATACATCCATATACACTGTGAGAAAAATGCATAAACAATAAGTAGGAAAGTGAAAACCGACATTAACTGTAAATATTTTAAATATTGAAAAATATGTATATTTTGATTTTAACTACGTCAAATGCATTTCAGTTTTAGGAATATTCCGCCCGAAAACCCCCAACAAGGCATTGGCTTTTGAAATTAAATAATCAAAATGATAAGAATAACTTTGAACACAACTACAACGGATGTACAACAACTTCGACCGTACCGAGGTCGATTATGGCGATATTGAACTTAACGATGTTCAGATTTCACTATCAAGCAGTTACCCGTGCATTTCGTTCAGTGTAGCTGCTGTCAACTGTATTGCACACATTCAAGCAGTGCATACTTTGTATGAGTGCTAATTTTTATTATTGCTGTTTCTTTTTGTTGATCATTACTACTGATCCCACAACCTACAAACTGTCAAACAAGAGACGTCATTTAAATAGTTGGTAAATATGAAACGATTACCGCGAATTGTCAAAAGTAAATAAACCATCTGGCCATGACGTCTTAACCAGAATCATGAACCGGTTCGTGTGGTTCAAAAGCTATCCGCTATGCATATGGAATGCGAGTCCACATACTCATGAAGACAAACCAAATATACGTTCAGAGTCTTGGAATGCATTAAATAGTTTATGATAATAAAACATTTAAATATATTTATATATTTTAATGCAATAACCGAAAAGTCGCCTAACTTTTACGGTTGAATTATACAACTTAAAACAATTTCTATTCCATTGTGATATTATCTTTTGATTTCTAAATTATAGTTACAAACTCTTAACGAATTATATTTAACATCTTTATGAACCTAGTTTCTTGTATCGTATTTTTGGTTAAGGATCACCAGACCACTGACCACTATCGTTCCTCGTTCTACCGGTCCTTTCCCAAGTTGAATAATGGTGTTTGAAGTCTCACTTTCACATATTTGAATCCAATTAAATCCATTAAATAATCAAATCAATCACAGTTTTGTAAACTGTTTTCGATATCTTCAGAGTTTACTTTCAACAATTTCTAAATACGCATCGAATTTTATGTTCTTTGATCAAAGCTTTAGTCGAAGTTTTGGTTTTGGATGATCCGACATTTTGGAAAAATAGTTGAAGCGGAGTTAGATTGAGTAAAAACTCCTTTCTTGAGTATTCGATACAACGCTATTTAAAATGATTGGCTAACACAAAACCAAATATAAAGTGCTCATTGTAATTGGCTCGGAAAGTAAAATCCATCCTTAATAAATGCTTGTTTTCTAAAATAAACCCACTGCTCCAATTTCACGTTTCTAGTTTTAGTTGTTTGGACTGAACAATGATAAATCAGTCAGTCACTCAAGGCAAACAATGATATATACATACATATTATTACTTTAGATTAAAACAAAAAGAGCATCAGCGACCGGGACGACAGTACGATTTTAAATGGAGATAGAATTTAAGATTGAGAGGTCTTTAGATTTGAACATTTAAGACTCAGTTTTGCATTTTACGTTGTTTCGCTCAGGTCTGCATATTTTCGGTCAAGGCAGCCTATAAACATGCAAATTTACTTTGAACCGATTACTTTAAGCAGCTGTGGTAATTTTTCAGCAGCACCGACTGAACAGACAGAAGCAGTGCGTTTTTGCTTGCATTGAAGTCAGCCGAAGGTTTGGTGATACGCAATGCACACTCACGTGAAATTCAAAAGATAAATTAACTCTTGCTTTCTTTATCGCCGAGGTTTTGTTATTCAAATAGTTACTGTCACCATTACAACATTTGCGAAATCGTTAAAGTTCGCTGTGCCGCTTAAAGAATTTTAAAGTAACAACAATAGTGATATTTTTTTCAATCAAATTGTCCATTTATTGAAAAAATAACAACTTAAAACGGCTGGATTTTCTGTAAAACGCATATTCGCGATTTCATGACTTTATATCCCGTCTCCACCACCCCGCGTACTCATTCTTACTCTACTGATTCACTGCAACAAATTGAACTTAATTAATGTCGGCCAAGTCAGCGACGCACCCACACATATTCACATTCTCTCCTTTTTTTCTACACTTTTTAATAAAAACACTTAGTGACCGTAGATTTTTTTCAACTTTTTAGAGAACTGAATAAAATTGCAAAATCGATATATTACTGTGTTTACTTTAATGCAAAGCCAAGAACCCGCCTAAGAGTTTTCTGTTCTAGAAACAAGCGCAACCGACCACCAGTTGACAGTCAATCTTTATTTACTTTCTTCTTTTTCGAAATAGTAACAAAATTACATGTAAAACAAGGATCAGCTCACTTGGCTCAGAACACAAAATTGGCTTGCAAAGAATTATCGAAACAATGGTTAACTTCACCTGATGAAATCGAACTACAGCGTAGTCTGCGACAAAAACAGCTTTTATAAAATTTTTATTTATTTATTTTCTTCTGTAGAATGTTCTATAGTGCTCTCGGTAAAAAGAGAGAAGAACAAAATTTAGCACAGACACGAATGTGGAAAACAAATGTAATGTAAGGGCATCCCTAGTTTTGAGCCCAATTCCATTTGAAACCATATTTGCCACCCACAATTTTCGTAACAGATATTTGTGGAGGTTGAGCCCCAAAACCCCCCTTGCGTGCGCCACTAACGCTTCATAAGATTTTTGCAATTGGGTTAGTATGTTAACTGAAACCGTATGACACTATTTCGAACTGATGTAGCAACAGCTGTTTTGTTATAATTCTTTCATATTGTTATCGCAGATTTTTATCATTTCTCTATATTTGTTTATATACTTATATATGTACATACATATGTACGTCAATTTCGTTATTGTTTGAAACATCAAAATTTAATAATGTTCTCATTTCATTTACATGACTTTAGCCTTAAGGCGAGGTCAAAGATGGTTGCAACGTTTCGGTACTCGCAACATTTCGATGATAACAATCTGCGGGAACTAGTGAAGGAAAATTCAACATTAACAGTTGTAAAGTTAAGCGAAAAACACCAATCGACTAATTCAACCGTTCATTGGCACTTGAAATCTATTTGGAAAGTATCAAATCTGAGTCAGTGGTTTCTGCATAAGTCGAGAAATGAATTTGCTACAGTCTGAGCACATCTGCTCTACTTATCTAGATAAGCTGCAAAGACAACCTTTTCTCAACCTGATTGTTAAAGCTGCTGAAAAGTGGATTTTGTATGAAGACATTCAGCGATTGCATCTGCATCTCCAAAGCTAGTCTTAGCTCTAATGTGGCGGCAGTCATCCTGTTAATAGCACATCCTTCGAAAAGAAGGATTGTAAACAGCTTACACGGCATAAGCAAACTATTGAGGAATGAATACGTACTCCAGCCAAAAATAAAAGTGTCATTCATCATTATGATAAGACTCTTCGAAAACTGCAGCGTTTTGAATGGGAAATTATGACTCATTCACCTTATGACCCATCACACACCTCTTCAAAAGTCTGCTGAACGATTCGAATGGAATATTGTTGAATTCTGTACCACAAGTCCGAAGCTACCTGTACAGCTTTTCAATCAGAAACCGAAGCAATTCTATCAAAATAAAATTGAATAAATCAGAGACCTAAAATAATTACACAGTACAACAGTAAAAAAAACCCGCAGAGTTTCTCAACTATTCCTTATATTTTCGGAGTCGCTGATCACGAATATGTTATTATTTTTTTCGGGTCACCTCTAGTTTGGGTTTTACAGGGTCTTGAAGTTACAAGCTACACCCCAATTAAAAAAATTAATTTAAATGGTTGAACTTATCCTAGTCTAACAATATTGGTATCAAAAGAAAGAGAATTATGTCTCCAACTCAAATCAATACATTTTTTTGTAATTATCCTGGCGAAAGGATATAAAAATGTCCTTTTAAGAATGTATCCTTAATTATCCTGGAAGTTTTTCTACAAAAAAATTTGAAAAATATATATTATAAAACCCTTACCATGCACCAACACATTGTGAAATTTCATGTTAATCAGTTCATTGGTTCAGCTGAAAAAAATTGTTTAAGTTTATTTCAACTCAAAAACTTAAATTATTCCAAAATTTTTCACAGTGCAAACAATTTCAGCTCTTCACAAAACCCGACCAGTTTCTGAATTGTTCCTTATAATTCCGGAGCCGCTGATCACGAATATGTAATTTTTTTTTTTTGGGTCACCTCTAGTTTGGTTTTTACAAACCTTGAAAACGAATTTAAATTGTTGAACTCATCTTAGTCCAACAATATTAGTATCACCAAACAATTTCATAAATTACAAACATGTTTTAAACAGAGACCTAAAATAATTGCTATCCATATTTTTGGAAATAAAAAAATTGCCCTAATTTAAGAAATTTCTATAACTATTGTTTTATAATAATTATTCCCAATAAGAAATTTTTTAAGTGACCTGTAACTATTATCATGTAATAAATATTTTTGAGTTGCATAATAACTATTATAAGTAACAAATATATTTTCCGTTGTCGATAATTATTATTTTGGGATTTTTGTGTTTTACGTTGCTTCATAACTTTTATTTATTCCTTTTTTAATTTACGTTACCGATAACTATTATTTTGAGAATTTTTTTTTACGTTGCTTCATAACTTTTATTTGTGATTTTTTTCATTTACGTTGCCGATAACTATTATTTTGTAACAAAAATTTGTACATTAATTTACCACATTTTGGATATAAATTGATTTTGAATTGTTTTAAATTAACAAACGCAAATTAACTGCAGAAACCTAATTTCCACCAACAACTAAACAATAAAAAATCAATTCAAAATCAAAATGTGGTAGGGCAACGTAAAAAAAATTTCTTTCATAAAAGTTATGAAGCAACGTAAAAAAATGTTCTTTCAAATAATAGTAATCGGCAACGTAAATAACAAAAAATCATAAATAAAAGTTATGAAGCAACGTAAAAAAAATGTAAATAAATAAATAAATAAATAAAATAATAGTTATCGGTAACATAAATAAAAAAGTCATAAATAAAAGTTATGAACCAACGTAAACAAAAAAATCTCAAAATAATAATTATCGAGAACGAAAAAAAAATTTGTTTCTCATAATAGTTATTACGCAACGTAAAAATTAATTGTCGCAAATAATAACACTGTACAACAGCATTTCTGCAACAGAGTAACGACCGTATATTTCTGAAAGAGGACGTCATACTGATCATTTTTGCCGAACAAAGTAATAGTCCAGCACGTCTGAGTTTTTTGTAATTTGCACATAAAGGTTAAAGGGGTCCCTATAGGCTTTTATACGGAAAGTATAAAGACTTGAAGAGCTAGAGCTTTGATGTCTAAGACAAAGTTGTTTGCATTGGAAGTGTGAATATTTTTGTGTACACATGAACCCCCTTCCCCTTTCCTTACCCCCCTTTTTCATGTTTTTCGGAAAAAATGTTCATAAAAAGCTTGTATTGAGTAAAATATTAAAAAACACCATATTGTCTTTTGGGAAAATATTCCCCATTAAAAAATAGGGGCGTCTTCAAACACCAAAACTTTCTCAAAACTTCCCCCAAAAAAATAAAAAGCCTTAAACACGAAACCTTATTAAATACTTTTTTCATAAATTGCTAGCTCTGCTTGAGTTGATGAGAAAAATGTTGAATATTAAAAAAAAAATATTTCCCATTGAAAAATAGTTCAGGTGGTCTCCAAACAATTAAACCCTAAGAAGTCTCCTCTTAATAAAAGAAACAATTTTTATGATTTAAAAAAAGACATAAATTCGTATTGCTTTTCATCATATCAATGTAAAAATTTCTCTTAAGCCGCATATATATGTTTCACTCCAGGGGCGAAGCCAAGGGGTGTTTTCGATGTCAAAACCCCTAAAGCCTATAAACATTCAATATTTTCAATCATTATGCATGTTATGTACGTTGCCACATGAGCAAAAAGGTCTTTTTACCTTTAAACATTTAAGAAAATAATAACAGCAAATTTTTTTTACAAACCCAATTTTTTTAATTGTCCCCTTCAGGCTCAATACAACAATTTACACGATTTTGCGACTTTGGAAATACTTAAAAAAAGTTTTCTGATAAGGAGACAAAACTTAATATTGGATGTTTGTTAGATGCATATTTTTGTACCGATAACACAAACATACTTTCACTTTAGACGGAATAACTTCAATTCCATTGAACCAAATTTCATGAAATTTTGACTTAAAATCGGGAAAATATGTTAATTTCCAAGTTCTGGCTTCGCCCCTGCTTCACTCATACCTTGATTTTTGCGAAGAAAATCTTGGGGCTGTTTCTGATGAGCACGGTGAAAAGTTTTACCAACAAATGAAGCTACTTGAAGAATGTAGCAATTCTCGCTGAGTACGTTTGGAATTTGAATCGCAATATTGACCCATCTGAGCATTACTGTAAAGCGTCTTTTTGAAATCATAAAAATTTTTTTTTTTATTAAGAGGGGACTTCTTGTTTGGAGACCACCTGAACTATTTTTCAATGGGAAATATTTATTTTTTAATATTCAACATTTTTCTCATCAACTCAAGTAGAGCTAGCAATTTATGAAAAAAGTATTTAATGAAGGTTTCGTGTTTAAGGCTTTTTATTTTTTTGGGGGAAGATATGAGAAAGTTTTGGTGTTTGAAGACCCCCCCCCCCTATTTTTTAATGGGGAATATTTTCCCAAAAGACAATATGGTGTTTTTTTTAATATTTTACTCAATACAAGCTTTTTATGAACATTTTTTCCGAAAAACATGAAAAAGGGGGGTAAGGAAAGGGGAAGGGGGGTTCATGTGTACACAAAAATATTCACACTTTCAATGCAAACAACTTTGTCTTAGACATCAAAGCTCTAGCTCTTCAAGTTTTTATACTTTCCGTGTAAAAGTCTATAGGGACCCCTTTAACCTTTATGTGCAAATTACAAAAAACTCAGACGTGCTGGACTATTACTTTGTTCGGCAAAAATGATCAGTATGACGTCATCTTTCAGAAATATACGGTCGTTACTCTGTTGCACACAAAAAGTTTAAAATTGTTGTACTGTGTAATTACAATCAACAAATAAAATTTATGTTGCATTTGTAATGAATCCCTCTGGGTTGGGCGCCATCTATGTAATGGACCCTTCCAAAAGGACCTGCTGGTATTTAATGTAGTGCAATGCCGAGCGGGTGTGCATGCTAGCTGGGTACCAGGTCTAAGCTCTTCGGGTTGTGGGGGGGTTCTTGCTCGAGCACCTACCGCTACCTACCAACAATACACAAAGTTATTCATGCACGTGGGTTTTTCTTACTAGAAAACACCCGTAAAAGAAGAAGATGATATTCTCACACCGCGGACAATTCTACCTATCAACCGGCCATGCAACTTGACGTACGGACAATCGGACGGACAATACCACTTACGAACCTACTCGTCCACCCCGCAGGTGTAGAGTATAAGTTCACGCAAGCAGCAGTGAAGCGACAACACCGAGGTGGCAACAACCAGAGGGGGACCTAAGGTGGTCAATGGCCCCCGGCTCTCCCCTTCCCAACCTTAGCGAGAGCGTTTCCGTCTCTCCCGACCCATCCATTTGGCGACGACGCTGATCACATTGAATATCTACTTACATTTTACAAAAGGGAAATTAAGGTTACTAATATAATAATTCAACCATCGCAGATGGTATGGGATACCGCACAAGGGGGGGGGTTCTCGTCCGTCCCCTTTTCAAAAAAAAGACGTGATTCGCCGCGGCAGTGCGTCGGCAATCGAGCCGCTGTGGTGGCGGTAGCCCGAACGCTGCTGCTGCTGGCACCGCGCGTGGTGGCCAGGATGAGACTGCTCGAGCGCGTGCTGGTGTGGCCAAGCTGATGCTCACGTGGCGGCTGCTGCTGGCACCGCGCGTGGTGGCTAGGAGGAAACTGCTCGAGCGCGTGCTGGTGTGGCCAAGCTGGTGCTCACGTGGCGGCTGCTGCTGGCACCGCGCGTGGTGGCTAGGAGGAAACTCGGCCTCGAGCGCGTGCTGGTGTGGTCAAGCTGGTGCTCACGTGGCGGCTGCTGCTGGCACCGCGCGTGGTGGCCAGGATGAGACTGCTCGAGCGCGTGCTGGTGTGGCCAAGCTGATGCTCACGTGGCTGGCTGCTGCTGCTGGCACCGCGCGTGGTGGCTAGGATGAAACTGCTCGAGCGCGTGCTGGTGTGGCCAAGCTGGTGCTCACGTGGCGGCTGCTGCTGGCACCGCGCGTGGTGGCTAGGAGGAAACTGCTCGAGCGCGTGCTGGTGTGGCCAAGCTGGTGCTCACGTGGCTGGCTGGCTGCTGGCACCGCGCGTGGTGGCTAGGAGGAACCTCCTTGAGCGCGTGCTGGTGCTCACGTGGCGGCTGCTGCTGCTGGCACCGCGCGTGGTGGCTAGGATGACACTCCTTGAGCGCGTGCTGGTGTGGCCAAGCTGGTGCTCACGTGGCGGCTGCTGCTGGCACCGCCTCGTTCTCTAGCTCGTCACCGTCTGCCTTGTTCACTAGCTCGTCACCGACTCTGCCTCGTTCACTAGCTCGTCACCGACTGCCTCGTTCACTAGCTCGTCCCCGACTGCCTCTTTTCGTTCCTGTCCATCCGTCCCTTCCGCAGTTCGTTTGTTACAGTTCAGTGGTTGCCACGTCAGCAGTTCGCCAGCTTTGTGTTCGTCTATTACTAGCCTAGAGTGCACGCAGGGTTGCATTTTATAATCTTTTACATTACACCCAGGGCAACCATCACAAAGCAGGTTCAAAATTTAAGTTTTACTTAAAATTTGAATCTGAAAAATGGGTGCAATTTTACGAAAAGGTTTTATAGCGGTTGCATATCCTTGGCGTGATATGTTCCTAATAGCTTCCCTGAATCATCTTCAAGCACATAATATGCCGTACCTACTCGACTTCGAACCCGCGCCTTGAGAAAAGTATGCGCTAATTTGCTGTTAAAATTGCTAGCTTGTTTACTAAGGGCAAAATTCCTCCTTAGCACTACTTGTCCTGGCTTGTAGCTAATTGGCCTAGAGCGCAAGTTGTATGTTTTGACATTTGTATTGTACGATTTCTGAATGTTGGTGCGCACAGTATCTCGAATGAGCGGCAGCATGGCGAGCCGATGTTCTTGATTCTGTATACACCCTTCTTCGATCATGTTAATGTTCCTCAAAAGCTCATAATTATCCCCATGCGTAACCATGTGCTGTCCAAAGACAGTAAAATACGGACTTTTGGATGTGGACTGATGAGTCGAGTTGCGCAACGCGCAGTTGACGCTGCTTAAGTGAACATCCCATTCGCGCTGATCTTCTTTTATGTACGCTCGAAGGGCAGCATTAATTGAGCGATTAACTCTTTCGGAACTGTTGCTTTGCGGTGAATACACAGCGGTGCATACATGTTTTATACCGCACTTGGTTAGAAACGATTTGAATTCCCCGGATTTGAATTGGCTACCATTATCGCTCACGAGACACTCTGGCACACCAAAAACGTCAAATACATGCTCTTTGAGAAAGTTTATTATAGGTGTTGAACTAAATTTCTTTAAGGGGCAAAGGAAGGTAAATTTAGACAACTGGTCTAAGACGATTAAAATGCCAATATGTCCATTTTTCGACCGGGGAAACGGGCCGATTAAGTCAACGTACAGTCGTTGAAAAATCCTTTCCGTTGGTACGAAATTTCCCATGGGTGGTCTTATGACTTTTGTCGGATGTTTAGTAGACTTACATATTACGCATTTGGAAACATACTCGCGTACAGATAACGAAAGTCCTGGCCAGAAAAGGAACCGCCTAATTCTATCGACAGTTTTGGCTATGCCGCCGTGGGCCCCTACCGGTACGTCATGAGCGTCGTGAATCACTTTTTCCTGTAAGGCTTTCGGTACGACTAGCTTCCATGTCGACTCTTGTTGTTCGATATCGCCTGAATAAGGTTCCGTCCGGTGGTATATGAAATTCTCACGAACTTGCAAATCAGGATACTTGTCCGAATTGGCTAAAATTTTCTCCCGCAACTCTACATAGTCTGAGTCATTAAAATTGGGTGATGCGAGATCGATATCTGGTACATAGTCAACTTGCAGCGCAGCTACATTTTCTGAACTGTCGGAGCACGCACGAGAGAGAGCGTCCGGAACCACGTTAGCACTACCCTTACGATGTTCAATTGTAAATTTGAAACCTTGTAACTTAAGTGCCCAGCGCGCTAGCCGTCCGTTAAGGTCTGATTGTTGCATAAGCCAACGAAGACTAGCGTGGTCAGTGATGATTTTAAATTCCTGCCCTTCTACATAAGGCCGGAACTTTTTGACTGCCAGCACTGCTGCCAAACACTCCTGCTCAGTCACGGAATAGTTGCGCTGTGCTTTGTTCAGCTTCTGCGACATATAAGCCACAGGGACTTCAATGTTTTCTTCATTTAGCTGGGCTAACACTGCCCCTACTCCATGCTGACTTGCATCACATTGAATGATGAACGCTTTTGTAAAATCGGGGTTTGCTAAGAAGGGTGCTGATGTCAACCGCTCCTTCAGTTCGTTAAATGCTGTCTGTGCCTCCTCAGACCAGTCAAAAGACCTAGATTTTTTTAGTAATTCTGTTAGCGGATGTGTCAAATCGCAAAGTTCGCAATAAAGCGCCGGTACCACCCTGCCATGCCCAAAAATCTTCGGAGTTGGCGTACCGTTTTAGGTGGTGGGTAATCCACAATGGCGGAAACCTTATCAGGGTCAGTCTGTAGAGTACCGTTACCAACTACATAGCCTAAATAGCTAACTTGCTTTAAACAGAATTTACTCTTGGCTATATTAATCGTCAGGCCGGCTTTTTGTATATGGTAAGCCACTTCCTGCAACAGCTGAATATGCGAAGAGAAATTTTCCGACACTAGCAAAAGATCATCCAGATATACGAATACGCGCTCTTTCAAATTATAAGGGATCACTTTATCCATTAACCGACACATTGTTTGTGGAGCGTTGCACAGGCCAAATGGCATTACCTTATACTGGTAAAGAGGCCGGTTTGGCACTGTGAACGCCGTTTTCTCACGAGAGCTCGCCTCCAATGGAATTTGCCAGAAGGCGTCTTTCAAGTCCAAGCTTGAGATAAATTCTGCGCGAGGAAGTCGGCTTAGGATTCCCTCAATGTGTGGCAGGGGATACGCGTCCTTCACCGTTACGGAATTAACTTTACGGCTGTCTAAACAAAGCCTCACTTTTCCTGGCTTCCTCACTAACACAACCGGTGAAGACCAGGCGCTAGGTGACTCTTCGATTACGCCCATCTGAATCATTCGGTCTATCTCCTGACCCACTAACTTTTCTACTGCTGGTGAAATGGGAAAGTGCCTCTGCTTGATCGGCTTCGCTGATCCCACGTCGATCACATGCTCCAGGAGCGAAGTTTTCCCGAGGCCATTCTCTTCGTAAGATGGAAAGTAACTGATGGCTGCGTTTAGCTTTCGCCTTTGCTCCGGTGTCAGGTTATGTGAATTTGACTCTTGATCTTCGACGTTAACCTCCCCGATAATGTGAGTTGCTAACTTAAACAACCTCCAAAAATTTACTCCTAGATAAACGTTTTGAGACAACGTCGGAATAACATAAAACTCCACCGGTTTTGTGTCGTTCTGATAAGATACTTCTAATTCAACAACCCCTACAACTTCCTGTGCCGCCCCGTCTGCGGTGCGAGCTTGCAGTTTAAGCGGTTTAAGGCCTAGATCGTGCTTGCGCTGGAGTATACTTTGAGCCAGCTCTCCTCCTATACAACTAATCGTTGCCCCCGAGTCGAGCAAGCCTAACATAGAAGTGTTCAGTAGCCTAATTGAGGCGTACGGCCTAACGTCACCAGGTCTGCATAAAATAGAAGATATTAGGTCGATGCGCTTGAACTTCATCCTTCGCCAATACTCACTTGCGCGTAAAGCCGAGCGAGAGTCAGATTGGTTAAAAATTTGCCTACGCCGAGTGTTATATTCTTCCAACCGTTGGTGGAATGGTTTAATAGGGTGTAATTTAGTAAGTCCCGGGGTATCAAAAGAAAACTGAGGTTTGCAAATGGCTATTGGTTCTGTCGTCGATTTGACATTTGTTGTGGGGGCTTGCTGGTGTTGTTGCGAGCACCCCTCGGCGGGTTTCCCTGCTGGTTGCAATTGGGGCAATTGGGAAGGAAAAATGCTAGGAGACCGCATCCATAGCAGAATACGCGACGCAGTTTTACGCATTGCTTATAACGATGGCCTGCCTCCTCACAATTCCAGCATTTCATGTCACTAATTTCATTAACCGCATCCCTCTCAGCGAAGGATTCGCTGTCATTATCCCCAGAATTGGTCCCTACCTCGTCAATTTCGGAAATATACCTCCTAGTAGCGGTAGCAGTTTTTGCAGGAAAGATCTGAGTACCCTGCACATGTTCAAAGAAATTCTCATGCCTACGACAAGCACGACGTAAATCTGACAGAGTGCCGATGTTAAGGTGCAATAGCTCAAACCTGATTTCGGGTCGAAGATTGCGGATAACTGTTTCGATCAGCTCTTCTTCTGTCAAAGGGGAACTTAGTGCATCGCACAGTGTCATAATGGACTCTAAAAACTTTTCAAAGGTCTCATTAGCTTTTTGTTTGCGATTGCGTATCGATTCTTTGATATCGTAGTCAGACCGAAAATCTTTATATTGTCTACGTAATGCCTCACATATATCAAACCAGTCTAATCTGTGGGTAGTACGGTGATAACGCCAATACCAACTTTTAGCTTTTCCCTCAAATAGTATGTGCGCGTTTTGACATAGTGCACTAAAGTTACCGCGTAAGGATGAGACAGTCAAAGCATTGACTCGATAGATAAATTCGTCCACAGAAATACCTTCGATTGACCCATCAAATACGAGCTTCCAATCAGAAATGATTTTTGCAACAGAACTAAGGGGATGGTTAGTAGCTTCACCGGGCCTTTGCGGAGCGCGGGAGCTACCACTTTGCGCTGAACTACGCTGGATTCCCGACCGCGCGCGACTCTCATCACTATTCAGCCTAGCCTGGTTTAAGTTTCTACCAGAAAAGGGTTCCTGTTGAGGCCAATCCGGCTCAGCTAGGTTTTCCCGCGGGTTTCCCTCAGTATTCGATTGTACCCGATTAACATTTAATGCACGGAAATATTGCTCTAAGGAGTTGGTGACCAACTGCTCAACGGTGTTTTGGATTGCGCAGGTATTAGCTTCTTGCTGTCTTTGTATCGTGGTTTCTACAAGTTCTTGTAGGCGCGTCGAGTCCGAGTTAGAGTTTTGTCTTGTTGGGTTATTGGGTAGGTTCCAGGTTTTTGGACGTCTGCCCCGACGACGAGCACTGTTCATGGCCGGGTTAGCGGTTCCAAAAGAAGGTCGATTAAGAATTTCAGCTCCGGTTGTGTGTGAGCGTGTAACAGGGCCTTCGCCAACCTTTGTTGTTCGCGGAATAGCTCCAGATGGCATTTGTGGGTGTACTTCTGGCCGCGAGCCTTGTTCATTAAAGTCATTTATTGAGTGTGTGTCGATTACGCGACGACACAACGGACAGGTGTCATTGTCATGCAACCAGATTGAAATGCATGTGCGGTGGAACTCATGGTTGCACGGTGTAGTGGTGCAATTTGTTTCCGTAGTTGCTTCATCGCAAATAGAACACAAACCTCCTGGTGTAACCAGTTGAGGCAAATTTTCATCACTACGACGAACAGCCATGTTCAAAAGTTATTTTCTCCAACAGAATACGATAAAACGTCAAAATTACGATTTTCAAAAAATGTTTGTTGTACCTACAGAAAAATTTTTTTTTTTTTTTTTTTTTTTTTTTTTGAAAGAGTTCTAAATAAAAGGTCTAAATGTGATCAGGCGTCGTTGCCAAAGAGAGAAATGTTGTTGCCACTCTGCATTCACCTCACGAAGTGTACAGAGAAATTAATTTGGTGTCGAAGAGCGAGCTACTGCTATTATTTATGAGCTACGCAACTACCTTAAGTCGACTTTGTACTCATAAAAGGATAACAGCTTCAAAAGGAGAACATGGACTTTTAGGTATAAAATAATGGTAGAGTGTACCTTTAAGGACAGATACTTCAACTCTATTCCGAAATAAATAAAAGCCTAAAAGAACAATGTTCAGGAGAAAGTTCGTTACGATTTCTTCCGGTTGGTTAGCTGAACGTCTACAAAGCATTCACGACTAATTCCGACACCTTCCAAAACCGCAACCTTTTCAAAGAAAAGAAAATAAATTTGATTTGGGTGTCCCACAGTTTTGTGGGCCCCACGTTCACAAGGAAAACATGAACTTTTAGGTATAAAATAATGGTAGAGTGTACCTTTAATGACAGATACTTCAACCCTATTCCGAAAAAATTTAAGGCCTAAAAGTTCGTTACGATTTCTTCCGGTTGGTTAGCTGAACGTCTACAAAGCATTCACGACTAATTCCGACACCTTCCAAAAACGCAACCTTTTCAAAGAAACGAAAATAAATTTTAGTTGAGTATCCCACTTTTGTGGGCCCCACGTTGGGCGCCATTTATGTAATGGGTCCCTCTGGGTTGGGCGCCATCTATGTAATGGACCCTTCCAAAAGGACCTGCTGGTATTTAATGTAGTGCAATGCCGAGCGGGTGTGCATGCTAGCTGGGTACCAGGTCTAAGCTCTTCGGGTTGTGGGGGGGTTCTTGCTCGAGCACCTACCGCTACCTACCAACAATACACAAAGTTATTCATGCACGTGGGTTTTTCTTACTAGAAAACACCCGTAAAAGAAGAAGATGATATTCTCACACCGCGGACAATTCTACCTATCAACCGGCCATGCAACTTGACGTACGGACAATCGGACGGACAATACCACTTACGAACCTACTCGTCCACCCCGCAGGTGTAGAGTATAAGTTCACGCAAGCAGCAGTGAAGCGACAACACCGAGGTGGCAACAACCAGAGGGGGACCTAAGGTGGTCAATGGCCCCCGGCTCTCCCCTTCCCAACCTTAGCGAGAGCGTTTCCGTCTCTCCCGACCCATCCATTTGGCGACGACGCTGATCACATTGAATATCTACTTACATTTTACAAAAGGGAAATTAAGGTTACTAATATAATAATTCAACCATCGCAGATGGTATGGGATACCGCACAAGGGGGGGGGTTCTCGTCCGTCCCCTTTTCAAAAAAAAGACGTGATTCGCCGCGGCAGTGCGTCGGCAATCGAGCCGCTGTGGTGGCGGTAGCCCGAACGCTGCTGCTGCTGGCACCGCGCGTGGTGGCCAGGATGAGACTGCTCGAGCGCGTGCTGGTGTGGCCAAGCTGATGCTCACGTGGCGGCTGCTGCTGGCACCGCGCGTGGTGGCTAGGAGGAAACTGCTCGAGCGCGTGCTGGTGTGGCCAAGCTGGTGCTCACGTGGCGGCTGCTGCTGGCACCGCGCGTGGTGGCTAGGAGGAAACTCGGCCTCGAGCGCGTGCTGGTGTGGTCAAGCTGGTGCTCACGTGGCGGCTGCTGCTGGCACCGCGCGTGGTGGCCAGGATGAGACTGCTCGAGCGCGTGCTGGTGTGGCCAAGCTGATGCTCACGTGGCTGGCTGCTGCTGCTGGCACCGCGCGTGGTGGCTAGGATGAAACTGCTCGAGCGCGTGCTGGTGTGGCCAAGCTGGTGCTCACGTGGCGGCTGCTGCTGGCACCGCGCGTGGTGGCTAGGAGGAAACTGCTCGAGCGCGTGCTGGTGTGGCCAAGCTGGTGCTCACGTGGCTGGCTGGCTGCTGGCACCGCGCGTGGTGGCTAGGAGGAACCTCCTTGAGCGCGTGCTGGTGCTCACGTGGCGGCTGCTGCTGCTGGCACCGCGCGTGGTGGCTAGGATGACACTCCTTGAGCGCGTGCTGGTGTGGCCAAGCTGGTGCTCACGTGGCGGCTGCTGCTGGCACCGCCTCGTTCTCTAGCTCGTCACCGTCTGCCTTGTTCACTAGCTCGTCACCGACTCTGCCTCGTTCACTAGCTCGTCACCGACTGCCTCGTTCACTAGCTCGTCCCCGACTGCCTCTTTTCGTTCCTGTCCATCCGTCCCTTCCGCAGTTCGTTTGTTACAGTTCAGTGGTTGCCACGTCAGCAGTTCGCCAGCTTTGTGTTCGTCTATTACTAGCCTAGAGTGCACGCAGGGTTGCATTTTATAATCTTTTACATTACACCCAGGGCAACCATCACACATTGTAATACAGTGCAAGCTCGGTATTCGCGACTACCCATTATCGCGACGGCCCGGTTATCGCGACGGCTTAATTTTTAACATTGCAGGTTCTATAATCGCGACAGTTTACGAAAAACGAGGTTCTATTTTCGCGACTTTTATCTGTTTTTTTTTAATTTTATTACAATGTCTATAACCAAAAAAGGGAAATCCCCGCCTTTTGGTATATTAAGCTTTTTGGATTTTTAAGCCAACAGCACTATATGAACTACGTGATTCAGCTGTTATTTTAAAAAATTATTTGCGAAAAAAGCAACTCAAAATCTCCAACTTCTTTAAAAATGTTTAAAATGTAAATATATTAGTAAAAACAATTGTAATTTTAAAAATTACATACAATTTTTCAACAAAATTTTGGGTTCTGTTATCGCGAAAATTCGGTTTTCGCGACATGTCTGGTTTTTAATTAGTCGCGAAAATCGAGCTTGCACTGTAGTTACATTGCAATTATTTTCTTAAAAAACTTAAAATAGTTAAGTCCCTGGAATAAATATTTGTAAACAAGATGAATACAAGCACTGAATTATGCAATAATTCACATTTTCAATGAAATTTGTTTAAATCTCTTTCTACTACTTTAAACTTCAGCAAAAAGAAACCGCATTACCTATGCGATTACCTAATATTTTACTGGTAATATTTGTCTCTCTATCTGCAATCCTCAGGGCTTTTCAGTTTGTTTTTCACTTGGACCACACCTGCCAGAGCGATAGACTGTTCAACCACTTTCCACTTTCTGTGGAAGCTTTTGCTCCACTCCAGTCTGAGGTTGCAAGTAACGGATCCACAACTATTTCGTAGAATTCTTATCCCCCTCAATTTCCCATACAATACTAACACTTCATATGAGTAAATATCTACACAACGGAGTGAACTACTCACATTATAGCCAATAAATTTCCGACAACCTCTCTAACATCGCATTAAGTTGAGCACATTGAGTATACTAATTGCAGTGAAGCCAACGCATAATTATAATTAATATCGAAATGCAAGTGCCAACCCCAAAAGGACGAATTCCAAATTCACACGGTTCATACTCGAACCAACAGTAGTGAACGAACTACGTCAACATGAACGCGCCAACAACAACCACCATATTGCTGCACCTGCCCGCCATAATGCTCTACTACATCTGTCGCATTCTGCAAATTTATCGCTTCCGATTTGACCAGGAGACGCAGCGGCTGGTGCTGAGGCGACGCCACAAATGCCTGGACGTGTTCATCGCGATTCTGCAAGCCACCCTGCTCACGCGATTCGTCATGCAGGCGCTGACCAAGGAGCTAGTTGAACTGACGGTATTATTTATAATCAACTCAGATGCCAGAAGATTATACGCGATCCTGCCCAGCGCCCATTGCCAGTTGTTGGCCCTCTGCTACATAGTGAAAACGGGGATGGTCTACGGCAGCTACCGCATCTTCGCGACTCTGTGCAGCGCCGCGGAGGAAAAGTTCATAGTGCGGCTGATAAACGAGGCACTCGAGCTGCGCGTGCGGGTGCGGCGGCTCAGCGGTGCGGATCTGTCCATCCCCAGCTATTGGGTGCCGCTGCTCTGCGCCAAAATCTGCCTTTTGGTGTGGTATTACATCGGCTGCCGCAAGTTCCACAAAACCGACGTCTATACGCCGCTCTTCGAGCTCTGCTACTACGCATTCCAGTCGATGCAGTTTGTGCTCTTCGGTCTGCACAGGAACCTAAATGACTACACCGAACGATCGCTGCAAGCGGGTGGAAATTGTCGCGCCACGAAATGCACGCTGCAGCGCGTGACGCGTTTGTTGGATCGCCTGCGGGAGCTGCAGCGCCATCTGGTGCAACACTACGCCTGGTTCGCGCTGCTGATTTACTGGAGCAACGTAATTTGCTCGTTCAACATTTTCAACATGGCCAACACAATTGTGTCGCCGTTCTCCAGTCCGTGGGAGAAGCTTTTCCTGCTGTTCTATACGACGCTCGCGCCCGTCTTAGTGCCGTGGATAAATGTGATTTCCGTCGGCACGCTGAACGACTGTCTATGGGAAGAGGTGAAACGCACGCAGGATCTCTTTGTAATAGCCGCCCTGAGGATGCCGCACCGACGCCATTGCGCGCATTGCCGCAAAGCTGTGCGAATGGTAAATAGGAGTTTGTCACAACTACAATTGAGAACCTAATAAACAATCGCAAATATCGCATCATGTCTATATTTCCAGTTGGCCTTAGTAAGTTTCAAACAAAAGCTGCAGCCGCTGCATGTGTACTTCGTCCAAACAGTTAAAATAGACCGGAGTTTTGCCTTCGTCTTCATGGCGAACACGCTGCTGAGTGCACTCACCTATTTCCAATATTATTTGGCCAATACCGTTCAGATTGAACAAGAAACAGTTTACATTATCTGAAGCAATTAGCCGGCAATGCCTTCAACTATCAGTATTCAGTAAAGTATTCACTGTGAACTCAGCTGCCCGCTGTGAACTTTATTATATTGATTACAGTTTTATTTCATCTGTTCATATAATATCGGAGCCATCCTAATCATCTTCTCTATACTTATAATTGTTTGTTCTGACTGACTTACTGATTCATCATCGCCCAGCCCAAACCGCTGAAGCTACAAACATGAAATATAAACTGTAGGTACATCTTGAAAAATAAATAAACGCTAAGACTGGATTTTTTTAAATTCTGGGTCTAAAAGGGCAAAACATTTGTTAAGGGGGTCCTACCATGTAACACTTTCAAAAAATGCATTTTTTTTTTGTTGCATTTTTCTAAAGTTAATGTATCTAAAAATAAGATACAAAAAGGAATTTGCTGAATTCCGAAGGGAAAACAGGTTTTACGGCAAGTTTTATCACGCTTTCCACTGAGTTCTCGCAGCGCGCCGACATGACGCGTTTTTCTCAGAACCACTTTTTTCGAACTGGTACCCCACATTTCTAAGAAACCAGTGGACGGATTTTGATAATTTTAATAATAAAAAAATTGTTTTTATCTGCTTAAAAAACCGAAAAATTCAATTTTTTTTTTCATGATCCGCCATTTTGACAATTGTAAAGATAATTATGTGAATTATTACCGTACGATAGCGGCAAGTCTGCAGATTGTAAAAAACCTTTCCTTTTGTGTTTCAGACGAACAGTCTTTGCAAAATCGTGTGTACCATCAACCCACATACTTTTGGAAGGCCTTATTTCGCAGGGGTGCTGTGGATACAGCATAACACTTATTTCTTAAACTTCGATTTTTTTTTATACTAAAAGGACCAATAAAAATTAAAAAAAAAACCGCATTGGAAAATATTGAATACTTTTCCTTCTGCAAGATCCCAAAAAACGCCTCGAAAAACGGCGTTTACATGGTAGGACCCCCCTTAACCCTTTGCAGCACGGTGGTAAGACGTATATACCACCTAGAATACTACCATTTTTTTCAGTTTTCAAGTTCTTGTGACTCGACTTTTATGATTCTACATTGAAATGTACTGTATTTACATGTTCATGGTTCAAAATTTTTACTTTTTTATCGAATGTTGTTCATCAATTTGTCAATATCAATAAACAAATAGTAAAAATAGTCACTTTTTGCAAAGAAAATTCATTATATGGAAAAGTTTTCAACGGATTATCATGATAATTACTATTATTAGGTTTTAAATGTCGCTGATTAAAAATTCGTAATCAGATTTTCGAAATTCAAAATGGCGGATACAATATGGCGGACCGAATTAGTTACACTTATTTATATCTGTATGAAAAGTTTCACTAATTCTGTCGGCCATATTGGACCCGCCATTTTCAATTTCGAAAATCTGATATCAAATTCGTAATCAGCGACCCCGAAAACCCCCATATACAAATTTCCATATTGATATGAATAAGTTTTACTAATGTTGTCGGCCATATTGGATCCGCCATATTGGATTGCTGAATTTCAAAAATTTGATTACATATTCGTGATCAGCGACCCCGAAAACCCCCAGGGCGACTATTTTCATTGAAAAAAAGTTATCTGAAAAATGTATGCTTCAAAGGGTTAAGGTGTTATATGAAGAAACGCGATTTAATAAGTCTATTGATTTCAAATTTGGTTATAATAATTTTTTTATTTTTTCGAGAATGAAAATTTAACGGGGTCAACAATGGGTTATGGTGCGTATACGGGAAGACTACGAAAAAACCATGAACCAATAAGCCTATTGGCCTCAAAGTTTGTGAAAACACTTGAAATTAAAAATAATTTGACATGTGTTTCTCATTTTTTTTTAAATCAAAACTTAAAGAGGTGACCCAAGGGTTAAAAGTTTGTATGAAGAAACATGACTTTTTACGCCTTTTGACTTCAAACTTGGCGAAAGTACTTCAAATGTGACATAATTTGATACGTGTTTTTAATTTTTTCGAAAATCCAAATCTGATGGGGTCGACGACGGGTTAAAAGTTCAAAAAAGAGAAACAAGATTTTGTGGGCCTTTTCACTTCAAACTTAGTGAAAGCACTTAACATGCGAAATAATTCAATACGTGTTTTTCACGTTTTTTTAAATCAAAATCTGACGGGGTGAACTATGGGTTAAAAGATTGTATGGAAAAACAAGATTTTACGGGCCTTTTGACTTCAAACATGGTGAAAGTACTCTCGTCGAGAAAGAATTTGGTACGTGTTTTTTATTTTTTTTTAAATAAAAATCTGACGGAGTCAACGATGTGTTTAAAGTTTGTGCGAGGAAACATGATTTAATGCCAATTGACTTCAAATATGGTAACGGGATCAACAAAGGATTATAAAAACTTGATTTTTATTTAGTCATTTTTATTTAGGCTTTGCGTGCAAAGCCGCGGGCCCCTACTAGTCCTATATATACTTATATAATATATATAGTATTAATTTAAACTTTTTTTTGTCGGAGCTTATATTGGCCAAATTTGAGTTCTTCAGGAAATGTAATTTTTTATTCAGTTTCTTGTTATTCGAAAATCACTGAAAAAAAAACCTTATTCCAACACAAATAATGATTACAATGTATTGATCAAAGTTTGCAAATTAAATTTTTCTACTACGCTGTATGGCCCAAAGCAACACATTTCCAAGTCGTGTGAACAAATCTCACTTGAAAGATTGAAAAATGATTTATTCTAAGAATGACTCAAAGGGGATTTCGAGTTTATTTGGTAATCTGTTTTTATTAAATCCTCCTTTTTATTTATGGGAATTTTTAACTTTCTAACATTATTTTAAAAAAAAGTGGGTGGAGAGAGCTTAGTGTGTAGTGTAGATATAGACCAACATACACATTTCTCAAACAAATTTTATTAAGTCAGTTAGAAAAGAATTTGTTGCCAAATTTTATTTACTACACTATATTCTCTCACAGGGAAATTCTAAAGTAATTATACTTTTTAAAGTACTTATTCAAAAGTTACTATAAGTTAACCAAAAACACACAAACTGTGTTCCAAATTTTGTTGTACCTATCTCAAGTTATGTCAGTTTTGATGTCTGAAATACTTTCTTTGTGATAAGTGAAGTTGCAACCTTAAATGACCTAATTTGTATGTATTTATGTAATTATGTCTGTACAAAAAACTACCTCAGAAACGTGTCAGGTTCTTGAAGATTCACTTCGTTCTATCAAGTCCAGCAAACATTTGAGAGCAAAATAATGGCTATGAAAAAGGTTGAAAGAAAGTTGAAAGAGTTTTAACGCCATTTGAATAAGTGGTAGGGGTGTACATAGATTCAACCATTAAAATGCATCTGGCTATTTTTAATATAACGACTAGTCTTCAATACGTATAAACGAACATGATTTGAGCCATCGCAATTTTCGCCCCATTCATAGCCATTAGCGCCTGATTACCGCTAATGTTCGCTTCAAGGCTAAACATTAACCCTTTATTGGCCCAGAAAAGCTGGCGTCGCACATAAAACTGCATGAACCAACACATTGCGTAAAATGTGAACAGTCAACGAACACTCGCGCAACTCCGACATGAACGCGCAAAAATGAATCGGCAACTTGCTGCGCCAGCGCCTCAAAGCACTCTTCTACCTCTGTGGCAGTCTGCAAATTTATCGCTTCCGATTTGACGGTGAAGCGCAGCGGCTGGTGCTGAAGCGCCGCCACCGATCTCTGTGTCTGCTCATCGGGTTTCTGCGACTGGCCACGCTCACGTTGCTCATCGCCGTGTCGCACGGAATGCTGATTTCGATATCAGCGGAGTTGTTGTCCCCAGAGGACTGCACTTTTACATACAACTGCCCAGTGCCAAGGCACAGATGCTTTCTTCGTTATTAAATCCATTATGCCCCGAACACATAGACGACGGCAGCGACACGACTGCATCTGTCAAAATATAGAATCAGAACAATCGTATGGGAACCGAACACAGATGTCGCTGTCGCCAAGTTTAGCGCTTGTCTCTATTTCGTAGGCGACAAAACCAAAGCAATTTATATCCTTGCTTAAATTGGCCAAATGCATAATATTTGTTATTTTGGTAAATTGGAAAATCCAAGCGTCACAAAACATATGATTGTTTTGCTGTTGCTGTCGCCATCATTGCAATCACGTTGCCAACTACACCGCGACCATTGAAGTCGACGCCATCTTGCGGTCGCGTGGCCATGTCGCTGCCGTCGTCTATGTGTTCGTGGCATTATGCTGCATGGCAGCGTCCGAATAATCGTTGCCTGGTGCAACGCCGCCAAGGAAAAATTCATAGTGCGACTGGTAAACGAAACGCGACTCAGCGGCGAAGATCTATTCATTCCATACAACTTTACGTCGTTGCTATTCGTACAAATTTATCTGCAACTTTATTACAACTTTATTACACTTTGTGCAATTCCACCATTGAGCTGGGCATTTCCAAAATATTGAATATTGCTTTTCAAACCGTTTGGATGGATAATAGATTAGCGACGATCGTCGTAACGCGGTGCAGACTCTTCTGAGCGGGCTTGCTTATTTTCAACGTCGCATTGCTACTTGGGTGATGAAGAATTAAGAAACGGTCTGCGTTGAACAAAGAACTTTTGGAATGACATCTCGCGGAACAGTTCAAATAATTAAATAAAATATTCTGTACATAACCTAGAAACTACCATCTTAACTTAAAAACTTTTAGATACTTAAATATACAGTGCTTTTCGCTCAAAGCGAACTTCGAGGGACTGGGCAAAATGGTTCGTTTTAACCGAAAGTTCGCTTTAAAAGGGGTCCGTAATAAGCGAAAATATACAACGCGTACTTTTGAAATTGGTACGTTTTAGGCGGAAAATCGTTTTAAACGGGTTCGTTATAAACGAAAAGTACTGTATATAATATAGAACAAAGACGAATGCTAATCGGGTTTTTACAACATCCAAGGATTGCTTTCATTTTAGGAACAAGTTAAATTTAATAAGCGCATATTAAAAAGGGCCCATAACTTTTTTGCTCGATTGTTCAATATACTTCTATATTTAAATCCATTCGAAATGTTGACCGATTGTTCTTTGCCAAATTCATTCTATATGTATTTCACCACATGTCACATGTAGTACACAGCACATCCAGTTTATATATTTATGTTTTAGTAGGAAATTTGTTCCATTCCGCCCACTGTTCATGAAAAATGTTCAACAAATTTACATGTTTTCTGTGACGTCACACGACCGTGTAAATTTTTTCTGCCAAATTCGAATCGGATTTCGCCGATTCGAATTTGCATTTCATTGAATTTCTCAACCAAATGAGATGCGTATTTGAAATTCAATGATCTCGAACTTGAGCGCGGCCACTGAGCATTGCCTCATCGCCAAGAACGAGGTAATTTTGTTAGTCAATTCTGTTAGTCACACATATTGCCATTTGCATGTCAACGACTAGCAAATAATCAGCAACAACAACAACAAAGCATACTGCCGCGAGTGGATTTTCTTCTTTTCACTTTTAGAACATTTTACATTTAGTTGCTTGTCTATCGACGCATCGAGTGTAACGTTTCAATTAGTATCTGCGATAAGTGCGGAATTTGACTTTTATAACTGCTTAAATTTTCTCCAAATTAGAATCGTTGTAAAAAGTTCAACAAATAGTCAAATAATTTTCCAGTCGTTTGTCAGTCAATTTCAATAAATAATTGTTAAGACTTTGCCAAAAGATTTCTTCGGTGGATTTTTCGCTTTGGCATGCTTTCCGAAGCATTTGGATCAATATCAACGGCCAGAGGCATTTCTAATGGTTTTGTCTGTAACGGTACAGTGCGTATTTAAGGGTTAAAATAATCATGAAACGAAGAAAATGATCGCAAGTCTTCCAATTCAGGTCAAAACAAACGGCCGAACGAAAGTTCATATAGTATAAACTTTCAGTTGGCCTAATGGCTAATGACCTCACCTGAGCATAAATCTTAGTTTTTTTTTTTATTTTTACTAGATTTTAACAATTGTTGTACAGAAAGAACGTTAACCGTTATTGATAAAGTAGTGAGCTAACAAGTGTATAAATCAGTTATTACTTGTAAAAATTTTGTTGTTTTCTGGCTACGATTTTCAATCTCATAAATGAAGGTCACAGTTGTGAGTTGGTGAAATATTATAATACAAAAAGCAACAAATTTATAAGGGCAATTCATAATAAAAAAGAAACATGCCGGTATTTAACGGTATTCCGTATTAGCAGGAAAAATTTAAAACTAGATACAGTTGTTTTTTTTTGTATTTGTTATTGAACTAAAATTATTTTTGCTTAAAAATTTTATTTTTAGTATGTTATGAACATTTTTGGTGATTTTAAAAGAAATTTGTAATTTTCATTTGGCGAAGTTTTGTTTCTTTTTTTTTAGAAATTCTAGATTTGCCTACATTGTACTTCACTGCCAGTTGACGAAGTGACTTTCCTTGACTTAATTTGTTTAGAATTTGTTTCCATCGTTAAGATTGTACGTGTTTTCTTAACTATAGGTGCCATTGTTAATATTTGATTTAGTTTACATAGTTAGATTAAACTTTTATAATTTATAAAAAGCAGATAAAAATGAGTGTCCGGATATTTGAGGTAAATAAAAGGTGTGGTGTCCGGATTACAGAGTCAACAATCGAAAGCAATTGGGTGTCCGGATTACCGCGTATTACCGTATTAGCGAGTATCCGAATTATCGAGATTCTACTGTATTAACAACATTAACAACGTTAGGTTAGGTTTAAAGGTTTAAACAAGTTTATTAGTCCCTAGTGTTGACTTATATGAGATCATTCAAGTTGTGAAAGAAGGAAAATCCTAAAGCTTCCCACCTCCATCAGAACAGAGCCGGACAGTGACATAAACGGTATCCTCCTCTTCATTGAGGCACAGCTATAAACACTTCAAATCGCCACGACTTTACTTGTGTCCTGCCTGCTAAGAAAGAAAAATCGTCCATTTGGCGTAAGTGGTGCCTACTGTAATTGTGTACCACTCTATGCAATTTTGTGAATATTTTCTTACATAATACCGATACTCATACATGTTTAGCAATCATCGGTCTGACAGATTCCTTTCGATAAGATCGTTCTTGTCTATATGTCATAAGCAGGGAAAGGATTTTGTGGAAATTGCCTTTTTTGTTTGCTGCTAGATAGAGCATTTCTGATTGAAAATGAGCACGAATTAGGCCCTCCTGATTAGAAATATATCACTTTTATTTCACCCATAAATGCATTTTTTTAGTGCCTATTTTACCTATAAATGCCACAAAATGCCTTTTTCAAGATTTGTAGAGGGCCTTTTTATTTTTTCTTTCGTTTTTAATATTTTCCCCCTTTTGTTTCGCAAAAATACCTTGAAACTAAAAAAAAATTAAGTGGCAACATTGCAATTTCGTTAACTTATCGATGTTTTTACATTGATTTGATCATTCTTAAGCCGTTATTTTTTGTTGTGCAGTGGAAAATTTAAAGAAAAAAACATGCTAACATGTTAATATTTATGTACTATTATTGTTTTTTTGTTGTAACGAAAAACTAAACGAAAATAAGGCTTTTGCAAATTCGATTGAAAATGTTACTTCCCAATTACTTTCAAAAACGGGAAAAGTAACATGTATCGTTGTGAATTGTATAAATTTCATTTGGATTTCAACAAAAATTGATCTCAGCCAGATCTTCCAAGTCGTATAATTTTCAATATATGAAAATCATTAACTTGCTAAACACTTTAACAAACATGAAATTTGTTTTTTATATTACAGCCAGGTTTTCGTAAAAATAATTAAAATATTATTTTAATGTCCGACACACCTCAATCGTCAATAAAATGAAGTGTAACTCATTGCTTCGGTTGGCTAACGTCGACTTGCTGCTCGTCACAGTTTTCAGTCTAATAACAATGGATAATGCATTTTCAACGCAATACTACGGCAACGCCATACACACTGGTAATTTTCCATGAAATTGTGTGCCAAATGCGTAACATTTAAACACATTAAGTTTCTCCCATTTCGATTATAATTTCAATTGGGCTTCAGGATTGCCACAGCACTGTTATTTCGAGGACCTGGACTTGGCCGTGCCTCTAAATCAAACGGTGTGCCCAACAGACGTTGACTTCGTCTGTGCTGCAGTCACCTGCCGCGAGGACTATGTGCTCGTCATTAAACAGTAACAACAACAATTACAGCCATTCTAATCGCCATAATATATATAGTTGAAAATATGAATCTTGAATTCGCAGTTGTGATCGCATTTTACTACGACGTGGTTGCACAGAGCTGCCAAGTGACTACACTAAACCATATCCTGACTGCTGCCCCAAAATCGTGTGTCTACTGGATTGATTTGGATAGTAATCGTAATACTTCATAAAATGTAGGATTGTATGATTTGTGGCCGAAACATTTTATAAATAACTCAATGCTAGTATTAAATTATAAAAATTTTTATTTGAATAAACTCACACATTTTTATGAATAACAATGTGTAAAAGTTTTGAATATTTAATTTAAAAGTTTGTGTTTGAAAAGCAATATATCCAACATTCAACACCCTTTTTTATTTTTGACAAATTGAAACATTTATGACTAGAATTTCATTTATCAAATCGACGAAGCGGTGGATTAAATGAACTGACATTTAAATTTTCATAAGAGGTAATCCGATTACAATACACTGACTGTAGGCAGTCATTGAATCGTCATTGAGTATGCGGAATAAACACACAGCCCATTTAAATATACGTCATATGATCAATTTCGCCAACTTCGAACTCGAAATACAAAACTTGAAAACAATTTCTTCTGATTCATTGAAATCACTTTTGGTATTGGGCGCTTGTTAAGTTAGTTGTAAGTTAGCAATGAAAATTAATTCGTTTTTGAAAATAGATTAGAAAATTTTCAGTTTTACTTGGGTATAAATGTGCTCATCACTCACTGCAACCGGCAATTAACGGTTGTTATTGGCAACTCGTATTGTCCACTTGTCGCAGTTATACATGCAACAACAAATAATAAGTACGCCAGACGACGACGAACACACTGCGCAAAATATGCGACCCCTTTTGAATAGATCAATCTTAAGTATTAGATAGTCCAAGCAAAAGTGAATTGACTAATGTCAAAAAAGACTTTTGAATTAAGATTGAGTTGATTGAGTAGTTCCAGCGTTTAAAACCAGCTTTCGCCTAAATAGCGAAGACACTTCAAACGTGTTGAGAATTGTTCAACGGACAATACAACTTAATGGGGAATTTAACTATAGAAGGTTAGTGCAGTATTCGGCGTTAAACTGTAGGTTCCCTCCCTCCCTTCTCCCATCTGTTTGAAATGTGTGTTGTAATACATGTTGAAAACAAACAGTGTTGCATACACATTTCAAACGGGTACAATTTGTAGTATCACCTACCTACCTAGTGCAGGTTCTTGAAGAATCTAGAGAAAGAAAGAGCGCGCTGCCGCTAAAACCCCAAGTTGCCATTTACCATTGCGATTTAGTTTTAATAAAATTTAATATTTCTCAATTAATAATTCAAACACAATTTAGTTCAAAATTGTAGAGTCCGACCGATTCCCACTTTTTTGGCCGATGTCAATGCCGATTAATCGGTCGGAAGGGCGAGAATATAAAGAAAATATAAAAGAAATGGATTCAATCAAAAACAGTATTTTTCAAAAGAACAAAAACGAAGGGGGTAATTTTTGGGATAACCAAAAATACTGACGTGAACTCGACTTATTAATAAATATTGCATTTAAATTCAGTTTCTTCTTCAACTTAAAATGCGATGTGACATCGGCTAAAAGAGGCCGATGCCGATACCAATTTTTGTGGCCGATACTAGCCGATGCCGATGCCGATTAATCGGTCGGACTCTACTAAATTGTTTCCAATATAACGAAAGTCCTGATTCTGTTAGAGCTTGTGAAAGTTTGAAGTTATCCATCTCTGAAAATTGTTTCTATAACAAGATATTCGATTTTTTTTGGGTTATGAGTTTCATATTTATATTATGGAACCTATTGTTGGACTGTTGTGTATATCTGCACGTATATACATATAACAGTTTGTTATGACTGACTGACTAGCTGATTCATCATCGCCCAGTCCAAACTACTGAAGCTACAGACATGAAATTTGACATGAACCTTCGTTAAGACGGGATTTTTTGAAATTCAGCGTCTAAAGGGGCACCACATGGGTTGAAGTGTGGTATGAAGAACCGTGATTTAATGGACCTTTTGTTTTTAAACTTGGTGAAAATACTCCAAATCAAAAATATTTTGAACCGTATTTTTCAATTTTTCGAAAATCAAAATTGAACGGGGTCAGCAATGGGTTAAGAATACGTATAGAGAAACATGATTTAATGGATCAATTGACTTAAAATATGGTGAAAGCACATCACATGAGATATAATGAGACAAGAATTTTTTCATAAAACTTTAACGGGGTTATCAAAGAGTTAAAAGAAACTTGTTGTATTGAGCCCAATGACTTAAAACTTGCATGCAAAGCCGCGGAACCCTGCTAGTGTCTGCATAAAGTATAATATTTAAAAATGCACTAACCCTCTTATTTAGAATCATGAAAAAAGTACCCAATTCAACTTCTTAGGTTAAACGAGCACCTAAGGTTAATCAATTTCGAAATTTTTTTCTAAGGGAATGTTCCTTAAGATTATCACCATTTGAAAGCAATTTAAAGAATCTTGTTATATATTTGTATTATATGATGCTATGATTAGTCGTATACTTTATCCTCAGTGTATACATCAAGAAAGTCGATTAGCGGGCAGTATAAAAATGGCGAGAATGTCACAAAGTTATCAGTTGTCATTGAATCTCAGTTTGGAACGTTTTGAAGGTACAACGTCAGCATGAAGTACTTTTGCTTTGGATTATTAATATTCTCGGTGCTCTTTGCTTTCACATTTGGTGGTAAGATTCAGTGTAATTAATAAACACTTCTTTTTGGAACAACAAATCCTACTTTGTGCAAAGCGCAATGTTCTCAAAAGTTTGAGCTACATAGTCGGAATACAGAAATGCCTAAAATGTGAAAAAGAGCTAAGGTTAGTGAGAAAAATTCAACACAACAAAATACTATCGATCTAGTGCACCCACTCGGCATCCCACAATCTCATTCCAATCAAATCGTATTATGTCAAGTTTATTGTATGAACAAATCCGATCTATAGCGTCGCGCTAATTCCAAACGGTGTATTTTACGAGCTTTTTTATAGACGATTAATAATTTGCAGTGAGGTAAGGTTGTGTAAGGTTTTTTATTATCTATTGAATCATGATTCACTGACTTCCTCCTGTAAGCCCTAAACATCTTTGTAAATTTTTTTATTGTTCGAGTCCGATTTTTTACCACATCTAGCTTTTCTCTTAACCCTGACATTGTTGTTGATATTTGCTCTTTCTTTTTATATTATTGATCTTCAAACTTTCAACAATTTTCCTAGAATTTCTTCGATTTCGCAGATATTTGTCCAAAATGCATTTCCTTTGCCAAAGTTCGTTGTTCTCTATTACCGATATTATTGAAGTAACACCCATGAAACTTAACTATAATCGCGAAGGGTATTAGCAAAGAAAATAAACACTTCATATTCTTTGGTATTAGTCAAATTAACACAGCAAAGGAATAGCTGATCGTGAAATACAAGTATAACAAAATTGTGCTTTGTGAAAAGTTGCCGGATTTCAACAGTTTTTATATTCATTATTCTCAAGTAGATGTTTAAACAAGTTAAAACTAAAATTGCGTATTTCAGCTGATTGCAAATACGGCAATCACGAATTCAGTGTTGGCGAAAAATATCAACCATCCGGCGAATGCATCGAAGTATCTTGCGAAGAACCGAACTCAATGACAGCCAAAGGGTATCGTCTCCAAGTTCTCCTCAGCATAATTTTGAAAAGGAAATTCACTAAAAATGTTTTACTTTCTTTCTACAAAACAGCTGTCCCTCCATAGATTCGCTGAAACCCTGCAAATACATACCAATGGATGAATCCAAGCCGTATCCTAAGTGCTGTCCGGCATTCGATTGCTAAAATGATAATTGAGAAACTAAGCGCAAATAAATGAAAAAATTTAATTATTTTGTTTCAAAGGTTGTTTTGTGCGTATGATTTTTTTTTTGTACTGGCATTCACATAAATATGTAAAAATATTGGTTAACGCCTTAACATTTGTCACACAAATATCGCGTTGCTGGTGTTTCGAAGGGTTAAGGGTCGTGACGGGAAGCGATAACCCTAATGCTGCCTAGTTTGCAAAGACGACAATTAGCTAGAAACACAACACAACTCTTATCGTAGCTAATAAATTGTAAAAGTAAAAACCCAAGTCTGTTATAGCGTTTGTAAGAGCCAAGTAGGTGGAATTTTTTTAAGTGTTCGAAATGGAGTGCTGCAGAGTTTTCTAATTTCAGATATACAGATTGGACAGAAGTGGATGTTCCCTCTGTGAGGCCTAGGGTTCAAAAATCGACAAGTGACATCACAGTCAAAGAAGTAAAACCCTCCACAAAATCGGCAGCCAATCGTCTGTTCTAAATACTACATTAAGTCTCCTTAACGCGCACTGCTTTGTTTATAATGGTGAAGTAATTTGAAGCAATTTGGCAGCTACATCCTCGCGCTCAAGCAGCTTGAAGTGTCATTTGAAGTCAGACGCGCAAGCACTTGCTTAATCCTTTCACAACCATGACATGGTCTTTGGTCCACATAGATTTATTTACTTAAAGCAATACTAAAACATGTAGAACAAATAATGTCCTATTAGAGGGCAAGGGGTTAAAGAGTACTTCGTGTGGCTATTTCACTTCGACTAAGGTGTTTTTTGTTTGTTTGAAGTTTGAACAACTGGTTTACTGAACAATTATTTATGATTCCAATATAATTTATTGCGGTCGCATCCTTCAGTGTAGATTCTTGTAATTTGTGATTGTTTACGTATGTAAATTCAATATCTGTTTGCGAAAATTAAAACTCAATTACTATTTAGATTTTGTTGTTGATGTAAACTTGTATACGTATACAAATTTGCCGCAGCTTTATTGCATTTTCTCCAGCATAAATTTATGCTTGTCTGCTTTCCAAGTGCTGCAGCGAACTGCAGTTTAACTATAGTTTAACTGCCTACCATTTATGCTATTATATTTAGTTACTATTTGTTATATGCATGTATATAAATTTTGTATACCTTCCATAAATAATGTTCTTGAGTATATGCGTAAGTATGGATCTTTAACCTGAGCTAGTCTATGAAATACATATTTCAATACGGCAAATTCAATAGAATTCCGGACAAAATTAGTGTGTTAGTCGTAATTTGGAGAGAACTAAAAAACTAAAAACTTCTATATTTGAAAATGTTTTCTAAAATAAAAAGCAAGTGCTTAGCAAAAAAAGCGCAAATGAAAATCCCATAATAAAAATGAAATACATTTATATAATTTATTTAAATTATTTAACGAATTAAATTAAAAATTAAATTCAAACTCAAACTGCAAACAAAATATTTTTCAACTGAAATATGAAAGTTTAGCGTTGCACGCGCCGCCGCTTGCAGTGAAAAGAACCAAAGCGGTGCTTAGAACATAGAATCGGCCCACATTTTTTACCAAGTAATGCATGATAGTTAATACAATTATGCCATTACTCAGTTCAGGTGCAAAACCAAAACAAAAAACTAAGAACTGCAAAAAACACGTGAAGAAACAAATGAGATGCGATGAAGCAAGGAAAAAATTAGGCCTGCAAGCGCGCTCCGCAACGCGCGTCAATTAAACTAAACTACACAACTATTCACCAAGGCTCACGCTCCCACTACCGCCCATCGCGTTGTTGTCCGCCCGGCCCTCGCTCTCACCAACGTCCCCCTCAGTAGCCGCGTCTCATTGGCGCGCCGAGCGCTCCGTCTCCATGAGACATTCGCGCACCAGTATGCGTGCGTGCACGATGCCGCGCTTCAGCCGCTCCGTCGAGCTGCGCGAGCCAGTGTACGTGGGCCGAATGTCACGACCCATCTCCTCGATGACAGCCAGTAGCTGCGCATACTTGCTGAGGCCGTTGCTCGCCGCCGAGCTGCCCGCCGTCGGCAGGTTGGCCGTGGAGGTCATGGGCGTTGTGATGTTGGCCGACGTCTGGGTGGTCACAATGGCCGCCGGCGACGTGGACTGAGGGTACTTCAGCTGCGACTGCGACGCATTCAGCATGGCCGCACCGATCGCGCCGACACCCACGCCAAGTGGAACGCCACCAGCACTAACAGCCATACCTCCACCGCCACCTGCGCCGCCCATGCCGTTGCCATTGCCCATGCTGTTGCGCTGTGCTGAAGCGGGCGCGGCGATGGTGTTCGACTGCTGCTGCAGCAGCGCCAGCTGCGCCTGCAGTTGCTGCGTGTATTGCAGCGCAGCGGCGGCGAGTGCGCCCGACGTACTCGACTGCTGATGGTAGTCGCGTTCGCGCTTTGAATAGAGATCGCGTCCGCTGCTCGTGCCGCTGCCGCCTCCGTGCAGCAGCAGATCGACACTGTTGCCGCTGCCACCACCGCCAGAGTTGGAGCTGCGGTCGCGCGGCGCATGATGTATGGCGGAGATTTGTATCTGTGGCTGCTGCTCGCGCTGCTCGCGTTGTTGCTGATAGTTGTAGAAGTTCTGCACTTGCGAACGCGGTATCGGGGTCACTGTGACATCACTCAGCTTCGACTCGACAGCTTGTATGTCCATGATGTCCATTTTGTGTGGCACTTCGTGTGCTGCTCTGGGTACGATAAAACAAATATTTAACAATTTTCACATTTTCCAACTATTGTCTCTGCTTTGCAAATTTCCACTCACATCTAACTTCACAAGCGGGAAATGCGAGATTTTAAAAGTTTACAAATGTAAAGTTTGCCTCTAGCTGCACTTTTTCGCCTGCAGCGACGAATATATTCAATTTTCCGCTGAGAATGAGCAAATGAAAACGCAATTTGAGTGAAAAACTTTAGGAAAAGTGTGTGTGCGTTTACGCTGGTCACACAGATGTTGTTCAAAGGGAATGGAGACGGAGATGGCAAACAGCGCGAATGTTGGTACAAAACAAAAATGTCAAAATACAAACGAAAATCGAAAAAGAAAGAGTCATTACTGGCATTCCCATGGAGAACAGGGTAGCTGTGTTTGATTTTTGCACGGTACTAAATCTGTGAAATGGGAGTAAACATATTAACATTAAGTGAAAGGGCCCCATAAAACGCTACAAAGCTGGACTAATAAATATTGGAAAGGTACTTCTAAAATAGTATTACTTCTCAGATAAAGATTAACCACACGACATTATTGTTAACAACTGTTTTACATAAATGTACGAGGGCTGTTAATGAACTTATTGAGAACTATGCTTCGAAACCAGCATAAGCAAAAAAAATGCAGTGCAAAGGGCGTTTCGTTACTGTATTGATGTTCCATCTTAACATTCCCTAATCTACCCAATTTCTGAAAAAACTAAGTAAATCCTGGATGTCTTTATTGAAGTAACAAAGCAATAACCCAGAAATTTTGTGGTAGATGCCTTAAATATTTTGTATGTAAATATAATTTCAATTGCATTTACCTGAAATACTTTGTTTTTATTTAGCATTTATTAAAAACTTATAAAACTAATATTTTAGTTTTAATTTCCTTCCTTACCGAAGTTCTGGCTGGTCTCTAACTTTACTGAATACTCAACGAATGAGGACGCAGTCAAATCTCAGCAGTTTAACGAATCACTAAAAGCACAGGAATTATAATAGAATACACTTGAACATACGCAACTAATTTGTAATGGATCCCACCTTGGCTTGTTGCAATTACCTCTTTACAACATAACCTCAAATGAGCATTAAAAGTAAATATAAGCAAATTAAATCGGGCCTTATGAGCCACATTAAGGTCAAGGCTATTGAATACTTTGTATGGAAAAGGGAAAATCTCGGAAAAATTGCTCTTCTGCGACCTCCTCCAGAATGACGCTCCTGCTGTGCACTGCTGCTCATGTGGGCAGTGGTCGACGCGTCAGCCGCCCTTTGTTATTTATGCAATTTGTCGTCTGGGCAACGAAAAAATTGTCGGAAATAATGGAGCACCACAAACAACTACACGAAGTCCGAAAAACGTCAAAATTCCCCAAACGAAGTTCATGCAAATTTCTGATCGAATCAGTGTCGGCTACGCAGCCAGATTTATTGAAACTAGTTGAAGCCACAGCGCCACACGATTGTGGTAGTCGTTCACATAGTTATTGTTGTTATATTAATGGTGTGATGCGGCGCGCGGCAAGTGGCAGCATTGCTGCAACTCTTTGTTGTTTGCTATTGTTGGCGCCGTCGTCATTATTCGCTGCTGTTACACTACTGGCAATTACAACAATTGATTTCCATTTTAGGCAGCAATTAGGTGCCGAAGGCAACACGTTCGTCGGGGATAACCGTCGAATCGAAACCAGCGATTAGTGGTGCAACTGTTTGTTTTTGAATTGTTGTTATACGAATATTAGCCACTGTGACTATGTTAAGCCACTATGAGTGCATTGGTTAATGTGTTGCATTGCAAGTTAAGAGGTCGCAGGTTCGCATAACCAATCAACTAAGACCAAATAAAAGCAATTTTCCAGGATCTTAAAAAATAAAATTGTTGCAAGTAATAGATCTAAAGTAATCAAGAAGTAATTACATTATAATTCCTACAGTCATAAGTGTACTCTCGAAGTGTATAGCCACTTTCTCTATAATTGATTAAGTCAGCACTTCGCACACATTTTCAGATTATCTGATTAATTAATTATAAAATACGTGACGAAATACATCGCCACTTAACGGGTATTCTAGTGTAGACATTCGAAAAAAAATTTGTTTTTCATATTTTCAAAGTTTGGACCTTTAAAAATAAGCCTCTAAGAGGATTTTCGGAAATTCGAATTATTTTCGAAGTTATAGTTAATTTTGTGACGCGCCACTCAGACTGCCCGAAATGAGACTGTAAACTTAAAACACGTTTTTCTCGAAACTACTTTTTTCGATACGGTTGACATGATATCTCAAGTTCTAATGCACAAATTTACTTGAAATTTTTAACATATTTTTTTAATACTATCAAAACTTGTCTCGCCGCAGGAGTTTTTGTAATTTGTTTTGCTATTTTTAAAAATTACCAAAGTTGAAAAAAGGAGGCAAAAAACATTTATTTTCAGAAAATGTGCAAAAATGTTTTTTCAAATCGGCTCATCCAAATAATTCTACATCCTTGTTTAATAAGAATTAACCTTATTTTTATGTTTCATATAACCAGGAGGATTGGAATCATGTCAACTAGGAGACACCTTTTTTCAGTTCCACTTTGCCGGCCTCTACCGACTTCAATTTTGAATTTTTTCAACTATTAGCTGCTACTTGGACATAAGTATTACCCGAATGGGCAACGAAGCTTTGGCCAAAGAGCTTTGTACTGCGGTAATTAGAGATCGATGGCGAAGTGGGGGGCCGCTTCTCTACTGGGAGTACCAAATTGAGAAAACCCTATGTCTTTATCTCTGACCAACTGAAAAAAGCGCACCTAAAGGCGCCAGAAGAGAGGTTTTGCGGCAACCCGTAACCTGGTTAAGGGTTATTGTGGCTAGTTATATTTTTCGTAAAACTTTGTGATATGTGACATTGTTAGTTCCTTTAGACAAATCCATTTGACAGTTCACTCCACCTGTGTACTTAACTTACAAGTACAGCCGGCCATTTATAGCAAATTATTAAATTCGGAGGCCTCACAGATTAAGTAATTCCTCGCTTCCAGCTACTGTTCATTTGTCGAATTAAAAGCTATTGTTGAGGCTTATTCGGTTTTAAGCTCAAATTGATCTAAACTTTGAGTTTAGTGCTGCTATGAAACATCGAAACCAACGACCAACGGCTGCGGACCTGGCTTCTGGTGGCTGTCATCAATCAGCTGCCAGCCAACTAACCATCACACGTTCTACTACTATTTCGCGCTACTGCTCAGCAACACTTCAACTGTTTTAATTTTTTACTTAGCCGCTGCCACCGTCGTCGTTGCCCACATGTTGTTGTTATCGTTCTTGTTGTTGTTGCTATTGGCCGTAAAGTTGTTCGTGCCTTTGCCCCTACTAATATCATCATCGTCGTGGCCGTCGTCGCCGCGGTTGCCGTCGTTGCGTTGTCGTCGGTTACATTCATCAGCTAGCTAAACGGCTACCAACAATTCACTATTCGCCACTCGACATCTGTCTTTATAAAGTGGAAATTCGGCTACAAATTGTGATTTTCGTGTGATTCTATAGTTAAGAAAAGTGAAGCATATCAGTTAAATGTGAATTTGGGTAAAGTGCGTACTTTAACAACTGTGCAAAACGTAAAATACATGTTAAGCAGCCGACAAATTGGCCTTTTGGGGTTTGTGCAACTGCCAAGTGTAGATGCGTTGCCAACATTCTTGTTGTTGTCATTAATTTACATTGCAAATATCCGAAATCTCACATCATTCCACAGATAGTGCACTAAATTGCTAAAGCTGCGGGAAAATGTGGGCAAGTACTTTGAAGTTTTCGCCTTGCAAAATGTTCAAGAGTGACGTTTCGGCGTATCGAAATGCATTAGCCACTGCATTGTTGTTGTCTGCTTTCAAATTGCACAATTGCGGAAATCCAAATCAAAAAGTGTCCAAAGCGAGTGGGAGCAGGAGAAGAAGAGCTCAAAAAGCAAATCCTAAAGTAGGCAGTGCAGTAACTTCAATTAGGGTTGACTTGAAGCACGGCGAATTAGCTGTATATTACCTTTTAACAACTAAAGCAATGGGAAATGCTCCGCCAAGCCATGTTGTGCGTCTATATGACAATTGTCGGTTAAACCTAGGCACATGTTTTTGTATGTTATCATCAATGCAAAAAATTGAAAGCATGGTTTATATGTAATAATTTTGAGCAAAACTATTATACTGACTGCAAATTATATGGAAGAATCAAATTCGTGAAAAATCTTGCCCAAACTAGCCAACTTTAGCCAACTTATATTTTTTGCTGCATTTACTTGAAAGTGAAGTTTTGTCGAATTAGTTATTTTTAAATTTTGAACAAAATTTCCATTTTTCAACACTTCGCGCCATATAATTGAAGTATTTTTTCAGTTTTGAATTGTAGCAAACAGTTGGATGCAAAGTCAAATTCGAAATTGAAGTGTGTCGTTTATTTTTGATCAATTTGATAACAAAAACTAAAAAAGAAAGCACATTTGTTTGATTTTATTATATTTTGAATTTTGTGTCAAAATTATTTGAAGAATTAGTTGAAAGACAAAAAACGCTAATTTTGATTTTCTCATCTCTTCTGCAATCTTCTCTTTGTAACTACGCAACATACTTACAACTACACAACTTTGTTTGTAAACTTGACAACACTGGTGACAGCAGCAGCTGCAGAAGCAGTCACCGAACCAGCGAAAAGGAAAATATAGTCACAGTGTACGATACGATAAACCGCACCGCCGCTTCGAGGCTCGAATGTCAGTTGAATTTCGAATCGGCAGCGAATTACACGACAGCAGAACAACAATAACACAACTGTGACCTGCACGAAACCAACAAGAAGCAGTCGAAACAAAACGAGCGAATTAAAGAAGAAGCGAAAAAAGAAATCATTCCGCCGCATCGTCTCGTCGCGCCGCGCAGCTGTTTGCGTTGTCTTGCTGCACAGTCGAGCTTAGTGAGTGAGTAATTCGACGCAACGGAAAAATCTTTAGTGAAACCCCCACGCCGAGACGTTGAACCTACGGGAAAAAGAAGCCAAAAAGCGAACTTATTGTGCAGCGCCAGTGACAAAGAATCGGAGGGAGCACGAAAAAAACGTCAAAACTCGAGTGTGTGAAGAGGCGTTTCCGACTGCTGTAATACACGGCACAAAGGAGGGCATTAAAAAGCCTGACAGAAAATAAACGCCTCAGCGGCAGTGGACAAGCGTCAAGTCCCACAATGGAGTTCATCTCAGTCGGGCAGAGCGTCAAAATCAAACGTACCGATGGCCGCGTGCACGCCGCCGTCGTCTCGAAGATCAACGAGTCGGGCAAGTCGATTACAGTGGAGTGGTACGAGCGTGGTGAGACCAAGGGCAAGGAGGTGGAGTTGGACGCCATATTGGCGCTGAATCCGGAAATCCTGCAGGAGGCTGAGTCGGAGCAGAACGCGGCGCCGGAGCCGAAAAAGCAGGCGACGGCGCCAGTAAACCTGGCTCGCAACGCCACCCAGGGCGCCATCGGTCATCGCACCAACCGCGCCACTATCAACGCCACAAGTCTGCTGTCGTCGTCCGCCGTGTCCGAGCACTCGGAGAACATTCCACCGCCACCTACCACGGGTATCGTGCGTTCACGCACCACCAACAATGCGCCGCGACTGGCTTCGGCAACCACCGCCGGTGGAGGAGGTATCGCCAACAGTGGCGTAGGTGGCGGTGGCCCGGGTATCGCGATGAGCACCAGCGCTGGGAATTCCACCTCCATTGCGTCAACCTCGGTGACGGGCAATGTTGGAGCACGGCGATCGTACGTGGTGAAAGAGGTAGAACGTCTGAAGGAAAATCGCGAAAAACGACGCGCCCGGCAGGCTGAAATGAAGGAGGAAAAGAATGCGCTAATGAACCAGGATCCAGGCAATCCGAACTGGGAGACGGCGCAAATGATTCGCGAGTACCAGGGCACGCTAGAGTTCAATCCGTTAGTCGACGGCCAAGTGTACGAGGATCACCAAATAACAGTGTGTGTACGCAAGCGGCCGCTCAGCCGCAAAGAGGTCGGTCGCAAGGAGATCGACGTAATCTCTGTGCCGCGCAAGGACACGCTCATCGTGCACGAGCCGCGAAACAAGGTCGATCTTACCAAATTCCTCGAAAATCACAAATTCCGTTTCGATTACGCATTCGACGATCGCTGCGACAATGCAATGGTCTACAAGTGAGTATCCAACACCCCCAACCCGTTCTATCCCCACTGTTCCACCAATTTGTGCCATGTGCGTAGCTGTGTGAGTGTACGGCATTGCCGCATACACACATACATCGGCACAGACTGGTTGGCCGAATGACTGGCTTTGCTTTCTTGGAGTTGGCAAACGATTCCGCCGCTACAGCCCCCTTTGTGGCGTCCGCGCGTGCATTCACTTCAGGCGGTCGTTGTGATGGTGAATGCGAGCGTGTGTGCGTCCGTCTTCGAGCATATGTTCTTTGTTTACTTGCTGGCGCTTACTGCCGCTTTGCCTTCTTAACTAGTTAAGTGAATTCAAGCTCTGCGCCCAGTCGAGGGTTTGCATGACGTGAAAGCAATACCAAAGTGCCAGCCGAAAAGAAAACATTTCACACGAAGCTGGCGGCTTTAATGAGCGTAATGAAAAGTAGCAGCGTGTTGTTGGTGGTTTGACAATTTCTTGCGAATGTTTTCGGCATGCTGCAGGCGAGTGTCAGGGCCGCCAGCCAAAACCAACAGAGAGTGGAAGTAACACCAAGCGGGCAACCAGATACAAATTATTTGACTCAATTCCAATTCCAATATTAATGGAATACTTTTCATGCGTCAGGTCTGAATCAGTAAGAACTCCATAAGCCGGCTTTTTCCTCTATTGATAAAAAACGATTCTGTTGTCGGAAAGCATCATCGTTGCCACGTAATAATCAACAAATACGCTCAAACTCAGTTTGATATTTCCACGTTTACTCTTCATCGCTGGGTTATAAGTTTAAAGGCCCTAATGCTAGTTAGATTTCAACCGAATGATATGATTCAATGGTGATAACAATAACACTGACTCAACTCACTTTTGGTATTGCTTTTGATATTCTTAATATTTTAATGAAAGGCGGATAAAGTGTGGCGTATGTCGCCTTAGGAGAATATCGTGGACAGCAGTGGTTTTAGTCCATTCATAACGTCCCGTTCGTTCCTAAATCACCCATACATGATCAATATCTTTATAAGATTAGAACCCAATTACATCTAATTTTTAATGAAAAAGAAGAAAAAAATCATAGGCTGTCCTCCGAAATGTCGTTTTGCTCTGCCTTTTCTCTGAGAAAGATTGAACCGTGCTTTTTACACACTTGTTTAAACCGTAGTTTTACTTTTTAGATACACCGCCAAACCGCTGGTGCAGACCATCTTCGAGGGTGGCATGGCCACTTGCTTTGCATACGGCCAGACGGGATCGGGAAAAACGCACACCATGGGCGGCGAGTTCAATGGGAAAGTGCAGGACTGCAAGAATGGCATTTACGCCATGGCCGCCAGGGACGTCTTCACATTCCTAAAGAGTCCGCGCTACCGTACGCTCAATTTGGTCGTGTCCGCCAGTTTCTTTGAGATTTACAGTGGCAAGGTGAGCCGCAAGGTCCTGCTTTCTTGTCTCTTGATTGAAGTGATTATTGATTTTACAGGTTTTCGACTTGCTATCAGATAAGCAAAAGTTGCGTGTCCTCGAGGACGGCAAGCAGCAGGTGCAGGTGGTCGGCCTCACCGAGAAAGTGGTCGACAGCGTCGATGAAGTGCTGAAGCTGATTCAGCACGGAAATACGGCGCGCACCTCGGGCCAGACATCAGCCAATTCCAATTCGTCGCGATCGCACGCCGTATTCCAGATAGTGCTGCGCCCGCCCGGCTCTACCAAAATTCACGGCAAGTTCTCGTTCATCGATCTGGCGGGCAACGAGCGTGGCGCCGACACGTCGTCGGCCAACCGACAAACGCGCATGGAGGGCGCTGAGATCAACAAGTCGCTGTTGGCGCTAAAGGAGTGCATTCGTGCGTTGGGCAAGCAGTCGGCGCATCTACCGTTTCGCGTTTCCAAGCTGACACAGGTGCTGCGCGATTCTTTCATCGGCGAGAAGAGCAAGACCTGTATGATAGCGATGATATCGCCAGGGTTAAGCTCATGTGAGCACACATTGAACACGTTGCGCTACGCGGATCGCGTGAAGGAGCTGGTAGTAAAGGACATAACGGATGTGATGCGCGAGGGCGATGGCGAGCACACGATCATGGAGGAGGACGAGGATCAGCTGCTACAGAATAATCGGTCACACAATCACAATAACAATAATAATAACAACAAAAACAATGGGCAGATGTCAGAGGGCGATTTGGCGCTGTTGCGATCACTGAGCGTGAGTTGGTCTTTGTCTGCTGCTATTAATAATACCACCCTAATATCTACTCCTCTCCCTTCCGACAGGAACACGACATGTCCGACGAGTTACTCGTACAGCACGCCGCCATTTCCGACTTGCAACAGAGCGAAGAAATGGTTGTGGATCAGCATCGAGTGTTTAACGACTTCCTCTCGCAATTTTTGCCAGAGTCATTGCGTCTCTACGATCTAACTAACTATGTCGATTACGATCAGGATGCGTACTGCAAGCAAGGCGAGGCCATTTTTACCCAGCTCGCTGAGCTGGCCACCAGCTGTCGAGACTTAATGGCCGACTTTCGTGCGAAACTGGCTAAAGAAGAGATGCTTTCATGCAGCGTGAAGCCCGCGGGCAAACGTTAAATGCCGCCGTTAACTGGCAACAGCTGTAGCAATAAGAAACAACAATAAGAACATGCAACAAGCGACACTTCACGCCTGATTATACGAAGATAACAACAAAACAAAACGCAATGAATACTCCCGATTCTCTCCTAGATTCTAGGCGAGCAAACAAATGTCAGGGCGCGGTATTGTCAGCGTCAGCAGTGCAACGCCACCGGCAGACCCGAGCGCAACTGCCACGCCGCTTGCAACACCACACAACCGCCCCACACACAACACGCACACATACATACTCACATCGATAAACACTCGCTAGCAGCGACCAATCGCTGAATTGGTCGTGGTTGTCGTCCTCATCGTTCTTAATTCTCGCCCCAGCTACCACTCATTATTATTATTTGTATTTAATGATTTTCTCCTTTACCTTTCTAAGCTATTTATTTTTTGAACTTAATTTAAAAGAAGCAAAAGGAACCCAAGTATTACGATGGTTTTGTCTGCGCTGTCGCTGCTACGGTAGCAACAGCTGCAGCAGCTGCAACGGCAATGCGCTACTAGCCTGCGCGCCGAACTCACCCACTCGAGCTCGTACGAAAAAGACATTTATCCCGATTTTCTATATTATTAACTGAAAATACTTTTCGTTGTGCATATTTTGTTGCAAGTCGCTGCTTGTATATTCTCACACCGCCAGTGGTGCTTTTTCCATTTCTGTATTATTTCCTTAATCGTAATTGAAAGAAAATTGATTAGCTTCATTTACGGCAAGGCGACAGGTTCTCGATTTCGCGCATATCGACGATATCCTTGTCTGCACGTACCTTTCTCTCTGCGCACGTCTTGGACGGTCGTTTGTGCCGCCAGCTAAGAAAATGTAATGTTCTCCCTTTTGATGACTCCAAAATTGTAGATATTTGGAAAATCAACTCTTCTTTACCAGCACACTGACACACGCCATTCACAACCGCCAGCAGCAGTCAGCACATGCGCTGCATACGCCAACTTCAGAAAAAGCAAGAAAACAAATTTCGAAGAGCGAACAAACCTAGAGTTGAAAAATCACTGCAGCACAAATTTGATAACAACACTAACAATGTCGACCGCAACAGCAGCGAGCAGAAGAGCAGCAGCAGTAACGATAATGATAACAGCAACAACAACAACAAATATGCCTAATTGTTGATTTTCCTAAGCTATCGCGTTATGAGAAATCTGTTATACAAGTGCTTCAATAAAAGAAACAAAAATTAAAAAAAAAACATGAAATAAAAGAAAAACATAAAAAATTAATAAGAAAACATATTTAGAAATCTAATATTTAAATTATAAACTAAAAACTAAATAAAACGATATTAAAATTTTAAATTAACAAATTAACGCAAGCAAGTCTTTTAATTTCGCGTCAGGCCTCCGATGGCGAGTTCGTTGCTCACGTTGTGCCTGTATGTAGGCTTCTGTGTCGACTACAAAACAGTACATGACATAGTTTGGCGTGTTACCTTATATTTTACACAACACTGTATAAAACTCCCAAACCTGCCTAAAAAATTTGCTATCAATACCAACGGTAAGAAACAGCTTTTTAAGTTTACAGTAAATTTCCCATATATTTATGAAAATGTGTGAGCTCTCCCTGCTAGTTGGTACTACAGCAACAACGAGCCGCTGCCGTCGGCGTCACACTCAACGGCGATGATATTCTCGTCGCCGTAAATGACGCGCTCGTCATCATCGATGACCAAAATGCCACCCAGATGACCAGCGCTGGTAATTTCCATGAATCCGTCGACGGTTTGCACATCGTCCTCCTCTTCCTCTTGCTCCAGTTCAACCTCTCCCTCCTGCTCTTCCTGCTCCTCTTCTTCGCCCTGCTCCATGTGCTGATTGTTACTCAGTTGATAGCTGTCCTGCGTTAGCTCGTCGGCGCTTGAGTTAGCTTTCACCTTCTGATGAACTTTGTAATGTGCCTGCAAGTATACAGGTATCAGAAATTACTTCAAGTATTCGCCGGACCCTGTTTGTGACCTACCATCAAGTGGTGTTTCCGCCTGAAGCGCTTCACACAGAACTCACACTGGAACTGCGGCTCGCCGCTGTGTATTGTCTGCACATGTGTACGCAACGTCGAGGGTGAGATAAACTTCTGCTTGCATTCCCTGCACTCGAATGACTTGCCAAAATGCGAGTAACGGTGCATTTTCAAATGCTGCAGCAGCAAAAAGTCCTTGCCTGTAATGTATAATCGTATTGGAAGTATAAGCGTAACGATTGTAAAGGACACTACCACTAGCTGAATGACCGATAGGCGGACTAAGAGGACGACATACCGCAGATTTCACATGCGTACGGACGCTCGCCGGTATGCGTGCGCGTGTGCATGGCCAGGTCGGTCTTCGACAGAAAGGCCTTGTGGCACTGCTGGCACTCGAAATTCCGCACATTGTTATGCTTGTCCATATGGTACTTGTAGTGGACTTTCTGATTGAATGTCTTCTTGCACAGGCTGCAACTGTACGGCGGAAGGCCTTTGTGCAGCTGCAAGTGGACACGCAGCGCATCACTGGTGCGCAACAGCTTGGGACACTCGGGGCACGGATATTTGTTGGAATGTACCGATTTTCTATGGCAATAAACAAAAAAATTCATAAATTAGCGACCCAATATACATTTAAAGTTATTAAATTTAGACTTCATGCATATAGAAATAAATTATTAAATAGTAATGTCTGTTTGTTTGCTTGTTTGTTTGTTTGTTTGTTGGTCACACGACACTAAAACTCAAAAACTAGAAAGCCGATTGGGCTAAATCTTTCACGGAATGTTGGGCTTGACTAAATCTCGGTAAACCACATAGTGTGAATACGACTCGACAGGTGGGCGTGGCACCACCCATTCAATCGAAATTTTTAATATGGAATATCTTCGGAATTATAGGTCGGACAGCATTTTTCGAGCGACCCATATGTGTGGCAAATTTTTTGCGACTTCAAAATTTCCGGGTAACTTTGAAACTATAAGTCGCACATTATTGAAACTGGGTTACACCCTTCGACTAGAGGAATGGGTTGGGCATTACATAAAAGAGGCTTGGCACCGCCCATCCAGTGTTGTATGAAGAAACTTGATTTATTGTGCCCATTGACTTTAAACCTGCGTGCAAAGCCGCGGGACCCTGTTAGTTATTAAATATAGCATTAAATAAATTCGGAGTTCAGCGCACACTTACCGGTGTTGAAGAAAATCTGCCCGTCTTAGGAAGTCCGCATCGCACACTTTGCACTGATATGTCCGCTTGGCAATGTGCAATGTCTGTCGCTTCTGCACTACTTCCTGCAGTTTCGTACTGCTCACAGCCTCGTTTTCCAGATAGTCTACATCCACATACTGAACGTTCCTGTAATTCCTGCAAATTATACAAAAACACTGCGTCAATGACCATGTGGGCTAAGTGTGTGCCAGTTCACCACGTACTGGTTGTTGCCATTTTCGGTGTAAACGATAGTTATCTGTTCAACGCTTTCCTCCTCCGTTATCTCTCGCTCTTCTTCCTCTAGCTCCATTTCCCTTTTTATTTCTTCTTCGCCCTCCTGGTGCCTGTGTTCGCTCCGATCTGCAGTGTTCGCATTGTTCGCACAATGCAAATCGTCTTCACAGAACTCCAGCAATTTAAACTCTTTGCGGTTCGCAGACTGTCTAGCATTGTGCGGGTCATTCGCGGTGTCGTAGTTGTTATCATTTTCGATGAACTGCGACAGCAGCTTTGTCTCTGACATTATATAGTAGGCTTCAGTGTCTCCCGTTAATGCCATCACTCCAACCTGTTCCGCCTTTATAATTGGCGGATCATCCTCTTCATCGCCTTCTTCACACTCTTCGAACGTTTCCAACATTCGTTCCTCGGACGCTTCTTCTTCACATTCACATTCTCCAAATGATTCGACTAGTGTTTCCTCATCCGTTTCCTCCTCTGCGTCAAATATTTCCTCTTCCTCCCCCCCCAGATCTAGATTAGACGGAACAGCCTCTTTCGCCTTGTCCCACTGACTGTTGTCCCTTTGCTGTTGTTGCTCTGGCCCAGTGTCCTTTGATGCACTCTCCAGCAACTCAAGCGTTCTGAATGCTTTAACTTTGAGCTTCTTGAAAAGCCGCATTTGCAGGTCGCAGCTGTTGCATAGGTACTGCGGATACGAAGCCATGGTCGCTTCATCAATCTGCAAATACGCGTTCAACTTCAATGCTGTCAAGACGCTGCATCACCATGTGCCTTACCTGTGTGCCCAGCATATCCTCGTACAATTCACCGGCCTCGGACAGTTGCCACGACGAATGCTCCTCGATGCCATTCTGCCGTAGCTCGTACAAGCTCACGAAGTCGCCGTCCTGGTTCGCAGTTTGACACACTCGACAACTGTTCACAAGGTTAACCGCCGCCATTCCATTCACATTCATAATTTATCTTTTGGCTTCACCCTCTGTTCATAATGTTTTCCATTTGCTTTTAATTTTCGTTTTACAAAACTTGTAACAACTAGCCCACGGTTTATTTGTTATCTTTTACAAAACACGCGCGAATTTCGTGGTAATGACATAATCGAAGATTACAGTGGCCAACAGTGTTGCATGCGCAGCGTGTTCCCTTCAATGCTATTTCGTTAACCACTTGATGCAAGCCCTCAAAAACTGCAAAACGTGGTTGATGTTGGGCCCGAACTCGATCAAAATTTTCCCAGCGTATACTTGCGTTATCTTATGTCGATTTCGTATAGACCGATTTTTTAACTAAAATTTGACTTGACTTCAAGCACTGAACTATCGATTTTGAACAATAATGAAGCTCCTACGATGCGCGTCAGCTCCTAGTGGTTTCACGTTTACTTGTCACTATCATTAATTTAGCACGTAAGCTTCGGCCACTACACACAAATATTTCCTTCAGCCTCTATATGTTTGCGATTTAGTTTTGCGGGGAAAGCTCTGGCAGAGCTGGCAATACTGTGCCGAATTTCGAAATTGCCAACTCCAATTGTCAGTTTGTTTATTTGTTTGCTTACATTCGATTGTTCGGCAGCGATTTGGATCGCTCCTTGTTTGCAAACTGATTTATCTAATGTTCGGTGTTTACTCATGGCGTATTTGGAACAACAGCAGGCTAATTTAATATCCCGCCTGAACAATATCGACGTTGAAGACTTGCAGTACGTGGAGCGTGATTTGTGCTTCTACCAGCTGGTGTGTGAACCCAAAATAAATTAGCGTGAGGAGCGGAATATAAAAAACCCCCGTTTTCAAGCTGGGGGATACCCATTGTTTACGTTCATTTTTGAATCAACCAATTCTAGCAACAATTTCTGCTCATCCAACAGGTCTCTCTAGGCTTTTTGCTTTATGGCGAGGAACGCGGCAATGCTGAGTTTGTGCTACAAAGGGTAAATGTTTCTGAAGTATGTACTTTCAAATTTCTGCACAACTTATAATACATTTTTAGCTGCTGGTGCTCTCCAACACCTATGCGAACGATACAACCAGCTATGGGGCTGACTTACTGCGTAAGTACGCCAGCCTCAACATAGAAAACTGGCGAGCTTACCTTGTCGAGGCGTTGGCTATAATTGGTGCGCGCCGTGTGCTGCGTAAGCTGGGTTTTCAGTGGGAGGAGTTGTATCAGCACTACCTGCCGCACATAGCCGAGCTCAGCCTGCACGTGCATCCGCTGCTAAAAGCACTCTACAAGCTTTGCGAGCGCCTGCGGCCTGCACAAGCCGGCCAGCTGGTGTTGTCGATTAACGAGCAACGCAAGCGGCCGGACGAGCATCTGCGCTTCTATGATTTCGCCTATCTTGAAGTGTTTCTGCTGGATTGGATTACGCGACGCATCATTAGCGTGGGCGACCGTGACGCGAACGGAGCCGATGTCCAGGCACTGCTCGACTACTTCAAGTTAAATGAAATGGACGCCATGAAGCAACTGCTGATTGAAACTATCAACCACAATGCGGAGCGTGTAATGAACGATAGCACAACAGCGACTACAGCTCAAAACGACAACGCCGTGGCTAATGACGAAGTCAATGGCAACACTTGCGTAGCTGCAAGCAGCGGCATTGGAAGCACGAATGAATCGAGCAGAATGTGTGAACTGTCGTCGAGCGAGTGCTACACGGTGCGCCGGGAGAGCGCTGGCATCATCTTAATTATAAACCAAGTTGATTTCTACGAAGAGCAGGCGGAAGAGTTCCGGGTGAGCCCGGCAGTGTGGTGGTATTTGAAGTTGTCGATTGAAAACTTTTCACATTACAGCATTTATTGCCCAAGAAAAAACTGGAGAGGCGTCGTGGCACGGAAGTAGACAAGGAGCGATTAAAGCAAGTATTTACTAAATATGGCTACCATTCTGATGATTACAACAATTTGTCACACATCGAGCTGATGCATCGGATACGTGAGACTGTGAAACGTTCATTGCTCTACGATTCGCTAATTCTGTGCATTCTGTCGCACGGCACCGAAGGTATGTGTGGCATCATGCTGATACTGCTGCTTACATCCGGCAAAATTTTGATAATTTGAAAAAATCCATATGTTCGAAACTATTTATTTCTTTGTTTGAATATTCAGTCATATCCCTTTCCGCATCACCTCGAGGTGTTTTTATTTTCCCCTATGTTATCCTAAATCTTACTATTACTTAACACTAGAGAAACCGCAAGTTTTTCATACCTACAAAGACTAATTATATCTGCTGATATCTCGAAAAGTACACATCGGATTTGGCTAATTGTAATTGTAGAATCCTAATTGTAGAACTAATTGTAGAACCAGATAAAAAAAATAAAAGTCATCAAAGCAAAAGTTTATAGAAATACTAAAGTAAACACAGATATTCAAAAATGAAAAACCGTCAAAATGTCCGCAATGGTCTTTCTAGTGTTAAATATGGGTGTATCCAAAATCTGATAAGACGCCGACTGCGATAATGAACGTTTTATATTCCAGGGTATTGAAAAGAACTTCTTAGAAATCGGTGAATAGAAAAATTCCAATATCTGTAAAATTGAGCTACCTATGGAAAATTTTGTATTCTTTTTTTAACTTTTGTTAAAAAAAAAATTGAGCTTGCTTCTGCATTCCATTCACCAGGCACCGTTTACGGCAACAACAGCATACCCGTTAAAATCTCCGACATCGAAGACATTGTCACCGGCGACACGCTTCAAGGCAAGCCGAAACTGCTTATCATACAGGCATGCCAGAAGGATGACTCACCCGTTAATGTAAGCTGCCGTAAAGCCGCAACGCTTGCCTCGACAGCTTAAAGCGTTTCTTTTGTAATTACAGATAGAAAAACGAAAGACGGACAACGTTCGGCCGGACTATTTCGGCGACATGATCAAAGCCATGTCCACTGTGCCTGGTTATGCGTCCATGCGTCATACCATCACCGGCACCTGGTTCATACAATCGCTGTGCGATGCGGTGGAGCGGTTAGGCGATCGGTAGGCCAATTTTGGCACTGTCCCAGCCTTGCACCTGACCGAACTGTTTTGTTGTTGTATTGCACGTTTTCAGGAAGCACATACTGGACATTTTAATAGCGGTGAACAGGGATGTGAGCGAAAAGCGCGGTGATAGGAATGAGATAATGATGCCAATGACAAGTAATACATTGCGAAAGTACTTCTTTCTGCCGCAGCACACCAGAAAGAACACCACTTGACACGTTTGATTTAAAATTCACAAGAATTTACACAAAATGAAAAAAGCTTTAAATGATGTAAAGTGTTTGTAAGAAAAGAAAATAAGATTCGTTTTGAAGATTGTGTTTGTCTGGAGCATTTGTCTGATCAAATTTTGTGTCGGCAAATGCGTATGCGATGTATATTTTAGTTGCCACATTCGAGTGGTGCATTCGAGAAGCGTGCACCTTAGCCTTGCATTCACAACAATTTATCACGCAAATTTGAGTGCGGAACAAACTAATGTATGCGCTTAATATTTGTGAATGCATGATTCATTGCTTGGGTCATATGAAACTGCAGTGTACGCTAAGAAAGAAGGTTTTACCCGTGCCACGAATGTTTGAAAGGTAAATTGGCAACACTACAAATTCAAACAGCTCAGTTCTAAGCCAACAAATGCTTCACAATATAAGAGGTATTCCTTGGCTACTAAAAACGCGGCCTGCAAAAAATTAAATACGTACATCGGTTTCATTGTATATTTACGCTTTATTTCTAGGCTCGCTTTTACTTTGGATACATTTCCTTGCACAAATCTCCATTCAACTCTGTTCGCTTCTCAAAACATGCATGCTTTATCTATACATTGCCTTTAATTTTGTTGTCCTACTCTGCACTTTAAAATTTCTGTTTCTGTTTTGAGTTATTTAATTCGAATTTTTGAATCGTTTACAATAACCGGCCTGAGCGCAGTTAAATTATTTTGTGTTTATATATTTGCATTATTTCTTAATTTCCTGCGATTTGAAATCATTTACTTTTGAAGTTACCATCATTTAGGAAATTTTGCTTGATGATTTTTTGGTTAATACTTGATGACTCTCGCTTAATGCTAGAACAAATGCACGTTCAAGTGTTGAGTTTAATGTTGCTTTGACTGTTGTGTTGCACTGTGTGTGTGTGGTAAATCACATAAATGCTATACTGCTTTTTTAGAAAAATAAATATTTGAGAATATCAGGCCTCCTATATTTCGATACGCACATTTGTATCTATATAGCGTTTATGTAGCTTGCCGTCTCGATTTTTATGTTTATTAATCTTTTGTGGTTTTCTTCTTTGATGCTTAAAGTTACTGTTTGAATTTGAATTTTAGTTATTGGAATTGCACTGTGCGACAAATCGAGGTATGTTATAAATAGCGCCGAAAATCAGCGACAGATTGTTATAGTTAGTGGTTAGTGTGTTGGGCCGCAGGTCTGCAGCGACGCTCGAACCCAAGTTCGAATTCCGAAATATGTGTATAGGAAATGCAATTTTTCTTTGGGCGACTGCCCTTTTAACAAGCAATGACAATCATTTGGGGAAGTTTGGCCTAAGCGGTGGCTGTCAAAGCACGAGGCATATGAGGCATATTTATAGGGTGAGCAGCAAAATTGTGTACGTGAAAAAAAAATATTTGAAATGGTCGCCAAATTTCAGAAAAATATTGTTTCAAGTTGCATTCATATTAATGTTCCCACATGTTCATTGTAATTTTGAATGTCGATCGATTTGTATGAAAAAAATTAATTTAAACAGATCACATGTGGTTGACAATTTTGGTAAGAATTTTAATACAAATGATTAGGGGCGGCACTCTGGCGATTTGCCTCGGGCGGCATATAAGCTTTGTCCGCCACCGGGCCTAAGTCTCATATATGTACATATATATAAATGAATACATATGAGTAAGTGCATGCCTACACTCGTTTGTACTCATATCACCAAAAGAATCGACCATGTTACTGAGCTGTCACGTCTTTGCAAAACTGATCAATCAAAATACAATTCGGAGCCAAGGCTTTGACACACACAAACACATTCATGTTCCATCCATCCCACTCAGTTTTGTGCCTAGCATTTGTTAATTTCATTAAACCTAATCCAAATGGAAGAATTGAAGGTTGTGGGCCGTCCTCTTAGCGGCGATATTGTCTAACATTTGCTCGTTGTGTCCGATTTTTCTATACCATATTTCGTTCACTCTGCGCCACTAGAGTCTGTTTCATGTCCACATTTCCACTGTCGCACAGTGTTGTACATATCTATTATTTTCTGCTGCTGTCACTTACGTCAATTTTAAATTGGCTTGCTTTACATACGAGTATTTTGCACAACTGAATAGTTTTAAATTCATTTTGTACTGCTGTTTCCACACTCGTTCGCTTAATTTTCCATATTTCGATTTAGTTTTTTATTCGCTTTTTGTTTTACAAATTTTTTAATTTTCTTGGCTTATGCTGGAGCGGAAATGTAGCTATTTCTTGATAGGTCTTGCAATGGTTTTTCTTTTTATCCTCCGTAATACATAAGTTCTGCACGTTCACTGAGATTCAGATCAGTGCGTTTTCGGTATATGGCGTGTAGTGACATAATTTAAAGGAATCGTACGTTGATGCACTCATGTTCGGCACGCATATAGATCTGCGCTCATACACGAACACTTACGAATATGTAATTACAATAATATAGTGAGCAAAATATTTTAAAAACTTTGAGTTTCATTTACATGTATCATTAATTAGACTATTTAAAAAGCTGATTATATCAATTGGAATATTTTCAACGTCGAACTAGTGCCACTACAAGTGCGCCTCCAAGTATGCCACGAAATACGAGAGATATTTAGCATGGCTAGTGACTTATTTTCAAATAAATGCAAATTTTTGTTGACCTACGCTCGGGCGGACTTGTAATCGCAAAACGCACAAAAGTTTATAATTATTTCCTTATTATATATATATCGTACATATGAGTGTGTTAGTTTTGAAAATAAATAAATTAAATATAACTACAAGCTTGAGTCAGACAGGGTTCATGTAAAAAAGATACATCAAATTTGGCATTTGAGCTTAGAGCTTTGAAATTTTAAGAGTAAAATTGGAAAAGAGTGTAAAAAGCCACCAAACTATATGAAAAGAATTTGGTGACCCTGACTACATTTAACAGGAACACACACGCAATTTAACTGTATAACGACCTCAAATGTTTAATAAGTATGTATAAATACTTGTGAGCCGTAAACTTATAATCTACGAGTAAAGGTATTAAAATATTCTCATATTTCGAGATACGCGTTAATTTTAATTAAATGGAACTCCCTGGAAAATATGTTTGATAGTGTTGCGATCTTATTACGAAATGACTGGTGTAACCAAGTGCAAAAAATCTATAACAAAACTGACCGAGTTTCCAAGTATTGTGACTACAATCGCGATGTCTAAATTCCATTTGGAAAGCAACGATGCCTAACAATTTGCAGCAGTTGTCGATAATTATGTGTCTTACTTTTGTATGAATTCGAGAGGTCGGGATGAATATTTTTGGAATTCATTCATAATTTCCAGGGATATAGTAATGTCTGCAGTGTAGAAGTGTCCACATATCAACGGATATGTAACGAAAGCAACAACAATAACACAGTGTAGTTAACAAAGCTACCATCTAATAAAGAGTTTTAAAAATGAGACCCAATCGCTCAAAAAGTGATTTTTTACGTTTAGTACATAAATACAAAAATATATTTTTTAACGGTAGTTTGAAAAAGTAACAAAAATTAGTTTTGAATGAAATTCTATCCCTGTGCCGTTAATGTTGTATGATTTGTATCTTCAAAGGAACTTAAGCACTGCTGTTGTCCCATGTCTTACACATCACTAAAAAACTAATACCTTAGAAACATATTTAGTACACTTAACTTGTTTGTTTGCCCTTATCATACGTTCAATTTAGCAATAAATTGTATCTGCATGTTTTTGGCTTTAGTCAAAGCTTTGTCATGCCTTGATTTTCAAAATGTACCAGCATTTCTTGGGAGAAATATGTCGTCTTTCTTTTCAATGGCTTTTAACAATTGTTCAATTTTACGCTTGAAATCAAATTCAAAAAATTCGTTTCCATCCACTTTCGCTGCCACTCAACACGTCCCAAGGACGTTTCAACACTCCGCATGCTCATTTGCTCGTCACGCCCCTCATGCTTTGTATCGTTGCTGGTCACAGTTATATTTGCACCTTTTACATATAACTGTTGTTTGTTTGTTATCCCAAATCGCGCACGATTTCGATCTTGTCGCACATCTCCGAGTCGGGAATGGTAGTGAAGTGGGTGCGGTCGCTGCGGAAGGTGTTGCGCTCGTTCGAGCTAGTCTTGATGGAACGTTCGGAGGGCGTCTCCGTGCCGCCGAGCTGTATGCGCTTTTGCAGCGCGGACACAAAATTCTGTAAAATTTTAAGCGTAAGTTCAATATTGCTGGCCCAGGTCAAGAGAACAATCGTTCGGCACTCACCTGCGATATGATGTCGCCACGTGCGGTCCGCACCTGGTAGAGGTACCGGAATTTGCGCTGTCGCGCCTCCTCGCGTGTCTCGCGCGGCCGTCCTCCATTCACCCGGCCGCTACCAGGAAAGGCGCCAGCGCCGCAGCGCGCCATCTGGTGGTGCCGCAAGTAGACGCGCTTCCGATGGTCGACGCGCCAGGCCGTTATGAAGCACTGCACCATTATGCTGATGATGATTGCCACCGGCCAGGCGCAGATCAGTATGCCGCCATAACAAGGCGGTGGCAAGGGGTGCGGCTTCATGTTCAGGATCTGCAAACAATACGAGTCATTACGCTAACGTTGCCGTTGTGCGTTCCTAAGTCGCTCACATACCCAATTGACTGTCTCCAGGCCGTGCATGAAGAAGTCGATCGATGCGATAATCATGGCGCTGCCCACAATGCTCGATGTTAAAATAGTCACATACTTGACGCAACACAGCGTCAGCACGGAGCAGATAACGGCGCCGCCCACTACGGCCACATATATCTCGCGATACTGCAAAAAAGACGAAACTTGGTTACCGACAACTATTCACGTAAACTGAGAGAGCATGCAGGTCCGACTTACGCCAAATTCATTGTCCGGCATCGTTGCCACGCACACCGCCATCGCGGCGCCGGCAACGAGTGCGCCTGCAAATGCACTTATAAGCACCGAAGCCACCGGATACGTGGATCCAATAACAGCACCAATCAGGCCGGCAACAATTGCCAGCGCGGAGTCGGCCGGCTTGCCCAGCAACGTGACTTGGAAGTCCTGCAGCAGGAAAATGGCGCTTGCACCAACCAGCAGGCCGCTGACGAAACCGACGGCGCGCAAGCAGCGATAACCTGGAGAAGCGAAATTTTCAATCTTGTGTTTTGTGACGAACCAATGAACAGACGTTATACCCATTCCTACGAAACACTGCATTAATTCCCGAATAAAGCAAAGCTCACAAGGTGGGGTTTTGGATAATTCAGTTTGCAATTAATGAGAATAGTTCAAAAGTACTGAAAACAGCGAACGGGTGAAATATCCCAAAAATTTTCGTAAATTTATAGCACTAAGACTTTGCCTTTGGGCGAACCACATATTTTAGGAAATAATTTTGAAAAAATCTGTATAATGCCTAAGTAATTGGCACACCTGTTTAAACGCTTCCGTGAATGAAATATATTTCGTTTAATTCATTTATTACGTAATTGCCATCACTTCATCAAAGTATATATTTCATATTAACTACATGAACTCCCAATTGTGCGCTTCATGCCTGCACATTGTGCTTACACTTATTTGCTGTTTTAAATACTCATACTTTTATAGTTTGCAAATCAAGGATTGGCCCTGTCGTTGTTTAATCATTTCAGCTGGCGACAAATTGAACGGAAACAACCTCATTAAAATGCTAATTCCTCCAAATGCTCGACCTTCTTTACACACTAAAGTCACGGAACCCCAAATTTCCTCGCACTTCACTGCGAAGGTAATAAGTCGCCGCAACACCCACTCTACGCAGTGCTTACCCAGCAGCGCGTAGACAATGCCGAAGACAGCCGTGATTGTCCATAGCAAGGCGGCCAAGGTGTCTGGTGTTGTGGTCGCACACGACGGAGTCTCGAGGATGCCCTGCAAATGCATGAAAGGGAAGCCCATAAATAGCAAAATGTTATAAGAATAAAAACATACACATAGATATGTATACACATATACTTGTACATATTTATGTATATTGGTATATTAATTCCGCCTGTGGCCCGTAAATTGAAAAGTGAATCAATGACTTGAGTCAATAAGTTGTAAAGTGCTTCGATTCATATCGTCGTTATTGGTGTTTTGTTTCTTTTAAATTGACAGCCAGCAGTGTAAACATGCAAGCAAGAACACAAATAATGACGGCAGCGCTGCATTGCGGGTGATGGCGTGCGGGTGCGCTTTCACGTGCGGTTGAAGGATATTAAAAGTGGCCGCTGCCGGGTCGCCGCATCGCTGGGCGGTTAGACGGGGTGGGCGGAGTGCGTCATAGCCGCTTGCAAATGCGGCCAACGCAAATGCACCACCAAACAAAGCCACACCAGCAGCAGCACCACCAACAACAACAGGCACCGCACAGACGGCGCGCAGCAAGTAAGCGGCTGCTAGCAACGGCAGCGACATCGACAGCCGCTGCGACTGCGACTGCGACAACTGCAGCGGCATGCAACCGAAGAAAGTGGGTCAATTTCTCTAGTGAGAGCAATAGTGCACATTGTCGAGATGAAACAGCGCCACTAGCGCAAACCCAAACACCAACAACCACAACAACAACAGTGCAAATAACAACAAATGCGCCAGTCGCCAGCATTCGTACAACATTAACGACAGTGGAGACTAAACGCAGCGAAATATGTAAGTTCAAAAACTGAGTTTTTGAACTTAATTTAGAACGAAAGTTGAAAAAGTCAGCGCAAATAAGCTAGCAGAATAAAAATGAAAATGCAAATGTGTGTATGTGCGCATATCCTTGATGCCACAAAAAGACGAAAAATGAAAAACAAAAGCGAATGAGTTCAAATCTATGTGCAAAAATATTCACGGTAGCCAGCACAGCGAAATGGGGAACGGCGACGCGCAGAAAAATTAGAACTTCAACAATGGATGTGGGCCAGCAAACACATCCGCCGAGTGTGGCAGCTCTGCCACAACTCACGCTTTGAATACATGCGAGCCTGCTTAAAAGTCAAGTCCTAAGGTGAAAATGTCCCGCAGCCATTGCTGTGTTGCTAATTGGAAAATGCACGAGGAAGAAATTACATCCACATGAGACAGTTTACTTGACTCCATTGATTGTGGCTGTGATGGGAGAACGAAGATTAATACTGGTAATCATTCTTATAAGTTCGCATTGGTAATAGAAGAAAAGATTTGGTTACAACTTTATGTATCCAGTACTTATATTTAAGTTTAGTTTATTTCAATCAATGGATTACAATCCTTACATACTAGGAATACTTAAGCTCGACCATTGAACTTTTTTGGCAGGGAATCTTCATTGATACCGATAAACTCGTTTCCATCGGCATGTCGCTTGTCTACTGGCTGGACCGCTTCCTGTTATTCTGCCGGCCAACCGGCCAAATCGGACCTAGTGGGTCCCGTTTCGTTGAGCTCCAAACTTACTCAACTAGTAAACTGAGAAGTACTAGGCTCCCTCCAACAACAATCTGCATTGAAACCAGTTATAACCCAGGCTAATTTCGAACTCTATTAAACTTGCACACACGATCTTTAAAACAAAATAAATAAATCTATTCCATATACCCTTTTCAAGATTCAGAATTAAGTCCTGTATTTCCAGTGATTTTTTACACACTCGACGTTTCCCCATAAACTCAAATCTACTAGTCTTGCTATGTAATTGCACACAAATGGCACGATAGTACAAAATGGACTAAGGGTGAGCTGTTCTTGTTGTAACTACACATGTTGTGTGTGAAAGGCGGGTTGGGAACTTATTCGTAGATAATTAAGTCACTCCTGAAAGTTTACAATTTCTGTCTTCAAAAGAAAAGACCACGAGAAGAAAGAACCACAACCCTCTGACATGTGAGCCAAAACATTTAACCATTGAACCACGGCAGCTGCTAAGTATACATTTTTTTCTGACTGATTTCAGGTTAGGTTATGTTACCAAGGGTGTATGCAGTACACTGGAAAATACCCATTTGAGTCCCGTCATACATACATAGGTACTGTCTCTTACCAGAATTTCAGTTAATGCACCAATCGACTGGTTAGTGGAGTTCACCAGATCCGATAAACCTTGACCCCAAAAAGCACCGACGGTCTTGTAGAGCTGGCTAGTGACTAAGGAAATGAATGTCTGGTTTAAAGTAAAAGTAAATGCTATTGAAGTTGTTTCCTTAAGAACACCTACTTATGTCTTGATACTCAAAGACGTACGTATACATTAAAGTTCTTTAAAGATACATATGTATCCAAGAATATCATCATATTAAGTCACACTTTACAATTATTTAATACTACAATCACTCGTTTTATGAAAACAAAATCTTGCACCTCTGTGTTAATCAGTTCTACGAACCAAAACAGTTCATGGCTGTTTTTAAGTGCTCACTTGTCAGGCTCTACAGCTGTCATCAGTAACACCGACGGTCATACGCACACATTCCTATCCCGTACCAGTAGTTATGAATATGAATATACATATGTATGTGCTTCGCCGATGTTGAGCAATTAAGCTGGCTACCCAAAAGCATTTGAATAGCTGCGTTCTGCTTGCCATTTTACTGCCTCCAGTGGATTTGAAAGTAGGACAACGAATACTTTAGTTTAAATTTGCAATTTTCTGTTGGATACAAATATCCTCGATAGGTGACTATTTGAAAACAGCTCCGGAAAAGTTTTAAGGCACGTTGTCATAGTAGTATAATTGACTGATGTTTACCCGTCTGTTTGACCTCGACTTGAATGGAAATACATAAACAAAAAATATACAATGGCGGGTCTAAGAATTATTGGCTTTAACACGAGGTTCATAAAAACTAGATATGTTGCTGGCAGGGACCGTACCGGTTATGGTTTTTATCAAAAAAGTCAGATTTTAACTGTTATCTTTTAACTTTTATTTTTATCGACAAAAATAAAAGTAATTTTGTGCCTTTTATCATATCAGGCAAAAATAACTGATACTTGTGACTTTTATTTTATCGGTCAAAAAAACAGTTATTTTGTGACTTTTATTTTTTCGTCAAATATATCAGGCAATTTGAATTTTTTCAAATGCCGTTTGACCGACTAAGAAACTATTGATACAATTTTTTTCGTCTCAGCACACCGCACATTCTGAGCGATAAGACTTGGGCACAAAATAACAGTTAATTTTAACTTTTATAGTAAAAGCCTAAAATTTAAAAGGCGTTTAATATTCGTGAAGCTGAGGCCATTACGATCATAATGGTATATTTGAAAAAGTCCACCGACAATTTTTTCGTTATGCCATTTTGATTTGAAAATTGTTAAATAACAGTTATTTTCGGTCCCTGGTTGCTGGTATGGAAATGGATTCGAAAATCTGGATGCAAGCCTCAGCTAGTTAATGCTTTGGACCACAAATTTTAAATGATGCTAAACTCCAGGCTCAATTTCCCATTGAAGCTAACACGAAAAAATAGAAACATGAAATACTTATGTATGTTTGTATAAATATAAAGCCATGTATATAAAAAGTTTTATATTTGATATTCAGATTGCTGTAATCAGAAGTCGAAAAGTCACACTTATAAACTTATCACTGTTTAACAGACTGTTAAGGCGCACATCTCGTGCATGCTAAACACTTAAATCACCTTTTCTTTAAATCTTTTCAGAGTACAAGCTAAGATCATTTTACACAGCGCCACTCACCTTTATCAGAAATGGCCAATCTAGATTCTGTAAGTCACGCATGTCGCCATGGCCGTCGTCGTCGTGTTCATATACATCCAAGGAATGCATCTTTGTTTCATCAATTGCGTTGCTGCGGGCTGGATTCGCTCCTGGACCAATGGCGATCTCTGCACACGTGTTTGTATTCTAATTGTTCGTTAAAAGTGGCAGCTAAATGTTTATTGGGCGTCCGGCGGTGTTTATTCGGCGTTTGCACTTTTATTTTGCAATAAATTGCCACATTGTAAAATTTGTGTCGCAGTAACGAAATGTGGCACTTTAAAAGTAGAAAAACGCGGCAGTATTTGGCAGCAAGTGTCCGCAATTATCGTCTTTCACGTCACGCCAGCGCCAGCGATTTCAGTTATGCATTTCGTTGCTATTAATTTAAATTCTTCACTTATTACAAATCTATCATTGCGCATCCTTTTCGAGCGCTGAACGCGTACGGCAAACACAAACACAACGACAAACACTGGCACAGGCACAATCCGCAATTCTTGTGGTACGGTCAGTGGCACATTTTCCACCCCAAATAACGAAAATTGAACGAACAAACGTCGTGGCGGTCGCACGAAACGTGCGGCGCGACGTGAAAGTGCTTTGTTGCCGCTGTTGTTGTTGTGCTGGTGGTTTTTGTTGTTGCGCTTGCACACTTTTACTGTCGCTTGTTTTCACTGCTGTTTTCCGATGTTACTGTTGTTGTTGTTGTAATGCGAAGCAGCAGAAGAGGCAGATGGCATGCGGAAAAGTCGACTCCCTTTTCTCCATCTATGCCGCCACCCATCTAATGGCGTTGTGAAATCGCTCGAATTCTCAATTAAATATCACGCATTTCGAAAACATCTTACCAAACAGTGAGCGATATTAAGATTTGATTATTTCAATTCAATATTTAATTGTGTAATTTTTCCTGTAGACACTTTTGAAGGAAAACTACGCCGCTGCGTTTGTATGAAGTTGCACGCACGAAGGTCCTTTCGCTACTCATAGACAGCAACGAAAACAACGGCGGCGAAGCCAAGTGGGCAACCGTTGTGGACTCTTTGACTTTGGCGCCGTGCCTGTTGAGATAAGCCTTGTGGGCCATAAGTGTGCTTAAAGCTCTAACAAAGCTGTCGAGCACATTTTCGCGACATGGTAACACAGTCTTCTATTTAAAACTTAACGTATTTGTTGACTGATTTGAATTGAAATATGCCATCTGACACCGTCGACTATTGTTGGTATTTAAGGGATGAATTACATGTCCAATGAGCCTCAATTACTCCAATTTTCAAAAGTGGCAACAAAAATTATGTGCCCAATTACAGACCAATCTCAAAGTTATCCACGGTTTCTAAACTTTTTGAGACCATGATTAAAGATAAGGTTTATTTTGCGGTTAAAAATATAATTAGCCCAAATCAACATGGTTTTGTGTCTGGTCGGTCCACCGAGTACTGCTTCTCGGCTTTTCAGAAGGGCTTACAAGTTGATAGTATTTATACTGACTTTTCTAAAGCGTTTGATAAAGACTCTCATAAAATTTTACTTGCTAAACTCTCTAGTTTTGATTTTCATTATGTATTTCTTGAATAGTCAAAATCCTATCTTAGTGATCGTCTCTGTGTTGTGTCATTTAACAATAAACGAGTCAAATTTAATGTTCCTCTTAAGCAACTACGTCATAATGATCTCTTTTATATTGGTACCCATAGAACTAATTTTGCAACTAATGAGCCTATAATAAGATATCTTTTAGTATTAAATAAAATGTTAAGTTGTTGTGAATCGCTCGATATCACTCTTGATAGAATTTCCTTTAAACATACTGTAAATAGTTATCTTAAATAATATCTAAGAAATCTACTGTATTTCCTGTATTCCATTGACGAAAATAAACTAAACTAAACTAAACTAAACCTCTTCCCAGCCTTTTATGGCGACCTCCGGTGTTCCCCAGGGTAGTATTTTAGGTCCGCTATTATTTGTTCTCTTTATTAATGATGTTAGTTCGTGCTTTTCAACTTCCAAATTTCTATTGTATGCAGACGGCCTTAAAATTTACTCTGAGATTAGAACCCCTGAGGATTCCTCTGCGCTTCAATCTGAGCTTAACATCTTATATGATTGGTATGTCAGTAATCGTCTCTTCCTTAACACCAATAAATGTTTCCAACTTACTTTCGCTAAAAAAGTATTTATTTTCCTGTCTCCTACTTCATTTCAAACTCTGGGCTTAAAGCGGTCGTGTGATCAAAGACCTAGATGTCTTTTTCGATTCTAATTTCTTTTTCTGCACATATTGACTGTACCATCTCCAAATCGTTTTCTATGTTAGCCTTTATTCGTCGCAACTATTCTACCTTCTCGGACCGTTATACTTTCAAGTTACTTTATTCCAGGCTAGAATATGCAGCCGTCATTTGAAGGCCATTTTATGCCTTAGGTATAAATCGACTTGAACGAGTGCAGAAGGTCTTTATTCGCTTTGCCCTTCGATCCCTGAATTTCCTCCTATGACTCAAGTTGTCAGCTTATAGACTTGAAATCGCTACTTAGTTCTAACTGAATTTAATAGCCTCTCAAATTCTTTGGACATTGATCTTTCGTTACCTTTAAATGTATTTTGCAGCATGCTATCTAATTATAAGTATCTTTAAGTTTATTTTTCGAATTTGTTTGAATTTCCACTCCTCATTTTCTCAAAGTCTGTCTTTGATTAGACTGAATTAATAAACAATAAATATTCGGTATATGAAAGTGGTTACTAAAGCAGTTGGTTGCATACTCACATGATCAAGCATTTATTCTTTTAAAAACTCTCGAGGAACGTACTGAGCATCGTGAGTGTGGTCACACTATGATATTGGAGCTTGTAATATGGATTCTAATGACCCCAAGGGTTGCATCAAGCTCAATGCAATAACGTCACTACATCCCTCTGCATGTAAGCAAATCGCATCAGTCATAAAATCACAATTCCACGCGGTGTCACTTTTATTTCAAATGAATTCATCAAAGTTTTCGCTTAAAAACCTATTTGTGTAATCCATAAATTCCAGAAATTCAAATATTATTAACAAGTATTAACATGTGTTCCTATACGTATGTGTGTACATTGTTCGACGCTCAACTTAATCGTGAATTGTCTATTACATTTGTTTTATAAAAAATCCATACAAAAAATATTATATATTAACATTTTCCTTAAAATTATTGAAGGATCTTCCGTCGTTTATTGTCTTTTATAACTGCTACAAACTGTGTTTTGGTGCGCCCCGTCATTTGTTGCCGTGCCATTTGTACGAGCCGTAGTACTTGAAGTTGCTCTCCGCGCATTTCATGTTCGCCTCCTTGGGGCCACGCGAACCATAGACATATGGAATGGGTTTGATTTTCTCCTTCTCGATTTTATGCAGCACCGGAGTGAAGATGCGCCACGCTTCGCGCAACTCATCCGAGCGCACGAAGTGCATCTGCGAGCCGCAAAACACATCGAGAATGAGTCGTTCGTACGCATCCGGCAGGTGGGAGTCCTTGTAGCGTTGCTCATATGTCAAATCCAGTTCGGTCTCTTCGATGTCGAATGTGATGCCAGGGCTCTTGGTCATCATCTTAAAGTACAGCGCCTCGCCCGGCTGCACGCGTATCACCAGCTCATTGCGTTTGCTGTTGCCCTCGAAAATGTCGCCGGGCACATCGCGGTACTGGATGCGCACTTCCGCTTTGCGCTCGTTCAGCGCCTTGCCGCAGCGCATTATGAACGGAACTCCTTCCCAGCGCTCGTTGTTGATCTTCAGCACACCCAACGCATAAGTGGGCGTGTTTGAGTTCTTCGACACGGTCGGGTCATCCAGGTAACCCTCTCTAGCATCACCTGTGCCCTCCGGGTCGCCAACGTACTGGCCGAGCACCATGTCGTCCAATGTCAGCGCCGGGATGCTCTTCAGCACCTTCACCTTTTCGTCGCGTATGTCGTCCGGCTGGCAACTGACTGGCTTCTCCATGGCGACCAGCGAAAGTATTTGCAGCAGATGATTCTGCATGACGTCGCGTATTATGCCGAACTCGTCGAAGTAGCCGCCACGTCCCTGCGTGCCGAACGGCTCCTTGAACGTAATCAGCACTGATGCGATGTTCTCTCGATTCCAGGTGGAGCTGAGTACTTTGTTGGCAAAGCGTATAGTCATCAGATTCTGCACCATCTCCTTGCCCAGATAATGGTCAATGCGGTAGATTTGCTCCTCATGGAATAGCGACGCCAGGTGGTCGCTCAGGTTTTTGGAGCTGACATCGTCGCGACCGAACGGCTTCTCAATGATCACACGATTCCAGCCGCTTTAAAAGACAAAATAGGTTGAGTTGGCTGCACAGTAACGACGGGAAGATTGACCGATGGCTACTCACCATTTCGACAGGCAAATTTCCTTAATGTTGACGGTGACTTCCTGGAACACCGACGGCGGCAGCGCCAAATAGAATATACGATTACAGTTGCACTTGCAATCCATGCTCTCCATTTGTTTCTTGAGCGCTTCGAAGCCGACATGTCCGTCGTAGCTGCCCGCAACGTAGGCGTTCAGGCGCCAAAACTCATTGTACTTATCCATCTCGTGTGGCTGCACCTGCGAATGTTAATGCCGAATGAAGAGATGTTTATTCGAAACAGGCGTTTCTTCGGCAACTTACGTTCATATATTGTTGGCAGTTGGCTTTCAAGTCATCAACGGTCAGTTTGGAGCGCGCATAACCGCAGAACTTGGTCGGTTTCGGCAGCAGGTTATCGCGATAAAGCCACCACAAGGTGGGATAGATTTTCTTCTTGGCCAAATCACCCTGTGCGAATTTGGATGGAGGGAAAATTTAGTTTTAGCTAAAGGAATGTTTGAAAATATCTGAACGCTTACGGATGCTCCAAAAATCACAAAGGTGTGCGGCACCTGACCATCAAAGTGTGTACGTTCACACACCATCGTCATAGACTTGAGTGAATTAATAATACGATAAAGTGCGGTTTCGTGAGGATCAGAGTCTCCTGCAATTACGTAGGCAAAATTAATGCATTGGAGACTCGGTAGCAATATTGCAGTAATAAATACAGATCAGCGGGCATGTCACGAAAAAATATTTTTAATTTTCCTATTGCATTTTGATAATGTTGAATGACAAAGATTATAATCTTTCTCTCTTATATCTAATATCTATCTAACCTGCCTGGCTTTTGCGTAATTAACAATAAATCGTCGTATTATACCATTGCTATTGTTATACAACCTATTTTACACTTGAAAACACAGCTTACTGTGGGGGGGGGGGGGCGTTAGGGGAATATAACCCTTGAGGAATATATTCCCTGACCAACAAATTATTAAAATCGAGTCACTTTCACAGGATTTATTCGGTCTAAAGACATTACATTAAATAAGTTTCAAGTCGGCAGCAGTTGTCGGCGTTATTTTTTTTAATAAAGTTTTATGGTTATTGCGTCAAAAATCGTTTTGCTCAACTTTTCGTAATAGCCGATCATTTACAAATGAACGATATTAACAACACTGATCTTTTCGAATTTCTAATACATTTAAAAAAATTAATTTTTACGACACATTGCGCAAAGAATCAAGTAACAGTTATTCAAAAATATTTCGTGCAATATGTGAACAATTTTCCCTAATTTGTTTGAATTACCGGCGCGAATTGTTATTTTGACCCTTTCAGCGTTTTCGCAAAACTGAACGAACTGTCAGCGTACTTGACTTTGAAACCCACAGCCGATACTTGCTGCACCGATACGCAGCGTTAGTGAGTATCTTTGATTGGAAGGTACAAACTGTGCACAGGAACTGTGTACTGACGGCGCTTACGACGCTAAAGCGCTCAAGCGCACTTGTGAGCTCGCACAGCAATTAAACACTTTCGCACATATATACATACGAGCACTATTCGAGTATCTAGGGAGACACATGCGCGCAACCGCTTAACTTGTCTGCAGTTCGTCATAGTATTCCAGCACACACCAGAAAATACACTTGCACACACACACACACACACAAATACGTGACGTCATGTGCATTGACATGCTGAAAAGTGCAGGGGAATCATTAAGAAGTCAGCTCGTCAAGTGATCGACACCACTGTGCAGCTAAACGAGGGGCTGCTGATTGTAACAGAAGAGCACAGAAAAAACCAATGACTATGTGGCATCAGATAAGCATCACAACAGTAGATCTCGGCGAGCTGGAGCGGATAATGAATGCTAGTAAATCGAGTCGCAAAATAGTTTAAAAGTTTTCAATATCTATGACAAGCTTTTGTACATGAAGAGCCAAATAAATGCCATGAAAGCGCTCCCAATTTAATCAATGCGAATATTAAGTCAATTCAAGTAACTAATAGTGCTAATTACTGCTGGTATCTCTATAATCTTTTAATTTTTTGAAAGCAATAATTTAAAACTAAAAATACACAACTACTGATAAATTCTGGAAGAAATATTTTATTCATTCATTGAGCAATTCTTATTTCCATTTACTTATTAAGTACTTTCAAACCAAATTTAAATAAAAAAAATATTTTAAGGGAACTTAAGTCTCCCATTTTATAATCAAATTAAAAAATATGAGTGTTGTTTCTTTCAATTATTCTTTTGTCAAAAACTAATTAATTGTGTGTCGAGTGTATTTAATATACAATACTACTTTCTAGTCCAGCTAGAAACAAATAAATTTATGTCAGTAAAGAAAATTATTTAAATATTAAAAACACAGATCTCTCTTCGTCGTGTTAATTCTTCGACACCACTGCAAATTCATGTTTTGTTTCAGATCATTCTGCCCGTCGGTTAAAGTCCTTTTTATGGAGGCCCACAAATTAAAGGTCAAGTACACAACAAAACGATAAATTATACAGTCGAACTTCCCTATAGTGAACTTCTATATAATGAAGTTCTCCGTATAATGGATTAATTTCAAAGACAAAGCTTTATCGTTCTATTCTAAGTGGATTTTGATCTCCTTATAATGAACTTCCATATAGTGAATATTTCTCTAAAATGAATAAATTTTTTAGTTAAAAACTTCGCTTTCATTCGTTTTCCATATAATGAATTTTTCCATGCTATTTTCTGTCACGCATATTAACAACACTAAATACCGAAAAAAAGTAAAACATATTTAGGGGAGCCCCAGAAGTTCAAAATAACAACAGCATAAGACGAAGAAAGTCACATCACTAACAAGAAGAAATGGCCAGTGAAAAAGAATTGGCGGATGCGGTGTTACCTACATTGCACAGTGATTCGACTCCATACAACCGCGGGACAGAATTAGAAGGAGTCGTCCGTTCTTCATAAAATTTGGTATCCTAGTTAATCATGGTCTGCTAAATTTAAATCTCCATTTTGTTTTTCTTAAACTTTTGTAGTTTGGCAATGCCTGAGACTTAAATTTGCAATTTTCGTCATTTTTGGTGAGCTATAGCAACGAGTGTGTTGGCTAAATTTTTCAGATTTTACATTTAATCGGTAACGTCAACATTGATAATTGCAAAGAGTAACAGACATTGTCTTAGGACCCTTTAGTTTTGCAATAAAAACGATAATAATAGACGTATGTTTTGCTTTTTCGCAGTTTTCTCAATTTTTCATGCTGATTGCATACTTTTAGGGATGAAAACAATAAATTTTGTCGAAAAATAGGTGTTTAGACCACTTTTCAAATTGAATTATTTTCTGAGATCGGACGATATCGGAGGATGTAATTACATTATCCGACAAAGAAAGAATGCTTCTTAAAATTAAAAAAATTCCAGGAACATACTTTCACATACTTTTTAGATATTTTCCTCTAAGTTTTGCCAATTTTCAGCTTTTCAATTTAGAAAAATATTTTGAATTAAAAGTGTGTAAAAGCCTCAGCTTTGCAAATTTTGAGAAAACATTAAAAGCGAAAATGGCCACATCATTTCTTAATCCATATTGAAAGTTTTAGCAACTTCTTGGTAACCATGTATTTTTACAATTTTTTTTACTCAATAGACTAAAAATCAGAAAATATGTGTTTACATTTTTTGTGAAAAAAGTTTCAACTTTGAGCCGCTTTTGCACATACACTAATTAATTTTTTGGCACAGATTTTTTGGAGTTTTCTTAGTTGGAATCTTACCTTTCAAATGACATCAAAATCATTAAATTCTGAGACTATAAATTTTTTGAATTTTGTCTATGGAACGAATCACTGTGCATTGGGACGAATTTCTGCTTCTCTTGATGTACTTCGAACCTTTGTGGAGATGAAGAGCAATGTACCGAATAATGTTTTTAAGTCTCTAAATGTATAAGAGGGCTTTGTTGAGGAAGAAAAGTGGAAGGGTGTAATCCAAACTAAAATACCTCATTATTTTAAATAAAAGATGAAAAAACTCATAATTTCTATATAATGAAGTTATATATAATGAAGCTTTTTTCTGGTCCCGTGCGAATTCATTATAGGGAAGTTCGACTGTATTAAAAATATATTTGCTTAGCACAATTAAGATTTACTCACTACAATAATTAAGTAATCGTGCAAATTGATTGAGATTGAATTAAAATCAAAACTAAACAAACAACTAAATTTTCAGTAAAGGTTTTCAAATAAATTTCAATTTTTTTTACATTTATTAGCTTAACGGTTAGAACGAACTCATATTTTTAATTGAAAAAGCATCAGATCAGTGCATGTCAATGTACTACTGTGTCCAAAAAATAAGGTGACATTGTATTTATTTTGAAAATTCTTTATTTATTCTTCCAAATCAATTTCATCCCCTTCAAAGTAATCCCCTCCCGATGCAATGCATTTATGCCAACGGATTTTCCAATCTTCGAAACACTGATTGTAGTCACTTTCCGGGATGGCCTTCAGTTCCGTCTTCGCTGCGGCTTGAATCTCCTCTATCGTATCAAAACGGTGTCCCTGGAGCGGTCTTTCGAGCTTGCTGAACAGCCAGAAGTCGCACGGCGCCAGATCAGGTGAATACGATGGTTGCGGAACGATATGGGTTGAGTTTTTGGCGAAATGATCACGAATTACGAGTGCAGTATGGGATGGTGCATTATCGTGGTGTAAGAATTGTCTTTCCACAATTCCGGCCTTTTTAGGCGGATAGCGTTGCGCAAACGACGCATAACGTTCAAATAATATTCCTTGTTGACTGTTTGGCCCGGCGGAAGGAATTCATAATGCACAACACCACGATAATTCAAATGTCACCTTATTTTTTGGACACAGTAGTACATAGCTATGTAGAATATAACGCTGCATATTCTATATTTATAACCAAAAATTCATTGCAGTAACTTCTATATAAATCTTCTATCTATAAATTAATTTGTTAATTTTACTTCTGTTTTAAACTTTTACAGCTAAGCGCACATATGTGGATGCATACACAAATACATATAAATTTACATTAGTACACCTAACGTAGAAGTTCTTGAAAAACGCGTCGTCGTAAATCTGAATGAAAACGTTTCGATCACGCGATACTGTGCGACTCTATTCCGAGCCGCAGAACACAGTTGTACATATGTACATGTCTACATATGTATGTATTTAAGTAAGTGCATGCGTATATTTGCTAACCTAAGCAAACCTTCAATATTGCCGACATTCGCAGCATGTCATCTGTTGGCGTAAAACTTTTTTGTGACGTTTCATTTATTTTGCAATCTGTTTAAGTTGTTGAAGCTTTTTGCTTTTAAATTTTTCTAAAGAGTCCAGGTGTAAAACTTTTAGAAAGTCGCTGTCGCGCTCAAAACCGAACGTATGGCATGACATTGGCCGAGTCGATCAGTGAACGTGATTGCGTTCAGAATGCCCTTGTGCCGAGCAGACACGACTGTTGTTGCGGAGAAGTTGCTGCAATATAGAGCTTTCTAATATTTTGTTGTTTCATTTGAAATATCAAGTGAAATATTGTTCAAGTACGTTACATAATGAATATCAAAGTCGCTGCCACTAGGTGCTAAGTGGATGGATTTCAACTGGGAATTGAACGAATATATATTTAGAAAATTAATTACAATAATTTACCAAACAAAAGCCAAAACAAACTATCGGACAAAGTTGTACAAAACATGTGGAAGCAATATATTGTAAACACAAAATCACGACATAACTTTATTGTAAACTCGATCATTGAACCAAATGTTGGTCAAATCGTTTATGGACATCATGTCGTATAAGATACGCTAAATATGATCATTGCACCAATGCCAAAAAAAAAATCCTTAAAACATATTGTAAATTTGCTGTGGACAAAGGAATAAGCAAAAGTAAGGCAAGAGTAGTCAGGTAATCATATAAATTACACTTTTTCACAGAAACAAACTAATTGTTTACTTAGTAAAAACCACATTTTGAAAATTCAAAATTAAAAACTATAAAAACCAGGGACCGTACCGGTTATGGTTTTTATCAAAAAAGTCAGATTTTAACTGTTATCTTTTAACTTTTATTTTTCCCGGCAAAAATATAAGTTATTTTGTGCCTTTTATCATTTCAGGCAAAAGTAACTGTTACTTTTTACTTTTATTTTATCGGTCAAAAATAACATTTATTTTGTGACTTTTATTTTTTCGGTCAAATATACAGGCAATTTAAATTTTTCAAAGGCCGTTTGACCGACTAAAAAACTATTGATACCATTTTTTTTCATCGCAAGTCTTATAGCTCGGCCATACGGCCTTCGAAAAAATTCAAATTGTCTGATATATTTGACCGAAAAAATAAAAGTCACTAAGTACCTGTTATTTTTGACCGATAAAATAAAAGTCAAAAGTAACAGTTACTTTTGCCTGAAATGATAAAAGGCGCAAAATAACAGTTAATTTTAACTTTTATAGTAAAAGTCAAAAATGTAAAAGGCGTTTAATATTCGTGAAGCTGAGGTCATTACGATCATAATGGTATACTTGAAAAAGTCCTCCGGCAATTTTTTCGTTATGCCTTTTTGACTTGAAAATTTTAAAATAACAGTTATTTTCGGTCCCTGATAAAAACTTATTTCGATTTTACGTACCTCACGTTGTTTTATCTTTCTGGGTGTTTTGGTATTCACTTTTTGGGATTCATACATTGATATCTAAGTGTGAAGCTGGATTTGTATTTGATCATTCATGCCAGCATCATTTCCGCTCACTTCTTATATGTAGCGTAGGCTATGTATTAATTTGTATCTACTATATATGCCTGCTTGGAATTGCATGTCATATCCTTTTTATATTGAATAATTCATTCTTCAACCACCAACCAAGTACACTACATAATACTTTTATGATCGCCTACAAAACGTAGCAAAAGATCGGTCACCGTAATGACGGTGAATGGACACGATCATGACCGTGTGAGAAAAACACCGTTCACCAATCACTGTCTTTATTGCGCAAGGAACTGCCTGTTAATCGATCATGATCGTATGAGTAGTACTGGGGATGGACCGATCACGATCATAATTGTGATTTTTTAGGTAGATAAAATTTGATCGAGATCATGATGTAATCAAGAGTATGCAAATTCGAACAGTGGGCTTGGAATATTACGCTTTTTGAGTCCTCGTCCCCAGTTTATTCGCATTCTCATTTTTAGTTTGCTTATATACTTATAATTGTAATACAATCTGGAGCTTTCCAGCTCAGAGCCTCAATTTTAACAGCCGATATATAATTTGTGATCACCTTGTATGTATGTATGTTTCGGTTCATTATCACAAATAAAAAATCGCTCTCAGGGCAACCGACATGCATACTATCCTCGTTACCACAAATTTTGGCCAATAGCCCTCATGCTTAAAAGTAATCCCCCACATCATTTCGTTTCCTTCTTGTTGCTGCACAGTTTGCATTAACCTTTCGATGACAAGCTCTATGCGACAAACCTTTATTTTCCTGCTTCAAAGTTCTCTTTTCCAAAAACTGAGGTCCTTCTCCATATAAGCTCATTTAAAACACATGCTCATGCTTTAAATTTTGTAACAGAAACTCGTTTTTGTTCTGAGTTTTTTTCAAGTCCACTTGAAATGTTTGTAGTTATTTTGCCATTATTATGCGCGATTCCGATAATTCTATAGACTAGCTTCTGGTTTTGCGTCAATCAGTTTAGTTATTTCTACAATATCTAATCTAATTTGAATTGGTCTATGGGCAATTTTTTTTGGAGAAATACGTTATCTTAGCAATTCATGGTGAATATGAGTTTTGAAGTTAATTAATGTTTTTGTCTATTTGTGCAAAAAAATCGTATTAAAAGTCAGTCGATTTTATGCTTTTAGACTAAAGAATGATTATTGATTTTTGAAATGCTAAGTGATTAAAAATTTTAACGAAATACGATTTATAACGATTTATACGAATTATAACGAAATACGATTTACTGTAAACTGTTTGGCCATCATATCATACATCTTAACAAATACTACGGCTTTCATTATGTTAACCCTGGAATACTAATCTTACTGTGCAACTTTATGACGAGGTGTTGGCAATGTAAAGGGATTATTTTTTATAACATAACTTTGAAACCCCTGTACGCAAACTTATTCTGACAAGTGTATTTACGTACGGAGCGGGCTCGCAGAATTAATACAGTAGCATATAGACGCTTGAAAACCAGTGGCGGAGTCAGGGGGCGAGGTTTGGGGGTTGAACAACGCTCCCCCACACGAAATATTAGGGTCGACTTTAAGACTACATACAAATTAAAAGGCATTTTTGTTTTTTGAACGATTTTTAAAAAATATTAAAGAATTACTTTTTGAAACCCCCCAAAATATTTTTCTGAATCCGCCCCTGTTGAAAACATAGACATAAACTAAATGGCCACATACTTTTCATGTTGCGATAATGTGTACTCCATGGAATGTTTCAAATTTCATAACAATGTATGATATAAAAATCCTACCAATATCTCTCAATAATGTAACATAAAACAAGTAACAAAAACGAGCTACAGAAAACGCTCTCTCATTCTGTGACATGTTTTTTTACTTAGTCGTTTCTTTCAAACGACATTTGCGTTCAAAGGGTTATAGAAAATCCCGATATTTACATATAATCATGATGACAATACTAATTTTCCCCAGTGACAAAAAATAGAGATAAACAAACGTGTAGCATACAATTCTGATAAAAAAAAACTACATATAAATACATACATGTACATTCTTACAAACATACAAATGTGCGTAGGTATGAGTGCAGCTAATGCAATGTTAAAATGCCTTGAAGCCGTGTATGCGCGATTTGCTATGCGAACTAAAGCGCTGAAAGACTGCAGGTGAGCAGTGCAAGCAAATGTCTAAGGAGAGCGCATTCAACATTTACAGTTACGCCTAACGAACCAATCTAGCCTAAATATTTGCTGCTTTGACCTAACCTATAGCTAAAGCATGACCTTAACCAACTCCACTACTAAGCTGTTCACTCTTTCAACTAATGTTTAGCATTGTTACCCGGCAAGTCAGGCGTAATTGCGATGCGAATTTCGATGTCAATGCCACTCACCATTGTTGCTGTTGCTGCCACTGCAGTTTTTGCTGCTAACTTTTGATGACTCCATCGCTGCGCAAGAGTTGTATACGTGTGCTTGTTGATGTTATAGATTGTGACAGCGCAGGCGTTTCGAGGAGCTTAATTGAACCTGTGAAAGTGAAGTGGCGCTTCGGAACACGGATTTATGTAATTAAAAACACTTTGCTGCCACAAATACCAATGACACCAAGTGTACAATCTACACTTAAGAAACACGCTAAAGCAGACACTGCGTAGCGTGGCGGGTGGAGCAAGTGGGGCAGACCAGAAGCAACCGAGTTTGCGATCGAAATAATAGAGGCGCGAGAGCAGAAACCGTGACTATGTTTTGCGACGCAATGTCAGATGATTATCACTGGCGCTGTGCTGAAGCGCAATTTTATGACTGGCAACGTTTTCGCTGGCCGAAACAGCTGGGCAGTAGAGCTGGAAAAACATCGATGTTTGCCCACATCGATGTTTCGATGCTTTTGGGAAACGAACATCGATGTATCGACCGGCCCTCCTTTTTCCAATGGAGACTTTTTTGAAACTTAAAAGGTATTTAAAAGTTTTAGCAAATAATTTACCACTTTGTGTGTGTGTGTTAAAAAAAAGAATCAATTAAAACTTTTAGACTTTAACAACAACAACAAAAGATAATTAAACATATTAATGAACATTAGTAACAAAATGAACATTTCGGTGCCACCCAATAGCAAAATCGTATTTGACTTAGCCGAGATCCATTCCTGCGGTTTATAAATACCAGCATGTCCAAATTTATTTTATAAGCTTTATAAATGTTATATGAATTTTTGTATCTTTTTAATAGTAATGGGAAAGTATAGAAAAACATCAAACATCGGAAACATCGACAAAAAGCATCAATTTTTGAAATAGATTTGAAAACATCGATGTATCGATGTTGGTTCCAGCACTAATGGGCAGCTCGCACTGAGCCAAGGTGTATTAATATGGTGATAGCACTACGGCAACAACAAAAACCCCATGTATTTTGTTAGTGCTTTTGGGCATGCACATTGTCAAAATGAAATCAGAACAAACAACAAGTGGGCGGCCATTTTGACAATTGGCATGCTCATTCGCGAATAATCAAAGGAAAATCAATAGAACAAAGTTTAATCAGCTGTGGTGCTGCCACTACCTTATAAATTTGCCTTGCACTGAGCAATGTGAATTTTATTTGTAACAAAGCGAACCAACGATTATTATCGCTGAAGCGAACGCTCGAAATCTACAGAAACAAAACAAACTACAAGCACAAATTGGCAACAAGTCATCAACAAGTGTATTGAATGTAAGGGGATAAAAGCGGCAAAGTGGACGCAAAGAAGCAGAAGTAAACAAGAAATTCAGCTAATAAATTAAATGTAAAAATGTACAGACAACAACAATCAGACGGCGGCAGAGAGCGCATAGTTTGTCGAATGTGTGCTGTAAAGTTAGAAGGCAAGAAAGTTGTTTCGCGCCGTCAAATGTTGTCGAGCGTTATCAGTAGGACACAGCGCCCACCATAGATATACGAGTGCGTTGATCGCGTGATCACTTAGCATGCATTAATGGTAAATACTGTGCTATTATTGTCAGAGGCTTAGCCAACCAGAAGCGAGGGACAATGGCCCCTAAAAAATGTGTTCTTACAAATATCTTCACTTAGACAGAATTAAGAAATATACAATATGATTCTACTATTTTATGAAACTCTCGTCTCTGGCGAAAGTTCTAAGAATATTTGTAAATGTTATAATGATCTCATTCCCCATAAAAGCAGAAAAATTGTTTACAAAGCTGAATGATTTTTTAGTTAAATTAAGAAACAATTTTATTTTACGAAACCCCCTCTTAGCGAAATTCTAGCTACGGCCCTGAATAACTTGTTGCAGTGCTGACGACTAATGAGGAATCCATCCGTTCCCATAGGTTCCCAAAACCACCCAAACTGCTTGGGTGCTTCTGCCTTTACATATGTACATATATGTAAATACTTTCATTAATATTTTCCCATATTTCATAAAGCCAAACTTGAATTTAATTTACTTTTTCAATTATTATTTTAAAATTTTATAAGTATTAAAATTGTAAAGTTAGGAAGTAGAATGCGGAGAACGTACTTGTTGCTACATACTTGCCTTGAACATCCCAAAGTCACAAGGGCTGAACAGGCCTTACATGATGGTTGCAATTTTAAAGATAAATAATTTTAAAGATAATTTTAGTAGCTAGTGGATCAAAGTGATACGAAACAAATTACCTACAATATTTAGAAATATCTCTAAGGGCGATGTTTTGCTGACGGTCAAATGATCGTCGGTCACGTCACTTTTTGCGCTCTCGTTGTGATCGCCGGGCACTACTGCGCTTTGCGCTTACTTTTAATACTTTTTCCGCACTTTTTTTTTGGACTTTACTTTTTCAAATACAATTTGCAATTAAAATGTGAAAGTCTTTTTCGCACTTGCGCCGGTCTGAATAGCACACATTTGTAAAAGCATGCTCCTGGAACATTGTTATCTGTGCCAGCGTCAGTATTTGATTGGGCCGAAATTTCTGGCATTCTGAGCTAATAATGTATAAATAATATTAATATATGTGGGTGAAAGTGTCACAACATTTGTTTACCATTTAAATTTAACTTTTCTTTCTTTTTTTTACCGAAAACAAAAATATAAAAACACGCTGGTGATGAGGGTTGCTATCAACCATTTTTTTGGTCATTCCATAGCAGGGCGGATTCAGAAAAAATATTTTGGGGGGTTTTCAAAAAGTAATTATTTAATATTCATAAATGCTTATGTAGTTTTAAAGTCGACCCTAATATTTCGGGGGGGTTTCAACCCCAAAAACCCCGTCCTGAATCCGCCACTGTTCCACACACATTTTCACAAAAAAAGGAACAAATTTGTTTTCAAAACACATTGTGAATAATCTCACGACGCAACACTAATTTGATCGCTTGATTTGGCATCGAAAGCCTTGACCGCCGCGGTCAAATTTTACTCTTTTGCTCGCTCTCTCAATTTTCTCTTTTACATTAAAACAACAACAATTTTAATCGTCATTCCCCGAACACATGGACGACTGCAGCGACATGACCACGCGACCGCAAGATGGCGTCGGCTTCAATGATCGCGGTGTAGTTGGCAACGTGTTTGCAATTATGGCGGCAGCAACAGCACAACAATCATGTTCTGTGACGCTTGTATTTTCCAATTTACCAAAATAGCAAATATTACGCATTTGGCTCATGGAGCAGCTGAGCAAAGTATGCAAACAAGCAATCGATGTTGCCAATTTAAGCAGTGATACCAATTGCTTTGGTTTTGTCGCCTTCGAAATAGAAACTAGCGCTAAGCTTGGCGACAGCGACATCTATGTTCGGCAGCAACAGGCCACACAACTTCAAGATGGCCCCGGCTTCAACCGTCGCCGTATGGTCAACTACATGATTACAATAAAAGCGGAAGCAACTTGATCATAATCATATTTTTCAGCCCCTAAACACAAATTTTAAAGTGCTTCGGCACTACCGCATTCTTTTATATTCATTTAACTGTTGTGCAATCAATTTAAAATAAATGTCAATGTGTAATAATTTTTAGAACTATTACATTTTAACTGAAATAGTAACAAATTTGTAATTGTTGTTCACCGAAAAAGTAAGAAAAATTCCATTACAAATATTTGATTTGAAGCAGTGATGCTAATTGCTTTGGTTTTGTCTCCTGCGAAATAAAGAATAATTTTACGTTTGGCGACAGCGACAACTGTGTTCGGTGTTCGTGCAGCAGTGCAGTCGTCAAAATAATCGTCCCATACGAATGTTCAGCCCCAGGGACTCGGCAAGTAAATTTAGTAAATTCTGATCAATGGTAACGTAGAGAATAGCTTAGGCCGAAAATTGAAGATTGAAAATTATGTGCACATAAGATGCTCTGACTAATGCCATGTTTTTTCAAAGACTCAAAACAGAATTTTTCAACACATTTAAGCGGCTTGTCTTCTATAAAGTTCTCAACGCAATAGCTCAATTATATGTTATGTCAACTTAAGCTACTCTCCCATGTGACCACAGAAATACTCTTTACTACCTGTTATAAACATATACAGTCGTGTCTGGACATAGTGAACTAATTATTGTAAGGCCTGTTCACAGTATTAAGGTTGTTCACTATGTCAAGGTTAAAATTTTTGTTGAAAAACTCGTTTTATTTGCTCAGAAACTTTTAAATACACATAAAAAACCCAATTTTCAACCACAATAGGTTTACACTCTTCAAAAAACATAATCACTAAGGTCAGGAAACAGCTGATTTTGTAACAATCAACAGCAAAAATACAATTTAGGGGAATACCCTCTTTCATTTTTGATTCATTCTTGTGTTTTTTGTTGCTTTTTGCTTGAGATTGCTTTCAAAATTTTTTTTCACTATTTAGAGGTTTTCGATTCTTCACTATTTAGAGTACTCCAGGTAAAAATTTGGGTGTCCACTATATCGAGGTGTTCACTATACAGGGTGTTCACTATACCCAGACATGACTGTATCATTCGTTTGTTCAAATTTGAGTCACCAAACCATGGCTCAATAATAGTTGAGCCATGCGTAAACCCAGAAGTGAGACTGTCAGGCTTATATGAGCTGAATTACTGAAAACATTTGTATAAAAAGTGCAAAAACTGTCTAAAAGTTTAAATTTATGCAATAAGTTTAAAGTTTAAATGCAATATAATTCTAACATTCCGTTAGAGGATTACATAAAAGAATGGAATCGAAAATCTTTTGGATTTATCACCATTTGAAATCTTTAGTGAGACTGTGAGGCTCACTGTGAGGGAATTAGGGTTAAACTGAAGCTTTATAAATACAATCTGGCTCCGTCTATGTCCAAAGCACACGCACAGCATGAATGATTGCATACATTGTTAAATAATTCCCAACACCTCATCGTGCCGAAATCTTGAATAAGTCTGAATTACTTATTTTAAGCACTTCCTAACTATCGGTGTATATTTATATACACTCACACGCCACGAATTATTTAATTAGGCGATAAGAAAATATCTAACAAGAATTGCCTGTTTCTGCTATCACTAAACAGCGTTCATTTTCATGCCGGTTGTTAATTTTTAGACTTGATAATTAATTTAATTTTAAACTTGTTAATATTAACCTTGACCACTATGCCAAGGTCATTGCGAATTTTGCTCAATCCCCCGTCAAACATTCGGCTGTTGCTGTTTTTACATTTAAATTATTTTAATATAATTTCGTTGTTGTCTGTGCCCAATTCTCATGTCCATTATCAAAATATGTACATATACATACATATGATAATCCCATTGATTTTGACATATAGTAACAGATTACACAAACAATTTTAAAGAGAGAAAAGAGTAGTAAAAACCAGCACCGAGCGCGGGAATCGGTTTAATTGATGTAACAATAAAACAAAAATCAAAATAAAATTGGGTATGCCCAAACCGGCAATTGAGTCATAACAGATCGTATTGCAGACGTTTTACACAGTGGAAAAAAACTTTCTAAATTATGATTAAGGTAAATATTTATTACACTAAATGTATGTTGTAATGTAATGTAATGATAATGGGTTGGGACAATGCCCTTGTGCACTGCAACCTAGTAGGTTTATTGTGCCCCTTGAATCATCTGGTGTTTTATGTGCTCAGGTATTGAATCAAACCTTGTATGTTAGTAAAAGCTCTTACCGATACAATTGCATTTCCTTCCACTCTTTTCGAGGATCTTGTTTCAAATTATATGAGCGAAACTTTGTTACACTCGCCGATTGGCAAGTTGATCTTTCCGTGACCACTGTAGAATTTCGTAAAACGATTGAATACAACTTTCCTCCCTATATTTGGAATTATGTAGGGGCAAAGGTTCGATTGTGGGCACCCTTTTGTTTTCGGCTCATAACTTTTCAACAAGTTCATATTAGTCGGACATCTGGATATCTATGGAAACCTTAGCTAACAACTAATGAAGAAAATAAACCGATAATAATAATAATTGACTGGCACGACAACCCTAAGGCCTATCTTCCCGCAACCACCCGTGTTGTGCGTGTGAATTTGTACGCGGGTGAAAGGGACCTACAGTTTTATGCCGGTTCCGAACGGCAGGTTGAGAGCTCTATCATAAGCAATTTTTACTCTTAGAGGTTTGCCATTTCCAGCTGAGAGGACAGCCACCGAAAGAGAAAACGAGTTTTCCCGTTATTTTTTTAAGGTGTTATTACAGGCAGTATTTGAACCTGGGTCGCTGCCTTCGACTCGCGGTCCAACGCACTAACCAACTGAGCCACGGCGGCTGCCGATGCCGTCACTTTTTTTTTAATTTTGTAAAGTAGTAATTTGTATCCAAAATGTTTTTTTGGTTCGGTAGTGGGCACCCTTGGGAAATCTGCTGGAAATGGGAAAATATGAAGAAAAACCAACACGAATATAGAAAAATATTAAATTTTATTTATTTTAAGCACAGTGTACGCATGTGAAGTAGATCGCATGCCGGCACACTTTAGATGGACGGGCATTTCAAAATGTAAGTGACCAAGTCGTTCTCCTGGGCTGTCGAGAAGACCTAAAGTAAAACGAAATTCAGCCTAATTAATCAACACTCTTCAAGTGCTGTGAAGTGAAGTAGGTGGGAAAACACTCATTTACCTTATTCGATGGCACGCGCTTGTTACATCCACGAACAAAATCCAATAAAGCACCATCGTCGACGGCTTTGATGTCTCCGAAATTGTCTTCCACTTTCCTCACGTAGCATTGAAGAGTGGTTCGGGAAACCGCATACACTGCTGCAGTAGATTTTGTGGGCAGTTTATCCGCAGAACAATGGATCATTCGTTTTATGGAGTTGGAGTTAAAGATCGTGCTTCCATAATAAACAAATAGCATTTGTCAGAAAAACCTAGCCTGCTTTCTATCAACAGATACGCAGGGGTGTCTACAACCGATCTATAACTGAACCTATTACCCTATTTTAAATTATTTACTCCCTACACAAGCAAAAATGTCAAAAAAGAAAACAGCCATTTTCTTTTCAGTTATTTATATATTCTATTTGTCCCCACATATTTTTGCTGTATGTGTATGACATACTTATTTTTGGTACATCATTTCCGTCTTGTCAATCGTATTAAATATATTTTATATATCATATATAAGTTATTTATAAAATGTACAATTACTTTGTTAGCCTATTTGAGACTAAAACTCCAAGTCAAACTCATTGTTTATAAAATAAATAATTATTCATTTCAGTTTTTCGTTCGAATGTAGGAATTATAAGCCCAACACATTAATTAGTCGCGGCAAACTATGTTTTGAGTCGCACCAGCTGAATGCTGCTTAATATAATTAGTTTTTTAATAAATCATTGTTTATAAAGACAACTACTGTGACATATATCAATATATTCATGTAAGAATGATTTGAAAAGTTTGCTTTCGAAACAATTCTTTTCGCTTTTGTTCGTCTTTGTATTATCTCAAATTGCATTAAGATTACACTGATAGGATAGCATATCATAAAATGGGTTTTTGTTGTTGGTATCATTTCGATTGCAGTTGCAACTAGTATTTGTATCATGTTCATGTATTATATATAGTACTAGTACTTGGTCTACTACAAAATATGCCGATCTACAATTTGGACAAGTGTCAGTAAAATAACACTGAGTGTAAAACGGTTTTGTTGCGCCGTGACTCGAACTCCTGCAGCAATTCGTCAATGTCATTGTCCAGATCGTTCGATTTCGCCATCTGTAATACAAAAAGTGCACATTAAACAACTTAAACTTATCCAATAATGTGAACAATAAAAAAAGTTTTCACAAACATATTTTTAATTAGTCTAATTTCTCTGAAAGCTGCCACGATCATAGTTGCGAATTATAAATGAAAAAATTATTTCCAGCTTCAGATGGAACAAAGATTAAGTAAGAAAGTAGCAAATTGTCATATCGACGTAACGTGAATTTTATACTTAAAAAAAAGATGTGTTTAATAGAAACAATTTATTTATACAGTCTGAAATGTAACTGATGCAGCTTTTATGAGAGACAAATATTAATAAAGTAATGTTTAAGCCTACATGCTGCCGACAATTTCACAGCTATAATACAAAATGTAAAATTATGGCGCAAGTTTTGACAACAATAATTCTTTACAAAATAACACACACACGAATTTTACCATCAATTATAAAAAGTATTGATTTTAAGTTTCTTTAATACACATTAATAATATTAAAAATTTCAAGGTAAGATAAAAAAAATTAAAGAAAACAGAACAGAAACTTTGTAAACCACTACACTTGCTGATGATGATGATGAACTTCAGCCCCTTTAAAAACAATAAGGGCCTTTTTCGATATTTCTCAGAAGTATTGCTAGAGGTGTCACCTAAGTGTTGATCTTTGTTAAAAGGAATTAATATATTAATATTAGATAATACATTTAAATAATTAAAAAGTTTCATATGGGATTAGGGTTCAGTGCTGTGTGCCATCTGCAGTTTCGAATCAGCCTGATATCGATTATAGTTTTGGCGAACATTGGATTTAAGTATTCAGAAGACAATTTGAACAGTAATATAAATTATAACATTTTTTGTGCTTTTCAGGCAATCAGTCACATAGTAATATTTCCGCATGACTACATGATGGTCTAAGAGGCCCTAGAAAAGTTCTAGACCTGGTAGAGAAATGTTTTGAGAAACCTTCAAAATATATATATTATTGTTTACGAAATGCTAAGTTTGTAAGAAGTTTAATGCTTAGGACGATGAAAATATTTCAAGTGCACATTCTTGAACATATCACACAAATTGGATGTGTCTGCTTTCTTCTGGTGCATAGTTGATACTTTAAAATTATATAAAATATGCTAATCTTATTATTGATCGCAACATTTCACCTCTTATGTCTTATCATAATTTGATTCACTAATCATTAATATAAATATATATCTGAAATATGAATTACAATATCAACAATGATTTAGTGAAGCAACAAACTTTATTTGATATTTTCTTTTTTTAAATTAATCATTTGACGAAAATTACGCTTTTGTAATTTTATTGATTACTCTATCGGAAACACTATTTATATTCTATCAATCAAAACCGTCCGCGTATAAAAAAAACCAACAATCAAAAAGCAGCCTCTCATTCTTGGTCCAAGTCATTCTGCAAACTTCTTTGGCGCCATTTTCAGCACGCTTTCACACACGTCTACTTACAGCTCTGTTGCACCTCACCTGCGTGTCCCGCCCTCATTGGCCCAGCCACCTAAACAGGGCTCAGCTGAAAAGTGCACAAATCACAAGAAACATAAAGCGTTCATTTTGCAATGAGTGTAAAATATATTTGAGAAACCAACAAAAGCGAAAAGAAACCACGCATTGTCAACAAGCCGTCTGCGGTTACGTTCATCCTTTGCCACCACGTCCACCATCATCATCACCATTACTGTTTTAATTGTCAGAATGCATTTGTTTGTCATTATTACCATGTTAATCATGTCCGTTATAAGGAAGGCGCCCATGAGCGCCTCTTCGTGATTATCCTCTATGTCCACATTGAATATGTGAACGGGGCGATTGTAGACAGGGTCGCAAGACTCCATATGCTCCAGCACCTGATCATAGACACGCTCTTCCACAGTCACTATGATGTCGAACTGCTCCTTGCACTCTTGAAAGCGCTCCGGGCATTTCTTGATGCGTCTGTTGCGATCCAACATGTGCAGCAATCCGTTCTGTGTATAGCTATGCAAACACAAAGCGAGAAGGTTAAGAACAACACCCACAAACGCAAGTATTCTCTCCACTTACTATTGCTTATCCTTCGCGACCAGATCATTGTAGATGGCATCGTATGGCGTACCGAATTCGTAAATATTTGGCTTGTCAATCGCTGTGCCCGGCAGCTTCACCCGTTCGCCCGTTCCAAACGAACGCACATTGTAGCCCTTTTTTGCCAGAAAGTTGTGTGCCTCCATGGAGCGATTCATATTCGACGAACAGACAACGGCGACAGACAAATTCCCAGTGTTCGCCATCTCCGTTAGCGCTTAACAAATTCCTCTTCGATTAACTCGCAAATAAAAGAATTACAGCGAAAATGCAAAGACGTGGAGTCGGCTAGAATTCACGAAAGCACCGGTTGACAGTAGTTCTGGTAGTTCAGTGCCGTAAAACTATTAAAGCGACGGCGCAGCGCACGAAATACAAATTTAGTTACCCGTCAGCGCATTAAACTTACGACTATAATGGAAATGGCAGCGCTCTTAATTGAAATTAATTTTCAAGTTTAAACTCGAAGTGCAATCGACTTATATCGTGTTAAATCTTTTATTTTACGACGTCTAATTAAATTGCGTCGGCGGTGATGTGAAGTTGCGAGTGACAGCTGATGTTTTTAACTGAACGCTTGCAATGCAGGGTTGCATTTAGCGAGTATTAATATAACTGGCGATATAAGAACTCTTTGTCTTCGACAATAAAAAAAATCGAAAGAACAAAACTAAAATTATAATCGATTGAAAATTGCGTGCCGCTGATGCCACAAACTTAAGTTGATCCAACTAAACGCGCTTAGTTTCCACTGATGAAAATTTGCGATCACGAACCATTTCTCTGTGTGAAAGACTAACAAATTTATGAAACCTAAGAAACTGAAGGTTGAAGTTGACCATGGCTCAATTATAAGGTTGTAGCAAGCCACCGGCTGATTGTTTATCTCTGCTGTCAAAATCGTCGGTGTCAGCAGTGGTGCTGTGTTGCCGCATCGGTTGAAATGAAAACAGCTGACCTGAGCACTTTTCCCGTGTTTTCACTCGAAATACAGCGTTGTCTGGCAACAATCACTTTTGTTTGTTTTCAGTTTCTCCCTCTTTCGTCGGAAAATATCAACTGATTTTGACAGTAGCGATAAACAATCCTACCAACAAAATACATGTGGTTTTTGGTGTTGCCGGGATGCTACAACCTTATTATTAAGCCATGGAGTTGACTTTGACTTTGCATTTTCCCCATTCAGCATTAACTGACAACGGAAACTTTTTAATTTTGAATCAACTTGGGAAATCATTTAACAAAATACGAATAAATTTATAGGATTTCATTAAATTTCACATGAAGTAAAACGTCAACAAGTGCAATATACTTTGATATGTTTTTACATTGGCAAACATTTGAAAATTTACATTTTAGCTCCTCCAGTTACGCCTAAAAGTATACAACACTCAATAGAGCGCAACTTAGTTTCTACTCTTGACACAGTTTGATTTGATATCATTTCCAACTTTGCTTCACACGAATTTGATTTAGGTCATTTGCCCCAAATCACAACTCCTCGAAGAACGCCACCCGCGCCTTCGTCGAGCCTGATTTTAGTTTCTTGAGCGTTGAGTATTTTGTTTCGCCCGCCTTAATTTGTGCTTCGCTCAGTATGTCCAAATTACTTTGAACCCCTTCAATCTTCAACAACTCAATTTCCGAACGCAACGTCTGCAACATTTGCTTGGATTTCTTAATGTATTCGAGGCGACTGTTCGTGATCTGCTCCATTTCGCTATCCGTGAGTTTGAACTCCTTGGTCTCGAAATCATCGATACTGTCAGAGGAGGCATCATTTGAGTGGACGGCAAGATGATGATTGGAGGTGGTAAGGTCGGCGGCACCTGCACTCTCCATATCTAGGGTTGAGTTGCTGGTAGTCAGCGATGGCGTGCTTATGGCAGTGTTCGTGGCCGAGACCACGTGGTTGGTCAGCATGCTGTCCGTGGACGTCTTTCGGCCACGATTCAGGAAATTCAGCAGGCGCGCAGTAGCCTCACGCTCCGCGAGCTTAGCACACAGCAGATCTTTCTTTAGCTTCTCCGCTTCGGCTTCACGTTTGTCTTTCTCGACGGTCAACTGGTGCACGTGAAAGTCGGAATCGCGAATTTTTTTCTCCAATTCGCGCTTCTCACGTTCGACCTTCATTTGATGTTCACGCAGCCGATCCATTTCGGTCTTGAAGTGATGCGCTTTACATTCAGTCAGTTGCATCTGCTCCTCGTTCACGCGACTTTTTTCGAAGTACAACTCCTTTGTTTCCTCAGAACGACGCTATGGCATGCAATAAACATCAGATTAACATATAAGCAAAACAGGAATACAAGTAGTCTTGCGTACTCACCAGCGCATCGTTGGCAATGCGCACTTCATCCTGCAAATGCTCCACACGTTTCTCCAACTCATATCGATCTTGCTCGGCCTGCTCACGTAGTTTTTTCTCGCGCAGGAATTTCATACGCTCGATTTGACGACGCTGCTTTTCTTCCTTAGCCTGTGCTTTCATCTGCTGGATCTCCATTGTATCTGGCTTGCGACGCCGCATGTACAAATCGTGGTTGCCTTTGCACAGGTCCAATATCTGCAATACGACAACACAAGCATTAATTAAATACAAATGCGGGCTTTACAACGATACCCACCATTTTATTAATATGCAAGTCCTGCGAGTAGAATATAAAGCTGGACACCTTGGGGTCCACCAAGCGGATGGTGAACTTTTTATCGTCGAAGCTCACGTGACGTATCTCATTCCATTGGAACGTCGTCTTTGGCGTGAGTTTATTGTGATATTCATAGATGTTTAGACCGATAGCAGTAACGCCCAGCCACAATTTGGTTTTATTTTTATTCTTATGTATTGAGAAGGTAAAGGCACAAAACAAATGAACAAAAAATTAAAATTTAAGCTTAAAATCCGCATGAACACTCACTGTAATAGGAAAATAGTTTACACCGTACATATCTAAATCTTGTGCGATCTTCAAATACTCCATTTCAACCTCGTCGCGGGTCATCGGTTCATGGTCCATATACCTGTATGCAATTAAGACAGCAAATATAAAACTAAACTTTACTTTATCACTTCATACTTTACTCACCATGTCTTGATGCGTACCTCCCACATTTCCGGCGTCATCTGGTACTGGTCCGTGACGCCTTTTGGCAACAAATCGACGCCGGCCAGCATGCCGTCCTTGTACGACTCATAGTCGTACGGACCGTACTGCACGTGTACGGCGTACGAAGCCAGCAGCACCGACGCCTCGGGCCGACAATAAATGTCCATGGAGAGAATACTCTGCTTCACTTGCAGGAAAAACAGATGCTGCGTGATTTCCTGAATCAGCTCCTCGCTCACGTTTTCCGGAAAGAATTTTGCATAGAAATTGAAGACATAGAAGCCGTTCGGCTGCAGCTGAATGCGCTGGTCCTTCACCTTCTTGTCCATTTTCAGCCAGGAGACATTGCCACGCGTGTCTACGTACTGCAGCCCGAAATACCACGACTCACGCAAACCGATCGTACGGCACACCAAATCGAATAGATCCTGGCCGCTTTCGCGGTTCTCCAAATTGAATTCCAGTTCCGAATCGAAAGTGACCACCTTCACCGGAAACGACCGATTTTTCTTTGACCGAAACGGACTCATAATGGCGCATCTGCTGGACACCTTCCCGTTGTGGTAACTATTGCCGCAGTGGCTGCTTTCGTTCTCATCTCCTGCTGCTGCCAATTCTCGCCTGGTTTCTTATTGTGGCATTGCATTCGCGCCGAACCTCCGCTACGAATTTCGTCTTGGCACTTTCTAAGGCACTTTGGTTTACACACTGTGCTTCACTTTACAACCAGCAGTTAGTAATATTTAATTTTTGTTTGTGTAATCTCCACATTACAAAATTTCAATTTCTTCTTTCCAATTACCTCGTATCAAAAGCCATGTTGCCAGATTATTGCACGTAAAAGTAAGCAACCAGATGATCGTGCCCAGTGTCCCTAAAACTGCACTTTCCCGCTAAAGTTAAATAGCAGTGCAAAAACCTAAATATGCCATGTAGGAAGCAAGTGTCGCTTGTTAATTCCTTTCATTCATTTCATAGTATTTAGATTTAGAAAAAGTCCGACAGGCGTAACCTCTCATCAATCAGCTTATAATTTAAATACACAGTCGAAGATATAATAAATGCTAAAAACAATCAAACTACCGGAAATGCCACAAAAGACGCGAAAGGCGAGACTGGGATACATTGGGCAATGATGTTTTTGAAGCAGCCATCGGACATCATTGCTTATTAGTAAAAACTTATCCACCACAAGTGCTAATATTACTCATAAAGTTTGCCATCTCTAACTGAACAGCTGACTAAGCTAACAGTGTTTTTGCGCTGGTTTTCACAATATTTTGATTGATTTACGTAAGGATTTTGTGAATTCTTAGTCTTAAGAAGTGAAATAGAATTGAAGCTCCTAAGACCCTCGAACCCGGCTTCAACGTCTCGAAGCCGGATATAATTTATATTTGGGGTGGATCTTAGCAATTTTAATATTAAATAATCTTCAAAATACTCTTATATGTATCGTTGTGCCTCTTAGGCCGCAAACATAGTGGAGCGGCGAGCAAAGCGAAGAGCAAAGCGGCGAACAAAGCGACTAAAACAAATACACGCTTTTGACGCAAAGCGCACATAGTGACGAGAAAAGCGAAAAGCGTGTATTTGTTTTCGTCGCTTTGCTCGCCGCATTGCTCTTCGCTTTGCTCGCCGCTCCACTATGTTTGCGGCCTTAGGCAATATCTTTTAAATTTTTTAAGCTCCTGAATATTTATTTTTTATTTTTGTAATACAAAACATAATAGAAATGAGTTATGTAGCCACAAATGGCTTTAAATAAGATTTTTTTATCACTTTATGGTGGGAAGCCCCGAAGTCAGCGAATATGACTTTTTTATCATCAATAAAAAAACTACCAATAGAACTTCTGAGAAACTTCGGGTTTACATTTTATTATTAAATAATAAGGTATTGTGCTTATCTCATCCATTTTTAAATATGATGAATATGATCTGAAATATAGGTCTTCAAAACAAAGTTCCGAATGTACTCCAGTCTCCCCTAATGGTAACACAAAGATGAATATTGAATTTTGCATCTGTATTCTAGTACTACATATATATGAATATATATATATATATATTATATATATTACATTATATTATATCATTTATCATCACTGTTTACATACATATCTATATAATAAATATGTATACGACATGGCACATAGTTTGTTATTAACCCTTTCGCTATTTTGTTGCCATATGTGCCCTCTGTGGTTTCAAGAATACATTTTTTGTTGGTCCTTAGAATAGTTTGAAGTTTTAAGAAAAATACGAAATTAATAAACTGAATATTAAAGAAGAGAAGTATACACGTTTTTTAATGGTATATCTTGACATAGTAAAGGAAGAAGAAGCAGACAACTTTAGATAACTTTTAATTTTAACGTTTTCTTTCAATTTAGATACTTTTTTCTTAATTTTGGCTGAAGTAAATGAAGAAGACGGCAGCCGCCGTGGCTCAGTTGGTTAGTGCGTTGGACCGCGAGTCGAAGGCAGCGACCCAGGTTCAAATACTGCCTGTAATAACACCTAAAAAAAATAACGGGAAAACTCGTTTTCTCTTTCGGTGGCTGTCCTCTCAGCTGGAAATGGTAAACCTCTGAGAGTAAAAATTGCTTATGAAGGAGCTCCCAACCTGCCGTTCGGAACCGGCATAAAACTGTAGGTCCCTTCCACCCGCGTACAAATTCACACGCACAACACGGGTGGTTGCGGGAAGCTAGGCCTTAGTCTCGCGTAAGCGGGTTGTCGTGCCAGTCAATTAAAATTACACAGAGCAACAAAATCGACATTTTTTTTTTTCTAAAATCAAACTATACTTTTCTAAAGGATTTTTGGACGCTGATCACAACTGCGTACTTAGTTTTTTGATTGTTTGAGCGGCTTAGGAAATATTGATGGTTTTCCTTGGAGGGCGTTTTACATGTTTTTTGACCATCATACGCATGCAGCTCCTACAAACTTGAAGTCTAAAATGCCATTTTTTTAACATAGATTACCAATACTCTAGCTATGTATTTAAAATTTAAAACATTAAAATCGGTTTAAATTTACAAGAATTATTCATTTGCAAAGTCAAATTTTCAGGTACTTTGCAAGATTGCGAATACACAAAAGAATTTTTCTTACAAAAAATATATATTGCCATTTAGTGAAAGAAGAATGTTGGGGCTTTCAATTAAAAAAGAAATTTTTGAAATACGATGTTTGTAATAGAAAATGTGTACAAATATGTAAGTTCTCCATTCATAAATTCAGCAACAAAAGCAAGGATTTACTTTTGAGCTATAATATCGGAGCACAATTTTAGGCAGCAGTATGAAAATGCTCACATTCAACAAATGCCCTCAATTCATGAAATTTTCAGCTTTCGAATTTTGAATTTTTTGTCCCTAAAAATATGTCGCAATGAAATATGGAAAAACAGCAAGTAGTTTGCTAAGTGTGTGTTGTTGAAATTTTTACTTGTGTGATGCAACTCTTTTTAGAATAGCTCCTACAGTAATGAACCAATTCAAATTTTGTTAATGCCCTTGAAAAGACAAATATTGACGCTTGCGAAAATACTGTAGATACTTTCGTCAATGACGCGAAGAGCATTAGAAGACTTCAATACAAACACGTGTTCAGAAGGTGAAGTCGCATTTACACTCTAATGAGTATAGGCCGAAAATGGCACATGCAACACAAAAAATCTGTTCTATAAGTTTAAGCTACAACCCCGAATTTAAATTAATTTTTATAAAAAATTCGCGAAAATTGAACTTTGAAGAGCCATAGCCGTGTTAACCCTTGACCAATCGAAATCGACTATGGTCAAAATTATAGCTTGAGGATTCGTTATTGTGTCATAAAAAAATTATCGTGTTTTTCAACATATTATAAATGCAATAAAAATTCAAAGATGAAAAATCGTGGAAAACATCTCCTAGCAAAAACCACCAATAACTTACAAACCGCTCAAACAATCAAAAAACTAAGTACGCAGTTGTGATCAGCGTCCAAAAATCCTTTAGAAAAGGTTTACTAGAACTCGGAAAAATTTTGGCTGTTGCTCAGTGTTATTAAATGAAGAAATATTCAAATTTTTGTTATGCGTAAAAAGTTTTATGTTTAAGTAATTATTACAGCCACAACGATGTGGTTGCTCTCATAGAAAAACACTCTAAAATACAGGGTCCGAGTATAAAAATTAAAAAATTTCTAATGGAAGCCTAAAACGTAAAATTTAAAATTTTAACTTTCCCCAGTAAAAACCTGTAGCGAAAGGGTTAAAGGCGGCATTAGATCTTCAATAACAACAACAAATGATTTTCTATGTATGAGTTGTAAAGCGAATTCCATTTATTTCTAAGGTATGCACAGCGAACGCAATGCAGTCAATGTATTGAATGTATGTATTATACTATACATTCATTCGTGCAGAATATGGGGAATTCTCTCAAGCGGTTAACAGTTCTCAATATTTTTTCACGTACCATTCATAAATAAATTCTATATCTTTCCGATTCACTTTTTTGAGATCATATAAAATTAAAGCTTATGAAACTTTCAACGTTCCGAGCAAAAAAACAGTCCTAGTCTTCCCAGTAAATGAGGGCAAAACGAAAACGAACTATTCTATTGTTTTATAATTTTATTGTTTACATAACTTTAACACACATTTATCATATATTATTGAATAGAATTAAATCATGTATAAATATATGTATGCTTTCATGCATCTATAAAGACTTCACATCAGCACATTCAGGTTGTTCGAGTACCTTTCCCGTTACTGTTGCAAGAGTAATACTATATTAATCCAAATTACGATATCACAAACAAAAGCTTGATACTCACGAAAAATTCCAGAAAGTTTTTCAGGATTTTTTAGTGGAAACTCTTTGCTGGCTCTTTGCAGCTCCTTGTTGACCTTTTTCACATATTCAAACATTCCTCTCAGTTGATTACTCGACAGATGCTCAAAGAGATTCAAACCAGGGTCCCAAAAGAATGGCAATCGCTTGTTAGACAGGCATTTTTCCAAATCGTTGAACATCTATACAGGAACGGAAAAAAACTAATCGTTATAATATTTACTTAATAACTATCATACAAACATACATCTGTTAGCACGGTACTTAATTGACTTTTCCAATAACTATGGCATCTTTTATTCGACCTGACTTTCAACAAGAATAACGTCTTAATATAATAGCTTTTCAAGTTGTTCATATTCGCATGTGAGTCGCGAAACTTCTTCATCAGCCTCAAAGCATTTTTAAGCGTGTTCCTATCTCTGATTAATTCGTACTCTTCTCGGTAATGTGAGGCACGAAACGATAGGGTTGCTCCTCTGAAGCCCTTAATAGGTTTAGGAATCGCCTCGAATTTCTGTCCGGCAATTTGTATGCTTGGCACAAAGTCCACCGAATAGTGAAGTGGTCCTTCCACAGTTATCGTATGCGCTGGACCTTGCCTGGCATACTTCAAAGTCGATATTTGTCCATCAACTTCGATGCTGTTCTGCATTTCATTTAATACCTTTTGAAAAATGCCTTGCAACCAAGACTGTAATTTCTCGATTCCCATATAACTGTGGCCTTTGTGAGCTACAATAAATTTGCGTAAAACATTGTACGTTGCCTTGTGTTGCTTTTGGTTTTTGATTGTCCTTAGAACGTTACTTAAATCGATCCGAATCTGACCAGGTGCATGTGGATCCTTGGTAACAATAATTCTCTTAAATTCTGGTAATTTCAAACAAATTACGTAATCAAATTCGTCGGGATGCATAACTTTCAAATTATCGCCATAGCTTCCTGCATATGTATAAGAAAAAACACAAATGTGAATTTGTCTTCCTGATCTAAAACATTGCACAGTGGCGCAACTAGGTAGGTAGGTAGGTAGGTAGGTAGGTAGGTTAAATGCTGCCTCTGCCTCTTTTGCTTCACCTATATACTTCCCAAAGTTGAGAGCCACCAGGTAGCTCTGGCTAATTTATCGATGCAGCTAGAGGCGTCTTCTAAAGGTCTGCTAGGCAGCTGTAGGAGTGCTGTCTCAAGAAACGGAGGCGCGTCCTCTCAAGTGCCGAGCAATCGCAGAGGAAGTGCACAACAGTTTCCTCGCAGTCTTCGTTTTTACAGTTTCTGCAGAAGTAATTACACAGCAGACCCGGATTTTGGCATGTTGGTCGATGGGCAGTGTCCAGTTATGATTTCCACGACAATTCCTATTGATGGTTTGTTTAGAAGGATAATTTCCCTAGATCTGCTCTGGTCGGCTGAGGGCCAAGAGTGGCCCTTGGAAAGTGTGGATTCTTCAAACGAAGTTTTTAAGTAGGGATTGGGAAGTCAATTGCATAGATGTACTGTAGCTCAGTGCCTACTCTTGTGCCCAGGCATCTAGCAAACATGTATATACACGCATGTATATTGCTCGGGGATCTAATTGGCAGATGAGCGACAGTGAAGTTCTGTTTTCGAACGGGGATGTGCACTTAGAAGAGCTTGTATTGCAGCCTGGATGTCAGTAGAAATAGTGATATCCCTGTGGGATATATTGAATTTTATTTGAGCCAGGCGATCGCCTGACTGATAACCGTGAGTTCGGGTTGGAAGACACGGCAATGATCTGGTAGTATAGAGGACATGCGAAGGTTCAAAATGTAGAGTGTCAAAATGTCAGAGTGTAGATGTATTTAAACTTTTGCATACATACATATATAATACATATGTATACAGAAAAAGCTTCCAAAAAAACTCATAAACATGAACATGAACGTGAAACAAGTAAGCATAAAAACATAAGGATGAAAACAATTTAAAAAAATAGTTAATTCATTTACATAAATACTTATGTCTGTTTCAAAGACTATTTGCTTTTAAATAAATATTTGTTATTGATTTTTGCTTCTTTAATCAGCCTTACACAGTGCGACAATTATGTATTAAGACTGCCTCTAGAAAACACAATTAAAACACGATATCTGCTCATTTTTCCGTATATTTATTCGAAATATTCTCCTCCTGATTCAATGCACTTGTTACATTACAGCCTTCCTTCTTTTATTTCATCTTCCAGCGACTCTCTGCCATCCACAAATCGTTTATCCCATAAAAAAAACATTTGATCTTGATAAACAAGCATCGCCATACGTTTGCTGCATCATTCGGAAGGTTTCTGATGCACTTTTACCAATTTTTGCGTGGAATTTAATGACCGCTCTTTGCTCCATGTTAAAATTTCAACATCAAACGAAAACGTGTTTTGCAAAATGAATTTTAATAAATATTAAATGTCAACCAAATGTCATGCAATTTTGACAGTTAGTAGAGGAAGGCTGAAGCTTCAAGACGCATGTGCTCGCACATAGATGGCGCTGAGCTATGGTTCGAGTCTTAACACATAATTGTCGCTCTGTGTATATTGCATTTAATGAGATCACAAACTCAACTCCTGATTATTATGATGTATTTCGTGTTTGTTAACAAAGGAAATAGTGGTTTCATGCTCGTGGAGGACATTTTACCCTCTTTGGAGGCCGGAGGGCACTTGAGTAATTTGGAGGACTGTCCTCCACAATGGAAGACGGGTGACAAGCCTAGTCGCAAGGGTTTTTGATGACGTGGTCCTGATGACTCATATACTTAATCCTTTGAACTTTGTTTAGTTCGTTCACGTATGTGGATTTGCTCAAGGCTGTCCACCAAACTGTGACTCCGAACATTAAGATTGGCCTGACCACTGCCGTGTATAACCAATATATGGCGCGTGGTTTCAAACTGCAGCTTTTGCTGATAGCCCTTTCGCAGGTATGTGGTCTGCAAACGTAATGTCGTCTGTGTAGGTATGTATATAGAACATTAGGGTATTTTTGGATGCGGTTAGTAATGTAGTCTTTCCAGGTAAGCTTGTGGTCTAGGAGTGCCGTTTAGTATGGGTGAGCTGAACCGTGGAATATTTGTGAAAAACATGAGATCCGTCTTGGCAGCGTTGAGAATGTGAGTCTATAGCACCTTATATTAGGTTGTTCAAAGTGTTCACATTATTTCCCGAAAGCAGGAAGGCATTGTGGTCTGCGTAGGCTATCACGTGACAACTTGAGGCTGTCAGCCTGATGATAAGAGGGTTAACTGTGAGGTTCCAGACCAAGAGCAATAGTACTCCTCCATGAGAGGTACTTCTTAGCGCAACTAGGACTTCGTAAAGTCATAAGTTATTTCATGCATTCATTCTTCAGAAATTTCATTACGTGTTCTGCGAATGATAATGCGATGATTTCATATGGTGCTTAAAAGTAATTATTCGAATTAATATAAAAGTAAATTTCCATAAATAAAAATGTTAATAAATCATAATATACTAAAGCTTTCTATTGTACATTGGTCTGTTTCTATACACCACGCCCTGATTAGGTCCAATCATTTTTGATAGTAATACAAATTTTAATGAGTAATCATCCAGAATAAAGTTCCTTAAAATTCATGCGTGTATGATGGTGGAATGACGAAATGTGAATTACTCCCATTTTAAAAGCTTTATATTGTTATCATATCAATTTGTACGTGGTGCGCTATACCTACATATTGCAAGTGCGCAAATATTCTAACTTCAAGTGTTCAGGCTTAAGCCGTTACAAAAGCAAGAAGTGTAAATCAAAGGCAATATATGTGCATACATGTTTATGTAGGCTGGATTATAAAAATATTACGTTACCTTCTAGCCGTTTTCCATTAAGCAACTTTTTCAGCACAGTGTTTTTTTTCAAACCAACATAGATCGCATTTCGTAATTTTTCGAAATGCTTCATAAAAATCATTCGTTCTTTGTCAATATTGACGAACTCGTTAATGGAAGCGAAGATTTGTTCTAGATTCATTTTTAAGCTAGAACCAGCCTTCACAAGCAACAAGTCAGAACTGACTGCTAGCATTCGATCAGTGATACATATGTACAGTGCAATTGTAGAACTTATACTTAAGTTTAGTTCCTTATTAAATACATATACTAAAGCTTTTTATTGCACATTGGTAAAAGCCCGTTTCTACATGATTATTTAGGCCTTATCTTCATTTGATAACACAGCACAACAAAAAAACACTTTTTTTCTGTTGCATGTTGTTTTTCTACTGATTTTTTCTAGCAGCTCTAGTTAGTGAGATATAGGTACCGTCAGTTTTAATTCAGTTAATTCTAAACCAAAATTAATTAACCAAAGTTAATTTCTAAACCAAAAAACCGATTGACATGATGATATAAGTTTTAAAATGCCGCGGTAGTTGGACCTCAAAGTCGGAAAAAATGGAATTTTAAGGTGTTTTCTTTGATGGTCAAAAACATACACAATTTTCGTAAATCAATTAACGAGTTAGGTGTATAATGAAAGCCGACACATCAAGAAATACAACACAGCCAAATTATTTGGCAGAATACACATTCGCATCGAAATAATAGCAAAAATGTACCATAGTCAAATTCAGTTGTTTTCCTTAAAAAATTAGGGGCCTCAAAATATGCTCTTTTATATGTTCCATTTATAGTCTGAAATACAAGCAAAAAACAAAAATATTTTGAATTGCTCGAAACAAAAAAAATTAAAAACTTTGCATATTTTGAGGCTCCTAATTTTTTAAGTAAAAAGACTGAATTTGACTATGGTACATTTTTGCTATTATTTCTATGCGAATGTGTATTCCGCCAAATAATTTGGCTGTGTTGTATTGCTTGATGTTTCTTCTTAAGATATTCATATACAGTGTAATCTGGGTGGAGTGAACCCCCGATGCTACGAACACCCCGATAGAGTGAACATCAAAATTTTTACATTGAGTACTCTATAGAGTGAACAATTCTGAATCTCTTTAGAGTGAACACAATTTAAAATAAATTACTTCAGTAACTTCAAGTTACTGCCAACCAGAATTTCGGGCTGTTGAAGAGAACAACTCTTAAAAAAGGCATTGTACAATTGGTTTGTGCGGCAGCGCCAGAAAAATTTTCCTGTCAGTGGAGATATGTTAAAAGAAAAAGCAAAGAAATTACATGCTGATATTAATGAAAAGGAAGGCGGTTTTAACGCCAGTTGTGAATGGCTAAGAGCGGACGAGAGTGGACTATTTTTGAAGATGCTACCCGAAAGAACTTGTAACCAGTGCAGAAAAACGGCTCCAGGCAGGAAATTAGAAAAAGCCAGAGTTACAATTCTTGCATGCGCAAACATAACTGGACAAACCACGCTCTTTCAAATCTTTCAACATTCCGGTGGACTACCGACATTCAAAAATGCATGGATGACAGCAGAAATTAAAAAAAATGGTTTCAAAAGTGTTTTGTTCCACAGGGGAATTTAAAAAAAAAAAGGCAAAATTTCAATTTTTAAAAAATTTCTTTATTATCCCCTTCAAAATACTCTCCTCCTGCGTCAATAAATGTATGCCAACGTTTGATCGAATTTTCCATACATTTTTTATAGGCCGCCAAAGGTATGGCATTCAGGTTACGCAGCGAAATCTCTTTTATCGCTTCTATCGTCTCAAAACGCGTTCCCAATTTGAGTTTAGGAAATAGAAAAAAGTCACACGGGGCTATGTCTGGACTGTATGGTGCTTGGCTGATGACATTGGTCGAAATTCCGACATTGACCAAAAATTCCGAAATAATAAGGGCTGTTTTTAAATGAAATTCAGCTTTTTTGGCACCAGCCGAGAAGCGACGCGTTTCATGCCCAAAATATCAGTTAAAATGTGTTCGGCTGATCCAAATGAGATGCTCAACAACACAGCAATCTCTCTAATCGATACACAACGATTTTCCAACACGATTTGCTTCGACGATTCGATTTTTTCTTCGGTAACGGACGTTGATGGCCGTCCAGGGATGTCATCGTGCCCTAGGCTCTCTCGGCCGCCTTTGAACCCTTTATACCATTCGTATGCTCGTGTTTTCGACATACACGCTTCACCATACGCCTTTTGTTACATTTTCAACGAATCGGCACACGAAAGTTAATTTTTAACACACAATTTTTGGCACGCGTGTTGTTCCATTTATTAATTTTTTTACATTAATTTTTCGACTTCTTCGTATAGACGCCAATCGAATACTAATCTTACAATATGCGTCAAAATTTTACAGAACGCCAATAAAAGTAAGTATTCCCTACGTTGAGAAAATAAATTCCAAATTACCGTTCTTTTTTGATCATAAGGTATACTCGTAAGTACGTAATGGTGAACAGAAAAACTCAATCTGGATATAGTGAACAATCTGGATTCTATGAACTGGCCTTGCATTAATTAGTTCACTCCACCCAGATTACACTGTACTTCGTAACTTGATTTATGAAACATCTGTACAATTTTCGCCATCAGAAAAAGCGCCTTGAAATTCAATATTTTCCTACTTTGAAACCTTATTACAACTCCAATTTAGAACGCATAAAATTGATTAATGCCAGAAAAGATGGCGTGAAATGTTGTAAATGCAACGATATAAAAATAATTTCGATAGGATTATTGTTTTGGAAATTACAGTCGAAAACGTGAAAAAAGTCGAGGAAAATTCGAAAAAGTGACACGCCCATTTTTTGCGAAAACTAGAGCTGTTACATAAAAACGGAGTATGGTTTTGAAAACAGCGTGGAAAAACGATTCAGATTCATGTAAAAAACTCCATGCAACAGACATGCTGTTGTGCAGTGTAATTAGTTACACAAATTTTAATGAGTAATCATCAAGAGTAAGGTACTGCAAAGTTCAGTTGTGTATGAATGAAAAATTTGGGACTAAGAAAATTAACTGTGCTGTATATCAAGAGCGCTTAGATTCTAGACCCAAATGCTAAGGCTTAAGCCATTAAAAAAGCAAAAGGTGTAAAGCTCTTAAAACATACATACATTTGTATATTTTTGTATATATTGTATATTTTTTTACAACCCAGCCCATAGGGTTGTAAAAAAATATTCCTTCGAGCCAATGTGACAGTTGTCGCTGCTTCATAAGCAATTACAGTGAAACCCCTTAAGTCCCTCCCTTTTTAGCTACCTTCTTTTACTGTTATTTTATTGGCAAAGTTCCGAACTAGAGAAATTAATTCAGAAATCCTTAAAATCTTGGCTGAAAATAATTTGCAAAATAATTTCATAACTTATAACTTTCAAACGTATTAAATTAAGCGCCTTCGCAATTGTAATAAAAACGTTAAAATTTTTGTATCGTATTAACAGTTGTTTTTTCTTTTGATCGAGAAGTTTTTTAGTTGAATTAAAAATTCCGTGTAAATTACGCACAACGGCGTAAATGCCAATTCAAAACTTTTTTTTTATTCAATACGTATAGTTTTCATTAGATTAAGCTGAAAAAAGACTGACGAACAACAAAGCGTATCCAAGATGTTGCGAATATTCGTAGTATTTGTTGATTTTATTAAAACCCCTTCTCTGACTGTAGAACTTTCAAGATGCGTTAATATGAAAATCGCCCATTCTTGATAGGGCTCCCGTCAGAGGTCATTATTTGTAAGAATCGAATTCGATCAACTTTCAATTTTGTTACCACCATATCATCAGCAACGAACAATCGTTATCGAAATGGTTTCGTTGGACGATGACGACCACATTAAATGAACTCGAGGAATCGCACCCTATGCAGATCTAATGCTATGACCATTTCCCAATGCCCTAGTGAGGGTGGCTGCAAAATAAATAAAGTTCATCGGAATGATTTGCACTTGATTTTATTCGCTGCAACAGCGCCTCAAATTGTGACGTATTAATGAGAATAATAGCCAGATCGATTGCCTTAAGAACTACCATTTAACGAAATGCACTTATCAAACATAATTTAGTATTAAAAACTAGTTGCTGAGAGAACGCCGTAGACAAAATTCCGTGCGCTGCTCCCGATAATCCAACCTGTCCATTGCTTGTCGCCTTCCCCTTTAAACGGTGCATCGCTTTAAGCGTTCAAAGTGCAGCTCGTGCAGCAACTTGTTCTTAATGTAGTAGAAGGGGTTCTCGGCCTCATTCAACTCCGGATCATAAGGGTGTTGGTGCTGCTGAGCAACTGCTGCTGGCATGTCTATCAGGTGTTTGCTGGCATTGTGGAGTGCAGCGTGCTCAATGCTAGCATAGCTGCTGCTGCCATTATATAGTTGAGCGATGGCGATGTGTGTCGCTGTGTCATGCAGGACTGGATGGGTCTGTGCTTGAGCTTCCTCAAAGTTGGTCAAATGCAATTGGTTAATGCGCTTGGAGAGTGGTGTGGAATCGCAGATGTCATCTTCGCGACTTCTTTTTCTATGAGGGAAGCAGGGATCAGTTTTTACTTTTCACCGCACTTGCACCAAGCACAAACCTTTTATCAATAAGTCCTGCCATTTCGCTGGTATTATTAAATCGACGTTCAAGTAGCCTTTTCTGTTTCTTTGCACAACATTTGCCTGTGGGCTCCGTTTCTTGTTGTTTCTATTTTCTTTGTGTTGCGAAATGAATTGAGGTTCATTTGTACTGGGACTGTTCGCTAGAGGCCTGCCACCTGATAAAACTGTGTCTTTGCTTAGTAATTTGCAAGATTTATTGAATTTTTTAATATCACACCTATCACTAAACAATTTGCCTAAAAACAATTGAGAGGCACCGTTACCGATATAAAAATAATAAAAAAATAATAAATAACAAAATGAGCAAAGTAAAAACAAATTTATAAATGCTTGCTTAAACAAAATATCGAGAAATGCAAATGTATATATAAGATTTGCATCAAATTATAATCTGGAGAGCTATGATTAATATAAATGATTGATGATTAATATTTTGTGTTTAAGGGGTAAATTTGTGCAGAAGGGGTTTCTTAATTATAATATCTGAATTAAAGTAACTCAGTTATTAATTATACTTGTATATTTATTTTTCTAAAATATTGGTGGCGTGCACTCGAATCAGGTTTGAGACGTTTGGCATTGATGTGTTGAGAAGCGACCACTTTATCCTCTTGGCACCACTGGATCCAGTCAGAGCTCTCCGGAGGTCGGGTAGATTTGAAACACATTAACAGGGAACATCAAGTCGTAGTAAAATGTACGTATCTAATGTGTTATTGCTGCGCTTGCTAGGCTGATCCAACAAAGGGAAAACTATATGTATATATTAGTACAGCGAACCGTTGCTGCCTATCGTGTCTCCTTTATGAACTAAAAGTTCATACGTAAGCCCAGCCTCCGAGAAGATTTTTAGTGTATTCTAAATCTCTTCATGCCCAGTTCAACATATGCATGAGGTAATCACCCAGGTGCTTCTTTCGACCGTACATAAGTACAGGGCGTTCATCTACGAGTATGCATTGCAGTTTCGTTTTCCTGCTAGCAGAATCACGAATTCCTCGTTTAACTAGGCAATAATTCAACCTGCAGTGCGCTGTGAGGATGCCTGTAATAATCCTCAGATTATTCTTTGATATGCTCATACCTTCTCAAATTTTTTCCTGATTGGTTGTCCCAGTATTGATTCCTGATAATTATCTCGACCTTTCTGGTTTGGATAAGTTAAGCTCGGTCTCCCAAACCACAAAAAGATTCTGAAGAAGACTCATACTTGATTGTGGAGACTAAGCTACTTAAGACTCCTTTAGCTACTCAAGACATTCCAACACTAGTTTCGAGGATGTTTTGATTGTTGCTTGGCTATCAGAGGGTTTCGCTATCTTCCGGTTCCGGCAGTTTCTAGTAAAATTAAAATAAGCTCACCTTTCAATTTCGTATACAATATTTTCACCTGAAACATTGTTATGCGCTTACCTGTAGGTTCCGAGTATCTTGTCCTCGACCCATATGGGCCAATCCCAGTACTTTCCTCCGTTAAGAACCCACCCGTGTGCCAGGTTGTCATGCACTGGTCTCAAGAAGAGTTTCTGATATCCCAGCTCAAGGTTGTGGATAGTTGCACAACAAGCGTTAATTTATCTAAATGGTTATAGACCCAAAAGTAATTAAATTTGTACATCTTTGAATTTGGCTTGTGCTTTGAATAATAGAAAACATGACGTGAATCATTTACATATAAGCCCTCACAACGTCTTGGGTGAGATGAAATGTTTAAAGTTTTGGTTCAATGTCACACAATATTACTATTACAATTCATATGGACATTTGTTGCATTTATTGCTTATTTTAGTTAGGCTTTTCATCAATCCTACTTGCCCTTTAATGTGAAGCTGTGGATTGGTGCAGAAACTAGTTTAACTAGTTTCTTGAATTAATCATCATTAAAACTAAGATATCAATCCAAATTTTTCCATTTGGAAAAATGGAAAAATTTGGTGGACTTCACTACTTCTAAAGCAATATTTTTGAATTTGTTGAATTCGGTTTTTAATTAAGTTATCGATTGTTACGTAATATTATTTTGTTACTTATCCATTATGCTGTTATTTATTAGTCAGTAAGCAAACTATTGTTCTGTGACTAATTAGTAATAATAATAATAATAATATCTCTTGTACTGGGATATAGCAATACACACTGATAAAATCATAATTAACAATAGACCGGATATCACTTAAAAATAAAACCAACAGCAGTACATACTTTATAGAAATAAGCACACCTAATGACACCAACATTCACAAGAAATACACCGAAAAACTTGAAAAGTACAGCGCACTAACACAAGAAATCAAACGCATATGGAAACAAAATGATGTGATCTCTGCAACAGGAATCCTGCACAAAACATTGATCTCAAATTAAAAAAAACTCATCATCGAACAAACAGCATATTACAAAATACAAAAAGCAGTAATACTAAAAACTTGTAACATTACAAGAAAATTTTTAAATCTGTAAATTTTAAAGTCTAATTTATTGATTTATAAAATAAAAATAATATTGACGTAGTCCGAGATGAGTGGATTCCAATAGCAAAGCTATTGAGAATGTAGAATTCAATAATAATAATAATAATAACACTCATAGACAAAACACATAAAATAAAATACTTAATAGAACTTAGCATACCCAGTGACCACAACATCCAAAATAAACACACCGAAAAAATAAAAAAATACCAACCACTAAAATATGAAGTAAAAAGGGGTATGGAAACAAAATTAATTATGAGTGATGCCCTTTATAATATCCTCCACCGGCATTTTACACAAAACTTTTATGGAAAACTTAAGCCTGCTAGAAATACCGAAAACAACACATCACACGATATAGAAGTCAGTAATTCTTAAAACATCACACATCGTCAAAACATTCCTAGGTGTGCAATCTGCCACCATGTTTGTCTAAAATCGTCCATGCCTCGCGCGGTATGCGGGGGGAGAGTGGCATGGGATATAATAATAATAATAAATAAATGAAACATTACAAGTTGTGCAGCAAAAAAATCTATCTATTAGTGTTATAAATCCATCGACCTGCGTTTTGTGCAAAAAATAGTTGTGTACTGTTAAATTCTCTGGCAACAATCAGAATTGTTTGTTATTTATCTGATTCTGAAGAAAAATGCACGAATGGCACTATTTCGTCGAAGCGAATTGCAATCGTTGGGCAACACTGCAATCGACATGGCAATCGTCCGTCGTCGTCGTCATTCGTACGCACAAAATTGTAGGTGAACGAGAAAGAAGAGTGGAAATTAATGTGAACAAGAAGCGAAGCAAATTATTGCACCGAGCCCAGCCCAAGAAAAACACAAAAAATATGTAAGTAATTTAGCAAAGTTTTGCGGAAATCGTAAATTCATTGCATAAACTATAAGTGAGTGTAAAGGTTTTGTGAATTGAGCGAGTGGATAAGTGAAAAATGTGCAAACAGAATTCGGACGGAAAGAGAAAATTCTTGAGTTCCGAATTACGATGATGGTGCAGCTACATATGTACGTCGCGACGGTGTCGGAGGCAGCGTTATTGGCAGCGGCGGCGGCGACGTTGGCGGCAGTGCAAAAGGCGACTGCGACGGAAAAGGAATGCGATAAAAATGAAAATTGTAAAAAAAAGAAAGAAAAACACACACATGCACTTCAAACTCGCCTACATTATCAATGAGGCTGTTCACTTTGTCATGATTTTCTCATAGTTCTTGGAATTTTGTAAGCTGCGTAATCGACTTTGTCGCGAATTGCAAGCGGACTATTTTCCCCCCAACTGTTTTGTGAGTCCACTCGAAACGAAATTTTTACAATGTAGAAGTGTCAGGAAAATGTATTCTCGTTAAAGCGAGTATACGAGTTAACGTGATCCGTTCTTTCCGCAGTGAGCAGACAGACAGTGTTATGAAGGATGTCTAGAGGTGTGGAATTTTTATGTTTCGCTTGCTGACTTCCTGTAATTGTCGTTTTCAAAAATTCTTGTGGTAAAATTCTTATAAAAAAACTGGTTTCTTCGGCTGCTTGAAAAGGTGAAATCATGTTGGAAGGTGTGGGCTGATTTGGTGGAATGAAGCAACGAGAGGAAGAGCAGCGATAGGTCTAAACGCCGATTGTACGCTTTGAGAGTTTTTGGGCTTATCAGCACTGTCATCCGAAACATTTTGAGTCATAGTCCTCCTCGACCACTGCGTATGTTGCAGTCGTTGGCTGTTCCCCGCTCGCCCATTATTAACAGCGTCGGTTTTGTAGACAGGTCTGGCGCTACTCGCCACATACGCGTCGGCGTGCATATTCAAATTTTGATTGAACTGCGGATAAATATGGAGCTGGAGAAGCGCACAATGGCAAGCGACAGTAGTGGGTATGCGTGTGTATATGTGTGTTTGCGTGCAAGTGGATAAAAGCACGTACAGGCGGATAGCTGGCTTGAATAAATGCCACACGGCCAGTGACCGATTTGAATGCATAAAACTCGCTGCATAAAATTTAAAATTAAAGGCATCTGAACTGACCAGACGACAGCAAAGGTAGCAATGGCGGGTGGGTGAAAGATGGAAAAGACACGAGACAAAAACGTTTTGTCAGGCGCTCTAACAGCCAGCAGACACGAAAACACGCGGAACGCAATTGCTTCAGGGGTGGTGGTGTGTTTCGCCTGCGTCAAATCGGCTAATTCATTCGGCTTTGAAAGGAGTGTTGGTTTCTCCATTTGTATTTTGTGCCGCATAAAACTGCAAATCAAATAAAGAGAAACGCACTAGGCTCATTGGGAGCATAAGTTGCGTAGCTTATAGTCGGCTAGCGCCGGCTGCAACGTTCCATGTAATCACAGCAGTCCGCCAGCGCTGATAGTTTGTATTCGTGTATTGGCAATATTAATAATAACAGCAACAATTTTGTTTTATATATCTATCTTGTATATCTGTTGTTGTATCAATTCCCTTTCTGTTATACCTTATTACCAATTACTTATATGTGAGTCATTAGCCATTAGTCAGTTTGAATTTAAGAGGCATCCAAAGCCGTGTTTTGTTTGTTCGACAAACAAAGCTTTAAACTGACGTATGGGTATATTGGCCGGAATTTTGATCTCTGGAGAAATTTGAAATAGGAAATATTTGGAAAGCGTCTGTGTTGTGCCTTCTTTTTCGCCGAGGGCTGTTCTGAGTTCATTACAGTTTGCAGCGGTATCCCGCAAAACAATAATACTTGCTTTGTTATTGAAATAATAGGCTTTAAAAGGCTTTTAACCAACCAAATTTATAACACAATTTGTAGACAGTGATACTAATCGAAAGATCGTTGAAATTGGTCTGTTAGAACTAGATGTCGAATGTTCCATAACTCTAGCTAGCACCCCAATTTCATGGGTTGTTATTTATTGCCAAAAGTTGAGGCTTTTGAGGATCCTATGCTGATTTCCGAAGGGAAAAGCTATTTTGAATCCAGCACAAATACTTACTGATACGCTTATTAATTTATTTGTCCGTCTCTTTCTGTCTCCTGATCGTTCGTTTGTATTCATATCGCATTCAATCATTGGCTTATTCACCCTCCCGTTTCCGACGAACATCACTTCGATTTTTCGCTTGTAAGTTTTGCTAGTACGAAACTGAAAATTTAACAAAGAGCTAAAATCCCTCCCATCAACAGCTCATTTTCATCAATGCTGTTATGCCGATTCGGCCATCTTATCTATACCGTGAGCGTATGCGTGTTTTTTTGTTTTCGTTTTTAGGCTTTGAGTATTGAAGTTAAGAACCAGCAATGTGCCGTTTAACGTGAAGACACGAATAAACAGACACGAGAACTTTCTCTTCTATAAAGACTCTGTCCGTCACAATTGAGAAGTGTCCTGGAGTTTCACCCTTTCTATAATTCGCTTGAATGTCGGTCACACTAATGACGTCGCAGTTTTCACCATTCGTTTTTTGCACCTGACATTAAATTAGGCGCTTCCAAAATAATACGTATTAAATTTTAGAGTTTTGATTAAATTTGTCTATAAATTATTGTATATTAATTGTTTTCATATCGTTTGCAGCCCAGTAAATCCAAACCAATAAGCAGATAGTCGGAAAAACCAAAAAATGCAGACCATCAAGTGCGTTGTTGTGGGCGACGGTGCTGTGGGTAAGACATGCCTGCTCATCTCGTACACCACCAACAAATTTCCCTCGGAGTACGTGCCCACGGTGTTCGACAACTATGCCGTCACGGTGATGATCGGCGGCGAACCGTACACTTTAGGCCTCTTTGATACAGCTGGCCAGGAGGATTATGATCGCCTCCGTCCACTGTCGTATCCGCAAACAGACGTTTTCCTGGTGTGCTTTTCCGTCGTCAGTCCCAGTTCGTTTGAAAACGTCAAAGAGAAGGTGAGTGCTATCTTCGTGGTGGCATAGTAACAGTTAGTATAACCGCCTAATCGTGTCTACCACCTTCATTGCAGTGGGTACCGGAGATCACGCATCATTGTCAAAAGACGCCCTTCCTTCTAGTTGGTACGCAGATCGATTTGCGCGACGAGAGCAGCACTTTGGAAAAGTTGGCCAAGAATAAGCAGAAGCCCATCACCATGGAACAGGGTGAAAAATTGGCCAAAGAATTGAAGGCGGTCAAGTATGTGGAGTGCTCCGCCTTGACGCAGGTGAGTCTTCTTACTACTCCTTACTTCTTGCACAATTGTCTTATGCTTTGGTGCGTTCTGTATTTGCAGAAAGGCTTGAAGAATGTCTTCGACGAGGCCATTTTAGCAGCGCTGGAGCCACCAGAACCTTCCAAGAAAAGGAAGTGCAAATTCTTATAATTTTATGTATTTATTTATGAAACGCATTAAAAACAAAAACAAACCGTTAAAGAAAAATGAAATGCTTGCAACGCATATAATTTCGTTCTTTACACATACGATATGTCGAATGATTTTGTGGCACTGCTGAATCAGAAGTCTTTCAAAATAACCACAGAGCGCAGGGGAGGACAAAATCTAATAGTGTCCGCTTTTACACGTAAGACAAACACACAAATAGTGTTAAACAATGCTGCGGCGCGAAGCAAAAGCAAAAAATATAACAACCGAACTAAGTGAGAAATCTGAGGGGTTTTTTTTCAAGATTATACAATTCGAGTACCAATCCGCTATTTAATCACACAATCGCAAGAGAAAAACGAAATTCATCAGCTGCATGAAGGAAGAAAATTTGAAGTGAATATTGAACACGCAAATTAATGGAACAGAGAAGCATTACACAAATGCAGAGAAAAAAATCTTAAAATCTAAAATAAAATAATGAATAAAAAGCAAAAAATGATTGTAGTTCGGCATAAATGAACTAATGATGCATTTTATAATATTTTTATATATATACATTATCAATTTTACATTATTTTAATTATAGACATTGTAATTATTGATTTCATATTATATAATGTAATTAAATCATAACAATAAAACAATAAAATTACAACATAAAACGAAATCATCAAATTCTGCGCATTTATTGGGAAATGAGGTTTTATCGTACTGGCCGTACGCGACAGTCAGTGATGTGCTATTAAGCCAATATACAGGAAAATATATTAAGGATTTGCTATCGATATAGGCATAAAGCGCTCTAAACCGCGTGCACCTTTTACTTTGAAATATTTGAAGTATAGCATTCTTACACGCGTCATGCTCATTTTAGAATCATTCACATGATACAACTCCAGTTCGTTTCTTGTAAGCTTAATTTCAATGGCACAAACTAGTTTCATTCGATTAGATGAATTGTTTGCCTCACAACGCTGGCCATCGTATATTTTGCATCGTAGGCTTATATTCAATAGTGCAAAACCACAATTTTCTATCTTAACCAGAGACCTAAAATAATTATTATCCATATTTATGGAAATAAAAAAATTGCCCTAATTTAAGAAATTTCTAAAAATATTGGTTTATAATTATTATTCCCAATAAGAAATTTTTTACGTGACTTGTAACTATTATCATGTAAAAAATATTTTTGAGTTGCATAATAACTATTATAAGAAACAAGTATTTTTTTCGTTATCGATAATTCTTATTTTGGGACTTTTTTTAAGTTGTTTCATAACTTTTATTTATGACTTTTTTTATTTACGTTACCGATTACTATTATTTTGAAAAAACATTTCTTTTACGTTGAGTTACCACATTTTGGGTATTTTTAATTGTTTCAAATTGACAAACGCAAATTAACTGCAGAAAACCAATTTCCACCAATAACTAAACAATTAAAAATCAATTCATACTTAAAATGTGGTAAGGCAACGTAACAAAAAAATTCTTTTATAAAAGTTATGAAGCAACGTAAAAAAATGTTCTTTCAAATAATAGTTATCGGCAACGTAAATAACAAAAAATCATAAATTAAAAGTATGAAGCAACGTAAAAACAATTTCTCAAAATAATAGTTATTGGTAATGTAAATAAAAAAGTCATAAATAAAAGTTATGAAGCAACATTAAAAAAAATCCCAAAATAATAATTATCGAGAGCGAAAGAAAAAATTGTTTCTCATAACAGTTATTACGCAACGTATAAATTAATTGTCGGAAATAGTAATTATAATCAACAAACAAAATTTATGTTGCATTGTAATAGTTACATTGCAATTATTTTCTTAAAAAACTTATAATAGTTAAGTCCCTGATCTTAACATTTTCACTTTTTAAAATTCCTGCTGATGAGCACTATTCTTGGTAATGAAATAAAAGTGCGATAAAAGTTTTATTACTTTATTATATTTTGCAAAGAGTGGATTGCAAAATTGGCATAGATATAAGCCCTCAATTTGTTTATAATTTACACTTTATCACTATCTCCACATTTCCCCCTCATTGACTACTACAATGCCGTCATACGAACAATAAGGCAAAGAATACTGTTTTCTTCTTTGTATTACGGGACGAACAATAACATTCAAGACAAGAATAATATAACTTATTTAATACTTGTCTATATAGTAAGTACTAATTCGTTTGAAACCAAGATTTACCAAACGATTTACCGCCACTTGGACGACTGTATCCATTTACATTTGATATTTGCCTGTATAACATCATCCAAAAGTGGTGTCCCCAGAGGTACTTTACTCTGGGGTTCGATCGCGTCATAGTCCCACCGCAAACACTGGTCGCTCTTCAGTAGCTGCTCAACGCCATTCCAGGCAATCATGACACCATTGTCGGAGCAGTACTTCTTCGACGGCCTGTAGGTGCGGCAGTCGTAGTGCAGCGCCAAGTTCATGAGGTCGGTGAAGATGTAATCGTTGTTGGCCACGCCACCAGAAACCACCAACGAGCGTGGCGCCGTGCCAAACAGCTCCAGCGTGTATTCGAGTGCCCGTTGTGTACGGTTCATAAGATGCCGGCTGACGGCAGCTAGCAGCCCGGCACAGAAGTCGCTGTAGTTGTTGATGATACCGTCGGGCGGAGTGCCTATTTATTTATTATTATGAATTTAGCAATTTGGTTGCACAGCCTGAGCATATATGTAGTGCGTTTGCATAGGCTATGGTTTGCACGAAAACTACACGAGCACAAATTTTAAAAACGAAATCAATGCGTCGAAATAATTTTTTTTTGTTAGTTGTCAGTTTTCTAGCAAATTATAAGAGTATTCAGAATTTGGTGTATCGTTGCAAATGCAAATGTGCAGATGTGCAATTTTGCAATAGATATGCAACAGATCCTGAGAAACCTAATTCTGATTTAATTCAATTTCGAAGGGTGCAAAATTTCCAGCTGTTTTTTTATGTCAAATGAAATAAAAATAAATAATATATATATATATATACATACATATATATATTAAAGTCGAAATCATATTTATGCTGGCATTTGGTTTCTTAGTCAGGAGCATGGTGCAATTATTAATTATTTTTATTATTAATTATTATAATTATTATTAAATAATTATTAATTATTGCATCATGATCCAGGAGTGGAACAAAATTCCAACTTACCAAATTTCAATTTCCATTTGACAAAATAATTTTTCCACTTCTCTCAAAATTACGCTAGGGCAAGTTTGCTTCTATGCCATAGGTTTTCGGCATAGCATATTTTCAATAGCTTAGCATTTGCACATCCATGTATTTTGTTTTTGTTTATGAGCACATTGCAAATAAAGTTTGAATATGCTACGAACTGCACTGGATTCTGAATACCCTTTATATGTATGTATTTTATATGTAAATGGTCCAACTCTTACCTTCCAAGAGCTCTGCAGCACGTATGGCGCGAAATGAATTGTTTTTGATGCCAGCAAAACTGAAATTGCAAGTACGTTCCCGCGCCAATGGCAAAGGGAATTCGAAAGCGCGCGGATTTTGGGCTGCGGCCGCGGCATCTTCCACTGCTCGCCCGCCATTCCAGTGACGGTACTTAGGTATCAGAAACAATCGCAAACGCCGCGCAATCTTATCGAAGGCTTCGCCCGGTGCATCGTCCAGCGTCTCGCCGAGCAGTGCAAAATCGTTGGGACCACGCACAAAGGCCAGCTGCGCGTGTCCGCCGCTTATGAGCAGGCAGAGAAAGGGAAACGGAATGTTGTGCTCTATGCGCGCTTGCAGTGCATGCGCTTCCATGTGGTGGACAGGCACCAACGGCTTCACGTAGCGGCGCGCCAGATGCCTGGCGAAGCGCACGCCCACAAGCAGGCTTAACGGCAACCCTACACCGATTTAAAAGTACATTATATAAAAACCGAAGCGTTTAAGATTTTAATTGCACCTGGACGTGTTGTTACAGCAATGGCATCCAGCTGTTCGGGTGGCACTTGTGCCTCTAGCATGCAGCGTTCGAAAACACCGGCGATATTTGCCCGATGGAGATCCTGAGCGCGCGGTGGTATAATACCGCCGTATCTGTTAGTGATCTTGCGCATAAATTGAACAACATTGGCGAATTGTACGTTGTAGGACTTACCTCGTGTGGAATTTCTGCTGGGAATTCAGTACGTTCGCAAGCACTTCGCCGGTCGATTTGACTAGGGCGATACCGGTATCGTCGCAAGAAGTTTCTATGCCCAGCACATGTAGTTGACGCTTTGTCAAAGCGCCGACAAAGAACTTTTGGGAAATTCTTCGAAGTTGATGCGCCTTGCAAATTGAATGCATTTTTGACTTGCAAGCAAACGCGGTGCTGTGGAAAATGTAAACAGCAATTAGTGTCCATTCACAATTGACAAATGGGAAACAGCTGATTGTTATCGCGCCGGCTTTCAAGTGCTGCCGACACTACTGCTTTATAGTTGTACTTGGGCGGTAACTACAGGTGTGTTGGCCATTTGCCCATTTCAGAAATCTTTACACCAAGGATCTCAAGTTTCCATTAATACATTTTGTTAATAGATTTTATGCCCAATATTCTTAACATTGATATATTAAGCATATGTGTTTAAGATACCTTGTTGGCGAAAGGTAGTAATTTATTCCACCGGGTGAATCATCAAATTATTTAGTATCTTCATATATGTAATGTTCCGATTATTTTCGCATTTCGATCTCACTGGACGCCGTAACAGATGAAACGAAAAAACTCCCACTTACTTATGTACTCTAATTAATTACTTGTTATTGTTTGAAACAATTTTTATGAACTAAATATACTGTCCGTTTGAAATTAAAAATTACACGAACATTCGTTACGTTACCGTAACGTTTATAACACACAAACTTACTCCGCTCAATGCCGTTAAACCAATTTTCCGCGCATTGGTCTAATCGCTTTGCCTTTCCCCCCACTTTTTTTTTCTAATTTGCAAGCACACAAGATAGCCGCTCTTTTCTAGTGTTGGAAACATATATTTTAATGCATCTAAATGTAATAAAATGCGATTGGGTGAGGCCCCACTCTCTGCGTGCACACCGACAGAACTTTAACGCTCATAATACACACGATAGTACAATGTTTTCGAGCGCCAAATGCTGTAGCTGTTGTCAAACTTTAGCAGATACACGCCCTCGCCGGGGTAGGTGTGCGAACCGACGTAGACCTCGTTGAAACATTCGCGCCGATAAATGGGCACAATTATTGAAATTGGCGGCTTCATGACGGCGCTTTCCGTCAGAGTGTTCCGTTCACTGGCCACCGAACCGAACTCCAGATCCTCCGTTGTGGACAGGTAGTCCTCATCCACGAAGTCGTCATCGTCATCGTCGCTATCGCTAACGTGCACCGTTACTTCGCTGGTCACTGGCTTACTCCATTCGAAGTATATGCCGAAACCGATGTCGTAATTGTCCGTGGCGAACTCCCAGAAAATACATTTGCCGTTGGCGTTCGTCGGCACACGGACCTAGGGCGAACCATTTAACTGGACATTTTCATTGGCTGACAATTGCACAAGTTTACCGTTACTGTATCGCCATGTCCAATGCTAATCACACCATCACCATCGCCGGCCGTCACCTCGGCTTTGAACTCGTCAATGTCCGGCCGCGTCCATATTTTCGCTGGCCGTATCAGCACGTAATCGTCATCTTCGTTGTGTTGCTGTTGCTGTTCCTCCGACTGTGCTTGCTCCGCGCCAATTTTTTCATGCTCACATACTTCGTTGTCATTGTGAGCAGCGTGCATAGCGGACTTGGCTTCTGTGTCAAGCATGTTCTCTTCCACTACATTACTAGCTTCATTGTTGTTGTTGTTGGTGGCGACTGTGCTCGACTGATGATGACTGTGCATGTGCAGCTGCTGCATGTACTGGTGGTAGTGCTCTTGTTGCAACTGGTGTATCAGCACGGCCTGCTGCTCGGGGTTGCCGGGAAACTGTTTGTCGGCATAGCTCTGTGGAGTCAAGTAGAAACATGGCGGCACTCTGTCACAGTTATGGCAGTTTTGTTCACAAGCACATTACCTTAAATTGTTGATAAGTTTGTTTGTTGAGAGCGTCCTGCAATTGACGCCGCTGTAACTCCTCTTTGTAGCCCTCTTCTAATAGCTCTTGCTGTTCGCGCTGTCGCTTCTCGCGCTCCTCCTTCTCCTCTTCCATACGCCGTAGTTCGGCCTTTAGATTTTCATCTCGGTTTTGCTTTACCGCCTCCACGTACGGCCGGAAAGCGGTACACATTGAGTCCAACAAGTCTATGAAGCCCTCCATCGCTTGCTCCCGACTTATGCTGCCCAGCGCTTGCCAGTGCTGTCGACGGTCGCGTCCAATCACGTCCAGCACTCCCAGTTCGGGTGCATGGCTGGCATCGAAGGGCCCCAGCGAAGCCTGCTGCTTGAAGGCAATCAACTTCAGATTATCCTCATACGACAGGTGAATAGCTTTTCCAGAGTTTTCTGCAAGGACAACGAGCAACTGATATCAACGAGGCTGTGGGCTGCTGGCAGCTGTTTTGCTGGACGACGTGTCTTTTTGTGTTCCCACCGTTGATGTTGTTGCTTTTGTGGACTACTTACGTTTGAAGAAATTCAGACCCAATCGATAAAGTTCCAATAGTGGAAATTCCCATTTCTCCAACGCAACTGATTGTGCGACGTCCATGACTATGGCGCCTCTTGTAATATGATTACTTCAAATTTTTATTAATAAAAATCACACTGCGATGCCATAGTCCACAACTTGCCAAAAAAAACAAAAGCTACGAGAATAAATAAAAACGACAGACAACAGAGATTCTCAATGTCTTCTCGTATTGTGTACCAATGTCATTCACAGTTGCTGTAAGAGCGGTGCTGCCAAGTCTAACACAGTATAAGAAAATACTACACATTTGCAACGCAAATTATTGAGAATGAATTATTTCAAAATCAATAATAGTTGGGAATAATGGTATATTTTAAATAATTCATTCATTTATGTACTTCATCAAATTATTATTCAATTTAAAAACGTGTGTGCAAAAGTGTTGCAAATTTCCTGCAATTATTTGGACCATAGTTTAATTTCACTATGGATTGAATGATTAAATACTTAAAACTTGTCGAGGACGAAGCATATTATACGATGTTATAAAATAAACATTTTAGAATCGTACGCGCTTACGTTACGTTACGCAAAGCACATTGTTTGTTAGTATATCTTGATGTTTTGATTAAACGCTAAACTGATATGAATTCACAGAATCTTATTAAAACAAACTGGGGCTCATAATGCAGCCCTGTATGGCTAGCCAACGAACTGCAGCCCGCACACAGGTGCTTTGCTAGCGTTCATTCCGCATTTGACATTCATTCGCGGCGATGTGTTGTGTTTTTTTGCTGGCGTAAATAGACGAAGGAGGAACAATTCCGAGAATTTGAAAATTTCAACAAAGTAATTGAGCTTATACCAAAATATGGTTAATGGTGGAAATTGTTAGAAAAAATGAAGGTATTCGCGGTCTGGTGTGAGTAGACGCTGCAGTGAAGTGGATATTTTGAGAAGAAAAGCAAAAGCTACGAAATTCAAATTCCAAGAAGAGCCTCCGTTTCTAAGAAAAAACGAATTTCCGAGAATTCGAATTGTGCTGCTGTACGTGCAGAGGACGCGCGAGACGCACAGGCAGTGTGGCTGGAGTGCACCAAGCGGATTTCCGTTGAATACCCAAGTGGAAGGGGTAACAATTTAGAATATTTTCTAGCTAAAGATAACAAATTTGAAGATATCAAGAGCTGACGTCGGCGGTGAAGTGCAGCGCCAGCTACATGGCTTTCGCTCGTATAGTTGTGCTGCTCGGGGCGCTGATGATTCTTGTTGGCGCTCCGCTTTGGGTGCGGGCGGAAGATTTCTACTACGGTGAGCCGAGCGTGGAAATCAAAGTAGGCGACGACGTGAACATCTCCTGCCGCATAAACCCCGACGTATTTAAGGTCCTTGACTCGAGCCAAATGTACTTCATCGATGAAGAGACGCTGCAGCGAGTGCCCGACACGGACGTACTGGTGGTAAACGAAACCACAATAGTTTACATGATCCGGAACGCCACCGAGCGGATGACCAAGTACTTGTGCAAGTGCGGCGAAGATGCGATCATGGAGACGAGTGTGTACGTGGGCGCACCGCCGCGACCGGTGCGTGATTTCAGGTGCCGTGGCTACGACTTCGAGTATATGGTGTGCAATTTCACGCAGCCCGAAAACCCAGTGCTGACACAGTACAACCTTACCTATCACTTCACCTCACCCAGATACTTCCGAAAGGCAACGGATGAGTGCAACTTCGAGAGCAAGCCGTTGGTGGTGTGCAACATCACAACCAGCCACGACCATCGGCAGCTGTACCACTTTACGGTAGACGCCGGAAACACGCTGGGCACCAGACAACAGGTCTTCAGTATCAACTACTTGGACGTGATGGTGCCGGCACAGCCGGGCCAAGATTTTTACGTGAAAGCCATAGACACGAATACCGCCGAGTTCACCTGGCGTATGCCCAAGTTGGACAATTACAAAGGTCTGAAGTGGGAGGTGCTCCTGCAGCCTGATCAGATGCCGTTGCGCAATCTAAGCTCACAGGTGCGCGTGGAACGCTCACGCGGAGAACGCTTACTGAATCTAAAACTAACTGACTTGGCGTACGCATTCTACGGTTATGATTTACATCTGCGTGTTAAAGTGGAGAGCGCTGCTGCCACCGAGGACATGTGGAGTGCACCGTTCGTGTATCATTTTCAAACGGCGGCCAAGCTGCCTAACCGACCGCCGCGCGCGGACAGCGGCAGTTTCTACGTGAACTCGTCGGAGACGGTGGTGCGGCTCTACTGGGAGCAGTTGGAGCGGCATGAATTTAACGGCGATAATTTCACATACGTAATCCGCGCTAACGAGGTTTTATCTGATGGCAACAGTGGGAGGTGAGCACGCACCACGCCCCAATTGGCGGGTTAATGTCGTTGATAAGTCAAGAAATAATGCAATTTGCAGTTTTTATTGTAGTGATCGCAGGAATTCTAACAATTGCCGATGCAAACCTGTGGGCGAAATGCACACTTCACAAAGTTGGCTTTCATATGCCATTGAAATTTAGATATAAGTTTTAAATTTTGGGGAAGTAGCGCTTTGCTCAAACAAATTCACTACCATAAAATACATTTATTTGCGTTTGTCACTATGCGTAAGCACACGGTAAGCGTAAGCGCACGGCAGGCATTTTGCATTTGTTTCCACTTAAAAATTCTTCGACGCGTAATTGTAAAGAATTAAACAGCATTGTAATTGTTCGAAACTTATTTTTCCATCGTCATCTGCCAGTTGTTCTAACGTGTATCTCATTGCTCCGCACTGCGTACCAAACATTTTGTCTTGTGTCGCAAATTTTGGCAATCGCATTGTGTCGTGAAGTGTACAGTGTGTTCCAAAACTGCAATTTCCACAAATATTGCATATGTTTTCGGCAGTAACAGAACTAATTCTTTTCAGCTCTGGTCTGTGTCACGCAACAGTTGGCCGCAGCTCTCGCTTACCGAATAGATAATTCACAGAACTTGATTTTTGCAACTGCCCAATTCTCTTAGCAAAAATAGCAAATTTGGAGTGTGCATATACACACAGGGGAATGTATTTCTTGTGCGTACGTACTTGTGTTGCGAATGCTCTCAGTTTTAAGAATAGCCGAATTTTTTTTATAGTAAATTGAAATGTAGTCAAGTGCAAAGTTATTACTTTAAAATCTGTATAGTTGTAGCAATTCTTATAAGCGCATCTTGTTTCTTCGAAAAAAATCGACATACATATATATAAATTCAATACTCATTTGCTTGTAATTTCAATACATCGCATTACTTTTGCCATAAGCTTCACGACTCACAAACGCTTTGAACTTAGGGATAAATTGGCGTTTTAGTAGATTCGTTGTCTCTGTTCTCTATCTCTGGGGTTTCGCCAATTTTCAAAGATGCACTCGATGTATTTTTTATCTCTGTTGGTTATTTAAAACTTGATTTAAGTTGAAACAGTAAATGATGAGGTGATACAGCCAATTATTGAAAAATGTTTATCTCTAACACAAATCACATCGCGTAACACAACATGGATTATTTACTTTTTAAACAAACATCTATACATGATAATAGAAAAGGCTACGAACACAAATACCCACTTCTGGATAATGGAGGTGCTACTGTAATATTTGTTTTTCCAAAAACATTGCATCTGTTTTGAACATTTACACTGCTCCAAAAATTAGAAAGTCCACTAAACATGGAGCATGGAAGATTCGGTCGTGGAATGCTATTCCTTCGTGTTCTTGATAAAGCAATTTGCAGTTGCAAATCGTTCCGCGCCTTCTGGCCACGTTCAATTCGGTTGTTTTTTTTTTAACCTGAGTCCTACCCCGATTACATGCATAGTTCGCCTTCCAAACAAAATTTCACAATTGCTTGTCATATGTACGTAGTTAATCGGAAGTAAATTTGCTTTATCACAGACAATTACTGCCGCAGCACATGGAATCGAATTCAGCCGTCTTTGAATGGCGTGCTGATCGGCAGTACGCCTACGAAATTCGCAGTCGCAATCATGTGGGGGAATCCCTGGCTGCTAGTCGCGTTGATATATTTCCGCTGACGCATCGCAACGCTGCGAATCATACGCCGCGCTCCATTCATAATGTATACCATGCGACGAATGACACCTACACGCTCACATGGGAGGCACCCGTCGAGAAGCAGACGCTGCGCGACTACACCGTCTACTGGTGCTACTCGAAGCGCGCACTGCAGACCGAGTGCAAGGTAATTGTTCTGCACTCAAGCCATAAAAATAGAATATCGCTTAGAAAAGTATGTTTTTCATTTACTGTAGGGCTCCGTACACTTTCGCCATGTCAGCTCCAATCAGCAGTTGTTCACTACCGCGCCGCAGGAGCACACGCTCAACCTGGCCGTCTCGGCTAACTACCACAACTACAACACGGGCATGCACTGGACCGCGTGCACGGAGAACGTGAACAGCGACTTGGTGCGTATGGAGCCAAAAGCACAGGCTAAATCTGCAACCAGCATCGACGTGCATTGGAGTTCGCTGAATGTTTGCCCTTCCATATTGGATGGTTATAATTTAACATATTGCGAGGTGATACCCAACAGTTTGAACAAGAACGGCAGCGACAATGGCACTGCCAACGAAACGCGCAGCTGCATCATCATTGGTAGCATCGATAAGAATGCGAAGAAGCACACAATTAACGAGTTGAAACCGTACACGTTGTATACCGTCGAGATGTTCATGTACTCGCGCCTAAAGGTGGGCAAGGTGAGCGAACCGCTTCGTGTGCGCACTTACGAGGCGGCGCCGACGCCACCGCGCGAACTGCGCGTAGTACAGGTGCGAAACACGAGCGCGACCATCGCCTGGCTCCCGCCCAGCCAAAACAACGGTCGCATACGACAGTATATCGTGAAGTCGAACAACAAGGCGTACCCCGTAGAAGCAGCGCATTTGGACCCCACAGAAGAAATCACATTCGAGCTGCGCAATCTGACCAGCTACACCGCGTACAAGACGTTCGTCATTGCGCAGACTGTACAAAACTCAGACCACAGCAATGACATTCACTTCACAACGCATATTGGCTGTAAGTTTTTATCATTCTGGTATTGGAGATAATTCTGAGCGTAGAACTCTTATTTAGTTTAATTAGTTAAGTAATTATTGCAGTCGAACCTGTTGTTTGCTATTTGCTCGCTTCTTTGCTCCACAGATCCTTCTCCCGTTAGCAACATTACACTGGTGACCAAGGGCCAGACGCACACTGTGCAGTGGAACAGACCTACAACGCCTTCCGGTCGCTTGGAGTACTACGAGGTGGCGGTGACGCTGCTGCGCAACGATATCATCGAACAGCGCCACGTCAGCGCCGTCATTGGCGGCACTTCGTGTATGATGGGCATTCCCATCTGTCCCGACTACGTGTATAAGACGACGGTTGAGGTGCGTGCTGTCAACGCCGCCGTGCTGGCGAGCGAGGTGCCTTCCGACGAGGGTCTTCACTGGCCCGATGTCAAGCCGGACGTAGGCAATGATGATATGCATTGCACCGGGGGCAATGAGCCACCTAACAGTGGTGAACTACTGCAACGGTACCACAACGCGACCGTCTACCGACTGTACAAGTCGGCTTGGCAGCCGGGGCCCACATATGGCTGCTCGGCCAGTCGGTTGAGTAAGATCACCTCAATCGCCTTGTCGGTAGTGATGACGACGTTGTTTCTGGTGGGCGTGATGTTTGCGGCCACCAAGAAGTGGAACAAGATGCGCAACATTAAATGCACTCTGCCGGATGGTTTGGACATGTACATAAGCAAGAACGGTGGCGGCGGCTTCACTGGCAACGGCTTTGTTGCGCCCGTAGAGAAGGAGCAGCAGCAGGTCGCGGTGTCGCCGCACTTGCACACCAAAGAGTCGCACAATGAGAAACACCATCTGTTGGCATCACAATGTAACGACTCGGGCTACCTAGGCGGTGGGCACACACTAGGCCGGGGTGTTAGCGCAGCCACAGCCGCCGATGCTGTTGCTGGTATCGATCGAATGGGGGAGGAGGAGGGGGAAGACGCAGAGAAGGCACGCATTAATTGCAGCAGCAATGCCTACAAGCGGCGTGCGCATTTGCACTCGGAGAGCTCGGCAGACTCATTAGTTGGTAGTAGTGACAGTGGCGATGGCGACATGGATCAGCAGCACCCGGAAATGCTGCAAGACGCATTGCAACTAAAGCGGATTGCAGAGGAGGCGGACATGTCGTATGTGGAAGCGCCGCTGCCGCACTCTTCGCCAGTTGGCGGCTCAAGTGGCTACATCAAGCCAGCCAACCTGGCAACCTGGTCACAAACTGCAAACTCCGCCGCTGTAGCGAACCCGAAGGCAGCGCCAGCAAGCAGTGGCTACGTCACCGTGGATAGCATACCGCAGGTGACCAAAACAGTGGCGCCGGCAACAGCGACACACGCCATGGCCCCCAGTGGCTATGTGCAGCCGTCAACACTGCCTAAACTAATGGCTGCTCCTGCGATGGCCACACCCCTGGCACCCACCGTCGGCCTGAGTGGTTACACCACATTGGGCCAATTGAGCAAGATGGGCGGCGCGTTGGTGTCGAATACGGCACAGAACTCACCTCTGGACTCCATGCACGCATTGCCCGGCATTTCCGGTTACGTCACACAACGCGAATTGAATGCATTCGGGCAGCAGCAACATTTGTACTAACTTATAATTAAGTTGAGGCGATTATGCAAAAGTGGATAACATACGCTGGCTTTTGATTTAGTTCAATGATTAACTTGGCTTCCTATATAATGAAAGAAAACCTAGGATAAGTTTTAAGGCTAAAATTGTACAATAGTATTAACATGACACAACGTTACTGTTTTCATATTATTTTTAAGATAGTTTAGTTTGCATCTTCATTGTTCGTCATTCATGCACTAAGCATTCAACAGCTGAACAGTACTGCATGCGCGGAATTACGTCTTGTGCGCGCTATAAAAGACGTTGAGATTTCGTCTTTACTCATCCCATCACTGCTTTCTTCATTCAATGCGTACGCACATAGTGAGAGATTAACCTGCACACGTGGGCAATACATTTTCTGCCGGCAATAATCAAGTGCTTTCATCCATATCAAATAAATCAGAAGGGAATGATGACTTTGGTCTTCTGGAACTAATCGATTGAGTCCCCGCAAACTTGCTTTCACTGCTGACGCATCAAGTACCATAACATCGTCTAGCGAATTTATGCGTTTTCATGTCACTGTACATATAAGTGTATTAGTTAACTGATCATTGATTAGACCATAGTGTGAGTTAATGATATAAAATAATGGACAAAACCTATGTCGCGCTTTTGATTTGCGGTTTTACTTAATTTATTTTAATTTTCTCCTGACGGAAAGTTCTACGAACATGTAACGCATTGTAATTCTCTCCAATGTAGTTCTTAGCTTTTTAAGCTATGTTTACGCACATTTTATTTAAGTCTATTTTTCGTAGTCGTATAGGCTTACAGCTATTTTTATGCAGCAATCTCATTATGTGCACTAAATTGCCAATCCATGTTGGTGTGTGTATGCTATAAGGCATAAGTTCGTAGAAAAGTCCTATAGCTATGATGAAATTTGTGTTAACTTGTATTTTAATTGTAGCCCATACATTTTATACAGCTAATGTGAAGCCACTCACAAGTGCCTTTAACGGTACGATTCTGTGTTTGTTTTCAAATTTTTATATTCGTTCGGGTTTCGAAGTCTTTCTACATTCAAGTACATGAATAGTGGTTTATATGTGTTTGGTTTAATTGTGGCCTTAACAGTTTTTGTGCAACAAAACTAAAAGATCATCTCTTTTTTTTTACTGCTTTTATGTTTTATTTTAACGAAGTAATAAATTTATACATTATTTTTTCAACATTTAATGTTGCTACACTTATTTCGCATGCAGAATGTAAGTATGAGATTGTTTATGTGCAGTTTAGGGTCGCATCGCTCGAATGTGGACCTCCAATCCACAAGCGATCATGCAAACCCAACTACGCACCGATGGTTTCGATGTGTCGTTGGATAGGGAGCATGGGGTGCTGCGAGAGTTACCAGTCGACTGGGTGTTTGTTACATGAAGGATGAGTATCGTACCAACCCGAAATCTATTCAATGAACCAACACACTAACCAATCTGTGGTCCTTCAAGAATATATTCGAATTTCCGATAATTCATGAGACTAAAAAACAGCACTGAAAATGTAGAGATACACATAGACTCTGGGTATACCTCACAACCCCTACTGTCACAGCTGAAAAACATGCACGCCTTTTTGAATGATTCACAATGTCTGTGATATCAAAATGTCGTAACAGCGCTAATTTCTGTTGTGGACGAGAAAATTGCTTATGATGCATTACCGAATCTCTTCTAACATTACGAGCAAACATGGAGGCTTCTAATTGTTGCTTCATAGTCACCTATCGCCTACGCATCAAATAGTATTCGTTGGAGTATAATATTCCTCATTATCGACACAATCGCACCAGTCGTTGAATGTTTGCGTACCAAGTGCCATCTGCACAATAAACTCAATGCCTAAAGCCAATTTTGCCAAATATACAAACAATATGCATTAGTTTTATTTTTATATATTTCATAAACACTTTTGTAGTTGCTTAAACTATAAAGATTTTTGTCTGAACGAACTTTGATAGCGAACAATTTGTAACGTAAATAATTTTTTTAATATTTTGTATTCTCAGTTGGGAATGTTTAATTCTTTGATAGTCAAATCCTTTCGGAAGTGGTAGCCCAATCAGGTTGTATGAGCCAGTAATTGTTTAAAATAATATGCATAATGTGCTTTAATGACGCCTGCTTCAACTTTTATTGCTACTGTTGATTTTATACACGATCCGATTTTTTACTTGCAGTTGCAGGTTAACAATTTGGGAGAAATACTAGTTGATTAATTGCATACTTTGTTATATAGATTTTGAACAATTATGTAGATGGATATATAATTTCAATTTCTCATTTGATAAGCGCGAATTTATGGGGATCGTATGATGGCTTCGTAGGCGGCGAAGATCATGGCTGCCACCTCTACAGAGCGCGACTTTAAGCTGAGCGTTGCATCAGGATTGCCTGGCTGCAACTTTAATTCGAGCAGCACCCAAATGTTGTTGGTCAACTTGAGCGACTGGTACAGCATGTCCTGACCTTCGACATTGCGCTTTGCAATAGTGAAAACGTTGTTAGTGGTCATCTTGGAGGCAATGCCGTCCGTGGTGCCAATCACACCCGACAAACTGTACTGCAGCTCGTTGGCCGCAGGTATTTCCTTCCACGTATTAAGGAAGACGCGCTTGTCTAGCTGTCCGTCTTCGGCGAACAGTACGTTGCCGTGTACCAAGCAGGCAAAGTAGAAAATATCAATGCTGTTCTTGATGGCAACCTGTAGATTGTTCAGCGGCTCCATGCGCTGCACTGGGCCATGCGTGCCGAGTGGTAGACTCACTTCGCAGCTTTGATTGGGTGGCAGCGGTGCCACTTGCAGTGGCGAGGCCGGTATCAACCCGAAGCTGTTTTTATTTAACTGAATAGCGAAGCCACTCATCGGCTGCATTGCCTTGTTGGTAAGGGTCATGTCCATCGAGATTTCGCCATTGCGGCGCGTAAATGAACCCTGAATTTCGAGTCCTTTGCCTTTTTCGGCGGGCAGCCAAACAATTTTCGGTATTTGCACGCCAACTGTCAGCGAACCACCGGACAGGCCGAAAATGTCCCCTAGCAGACTTGAGGCACCGCCGGCAGCTGGCTCACTTGGACCACCGCCCAACTAAAAAATGCAACATAATACTAGAATTCTTCACGAAAAATGCACATTTACTAGTACTCACCAGAATATCTAAGCCGCCGCCGAGCAGGTCCACATTACTGGTTGTAGGTGCTGCCACGGGCACCGCAGGCGCATTGATATCCATTGACAATAAATCGCCGATGAGTGACTCTTGATTGGGAATGACCATCGCTTCACCGCTGGCTTCAGGTTCGCCGGAGCCACTCGTGGCGGCGCGATTCGGAAGCGACTTCCGCACACCAGCGCCACGCCCCTCAACAAAAGCCGTTGGTGGCTTGTGATACACACTAGCCAGTGAGCTGATGTGGCAGATAAGCTCGTCCAGAAGGGTTGGTTCCAGCAAATCGGTTTCCTCAGATATAAGAGGCTTGTCGGCCAGCACCACCTCCTTGGCGGCGGCCGGATCAGTCGAAAGCAGACGCCAGTAGATAAAACCGCGATCGCGCAAATCTGGATTGTCTGAGTCTTGAGTTGCCAACGAGAGTACGTGTTGTACCAATTCTTGTGTATCTGACGGACGCTTCAAAAATAGCTTCACTACTGCTGTAAGCAGCTGCAGCTGCACCTGCGCATTCTCGTCTTGGAAACCTTCGAGGAAGCTGTCAAGCAGCTCGTCCGCGTTATCAATACGCTCCGCATACTCCCCAATAATCCACACCATAGAAGCACGTGCCTCCGGCTCGTCCAACGTGTCCAGATTTTCGCACAGAGTACTAATAATGCTCTCGTATTTGTTTGGGTATTTACGGAAAATGTCTTTGATTACCACAATCGCCTCCTGCACTACATAGTTGACCTTCGTTTGAATCAGGTCAAGCAGTGTAGACACGCAACGCTCTGCAGACGGTTCCACCTGGATAAAGATATTCAAATTAAACCAACAATAATTTACTGACAAAGTAAAATCTCTCACCTTAATGGCACAACGACCAATGGCGCGCACAGCCTTCCGCACGAAATCTACATCCACTTCGGTGGCGTACTCCTTCAGTTCGCTTAGTACTTGTGCAATGTTGCCTTGATTGGCAAGGCGTATCATAATGTCCAGCTTCTCCAGCTTCACGTAAATAGGATCATTGTACTTCACAAAAAACACCTTCATCTCGTGCTTTAGAATGTCGGGCCGCTTTTGCACAATTAGGTTGATGTTTCGCAGCGCCACGTACTGCACTTCTGGTTCCGACGAGAGCAACGTGACCAGTGGTGGGGCCAGCTTCTTTGTAAGTGTCGCGCAGAAATCACTATCACTTGACAACATCTCCAGCAGTTTCATGAGAACCTTCACGGCGCTCAGTACTACGGCTGCATTGGCATGTGCCAGACGTGGCGTAATACGTTCACAAATAGACTGCGCTTCACGCTCATCCTTCGGGCTGTAATTAGCCAGAGAGTCCAGTATGAACACTTGACCCCACTCTGTGCACTCGTTGAGTGCAGTAAGAAGTTTATTTATGGTGACCGAGTTCATTTCGACCAAGGGTTGTCCAGACTGACTGGCTTCATTGATCTCGCTGAGAGCAGCTACCGCATTAGCCACCACCATCGGGTTGGAATCGGAGAGCAAATCCTTTAGTTGGTCTAGAAAGCCTTGGTCCTCAACCTAAAACCAGAGGAGAGTACTGCTCCGTGAGTTTTTACAAGTACAATTTCAAGTTCAAAAAGTTTACCATCGAGGATGATATGTCATACAGTTTTGCTACGCACACCGCAGCCGTTTTGCGCACATACGGATCTTCATCCTTTAAGCATTTGCGTAACGGCTCGCACAAATACTCCGTAATCTTGTCCACACGAATGCAGCCCATGGTGCGGACCGCCAGCGCACGTATTAGCGGATTTGAGTCTTCACAATCCTAAGGACACATACATGTAAATTATATTTAGATATTAAAATATCTCAAAAGCCGTGTATATTTACCTTTACGAAGGTATTCACTGCCATAATCGCCATGTCCGGTTGAGATTTGGCATAGTTCATCAGATACAAGTATACCAGCTTTTTTAACTCCAGGTTGTCCGTTTGCATGCAGTTCACCACGTCAGGAAAAAGTGCGGACACATCTTTGCCCACCGTCATGCTTGCAATGACCTATCAAGAGAACCAACAGTTAGCCATGGACAATGAACTACTTTTCGTACGTGGTGACAATTACCTTCTTCACGGCCTCCTTCTTCTTTTCCTTTTTGTCATTATTTAGTTCGGATTTTAGCTCGAAAATTTCGCCCTTCTTAGTGGTTGTGAAGTATTTGGAGTCGGTCATGACTGCGGCTAATGGTGCTCACTGCAAAATTAATACAAACAGAATTCAATATTATAATCTTAAATTATTGTAATTTTTAAAAAAATTCCAGCTCAACACTCCACTCTGAACAACTAATTTTTTTAGCATTGCAGCGGCATTTAATCAAGTGTGTTCCCCACCGCCCACTTTAGCGGTGCAGTGAGTGTATATTCACAGAACTGTCGTCAACGTCAACCAACTCTCGATACCCCTTCTAAGGGGCGTAATATTCGGAATTTATTTTGGTTTTATCGCCAGCTAGTCCATCAGTTTTTAACCAAGTGTTATGCATTTTGAAAAATTTGCAAACTAAACTCCATTTTGCAAGTATTTCATCAAACTTGTACCTTAATTTAATAGGGAAAAACTTGACTTTTATTCGACTATGAAACTTTTCCAATTCTGCTCCAATAATGATTTCACAAGCTGTGTTCAGCTGGTAAATGAAGAAGAGCGTGTTTAGTTGTCAGCAGTGTTGGGTGAATTTCATAGAAATGAACTCGTGATTCAATTACTCGTGGTTGTAGCATGAATGGATCAGTCTTTTTTCTTTTTTTTTGTTGTTTTGTTTTTCTTTCGATTATTCATTTCCTTTCCTTGTTTTGGAGTTGTTTTTAATCGTTACTCTGTGCCCATTTGAATTTGTGTGTGCCTGAATAGTATCCCAGTATGTCCAGGTCGATGTTTTTTCCTACTGAACGAAAGCTGCCGCTCAACACAAATGCCGATGAATGCCTGGGCGTACAAAACGATAACTTACGGCTGGGAATATGTTAAACATTGGCTGATACTGGTTGGAGCTACGGACTTTGTCATACGTTACAGACCGTTGCGACATTTTCCAGTAGGAAGACCTCTGAGGCTCGTCGCCATATCAGAGGGAAAATCCGAATAAACCGTAACATCATTAATGATCGCCCGATTTGCTTGAAAACTGAGAAACAATGGTGTATCATGACACCGCCCTCTCTGCCGGGGCACGGCTATAATATTTCCCTAATGTGGTCTTGTTTCGGGGAGGCATTTTAGTTCAAGCGTGAAAATCAAGCATTCGTAATGCAATGCAAGTCCAAATATTTTGGATAATCCCGGTTCTACTGTACATATATACATAAATAACTGACATGATAGCCCGATTACAAGGCCACAGTTTCATGCTGACTGCAAACCCGCTTGTATACACAATTATTTTGCCTGCAGATATTCGGTTTTTGGTGTCGAATAGGCATCTGCCAAAGGGAATATTGTTTTTCTATATTTCCTGTTAGGTGAGTTGGGCCTTGAACTCGAATCTTTTGATTCGCCGTCCAATGTATTAACCATTGAGGCACGGTTGCCACCGTCACATTTATTTAAGAAGTTATATTATGTAGACAGGTGTGGATGTGTCAAATAATTGACGAACGCAGCACCTTTTGCTTAATATAAGCCTGTTCAAGAAATACGTATATACGTATATATGTGTGTATATGTACATACATATGTACACATGTTTTCAATGTGTCATTTGTTTATTTCTTTTTTGTTGTTTTTCATTCTATTTTAATTGTTTTCATGTTGATAGCGATAAGCGCCCGTCATTTGCGACTACTCGTTGACCTTCCCACAACAACACGTAGTGCTCACCAGCGGCAGCTTAGGCCCTGTTGTCTTTCAGACTAACCGTTGAATATAAGAATTTATTAGGACCAAGCCGGCTTTTAATATGAGCTAATTAAGGAGTTACATTAAATAATTTTCGGGATAATTCAATGTTAAACAAACTTACATTCCAACATACATACACGTACGCGCAGCTGACAACCATTCCTTCAAATACATATGTATGTGTGTATGTGTTTTTAGAATTTTGACTTAATTTTGGTTTTTATTTTTGTTTTCATTTTCGTATTTATTGTTGTTTTTTGGTTTTTATCTCAAACCTCTACAGACTTGTTTTCCAATGTAACTCAATACAGAGTGAAGAGTGTGACCAAGTGAAGGGGCCGCGAAGAGGCGTTGGCTTTGTTGGTGTTCTGATGCTTGTTGGAATTGTTTATTTTATTTTAACAATTTTTCGGTGTAAATAGCAGCGAACCACTTCTACGTTCGAATACGCACGTGTGCCGGGTTAGAAAACACAGCAAACAACTGCACTCTGGCTGAGTTGGATTTTGTTGGTTCAATGTTTGAGTGATTTTCGGTTATGTTCAAAGGAATTAAATAAATTTTTTTGAGTTATTGATGTGTTGATCAAAATAATTTTGCTATTAAAAAAATTGAATATTTGGATTAGAAGAAAATCAGTGAAGAAACATGAAAGCATTGTTTACAATCCACTTGCTTGTTTATTTTGAGATTTGAGGTTATAAACATGTTTTTGTTTACTATTTACAACTTACTTAATATCGTTGTTGTTTTTATTGATTTGGGTGCAATTTAAAATTAAAATATTTGACTAAAAGCAATGTAGGAACAATTGAAACAAGCGCAATTGTCTTTGGGTTATTAAATTGGGTGATGAAATTGTGGGCTGACAATTCACCGCAATAATTAATTCTGTGTTTAAAAGCAATAATCGCTTAAGTCTATAAATATTATTTTGAGCAGCCCGTTTTAAAGAAACATGCTAGGACCCTAACGATGTCTTATGTCGACTTAAGCGTTTATCGTTTTTGACCACAGAATTATCTATTGAGTCCTTACTACTGCCTTAAAGCCATTATAAACTTTAGAAGTTGTTGTAAACTCAATTGAGAAATATCCCTTTTCTTCAGTCAGTGTTGACCAAGGCGAGCTGCAGAGTAACAGTGAAATATTCCATGCCCAGGTAGAAAGTTTTATCCAATCGAAACCATCGTTTCATTTGGAGGTTAAATCTTCTCAGAATATCCGCAAATGCCCAATATGTAAAGTGATTTGTAGGTAAGTATATTATGTATGTACCTAGATTCTACAATGGCGGTACAATTAACCAATCAGTTTTCAAAGTGAGTTAACCTCAAACGAATCGACGAATGCTTAAAGTTTTTTTTACGATATATGCCTATCATTTGCTTGATTGATTGATTTAGAAAATATATATTGCACTAAAACCAGATTTGATCTATTTTGCCCCCTACAGTTTTTAGAGAACGTCCCCTGATCCCACGGACCTAATGAAGCTTAGTCACTTACAAGGGAGAAGGTGTTTGACGATTTCTTTTGCAAGCCAGTGTTGGCCCACTACTACCAACACTGTCCTACTACTGCGACATACCGCATCGCAGTGCAGTATAATGTGCTCAGGAGTCTCCTCTACAGTTCCGCAGAGGCTGCAGACACTTACCTGTTCTAGCCCGATTGTACGCATAGGTCTGTAATGCCCGGTTATTAGCCCGGTGACCAATCTAAGCTGGGTTTTCCCCAGTCTGAGGCATCTTCACTCCACTCCTTAATAAAGATTTTCGATTGCCTAAGACCCGAGGCATTTATCGACCAGCGACCAGTTATCTGAAGTCCTGGTTCCCTCCTCAAGTCTTAGTGACTCACTATTTTGCTTAATACTAATAAATATAAGATAGTATTCAGGCCTCCAGCTGAATCGCATTCATTCCCGGCTAAAAAGCAATAATATAATCAGTAAATTCCATACTGGCTTACACAAAGGCTACTTAATAATGAGTAATCTCTTCAGATTGTTTTGTGTCGTGCATCTAAGCTTTGGGAAAATAAATAAAATGTGTGCTTTTTAACGATTAAATTGGTGCGCATTCGATAGGATTCCTCAAAGTATGCTTATTTACAAGTCAGCATCTCGCAAACTCTCGCATCACATAATTTATAATCTGCGGCTTTTATATGAACAATATAATGTGAACTTCATTATCTCAAAATCCTACTCTATGCTAGCATTTGTCCGTCGAAATACTTAGTTTTGAAGTTTCTGATCCCTACACGCTCAAGCTCCTATGCACTTCCTTTGTTGGATCTCGTCTAGAGTATGCGTCTTTTATCTGGAATCCATATTATTCTTCTCATTGATATTGTATTGAAAGAATTCAAAAATACTTCTTGAATTTTGGCCTTGGCTCTCTAAAGTTTTCCAATCCTATTCCTCCGTATTTATCGCGTTGCTCTCTCATAAAGCTTAAATCACTTGAGAGTAGAAAAATTATCCTCTCTCTGTTGTTCGTCCTTCTAAGTCTAATTAATTTCAATATTCCTTCTCGGGTCCTCCGTCACTACGACTTATTCGTCATATCTCCCTGCAGGTCTAATTAAGCCTTGAATGCCTCTTTGGTGAGAACGCTTTCCGAATTTAACAGAATCTCTGGTTCTCTTAATCTTGATCTATCCATTTCCAAACAAGAAATAAAAACACTTCTGAACTGCTTCTACAAATTATGTTATTCTTATTGTTATTCTATTTTTAAGTTCTTACTTTGTTGTTTGCTTAGTCTGTAAGTCAAATTACTGTAGACTTTGAAAAAAATGAATTGAAATGGATTGAATATCAATATCCCAAAACGTTTTCTGTGAAATAAGGCCTACCCCTTAGTTATCAAGTTCAATTTTTTTTGTATCGAAATGATCGGAATCAATGCCAACTGGCGGCGTAAAGTAAGCTAAATAAAATTTAGCTCAAGTTGTTTATGTCAGCGTATAATATTTGGATTTGGTTGAATTTACTAATTCGCCACTGGACTTAAAAAAGACAACAGAAGTTGTTTACATTTACAGTGCTTATAGGGGTCTGAAAGTAAAACTTTCCCAATCCTTGCCTATTCCTTCCTTTACTACCCTGTAGGGATTCTGACTGGTCCGAACTGGTTTCAACTGGTTGCTTGTCAGTCATAGCTGACTTAAAAAATGTCATTGTTTTATTTTCTCCCATTAAAATCAATTGGTTAGAAAACTAACCTAGAATAAACTAGTTCTCAAACTACTCGCTTCGCAACTGGTTTAGAAACTGCTTTACTTAGGACTGGACTAACTTTGGACTAGTTGCAAATGGATGCAGACGGGGACAATTGACTGTCGCCTAGGACATCGCCATGTTAAAAGGGTGAGTTTGCTCCAAGGAAGCGAATCGGTTCTAAAGTCAGCTATGACTGACAAGCAACCAATTGAAAAATTACATTTGGACCAGTCGGAATTCCTACAGGGTAATAATCACACGTATTCGTTTGCACGTAATCATTGCAAGCGTATAGCTTTAATACATTACATTCAGCGTTGAATTGTTCAAATCACATGCTATAACATTTTCACTCATTTCACTCATTCTTATCAGTAGTAACATTAATCATAGTAATCACCAACTGTTCTGTATATGGCGTTACAAATTTGTACAAACAACTCCATCCATACATATAAAAGAAAGTGGATGTACATATGTGTGTAAGCGTATCCGATTTCCGATTTCCATGGGGTTTTATTTGCAGGATTCGCAAATTCCGGAAAATCTATTGGGAAAGTCGGAAAATCCCTGCCGATTTGGTTGGTTTTTTTTTGTTGAATTCGTAGTTGTCAGAACAAGGTTTGTATGAAAGAAAATTTTAGGAAAATGGGTCGTGGCACTTTTTCATCAGCCCAAATTTTCAGACGATAACTTTGGAACACATCAATTAAATTCACTACAAACTTGGTATTAAGTCATGTCCTTCGACAGAGGGAATGGGGCGGGTATTGGACGAGGGGGCGTGGCACCACCCATACAAGCAAAATCTTTACAATGGAATATCTTCGAAATTGTAAGGTGCACAGCATTGAAATTTAGTATAGCGTCGTGCCGTAGATGTGCCATTCTACTGGTAAAATTTGATGGGCATTGGATATGGGGTGTGGCACTTTTTTGTGACCCAAATATTCCGCTGAACTATAAATCGCAGAGCAATTAGACTTAGTACGAACCTTTATTCATTTCTTTCGACAGAGGGAATAGTGCGGGTATTGTACAAGGGGCCGTGAAACCGCCCATACAAGCCAAATCTTTAATATAGAATATCTTCGAAATTGTAAGTTGTACAACACTGAAATTTAGTACCGCGTTGTCCCATGATGAGCCATTCTACTGGTTAGATTTGATGGTCGTTGGACAAGGGGCGTGTCAATTTCTTTATTTCGTAAGCAAAACTGATAAAAGTAGGTTTTTGAAATTGCCATGGTTCAAGCGCAGTCCATTTCTTTACTGAAACTTAACAGCAACATTGCTGATTTGTGGGCCTCAATTGCGTTAATCAGTAGGTCTTCCTCTTCCTTTAGTTGGTTTTCTTCGTCAATTTGCATCGCCATAGAATCGCAATCTCGCGCATTTTATTATAAAAAAAAAAACAAAGGTTGTGCGAGACGAAGATCGCCGGGTCAACTAGTGTTAAATAAACACTCATAAACTTATGCGAGTATATTTAATACGTAAAATACTTATCGATTTGGCTTTTTGGGGTTTTGGTCGTTTAATCTGATTGCTCCGATGATCGAGGATGTATTGAAGACTTCTGGAGTGTAGTTATTCCATGTTTGGTCCAAGCTATAATACGCATTAAATCTCACACCAAGTGCGCGAAATTTGTACTTTTGCTATCCACTTTTTCCAAGTAACAAGTTCTGTCATTTGCTCTTACATCTGTTTCTTCCACAAATATTTCTTCGAGCTGAGTTTTCTTCGTTTTCTGCATCACATAAGCAATGTAATCTTTATCCGCGTGTTCATCCGTCCGTTCGTTGGTTGGCCAGGCACATGTTGCTTCACATTGCTGTGGTTTATTGACCGTCATTGGTGTCACACTCATCCGCAATCGCCGCTGTTCCATCACTGGCTCATTGACGCGGCGCGTTGAGTTCGTGTCTGACTAGTTCCTGCTGCTGTTGCTGCACGCCAGACAATTGTCTGCCGGCATTTTCACGTTTCCCACTGTTGGAGCACGATTTGCTTGCCCTATGTTTGGGGGCTACGCGCTGGAGCGGCTCCAAAGCGTGCGTGTGCGTACTCGCTCGTTGGCTACGTGCACGAGCACAGTCGCGTCCACGAGATGCTGCGCGGTCGAAGCGGAAATTCAATTCTGAAGCTTATTTTCGGCATTATGTAAATAAATCACACTCATTTGGTGTACTCCTACTTTGCCACGTTGCTGGAGTTGGACGGCGATGACACGCAGTGAGCGACTACGAAACTCTGTGGCAATGGTCAGGGTCAAGTGAACTGCCGGAGCGGTTTGCGTTGGCTGTTGATGTTGTTGCTGCTGCGTACTCGTATGTACTTGATTTATGTCAATAAACTGGTGGCTAGGGCCTTCGTACTGAACGAAGAACAATCATCGTCTGCAGCTCAGAATTGTGAAGGCGTACAGAAGTAAATGCTAACAAACATATGCATGGAATACGTGACATAAATACATACTCCAATATGGTCAAATGTATAATTTGTATATTGATTAATTATGCTTTAAGTTCACATTTTTGGGGTTGCATCTTTGAGGCGTCACACTACTTTTTAAAGCAAACCAAGAAAAGGTGGTTTGGGAGAGTTTTTTCTTCATAACGAATAATGCAACTAATATCAATTAAATTTTTGGAGTTACGTTAATCTAAGAAACATAAAACATTGACACGCAGATGCAGAACCAACACAGACGCTTCTTTTTTCCCGAAATTCGAATTGACCAATTAAAAAAATTTTGTGTTCCGTTCTATATAATTCATTTAAGAAAATTCATAGCCAACTGAAGACTTGCAGACTTTCAAATTGTGAGGGAAATCGTCCAATGCAGGTTTAAAACTATGATATATGATAAAACATAAAACTATATGATAAAATATTTTCCTAGTCATAATTGCTAGTCATATCACTCTAGAGATATTAATACGTCCCCTTTCGGGCCTACTGGGATAATACGTCCCAGCAAGCTTTTAATGCCCCTCAAAATAATTATTAAAATATTTTTTTGATTTCGGTGTTCCCGCATAAAAGGATGATTTCAGAATTTGTGAGCATTCAATTTAATTTTCTAACCCCAACATTCATAGCATGAGAATATTTCTATTGAGAGTATTTTGGATTTCAAAATTAAACTCCATCCCGAAAGGGTTAAACCCATAAAAATTTACAACATGTTTTCCAAAGTAATCGTTAATAGTCCACCGAGTGAAAACAATTTTCTAAAATCTTTTTTTGAATATGAGATATGAAAATATAGCACCTTAATAAATTCCAGCAGCACCTATTGCGAGGCAGTAAAATTGCATCTGCCTTAAGCAAGGAATCATTATATTCCAGCGTTCCATAATTTTTAAAACAGTGTCTGTCGTAACAGCATAATCGTCCTAGAGGAACCGTTTATATTTTTACACATAATCATGGAGCCGTTAAACCCTTCAATAAGGCCTCTACCCAATCAAAGGTTGTTTTTTCTGTCTGCTCAACGAGTAGAGACATCTTTAAAATATCTTTCTTATTTGTGTATACGTATCACAAACTCGGAAGACGTGGCACCATACCTTTATAACTATGGCAGACATTTTCATGCTACCTGTAAACTGATCACTGAATGTACCTCCCAAGTGGTGGCAGGAGAAGAATAGCTAAGTATGCCATCATGTCAAGCAGCTCTGGCAAACTACCGAGACCAGATGCACTTAAACACTCGCCTAGCAAACAGTGCATTACTACAGTCGTAGAGAATTTAAAAGGACAATTTCTTTTTGGACGAAGTTTTATAGAAAATGTTAATGTAAATTTCAAAGCCACCAAATCGTATATAGCAGTGTTTTAAAAAAAAATTAATTTTGTTTGGTCGATTTGCAGGGAGTCCTGATTTGGAAGAAACTCCATTTTTCTCTTTTTGTTACTAGATGTTCCCATTGAAATGAGTTAAGTTAACAATGCATTCCGAAGATAAAGTCTACTATGTAATTAGCCAATATAAACGCCTTTGTGCCATAATTACAGAACAAATCTGAAATTATATAGTTCAATGAACGCTGAGCGAAAAGTTCAGTGATCAGTGTTCTTTATGCTGATAAACCGACCGAATATCTTATGTGCGTACATATGAGAATGTATGAGTACATCGATGCAGCCAACAGAGATCATTTGTATATTCAATACAAACATATGTAAAAGCGCATATGTATGTACAAATGTGCGTAAATATGTGCGGACCTGCATCCAAATCGCTACGAATGTGGAGAGAGAATAGCACATGTAGTAAGCCAGTCAAAGTGGAATCAATTGAGGCCGGCAACCGCTTCCCCATTGCGTGAACAGCGAAATTTCTGATGCATTTTTAGCAGGCCGCATGTGCGCTGGCAAGCGTCGTTACAAAACGCACGTACGCCGGTGGAATTGTCGCACAACGTGCAAAGGCGAAAAATGAATTTGTAAAAAAAATTCATTTTGTAACCCCTGTTTATGTGCAGCAAAGTACACTTGTCGCCAATCTCCGAGAACCAACAAAGTCAAACGCAGAACGTGAAGCGGTTGGCCAAAATGAATGCGGAGTGCAAACGAACAGTGCAAAGCGAAGGACGCCGACTTTGAAACATTTTCGAATTTAGAACTCGACTCATAAATTGCTGAGAGGCAAAAATAAGAAACTGGGTGCGGGTGTTGTACGTGCTGGCATTCTTTGTTGTGTTTTCGCTAAAGAACTGCAACAGGGAATTGTGCGCCAGATTTGGGGCAAGAATGGGTTGCGGGCACGCCAAGTGGATTGTGTTGATGTCGTCTCTCTCGCGGCATTGACATGGACAAGACGCGAAGTTGTTTGATTGTTCGAAATTTTTGATTTCAAATTTGGTGAAAACACTTAAAATAAAAAATAATGATGATACGTATTTTTTATTTTTTTAAAATAAAATTCAGCAATGGTACGTATACGGAAAGAAAAAACTAACTGATTGGCCTATTGACTTCAAAGTTGGTAAAAACACTTGAAAGCAAAAATAATTTGACAAGAGTTTTTAATTTTTTGGAAAATCAAAACTTAAAAGGGGTGACTCAAGGGTTAATAGTTGGTATGAAGAAACATGATTTTTTATGCCTTTTGACATCAAACTTGGTGAAAGTACTTCAAATGTGAATTAATTCGATGCGTGTTTTTTATTTTATCGAAAATCTAAATCTGACGGGGTCAACGACGGGTTAAAAGTTCATATGGAGAGACTGTGAAAAACATGAATTAATGACTTTAAACTTGGTGAAAGTACAACAACAATGCTATGCGAGCCATTTGGCCACTGTCCGTGCAAATTAATCGGTTGCCGGCATTCAGTGTTGGAGGCTGCCTGCACGGGCCCTAATCTTGGCCACAGTCTGAAACTCTCCGTTAGGTGGCACCATCAGCAAATATAGGGTGTTTTTTTTAGAGGTATAGAACTTCGAATTGAAATAAAACACAAGAAAATCGTTTTAATGTCCATCAATTTGGCTTTATTGGAAGGATAATTTTATGCCATTAATGTTTAAATATGATTTCGGGCATGTGGCCGCCGCGGCTGGCTCGAATAAAGCCAATTCTACAGGTCCAATTTTCAACCACTTTTTCGAGCATTTGGGGCCGTATGTCGGCAATAACGCCACGAATGTTGGCTTCCAAGTCCCCTAACGTTTCTGGTTTGTTGGCGTAGACGAGCGACTTCACATATGCCCAAAGAAAATAATCCAATGGTGTCAAATCACACGATCTTGGTGGCCAATTGACAGGTCCATTCCGCGAAATTATGCGCTCATCGAATGTTTCCTTCAATAAATCGATTGTGACGTGCGCTGTGTGGCATGTAGCGCCGTCTTGTTGGAACCACAACTCATCCACATTCATGTTGCGCAAAATCTTCCATAAAGTTGATGGACAAAGCTCCAATTGCTGTGCACGGTGGCGAATCGATTCATTCGGGTCCTCTTCAACATTTTGCTCTACAGCGGCAATTGTTTCTTCGGTGCGCACTGTTCGACGTCTCTGCGGATGCGTATTATCACATAGAGTAAACGTAGTGCGAAAACGACCCATGGTTAACCGAATTAATTGCTCTGATGGACGATTATGTCGACCATAAAATGGACGGAGCTTGCGGTAAACTTCGCGAACTGAACCATTATTTTCGAAATAAATTTGCACGATTTGCAAGCGTTGTTCTTTTGTCAACCTGTTCATGATGAAATGGCAAACCAAACTGAACATAAATGACATTAGAGTTGCCAGATTTGACCACAAAATGCCAGTTTTATCTCTATTCGAAAAACAAACCTCTAAAAAAAACACCCTATACAATTATGCCAAAAACATACAAACACGTTTGCCAACACATCTTTTACGAATGTCCAAATCAATGAACATTAACTACACGCCAATAAATTTTGCACATATTCGCGTTCGAACCTTCGCTTATGTTTTCGTTTTTTATTTTTGTTTTTTATTTCATACATTGCTTTCGTTTTCATTTCAATTTGTTGTTTCTTTGGTTACTTCAAGTGCTTGCTAACCTTTTCTTTACATTTGAATTTTACTCTTCGTTCGAATTTCATTTCCATACAAAAACAATTCTGTTTTGAGCAGCGCGCTTTAAACGAACATGCCAGCACCCTTAACTCAATGATGTCTTAAGTCAACTTAAGCGTTTATCGTTTTTGATCACAGAATTTTCTTCATACTTCACGCTGTCGTTCTGGCTGTTTCCATTAATCGCCAACATTTTCTCCGTAAACAAATAACTGGCCATCAGGTACCTTGACTAGCTCATCGGACAGCTGTTCAATTGAAGCAGCAAACCAAACCAGTTTTCTTTTACACTGTTTGGTTTTTGTGTTCATTTAGTTTGTGTTCATTTAGTTGTCATTGTCACGTTTTTTTTCGCTATCCTCGAACCACAGCCGGTACCTCGGGTCGTTTTCTTTTAGCCGGCCGCTCAGACGATATGTTCTGTTTATTTTTTCTATACCTCACGTGTGCTCATGTAAGCGATCGACTTCCCATTTTGATGTTATTTCATAAGTTTGGTCGCTGTTTGGGTCGTATAAGGGCCTTTGACATTCAGTTTTTACCTGACCATGAGAATAGTTTGCTTTTGAGAAGCTTAAGGTGTGAAAAGTAGTTTTTGTTTGTGGTTTTTATCAACAATGCAAATGGAGGCATTTCAACGTTTATACTTTTTCAAAAATGCAAATCAGGTCCATTTCCTTGCATTTCTTCTTCTTAGGCTACAATCGTTATTTTAACACGTTGAAGACCGCATTGAAAAATCTTATTTCTCACATAGGGACCGGCTATCCGGCTATACCGGCTATAAAAATGAGGCTATGTCAAATTAACTAAGTCCGCTATATGTAGTATCTCTTCGAGGGACCGGCGAATGGACTACTGTACATAAATTGAATTTAAATCACGCCCACCGGTGTACAAGCGGTCCCCAGGTAAAACATGTCGTGTGCCCACCCGTGACCACCGGTGGGCATGCGGTCTTTAACGTGTTAAAAACTTAATTGCATACAAATAACTGGCACGAGTTTTCCGTAGATATCAATATAAAGCGTGTGGCTTTATACAGTTTAAGTGATTTTTTCTACACTTTAAGTGATTAAGTGGCAAGTTGGGGGCTCTTCGTAGGCAATTATTAGGCGTCTCACAGATTTACCATACCATATCATGATTTGTTATATTACGATTTCAATTAGCGTAGTGGAACCTAAGTACAAGCACAACATTACTTATCCAAAAGGAAGATTGTTCAAAATGTGCATTCCCATATAAATGACTTGTGATTCAACACTTTATGCACTGAGCAGCGATAATCACTGTAGTAAGAATAAAACTGTCGATGTAACTATAATAAGGGCGAAAGCAATAAGGAGTTGATCAGGATCCGCACAAGGCCGTTTTCACATCCGGGATTATGTGCGGTGTAAATGAACTCTCAAATTTGATACTCACATATACATACATACACATATGTAGATATTCTTAAAATTCAATTAGATCGAAAGGGTACGTCATCCCAAGTGAGGGCCAGTAGCGTAGCAGTATACATGTTTATATGACTTCAAACCGCTCCGGGTTGCTGTTGGCCGGACGTTTTCGAATTCTACGGCTGATGCGCGGCATGTAGACATTTTTGGCGTGCATGCAACTAGAGAATATTCCACTTGTTCTTTAGTATTTGTTAGTGTACAACAGTTTCAGTGAATCAACAAGCAAAACATGGAAGCCATTGATCGAGGAAAACACTTGTTTTGAGCGATTCGGGCAGTAGAATTAAATGCGGGTAATACGCATTCATACATACACATGTTTGCATGAAATTTGCCGCACTACTTACAGTAAATATTATTTTTATTATTGTTGCTGTCGGCTTCGAGGCACATAAGCGTGACCTAGTTTTCAAAATGAATTCCGGCTTTCTGATATTCGTTTTAGTTTTTCGGTTCGAGTTCATTTGACTGGGATGTCTGGCATTGCAGGCATTTCATTCATTTTTCATTATCAGCAACGGAGCGATGAACAACGCGGCGGTTGTGCGTCGGCCATCAGACATTGTTGTTTGGATGCACAGACGGGTGGACGGATGAACGTGTAGATGGATTGGGTGGCGGGTTGGCGTCGATTTACAGCCTATAGCCTTTTTTGTTGTTATTTTCGCCGTGGCTGTTGTTGTTATTTTCGATATGTATTTCAGCCGATTCCTCTTTGTTCGCTGTCGCTTCTCTCCGCATTTCTTCAATCCACTTCTTCTTTGTTGCTTTCTGCAAAAATTCGTTTTTCTCGCTTTTAGGGCTTCGAGTGTCTCGCGTGCGATCCACCTCGCACGAAACCGGAGTTCGCCGTTGTGGCTCTTTGTGTGTCTCTGTTGTTGTTTTCTTGTTTGTTTGTCGTCTGTTGTGCCACCGTCGACGGCACAGCCGTGGCAGCCATTTATTCAGGCGTACCACCAGCGAGTTTCGTTTAAATGCTACTCGAACGCTCAAGCGAACAGTCGTGTCTCTTAAAACGTTGCTCTGAAAAACCGCAAAAATTCTAGTGAATTCTACTACAGCAATAGTTGGTGATTGAAAGTTTAAAATTTACAGTGCACTTAAAGCTAAAGAATAAAATAAGTTGGAAAACGTTAAATCTGCAGAAAACCCTCCAAACAAAAACCAAACGAACAAAATCGAGAAAACTTTAAAGTGCAAATTCGACGTTGACGTGAAAGTGCGACACAGCGAAAATCATTTTAGATGGTTGAACATTCACTGTCCTGATACCATTCAACTAATACTGATCGTATTTCTGCGTTTCCTGCCGTGCGTTTGCCACGAAACACTTAAAAATGGCGTTCTCCATAGTTAGTCGTGGTTTGCTGCGCACCTCGAGAGAAATGCTGGATCGCAGCGTAACTGTTGGTGCAGTTTCGCTGGTCCATGGAATTGTGGATGTCGATTTTAACGTGAGTTAATTTTGATGTTATATACGTATATGTATGTATGTGTATTTGCTTGTGCAAGATGAAAAATTAAAGAGTTGATTTGGATTGAGTTCCACTGAATTGTTCTGAGCCGTGTTTAAAGAGTTCTAAAATTAAATTAAAAAATTCATTTAAACTGAGTTTAACTATTTGAAATAAAATATTTGACATAAGTAACATCAAGACGTGGTCAATAGTTGATAACTGACTTTTTTAAATCTAAAAACACATCTGCGGAACAATTCAAAATAATGATTTTTATATTTCTTAGATTTTCTTAAACATAGATATTTCAGTAAATGATAAAACAATCGTTCCACTTGGTCTTCCTTGAGATTTGGACTTCCTTCTGAATACGTTTCAACTACTCATGCAGATTAATTGGATTTTGTCCGAATTATATAAACATCCAAACATTTGTTTACATATTGTGTTGTGATTATATAGACTTTAATGTATTAATCTCCAATTTTAGTCTCGACGTTCAAAGTTCATGCCAATTCATTCAAAATATTTGTCGAGTACCTTAGAAAAAATTCTTTTAATATTAAGGAGCTGTTTCAAATATACATATGAAGAGAGTTAATGAATTTCAGTCAGAGCCCAATTATGAAAATTCCAACTTTTACTTCTTGAAGCGATTGAAAATGAAATCCGAATGCTTCGGAACTGACACTCTACTCCACCGTACTGTACTGTAATGTATTGTACAGTACTGTATATTGCGCCGGAACTTCACAGTCTTAGCATGACCCTACAGAGAAGTTCAGCTTCTAAATTGCTGATTATAAATTAATCTACATTTGAATTAATCGCCTCATATAGGAACAATCGCTTCATTATACGTTGCTTCGCTACACAGGTTTTTTTAATTTAAATATTTACTTCTAAAACGTGCTTGAGCATCATTTTGTTGGCATATCAAATAAGTTCAACCTTGGGCTTAAAATCTTCAAAACGGTTTTTGTCTATCATCAACTGCTGTTTTAGTATTTTGTGTACGCTTTCGACTTTTCGCCAAAGTGTTTGATCGTTATTTTCTACAACTAGTCAACATAAAATGCAAATATTAAAAAACGCAGACAAAAGAAACTTATTTAAATGAAAACAAATTTCTAAAATGGTTGTTTCGAAGACATCCACTTTCAGAGAGTGTCAATTCACTCGAATTCATATGGACGTTACGTGTTTATTGCACGCATTACAAGCGGCATACTGTCTGAAGTGAGTTGTGTACACTTGGATTGACACAGAGGGCCAAAATGTGTTTAGGTCTAAATCAAGAGGGAGACAATTCACAAGCATTTCTGACCAAAATCTATCGATTTTAATCGAGGAAACGAATGTCTAATGATTGCTTTTGCTTGAAAAGTAATCGTTACGAAATATGAAATACCGAGCCAAATATTGTACAGTGATTTTAAAGCAATTTTGGTTACATTCGACATAAAGCTATACTATATATACTTTATGCTTGGTATGCTTGGTAATTGCAACTCGAAAACATTCTGGATTCGAGTTCAGCTTTCCTTGTTTTGGATTTTATCACTTTAAATCACTCTGCATATTATGGAAATGCTTATTGCCAAACAGCAACTGGGTAAACTAACTGTTTAACTGATTTCACTATTTACTATTCACCGTTTCTCTTTTGCGGAAATTCAGCGCTTGGATATGTTGATGATTGATGATTTTTGTTGTTGTTGCCAACGCTTTTGTTTTTTCTTTTGCCCAATTACGCAAAGTCCTCGGATGTATTCACGCGCTTGTCAAAAGCGAGTAGCTGGATTTCTAATGATACATTTATTTAGTTTTGTTCAGTTTTCTCTTTTGTGTTTTTTGTGCCATTGACCTGTTGCTCGATATTTGCATCTCTCGAAATACATTTGTTTACACATACATACATACGGACATATAAATACAGAACACAAAATATAAATGGAAGCGCTTTACTTATGCTTTGAGTGCATTCACATTTTGTTGGTACTTTGGAACTTGAAAATAATTGAAGCACCAAATTTGCGTGTGCGATCATGGTTCTTAAATAAAATATCAGCACTTTTTGGATTATAGAAACGTATTCAAACGCTTCGATTCAATTGTTCCTTCCAAGTAAACCAGCACTAAAAAATGATTTAGTCTAAAGAATAATTGAACTCAGGTATGCTTATAAATCGACGATTTGCAAAATTTTCTTCACATTGACAACAAATTCATTCATTCCCATAGCATTGTAACTACGTCTATGTTCTGTTCCAAGTCTTGGTGCTTAAACACAGGCAACACTTAATCGCTCCACTGTTATCAGGCTGGCTGATAATTAAATTTTGTTTATCAACTTCGCCATTAATGGTGCCGCACTGAAAAAGCCCAAAAATTGTTTACTATTTTATGCTATGCCAAAGCAATATGAAACCTCAATTCCAGCAGCAAAACAGTTGACGCATGCACATAAATGTTTATTTAGGTCAAAGTTGATTGGACTACATATTCACTTCAATTTTTAAATTTAATATAGATAATTATTATTTTTTTAAAGTATTTTTTATATAGATCTGTATAAATATTCGTGCTTTTATATAAATTTATAAAAATGTTTTCCCTGCCAAATATTTGGTATTTTGATATTTGTTATTAACATTAACATATTACATCGTGTTATATGTTTTCATCAGTCGCTTTAGCCACACTTCGCGCTACTCCTTCACACTTGCAGTTTGCTGTTTGTTGAACTCTTTCGTTTTTGGCGTCCGCGTATACTAAGAAATACAAGTCACGCAGCTTTCCAGCGTCAAAAAACAAAAACAACTCAAAAACTGGTAAAAAATTTTTTCATTCTGTTTTTTGTTTGGCAATAACTAAAGAATAAATCAGACTTTCTTTGCGTTGTTGTTGTGCTTTTTGCCAGTAGACACGGGCGCTTCGGCTCGTTCACATTGCTGTGTTCGCTGAAAATTACGATGTCCTTTTGGGCGCTTACACCAATGGGATTTGACTTAAAGAATGTCTGCCTTACTACTAAATCTTCATTAAATTGGGTAGAGCTTTGATCGATCGACTTGTACGCTTAATTTATCTGCTCTCCATAAGTCCACGAGTACAATTTTGTTTTTGTACATTTTGTATTATACATACCATTGAATCTCTTGAAGAGTGTCTGTTGAATGCACAATGCTTTCATTGGGTGATTCTTGTTTTTCATTTGTGCTTTGCAGTAAGCAAACAAGTTCAAGTTTTTCAAGGACAACAAAAGTACCAAGCCTGAAGCTTTTATTTGATTGGGTTTGAATTAAAACAGCTTCGGAATTATTTCGCAGTACTTTACATGAAAAAAATTAAGTAAGGAATTTCTTTGCAACATTTTAAAATATTTTTTAAAATGTTTAAGTTTCTAAACACACGATACATCATACATATACGTCTAAGTTTTAAATATAAAATTTGTTAACTGTATCTTAAACATTTAATTTGTGTCTTTAACATTTAGCGTCCGCCCACTACTGTTCTACCGCAACGCTCTGCTTCAACATCGGCTTTGCTGTCTGCTGGCTCGATTCATCAGCTGCTGCAGCGTTGTGAGATGCCCAGTGCTTTAATGGCCACACGCCAATACTCTAAAAAAAATGTATCGACCGTAGCTCAATCATTCGAGAAACGAGAAGACGCAAGGTTTGTAAAATGTCTACTCTGCAATTTGTTGTATTACTTCATAGATTTCCTTATTTTGCAGTGATAGCGATTCAGACTCAGACGATGAAGGCCGAAAACCAGTGAAACCCAGTGAAAGGGTGAGTAATGGGGTTTTTGGTCGAAAATAGATTAGAGTTTCTGAGATTTATTTAGTAGGAAACCAAAAAGAACGGGACACTATTTAGGGCACACATGGAAATGAATTACCTAGTCCAGTCTAGTAAATGCAGACAATTTTACTGTAATTGTTTTGGAGATGCCAAAATTGATTTAGTGCAACAGACTTATGCGTTTACAATTAAAACCTTGTTATCTAATGTATATATAAAATTTAATGCATACACACAAGAAAGGAAGACGATAACAAATCTGATAAAATTCAAGATATACAAAACGTGTTTTAAATTTTGAACTAATTTACATATCCCATTTGCAACGCGTGTTGGCATTTTAATGACGGCCGCTTCGTTTCTACAAACAAGTCAAGTTTTTTACAGTGGCGTTCAAAATATGCAAATTGCAAAAATTCTAAAATTTTATAAAATCTATATAGCTCAGTTAGATAACACATTGAAATAGTTGGTTGGTTAGAATAGTTCACAATGTACTAATTGGAGAGACGAATTTAAACCTACTAGATTCCTTTTCACATAGAAAGCCACTATTTATAAGAAACCCTAAAATGCGATCAGAGTATTTGGTCAAGTAATTTAATTTATAGACGTTGTGCCTTGAATGTTTGGTTGGTGCATTCTTGTAGAACGCCTAAAGTAAAGCCTTCTACGAGTATTCGAATATATTAAGTTAGTATTAATATGTTAATTTTTATTCCTTGTAGGGCGATTCCGAGTTCTGGCGCCGCAAAATGCGCACACTTCATCGTATTCTTGACGTAAATCGCGATGGCGTGCTTTCCTTCGATGATTTCAAATTGCTGGCTAGTCGCTTCACCGATCTGGGCCACTTGACGCCCGAAGTCTCTGCGGAGTTCATGGATGTTATGAGACAAATCTGGCAGGAGACATTTGGCGAGATTGATCGGTATAACTTGGTGACGGCTGAGCAGTTTCTCAGCGAATTCCATCATCGTCTCAATGATAAGAAAATGGCAAAGCGTATAGGCCGATTTCTACCGTATTTATTTAAGGTGAGTCGTACATTCGCGATGACATTGATGTGCACAATACAAACTGCCCGCCTGCGCTTGTGTATTTCCAGGCTGTGGATTACGATCACACTGGCCACCTGGATCTCGAGCAGTATAAACTGTTCTTCCGCTGTTTGGGCCTCTCCGATGAGGACGCTGCAATTTCCTTTGCTGTGATAGACAAAAATGGCGACGGCCAATTGTCCTTAAATGAATTCGTCCACTTGGGACGTCAGTTCTTCCTTGCCGAAGACGATCGAAAGATATCGAAAATGTTTTGGGGTCCGCTAATTGATCATTGACTTGTGGAATATGTGCGTGACGCTGTATTGATGTTGTTGGCACGTGGCCGTTGGTGCGATCTGCGGCGTGCCGCACAAATTCTGACTATTTACTGCATGCGGAACCTTTCGCGAAATTCTCACAGTTTCGACGACGATCATGAAAGCAATTTGCTAAGACTATTTTTATATATTAATTCCTTAATTTTATTGACAATATCGTGGCGCTCCTATGAACGTGGCGAATTCAAGCAATTTATTGTTTATCATATAAGAAATTTAAATAAATCACGTAAAAAAGCAAAAAAGAGACGAAAATCAAAACGAAAATTGTTGTTGCTTCTTTCGGCATTGAGTACACGCAGAGGGATGGCCCATAAATCAAAGTAGTTGGAAATGTGTTTGCATTGCAGTTGACTGCTCAAATGCCAAGCACTTTATTCAGCTGCTTTACGTCCTTGATTTGGCTATCAATTTCGGCGGCTCTGAAAAATGAAAACAAAGATTGATTTTGAAGTCTGATATTATAACATAATTTTACAAAAGAACAATTTCACAAACTATGCATGTATTTATACGTTTATATTCATATGTATACATTATACATTTATAACATACATACATTGATAACATTTCGCACACATGAATTAATAAAGGAAACATTCTTAATTCTTGTTTTACTTATTTATAAATGCATTTCAACAGGTTTGTTAAGAAGAGGTTTGAACACATTCAACTTTAAAAATACTACAATTTTTGCTTTGCTATTTAACTTAAACAATGCAAAAGCCAACATTGGTTCGAGTTGCAATCGATTCAATGTGATGTGAGGTCAGCCATATATATTTGCTACATATTTTGGTTACCGTCAATATATACTCAACTTTAGGTTTATCTAGACCTGTGCGAAGTTAAAACAATTTTTTAAAATAAATGCTAATGCACAGTTATATACTCTGCGATCGCTTTTCGACATGATACAAAAAGAGAAGTAACCATTGTCAAAAATTTTTATTAAAAACCCGTTTTTGAAGTTTGTTCTTACTGTAAATTTTTTAAAATTGTCGTCACTTTATGATAATACTGTGTATTGGGGGGCTTTAATTTTGGCTAAGGAACTTTTTGCAGGAAAATATTTTCTCAATTTACTATGTTAAGACTGTACTGAGCTTTTTCAATCCTCTATCATGCCAATTTTGCGAACGTTGAACATTTGACTGTGACACATAATCTGAAAAAAATTCGTTTTGCAGAATATTTTTCTCTTTTGTTGCTTCTCACAAAAAAGTGGATTTCACAAATTTTTGTTAAAAAAAGTGATAGCACATTTAAAAAAAAACAACACCGGCATTTACTTATATGTCAGGTGCTCAATATGGCTACTGAGAAGAAGAAGTGTGGAACTACCTCTTATTTTTGTACCATGGTTTTTCTATATTCAAATGTTTACTATTTTGCCTTAAATGTACACATTAAACTCCGCATGAGGCTTATACCTGTTGTAAAGTTACAAAATTCCTATAAAAAGGTTCGTAGACCATTTGTTTTTCCAGGAACTTTTATGTTTAAAAGTGTTGAGATATCAAAAACACTATGTATGTATATGTATATCCTCACTGTATAAACTGTTCGATCCTTGGAATCAGATGTTTGAAATTCAAATGTTTGAAATTTGAATTGAAATATTTTTTCTTAATAAACTTCGTCCTGCGCATATCATAGTTTGGTTTCTCTCTTCACTGCAATCCAACATCCAACAAAAAGTTCCTTTTCGAACAGTTATAACAGCTGATAAGTGTAAACTGACGAAGAGAGTTCGAAAGCTTACAACCGGGTTTTAAAGCATTTTTAAGCACGTTGACGATGCAATACTTTTTTATTTTGAAGTCAAAAATTTTGGATCAAGAGGGCCAACTTTATATCAGGGTTTAGCACAGCTCTGCTTTAACATGAATTAAAGGAATACCATGAATTAAAGGAATTGAGGAATATTACGAACTTGGGCAGTGTTGATTATACTACTACGTGATACTATTTTTTACGATACTGCAAAATCTTAATCTCCACAAATTTACGTTATTGGTTGTGGTCACAATTTGGCTCTGATGTTTCGAACCTTGTCTCGACGCCCTGTGTAAGGTTCGAGCATGCACTAAGCACACTTTGCATCATACTGTACGCGCGCACAGGGCGTCATAAATTACGAAACTCTGCTCAAACATTTCGAAGTTAATCTACTTACAACTGCATTAAAACGTCTTTGATGATTTGCTCCTGTCGCTCAGGCAGTTCGAAAGGTTTTTGGTTTGTTGCCGTCTCATTGTATTTGGAAATCTAGAAGAACCGAACAGTTGGCTAAGAAATTGTAATCTTTGCGGATAAAAGGCAGCACTTACATGGTACAACTGCTTGTTCATGGTATCGCGCAGCTTCTGTATGGTGCTGGATAAGGTTTTTGTCTCTGCGTTGATGCGTTCCACTTCCTGCGCAAATTCTTTTTCGGCTATCGGATTGCAAGGAAGCCGCGTGTTGGCCTGACGCACCAAGTCTTGGCATCTACAATGTAAATTTTCATTAAAATCCATATCGTCTGCTCATCAACAACAAAGTCGCATTTCAATCTATTTTCTTATAGGAAACCTTCACCCACTTTTTGGTGAGAACTTCCTGCTGCTCGCTGATCTCCTCGTAACGCTCGGCCAGCCTGTGCGCCGTTTCGCGTATATTCTCACGCTCCTGTTCCAGCGCCTCGATCTCGCGCAGCTGTTGATCCTTGCGCAAGCGTATAGTGTTTTCGCGCTTTGCGATCTCCGCACGCACCTGCTCGTGCTTCCTTATGTACTGTGTGCGCAACACTTCCGTTGCCTGCATCAGCAGCTCGTAGCACTCGTACGGTGAAGGATTACTGGACTTGTTAACCGACAGTATCGGCTGAGTGACGTCTCGTTTGAGCATGTTCTTGATGTGATCCACAAAGGACGACTCCAATATCTGATCCACTTGCGACTGCATTTCCAACTTGGGCAGCGATTTTTCATTTTCCTCGCGAATTTTACAAGTCTCCACAATAACCTTCGGATCAATTATCAGTTTGAGGCTGAGCACTTGGCCACTGGCGAGCAGCAGCACAACGCCGGAGGGCATTTGGTGCAGTACGCAGCCGAGCACAGCATTGCTGCGTTCGCCGGAATCGATTCTGGTGCAAACGATGTATTCGGCGTGCGAAGGTGTCGAGAGGAAACTCAAGTCCGAATCGACTATGTGAAAGAGAAGACGACATAAAAAACTGCAATTAGCGCCAGCATTGAAAGCCTTAAAGCACAATTACCGTCACTCTCGACAAAACGCTGCAGCTCCGCAATAAAATTTATGCTGATAGCATGCAATCCGGCGTTGTGATAAGCAAAGTAACGCAGCTCATTGATAAAGTCGCTGTCGAAGAAGGGAGCAATTAGTCTTGAACTAATCAAGTACGAACTGTGCTTACCGCTTCAAGTGAATTGGGCAGTTGTAGTTTGAGTATTTGAATTCGTCGTCCTTCGGTAAGCCTAATTCTAGCTCCACAGTCTCCAATACGTGCAGGATGTATTGTGAGGGATGTATAATTACACCGGCATCGACTTCGCTAAAGGACTGAAAGCAAAATACATTTTTTTAGAGTAGAGTAGATTAGAAAAAAAGTTTAGACTCAATGTTCGTTCAACTAGTTACGTTTTCTGCCTCGTCGATGTCGAGAAGCATTGCATGATGCAGTCTACCATTCGATTCAGCAATGATCAAGGTGGGCGGTAACGAAGGAATGACCAGTATGGCGCAAGAGTCCAGGCCATAATTGTCGCTGGTTTGTGGTGTAATGGTAAGTGGACCCTGAAGCCGTGGTCTGCAAAGACGATCGAATATTTAGTTTGTGAAATGAAAAATATGTAAATTTGAATAGAAAAACACACGAAGACATTATTTGAAATTGGAAAAAGATTTTGCTTTACTCACTTGCGTGTATCCAGCCCGGCCATCAGAACATAAACGTTACCGTTCTCACGCAGTATTATGATAGGCCATTCAACGCGCTCCAGTTTCTTTGGGGATTTCTGTGAAACAATTTTCCATTGATGCGTGATTTCATACTTTTTAGCACAATACTAACAATTGCCGCAGCGCCTTCCAGCGAATCATCCGCCGATCCTTCGCTGACCGAGACCGCAGGTGCAATGTCAAAATCCACAGCTAACTCACCCAATGACAGACCGGAGGGCAGCGACGAGTTGGGATTGTTCTCAATTTTCAGCGGAATGGGGCCCACTTGCCAAACATGGCGCAGTGTGGCGTTGTCGTAAATTCTGCAAAATTAAAAAAGTGCGCGTTTAAGTGAAATTTTGAAAATTTGCTACGCCGTGCGCCAGTACGCCCAGAGTTAATTGTGTGGACATAAATTAGGCGCTGGATTAGAAAAGCCGGACTGCACTTACCGAATGGTGTTGTCCGACAGCAACACAAGCAGATGCGAGTCGGTGGGCGAGTTCGGATGCCAGCGCAACTGGCGCACTTCTAGGTGCGGATTATTGCTGAAAAACAACGCGTCCAAATTGTTGGCACTGCAAGGAGAAAAACAACAAAATGGAACATGCTATTTAACGCCACATAAACAAAGCGTGGAACAAAAGGATTTAAGTATAAAAAAATCTGTACACACAACAACTAAAATATGAATATTTATTTCATTAGCCAAACCCTCATAGCCGCAAATCCAACAAGTAGAGGAGGTGGAATTTAAACAACAACAAAAAAAACCCCGGTTGTTGTAGGGACTTGACAACGGTTTAGAAGTTCACGATATGTTCGCTGGTTTAATCTTCTTAAAGCTCGGCCCATCTGACATTAGCGTTGTGTGTTGCGTGTTTCTTAAAGTGATTGCTGAGGTATTTTCATGCTGTTGCAGCCATAGAAAAGATTTGAAGGTAAATAAGTTGAAATGTTGCATAGCAACAACAACAGTATGGACGATTATCGAAAGCAGTTCTGAAAGCAGTGGAATATTCTTGAAAATTAAACTGGCTGTGTATCGGGGGTCCATGGCGAATTCGATGCCAAATTCAATTCTTGCGCAACTGACTCAGTTTTCCTTGTAATAAGTTTGACATATCTAGAACCGATATGCTAAGAAATGAGTGGCCGCGTTCGCTCAAATCACAGCATCTATTAAGGTTTATTTATAGTATTTTTCCAAACTGAAAAGTAACTTTGTGTTGCTTGAAGTGCTGCTACTTAATTTTAAGAATAATTATGCAAAGCACGGCCCAACGCTTTGAAAGATATCTCAAGTATTTATTGTGACAAAACCTAGGAAACTTCCACATGAAGCAACTTGATACAGTCCGATATCATAATTACTTTGTCAACCAATATTATTACTACCAATTTATGTATTAGAAAAGCTTCTGACTAAACGATTAGATGCAATTATGCAAAGCGGTTAATATCTAATTCCATGTTGGCGCATATCCCGAGTGTTGGTCGTAGTAAAAAAAGTGATAGTAGACGTTCCGCAAGCTTTTGATAAGCATAGTGACAATCTGATCAAAACTAAGCAAACTTTACCGAGTCAATACTTAAGGCGTATTCAAGGCGTATTCGTATTGAGCAATCAGATGCGTATTTAGAGTGGAGATTGAAGCTGGAGTCCTACAAGGCAGTGTTCTCGGGCTTCAGCTGTATCTCCTTTACATTAGTGACCATACAGTCAGCCAAAAACACATCACGACCACATTTTCAAATGACGCAGCTCGTAGTAGTGGTGTGTTTCAAATAGTTTTTAATAAATCTTAACTCAGTTGCGCCTAGCGTGACCATATTGTCATGCATTCAATTATGCTTCATATTGAATCGCTCAAAATTGTTATTGCAAAACTCGAAAGGAAAAGAATTCCGGCAAATTCAGGTTAACCCTTTCCGGCCAATTTCCACATTTCTTGAGATACAAATTTTTCCTTCAAAATATTGACTCTCATTGAACATTTTAGCAATAAACTAAAAAAAAAAAAATGAAAAAACCATTTAGGTTGAGAATTACAGCTCAATCAATTTTGTACGATATATCGTACAATGGTCCGCAAAGGAGTAAAAATGCATGACGTTTTTGTTTCGTTTTCTTAAGTTTTATGAACAATTCATTGATTTTTTTATAGAAAACATAAATTATAACAACAAAAAATCAAAACGTGATTTCATTTTGATCGAAAGTTATATAAATTATATACAGTCCATTTCATAACTATATCACCATCTTATTTGTATAACTCCTTTGCAAAAAGAAACACTTGCAAAAAATTTGCCAATTGTTTTTTGTTTGTTATTAAAAGTAACGTATATTTGTAATTTTTTAAATAAAAAAACTACTATTGTTTCACATAAATGCCAAAAAAATATTTTTTTTACTGTTTCATAACTATATCACCACTAATCAAATACTCATTTTTCTTGCTGTCAAAACAATTTTTTTCGACATTGTAATGCTGTAAATTATACTTATTCATTCGTTACACGAAATGCCGCGCGGAAAATATTTAACGGTCGAGGAAATTGGCATTTCGTGAAGTTGGGTTATCCTTACGCGAAATTGGACGCAAATTGGGGCGTCACGTGACAATCGCAAATTTTTTGAAAAATACCGATAGTTATGGCTCAAATAAAACGGGCGGCCCAAAAAAAAAATTATTACCACGAGACGAGCGTCGAATTGCCAGAGCTGCAAGCAGTTCTACCAAAAGCTTAAGACAGTTGCGGAATGAATTGAAGTTAAATGTGTCACTGCCCACGGTTTTTCGCGCACTTCAAAGGTGCCCGCACCTTCAAAATCAAAAAATGAAGAGCACGCCAAGACTCACCAAACGTCATATCGACGCTCGTCTAGGACTTGCACGAAGAAACTTGACCCGTAACTGGACCAAGGTACGTAATCGAGAAACATGTTTTTAATTTCGTGTAATTTTATCACCGCTTTCTTCTCAGGTAATTTTTTCAGATGAGAAAAAATTTAATTTGGATGGTCCAGATGGTTTCCAGTTCTACTGGCGAGATCTTCGCAAGGATCCACTATACTCCTCGAAACGGAATTTTGGCGGAGGAAGTCTAATGGTGTGGGGTGGGTTTTCATCGTGTGCAACACTGCCATTAGCCTTTCCGTCAACTAAGATGAACAGTGAAGAGTACGTCGGAGTCCTTACGAATAATCTCCTGCCCTTTTTAGAGAGCCGCAGTGAGGGGGAATGGGTTTTCCAGCAGGATAACGCCGCTATTCACGTGAGCAGAGTATCAAGGGAGTGGTTTTGTGACCGCGAAATTTATGTTCTTGACTGGCCTGCATGTTCACCAGATCAAAACCCAATGGAAAACCTCTGGGGAATATTAGTACGGAAGGTTTATGCTAATAACCGGCAGTTTAGTAACGTGCAAGATCTAGAAGCTGCAATAGAAATTGCTTGGGTTGATATTCCACAGGAAACGCTCCAGAAGCTGGTCGACAGCATGCCAAATAGACTGGCCGCGTTGCTGGAAAACAGGGGTGGCCCAACCAGCTACTGAGTTAACAACTTTGCAGTTCGTTAATTGTTTACTTTTAATTAAAATCAAATATTGCAAGTGGTGATATAGTTATGAAATAGTAGAAAAATAAACTTGTCAATAAGTATCTATGTACCAGCCTTGTTTTTTTTTTTTTTAATTTTACATATACGTAATTTCAGGTAACTAATAAAACACAATAGGCAATTTTACTGGAAATGATTTCTTTTACTAAACACTTGCAAAAATAAGACGGTGATATAGTTATGAAATGGACTGTATATAAACAATTGATTCACAATTATTCGGCCTTATATAACCGTTGTTGTTGTTGCAAAGCCCTTTTCCGCTCAATAAAACACAGAATCAATTAAAATTCGTATAGCTTTACAGAATGATACTGAATATATCCGATTATCGTAGTGGGGAGTGGCAAGTACGCATGTCTAACCTTACATAACCTGTGCCTACCCAGTAAAACAAAAATCGTCTAGTAATGCTTATTTTTAATCGAAAATTGCCGAATAGTCGAATTTTATTAGCCACGTGGTTTCCACATGGGTGTGGAAGGCATACAATAGCAAAAATTCTATTACCAAACCCAGAACTTAAAAAAATGCAAACATAACTTGCAACCGTTGCCTTCCATTTGTACGATATATCGTACAAAGCTTTGCAACCCTTGTGGTAATTTGTACGATATATAGTACAATTTTTTTGAAGACTCGGGAAAAATATTTAGACGCAAAAAATGTTAATTTTAGCAAGTTTTATAAATCAACTGAGATTTAAACTTTGATATTGTTTAGCTTTTTGCTACCAAAAAGTATTACATATTTAAAAATTCCTTCGCAGAAGCACCGTCATTTGCTGGTTTTTCAAATTCTTGCAAAAAGCTGCTTACAAAATGCATTCATACTGTGTAGCCACGGCTATAATGATTTATATTTTTAAACAGAATGATACAACACAGCCTACTTAATGAAAATTAAAAAGCCGTTCCATAAAAAATGCGTTCGCTGTCAAATTAAAAATTTTGGAAAAAATTGTACAATATACAGTATAGTCTCGATAATTCGGACACTCGCTAATACGGACATCGCGGTAATCCGGACACGTAATTTATTTCTATTGTAGACTCTGTAATCCGGACACCACAGATTTTATTTAACTCAGAAATCCGGACACTCATTTTTGTTTGCTTTTTTACGGGGAGTCCCCGTTTTCTATTTAAATATATGTTTTCATAAAATTCAAGTGAAAACCTATATGCTTTCTCTTCCTGTCGTATTTGCTGGTTCAGGTGTGAAATAGGACGTTGCATAAATTCAAGTGGTGTTAATTAATTATAAAAATTGTAAATTAACTGTGTAAACTACATCAAATATTAACCCTTTCGTTATTTTGTTGCCATATGGCAACATGCTACTTTGTGGACGTCTGAATCCTCTATGGTTGCAAGAATACATTTTTTGGTTGGTCCTTAGAATAGTTTGAAGTTTCAGGAAAAATACGAAATTAATAAACTGAATACTTAAGTTTAAAGAAGAAAAGTATACACGTTTTTTAATGGTATATCTTGACATAGTAAAGGAAGAAGAAGCAGACAAATTTAGAGAACTTTTTAATTTGACGTTTTGTTTCAATTTAGATTCTTTTTTATTAATTTTGGCTGAAGTAAATGAAAAAATAGCCAAATTTTCGTTATGCGTAAAAAGTTGTATGTTTAAGTAATTATTACAGCCACAACGATGTGGTTTCTCTCATAGAAATACACTCTAAAATACAGGGTCCGAGTATAAAAATTAAAAAATTTCTTGTGGAATGTTGCTAATATAACCACATAGAAGCCTAAGACGTAAAATTTAAAATTTTAACTTTCCCCAGTAAAAACCTGTAGCGAAAGGGTTAACAATGGCGCCTATAGTTAAAAAAAACGTAAATTTTAAACGTTGGGCCAGAAAAAAAAGAAATTCTAAACAAAATAAGTCGAGAAAAGTCACTTCGTCAACTGTCAGTGGAGTTCAATGTAGGCAATTCTACAATTTCTACAAACATGAAACAAAATTTTGCCAAACGAAAATGACTAATTTCTTTTAAAACCCTTAAAAATGTTTATAAAATATTAAAAATGAAATGCTTAAGCAAAAATAATTATATTCCAATAAAAATAATAAGTTTTATTTGTGTTCCGTAGTATTTTTATCGATTTTTTTGTAATCTTGGTAATCCGGACATTTCGATATTTCGGACAGTGTTTGGTTTTTAATTGTCCGGATTATCGAGATTATACTGTATATACAAATACAATATATCGTACAAATTTCCGGAAAGGGTTAAAAAGAGAAAAATAAACTTTCATTTGTTGCTGGCAAAATACATAAAACTTTGATAACAAAATGGACGTTCGAAAATGCTATGGGTGTTTTAACATTCAGTCTCTTGCCTGTCTTTTGGTTTAGAGGTAAAAACACTATTCTATATGCATATAAAATCGTCCTGAGGCCAGTATGGAAACATAGATGCCAGCTTTATCACCGAATTTGCCATCAAAGCACTTTCGTGGGAAAATTAAAATAAGTCCAAATTATTCAATTTCCAATACGAAATTGTGTATTTGTTTTGAAGGAACCAAATTTCTGTGTTTTACAACCCTTAAATAAACGCTGCGCTTTTAACGAATCAGACTCCACCCACAACGACAGCACGTTGTAATGATGTCCTTTGCCGCATCGCATTAATGTGTTCCTTTTTGCGTAGTTTTTTCACTTACTTTTCATTTGGCTGGGTGTGTTTTTTTCGGCGGCGCTGTGACACGCTGGCCACATATCATTATCTGCACTCAAGGATTTACGCCAACAAATTATAAAAAAGTATAATGTAATCCACTGAAAAAGATATAATACGCGCGCAGCACATATGATACTTAAGCTCCCCGCAGCTGTTCCCGCTCGCCGGCCGCTTTGCTTTCCCCTCTGCTACTGCTGTTTAAATACGCCCAAGCAACGCAAAGAGCTCACTAACTGAGCGTCTATTTAGCGCACAAATCTTTGATAGCACCCACTGCCAGCGACCCGCTTCCCACCGCCCAAAAATGCTTCTTCTTGCATATTTTTTGTCTTACGAGTTTGCTTTTAGCGTTTTTCTATGCAAATCGTTAACGGAGTGAGCGAGTGTCCGCTGCTCATTATGCGCATTTGCCGCAGGATATGCAGCGGACGCGCGCACACGCTTTTATTTCAGCTAATAATTTTAATTTTATTTAAAATTATGTTTCGCTACCGCACCAACTCGCCGCTCGCCCCACCCCTGGGCGACCGCGTTTACATTCGGACTATACACATTTTTTGCCGAATAAAAATGCAGAGCGGAAAGGACACTCGCACGCTTATAAATTGTATTTGTATCTAAAAAGGACATTAATTCTGCAGAAACCGCGTATGAGCGTGCGAATGCATTTGGGCGAGTGCCTTTTTCGCAGACCGCCCTTTCGCATTCCCCTCACTCGGGCAGCGTCTCCAAATAAACGCGTCCCCCATTGCGGTCGCGCATTTTTTCCAACTTGAAAGGGGCATGAAAAAATTTCAATATGCAACACGACCGCGTGGTGGGAGTTGCAGGAGGCAGTGTCCTTTTAAATACGCTCATGTGTATGTGTGTGTGTGTGTGTTGCCTTCAATATTTTTTATAATTTCATTTTTCTTCGCGCGCCTTTCCACCGAGCGCAACGCGTTGCCAACCAGTGGCCCCTCCTCTACTCGACAGTGTGACAGTGTGTGCGACGCGCTTTTTTGCCACCGCCATCGTTGGAAAGCAAATCGCATGTGTCCTTTCGAGGACACATTAGGACATTCTTCATTATGTAAATGCACGTTCTACACATTTTTTTCGTTCGTCAGCTCGCCATTTTGTGTGGTTTTGTTTTTTGTAAAAATCACAAAATTCCAAATGGGAGTTGGGAATTTCTGTTTCCAGTCTATCAAATGTAAGAAGATTTGTATGTGTTGGTTATCCCGGCTCACACGCCCCCCGCATCCCACTGACCGGGCGACGGCTATGGCGTCCATGTGTTTTAAAAGCCGTTTTAAAAATTAAAAGCACGTCCTAAGTCCACATTCGGTCAGCGTCTTTATTGCCGAGTTGCGCGCACGGCGCCACTGGCGGCAACAATGCGCCAACACTTTTGGTATAGCTGGAAAAAGTTTTATGGAAAACCTATGTGCAAGTAGCGCTGTTTTAGGAAACGGGAAATGTTCACAAAAACGTCAGTGCCCTCCTTGGTTAGATTCTTGTTAAGTATTTGCTGGAACCACTGTGTGTTAATTTTTTGTGGAGATTAGGTCGCAAAAGTATTGTAAGAAATGACAAGAATTATATATAAAAACAGTACAAATATTTACAATTGAAGTAAATTAAAAAAGTTATGAAAAATAGTAGCCGACAACTCTAAAACGCGTAACGAATCGTAGTCAGAAAATGTGCTACGATATTTGCGGTTTTATCTATAAAAACCAACAACAGCCATAAAATGCGCGAAAGCAAACATTTGTTTAGGTTTGCCATATCGGCGGCACGGAAATTATCTTTTTGCTGAATGATAAAAAATAAAGTCAGAACATTTGTAAACATAAATTTGCCTCCTCGTTCTCCATGTTGTTGCCGCTTTGGCAAACGGACATTTTGGCAATAAATGTGAAAAACAACAAACAAGAGTCGCTCACACAAAAAATAAGGTGCAAAGAATATTCGCCAATGTAAACATTTCCCCTTTGCATGCCCCAACCGCTGCTTTGGAGTGCGCGCTGGCGGCAAAACCAGCGCTGCAAGAAGATCAACACAACGTGGGAATTTACGCGGCGGGCGTAAATCGCTGATTTTTCAACACGTTCGCAACGCCGACCCGAACACCGTTTCGGCTTAGTTTTCGATGGTAAATTGCGGTAAACAAACGTTAACGCAAACGCAACCGCAACAAAACCGCAGCAAGGTGACAAACACAGAACAGCGGCGGACACCTGACGCCCCGCACTCGGGAGTCGTGGCTGGCCGCACGAGCGCGCGGCGAATAAACGATAATGGCTTCGATGATTATGCATCGGCACGTTTCTCATCGAAAGGGTTCAACTGGCAACACGCTGCACAAGGGGGCGGAGCGGCGGTGGCGCGCCAAACACGCTACAAATGCTGAGCTTCGCCACTAGTCTAACACCTTTTTTTTACCATTCAGCCACTCGCTGCTGTGTGCGCGGTGCGCTTTATTGGCAAAACTTGAATTTTGCTGCAGGAAAGCGGAATGAGGGAGCGAAGTGTCTAAAATCGGTTAGCACATCGTTTTTGTAATCGCACGTTCTGCCCTGCCATAAGCGATTCAGTGCATTCTTGGCTCTTTTTGTTTTGCTTGCTGCTTAGTACCCACATTCGAATCATGATTTAGAAAACTACAACTATTCAGATTTTAGAATTTTGTTTGAAATTTGTTGTTTGTAGAAAAATTGATTGTAATGAAATTTCGAAATTTGGCCGAATTGTTATGTTTTTATGTTTTGTCTCCATAAATACTCAACAAATATGTATTTCTTATTACACCGTGCGACAAAAATCAAAAAATTTCAAAACACACGGAAAAATCGATATACTCGCGAATGTAGGAGCCAAATGTAGTAAAACTGCGTTTTTAGTTTTTCTCTCTGACGTCAGGATTTTTTTTTAAAGGACTTTGAAATTTCGAGGACATGTTTATTCCAAAAAAATATTTTAAAAATTGAGCGTATTGTAGAATAACAATATGGGTATCAAATGAAAGAGAAAAATTCTTAGAATCTTAGAAAATTTAATGTTTTGGTGCAAAATGACGAAGAGGTATTGAAAATGTCCTTTTAAAACTTTATCCTTGAATATCCTTTAAAATTTCCAATAGTTTGTTTTGAAAAAAATATATCTGAAGGACTAATACGTACACTACTACATCCTTGATTTTCGTCCTTCTAACTTTATTAGTTTAAGATATAAAAAATGTAATACTTCTCTCTATAGGATATGGATAATTTCAATATCATTAAGGATGCTGAAATCGTATTTATAGAACCATTTTTGCACTTAAAAATAACAAACTGACCATGTGATAAATGGTTTAAATACTTTAGTTGTATTCTATAAATATATTAAATTTTACATTTAGCACACATTTGCAAAATGATTAGGTGAAGTTAGTGATGAACACGGAGAGCGCTTCCACCAAGACATTGCGGTAATTGAAAATCGCTTTTGGGGAAAAGCACATACTTTCCGAGTATTGTTGGTCGCTGTGCCGTGACATCTACCAAAAACACAAACGTCAAAGTAAACGCATACATTTTTCTTAAACAATTTGTTTTAAAATAAGTAATTTATAAAAAGCATTCTAAATGCGTTTTATATGACTTTTGTTAATTTTTTTTATTAAATTGTGAGCACTAGTGTTCACAGTAAGTACGTATCCTCATGCATTCATCTTGCTACTCTTGGATAAGTTTTATTGAAGAAAACTCAATTTTTATATTTTCAATGTCTTATGAAAAGAAATACTTAGGTTCAAAGGCAATTTTGAAATTGTAGAATTAGTGTATTTAACCTCCAGTTTTAGCAGCATAACGATTTATACATGAGTTAATTAAATATTTTATGTTTGTCGTACGGTGCAATATAATTTTGTTTTATATAGAGACAAGCATTAAATTTTTTATATCCAAAATAATACAGTTAGAAGCACGAAATTCAAGGATGTGGTAGTGTAATATGTACACTTAAGATATATTTAAAAAAAAAAACTATAGGAAATTTGCAAGGATATTCAAGGATAAAGTTTTAAAAGGACATTTTCAATACCTCTTCGTCCTTTTGCACCAAAACATTAAATTTTCTAAGATTCTAAGAATTTTTCTCTTTCATTTGATACCCATATTGTTATTCTACTATACAATGCGCTCAATTTAAAAAAAAATGTTTTGAAATAAACATGTCCTTGAAATTTCAAAGTCCTTTAAAAAAATCCTGACGTCAGAGAGAAAAACTAAAAACGCAGTTTTACTACATTTGGCCCCTAGTTTCGCAAGTATATAGATTTTTTCGTGTGTAAAATTTGTTGTCGCACGGTGTTATCTTAATCGGCATTGGCCTAATCAGTAGCAGTAGATTTTTCATTCCACCTCTGTCGGTTTGTAGAAGTTATTGACTAAAATATTATCCTTTGGTTACAGACATTTTCCAAGTTCGACTCGTACGGCAGCTATTCAAGGACAAAATCCTGTATCCGATTTATGCAGTTTTCTGTTTTTGCACATTTTTACTGGTCTGTGAGCTGTGCGTGCCCAACAGAAAAGCATTGTCCCTTATGGCCAGAGTATCCCGACAATTAGCACACTTTTTATATATGAAATTAACAACAAACTTTAATGTATGGCGACACCATAAATTCAAATTATCGCACCACTAGAACGAAACAATAGCAACACAATGCAGGTTGTCACATTCTCAAATTGCATAATTTATAATTAAATTGTTTACGCTTTTCACGTCACCCTTCTCTCTCCCCCGTACGTACTCTATGACAATGATTTCCACAGGTGTCTGCCATTTTTTTCTATAACCCTTTAACGGAAAATGCAGCAAGTTGGTAGGTCACATTTGCAAAGCAACGAGTGCAATAGAAGTTAAGAAGTTGTTGTAATATGACTTACATAAGTGGCAGTGTTGGTCAAAAGTTTATGGTATGGTCTCCGATCTAGACCAGCGTTCAGCCTTGGACCGGAGTTGGCCGGCTGCAGCTGTGACAGTGGTTTACGCAAGATTATTTAGTGTCCTTTGGCCAGCGCGACTGCCTTTTTTCATTAAAATATTCATAAATTAATTAATTAAAAGTAAACAGCGGAAGAAGCACAACGCGCCAAAGACACAGACGAATAGGAAGTAAAATTGTGCAGACAGAACAGCGGCCGCTGAAAGGGGGACATTCGACTATTGTGAATGCGACACGGCAGGGAGGGCGTTGTTGTGATGGCGGTTGAAAGTGGCAGCGAAAAAAGTTAAAGTTGATAATTTTTAATTAATTGCAAAGAAATGTTTAAGATAAATGCTGATTTATTGGGTTGTTAGAAAACGAAAATGTCAAGCGAAGGATAATGGAAAATGTCTAGTTACAAGTGGCAGCAATAAACTATCAGCTGGAGGGCAACGGATTACAAATAAATGAAAAAGTTTAAAAATCATTATAAGATAGATCACAGTGTATGCTATTGTGTGCAATATTAGTATTTCCCTACAATATATGGTGGAAGGACAGTGGCGATACAACCTCCAGTCAAGCTGGCCGCGACACGGAAGGATTTTCGCTGAGTGAAGTAGCAATCCGGGGCGACGTACAAATCGTTTCATTATGTTTACATCATTTACGTAGTGTGAATATGCTCGCACACACACTCACACAACAAAGCACAGCCACATATGTAAAAGACCACACCAACTGTAAGGAGTCCGGCAGATTTAATTCCCTTCTAGCGGCTGTCATTTTTTCTTTTCCCTTTCGTACGTTTTTTATGTATTTTATCCTCAAATAAATACAGAATGGTCAGCGGAATAATAATCAGCGTTAAGGGGTTAAGAGGGAGAAGAAGTGGTGGCCAAGTGTCATGAGTGGGAGCAGCAGAAGACGCAGGCGGAACAGCATGAAAAAGCGTCAGCAGAAAGGCGATACGCCAGCGCGTGGAAACGGAAATGTGACAAGATGCAGCAGAGTAGGTAGGGTGTGCTGGACAGTAGAGGGACCCAGTCGGAATTAGCAAACTGCGTTTATGAAAACAAATTATATTTTCCTTCAGCATTGGCGTGTTACGAAAAGTAAGGTTTAGTTAGGCACATTTCGAGTACCTCTGATAGTAGTTCACGTCGAGAAAGTGAATTAGGAACAACAATGGAACTTAAAAAGATCGATTTCAGAGTTAAATGGTTGTTGAAATCATTATTTTCGAGGACATAACACTGTACATTACACATGAAACGTGCTTTTAATATACCCGTTTTTGAAATTGTAGTAAAATTTTAACATTATAAACATTTGAATGCAGTGAGAAATGAAGAAACATGTGTTTATAAAAAATAACATAATTTAAAGCAAAATTAAAACAGAACAAACTAAAAGTAAAGAACATTTCAAATTATTGAAGAAAAGACTAAAGAGTAACACATTGTTAAGGGGTCATTCTCATGCGCGGACAGGAAAAATGGACATTCTTCAGAGATTATTTCCTTTGTGAATACGAGGAATGATCAAAAAAAGATATGCCACTTTAATTTATTCATTGTTATGGTACAAAAATAAAAAAAAAATTTCTAATTTTTTCGAACACTTTTTTTCGATTAAAGACACGGCTTCTGCCGCGTCATGGTCAGCTGGTGGGAATGATTTTGAGTCACAGGATTATCTGAAACATAAATTTCAAAGAAATTCTTAATCAGTATGAACGTACCTCTCGTCCGTAGCAAATTTAAATTTTTTCATAAGAATCTCACAAAATGGCAGGCATTGGAAGTCAGAGCAGTAAAAAATTGTTGTTTTTGAAGATTTTATCAATGAAAAAAAATATGAAATTTTTAACATATCAGAGTGAATTTGCTAGGGACAATAGCTAACAGTATGTAGAATGACGTGACAATCGCAGAGAGATCGGATGAATGGTTTTTTTTAAATCATCCCCACCATTTCAAAAAAAAGCGTTCCGAGAAAAACACGTTTAAAGTTTTGACTAACCGCTAGAATCCTTGACCGCTCGTTATATAAATGTCTGTAGAAGCCGAAATACTTGAAATTTTCCAATAAAACTTTGACAGCACCTTCTTCAAGGATGATACATTCCAAATATGTTTAAAAAAAAAAATTGATTTTTACAAAATTTCACATGAGAATGACCCCTTAAATCGTAAAAACATTACACGGTACAAGCAAAATTTAAAGAGAATGGTTATTATTCATTGGCTTTCTATTTTTATAAAAGGTTTTTAAATTCATTTTTCACAAACTAAACTTAGAACTTAAAAATATAAATTAATTTTGAACTCGTTAAAAATAGTACGAGCCCTAACCATTATTAATTCGTACCCCTACACTTTTTCTCATATTAATTTTTAGTATTACCTTTTAACCATTATTTGTCAAAGGTTCCGTGCAGTATTTATACTCTTTTGAAAGGCTGAAAAATCTACTATTAGGAAAAATTTTTCCATTTTTTTTATTATATAAGGTTTTTATTATTAATTTTTGAACAGAACAACTTCAAAAAGTTACAACTAAAAGTGGTCACTAATAACACAGTGCAACACTTAAAAAAGGGACAAGGTCAAACAGAAGTTACCAGAAGGATAAAAATTTAGTTGATGTCCTTTATGTCCTTTTTTATAAAATTTTTCAAAAAAGGATATGGTTTCTTTGACTTCATATCATTAGCTTTCGCTTGACGTAAAAATAATTTTTTTCTGACATTTGAGTCAAAAGATATGATGTTTTAAAAGTATCAGTAAGGGCACAAAGCCGCCATCTTTAAACTGCATTTAAAAAAAAAACTCGAACATCCCGGAAAAAATCCCTAGGTACTTTTTCACCTACTGAGGTTTGAGCTTGTCCCTCGAAATTTTTTTTTAATTTGTTGCACTGTGTAATTCGAACGACCGCAAATGAAAGAAAAATTAATATTGGGTTACATCTCCTTTTGCTGCGATTACAGCCTGGCATCGACTCTGCATTGAAGAAATAAGTTTCTGTTACTCTTCCGGTGTAATAGAGTCCCAAACCTATTGAATTTTGTTTTCTAGTTCCAAGAGGGTTCGTGGGGCTCATTCCTGAATCTTCTTTTCATTAGGGCTCTATTGGGCTTATATCTGGGCTAGATGAAAGCCAGACTAAAACTTCAATATTATTGTTGTGGAACCGTTTTTGAAGAATTAATATGAGAAATTGAAAAATTAATATGAGAAAAAGCGTAGCGGTACGAATTAATAGTGGTTAGGGCTTGTACAAGGCACGAGATAAATTCAAAGAAGTGACTATTTATCAAAATGCAGAAAGAATGGAATGATCAGGCGGCCAATAAAAGTAATGGAAAGTAATGGTAGTTCTCTACTAACCTCAGGGTTGGTGCTTGAATGCATAGAAGCATTGAACGAACTGGAAGATACATAACCTGGTCAAAATCCTCTGGGTCCCAGGACACAGAGGAATTTTTTTTTATAAACGAGCCAACGCGCAGGGGATACCCTTTAAATGCGAGGCATTGCGCTGGTTCAGGAAGGATATATAGGTTGGGAGAAAGGATGTTGGGTGAAGAATTTGTGGACTCTTGCCTTGAACCCATCAAGATCATAAGTGCTGAGGAAAATATATGCAGGGAGACCATTCCACAATCGCGCTGTACGAGCCAGGAACGTACTTTCTCTGTAGTGCGTAGTGCGCTGGAACATCGTTTCGGCGTGGAATGCATGGGCGCCAGTGTTCGAACGGGTTGCCCGGGGAAATACCCGGAGTGATGGCAGCAAGCTGGTCATCTCCACTGAGCAATTACCGAAAAAGTATCGGTAAAATAAAACCACACATGCCACGTTTCGACGATGCTCCAAGGAGTCAATAGAGCTGGATGCCCTACTGTCCCCTATAAGTTTAATCGCACGGTTTTGCATCCGATCCAGGAGCTCAAAATGGGTTTTGGAAGGCCCTGACCATATGAGGAGGCGGATAGTCTTGCTCGAGTTGGGGCAGCCATGATCCCCCTTGGACCAGAACCTTTCATTAGGCTGGGCAAAAACACTCTAGCAGAGGCACTAAGACTTGAGGAGTGTCGCAGCAGTAGGCAACACTTGGGCCAACACTGGCTTGCAGAAGACAACGTCAAACACCTTCTCCCCCGTGAGTTTCTAATCTTCATTAGGTCGGTGGGATTATGGGGTGTGTTCTCTAAAAACTTTAGGGGGCACAATAGATCAACTCTGCTCTCAGTGCAATATCCCCTTTCTAAATCAATCAATGGTAGTTCGGGTACTCCGCGGACCGAAAAGAAAGTAGGTTGATATGCATGAAATGTTTCCGTTTCCTACAAGGATGCATTAACATATTTGAAGGAGAGAGGAAGGTGTTGGTCTGAACTTTTTGCAGATCTTTGATTTTTTTTTACTTAATAGCAACATTTTTATATGTTATACATATGTACATTTTATAACATTTCACATATGTATATATATGTAGACTAAAAATTGCCATTGCAGCAATTTGATATTTTTTCGCTACCTTTTACCAATGTGACCAAATACTCGTACGATAAAAAACTGTGCGAGACAAAAATTACTAATTGTATACTTAAAAGAATAAATCAAACAACAAAAGTGACAGAAGAACCAGATTTGCATGCGTATTGGATTCGACCAAGAATTAGGGATGTGAGAGGCGGAGTAGAAATTTTTGTATCCAAACGTACGCGATTAAACCAGTAGTAAGCAGTTTAGTTAGAAATCATAGCTGCAGATGTAAAAAGCTTTCAAAAAAATATTTGTAATCATCAAGTGATCTTCCTAAATACTTCGGCTTTGCATGCTTTGCAAAACAGGATTCCGCTGTGTTGGTTCATCTGAAAACAAAAACCAATACTTATGGCATTTGAGAGAGTAAGAAATCTTTTATTATCTGACGGATCGTTTAGTGGAATGTTTTATTAAAATAAAACGAAATAGAAAACAGTTGAAGTGGAACACAAGCCCCGAAAATTTGAAAAAAAAGGAGTGTTGGTCAACTTGCAAAATGTGGTTTACAGATAAAAGTGTTTATATAGTACTTTTCACAGAAAGTGCCTTAACTCTCAGAATTCGCAAAAGGTATTTAAAAGACCTTGCAAGGATTATTTAACCCTCTACTGCCCCATACGGCCTTAAGGCACGGTCCACAAAAACCTAGAAAAGTCCACATAAATATTAATTTTTTTTCATGAAATTTTTAGGGCATGTTTTAGATAAATTAAGTTGTCATTTCTTTGATATTGCACGGCTGTAAGCATCACATGTTTCCCAATATTATCAGTTGAAAGTTGAACTTCGTGGAAATTAGACCGTGCCTTAAGGCCGTATGGGGCAGTAGAGGGTTAATTATTAAGTAATAACACCTTGCGACTTTACTTTACTTTTACTTTTTACTTTAGACCCATCCAAAAGATGATATAGGCTTGAATCTAGAAGTCATTCATAGTAACATAGAATACTGTTTTTCATTTTCTGATCCGATGCCTATTTAAAGAACTTTTAAATTTTAAGGACATATGTACATATTTGAAAGATTTTTTACAAATAAACTTGTCGCTTTTTTACTAAATTTTCGATTTCTATTTGGAGCTCTCAGAACCAAAATATGCCAGTTAGTAATATGTAGTATAATAATAAATAAAGATATAAAAAAGTAGTAACCTATGCTATTTTTGTACTAGAACGTCGTATGACAAAAATTTTATTTTTCGCTCAGCATTTGTGGCATTTATTCCCTCGTATCAGAAGACAGAAACTACTAATCCGCTCATATTCACATATTAATATTTTCTAAAACAAAACAAATTGAAATAAAACTTTTGCTGCCGTCACCCATAACACTCCAGCCCCCTAACTGGGCCGACCTCTTTTCGGCCACTACGATATTTTTCGCATTTTTTGCGTTTCGTTTACGTTTGCATCCGCCGGACATGGACATTGGTGTCCATTTCTATAATTTTGCAGCCAAAGTGAGACTGGAGCGGAAGTGGAAGTGTGGATTTTTTTCCACATGCCATATTTTTCTTAAGCCCCTTCCCCTTTTTGGCGCCCCATGCCGCGTGCTCGGCATTTCTATTAATTTATATCATGTCCTTTCTCTCTTCCCCTCCACTACCACTGAACGTAATAAATTTTTATAATTTGCTAAAAGTGTGTATGTGTGTGTGTGTGCATGGGGCAGTGCGGGTATTAAGTGTGCATTTCAATTCGTTGCGTCGCGCGCACATGTGTGTGTGTGTTTGAGTGCAAAACACACACATAATGAATATTATTTAAGCATGATTATTTTTTCCAACTCTTCTTCGCTCCTTCCATGGCAACCAAATGGGTTTTATTTTTTCTAAGCAACACTAGGCGCAGAGTCCACTTTTTTGGTTCTGTTCTGTTGGCTTTTATGCATTTAAGATACATTTCAAAGGAAATGTCTCTCGACGAAATGTTCTAAAAAATGCTTCTGTTCGTTTTACGTTTTCGCCTAATTTATGCATTTGTTTTCTAACTTTGCTTCGAATAAAAAATGTATTAGCTCGACACATTCTTCCAATCTATTCATCATATGTTTCATTGCATATTTTTGTCTTTATTAAAAATCGTCCGTATAAAAAACATTTATATTGAATATATTACACCGTGCGACAAAAATTAAAAAAATTTTTCACACCGGAAAAAATCTATAGGGGCGTGAAACTAGAGACCAAACATAGTAATAATGCGTACTCAGTTTTTCATTTCTATATCCTTTGTCCTTTTAAAAGGACTTCAAAATTTTGAAGGATATAAAAAATAAAAAAAATATACAAAATACTTAACCTCGTTAGAATATTGCGACATGTATATCAAATGAAAGAATTTGATTGCTCAAGAATTTAAATAAAATTTATTTTGTATCTATTTGTAAAAAAAGGATATGAAAAAGGTCCTTTGAAAATTTTAATCCTTTATATCCTTGAAAATTTACATCGCATTTTCTTGAAAAGTAAGTATGCTAAAACTCCGAGTCTCCTTGATCACGTGTCAAAATTTCATTATTCTCGCTTCATAGATTTTGTATCTTTTTATTATTTAAAATACTGATACTCAAATAAATAAGAATTTTTGTACTTCATTAGAATTGCAGCTTCCGCCTTTTTTAATAACTTTCGAACTAATAAAGTTAGAGTAATGAAATTTTGACACGTGATCAGGGAGATTTGGGGTTTTAATATGCTTTTCTTCAAGAAAATTCTATATAAATTTTCAAGGATATAAAGGATTAAAATTTTCAAAGGACCTTTATCATATCCTTTTTTTACAAATAGAAAACAAATTAATTTTATTTAAATTTTTGAGCCTTTCCTCTGTCATTTGATATACATATCGCCGTATTCTAACGAGGGTAAGTATTTTTTACATTTTTGTTATTTTTTATCCCCTTCAAAATTTTGAAGTCCTTTTAAAAGGACAAAGGATGTAGAAATGAAAAACTGAGTACGCAGTATTACTATGTTTAGTCTCTAGTTTCACGCACATATGGATTTTTCCCGGTGTGAAAAATGCTGTCGCACGGTGTTATTGTTTGCAACTTAAAAAAAACAAAACCAAAATTCAACATAATTTATAATTCAATTATAACGAAGTAACTACAAAAAAGAAAGATAAAATCAACTATATGAACAAATAAATTAATAAAATTCCTTCAAAATGAAGTAAATGTGAAAATATTAAATCACAATAAATACAAATAATTAATAATTATATCTAAACAAACAACTTTACATATTAATAAAGCTGAAGAATAGTTATATATGTGTAAATTTGTAATTATGGTATATATTCAGCCAAAATGTTCTCTACCGAATACACACAAACACATTTTCTTTTATTTCGTCGACGACCACATCGACCTGCCAGTCAGTAACGCTTGAAAGAGGATAATCAAATTTTGACCAAAGAAAAAATTAATGGCCGAGCAGAGCACAAAAATTCCAAACCACAACACACCCACACAGACACACACACACGCACACACTATAGAGTTAAACCAATTGCAAAATTTTCGAGGCTAATCACATACACAATTCAATTCGTTTTACAATTTCAACTAATTTCCATTTCAATTAACTTTTCAAATGTAATTTAAAGCATTAAGCTTCTGCAGTACTGCAGAAAGTGAGAGAGAGAAAGAGCCCAGCGAGAGCGGCGTGCGGGAAGAATGAATCCTAGTTAGATGGACGGATGGATGTATGGACGGGCGGCTGCTGGGCGTAACAAACGCCGGCGCAAGCAACGAAATGATAACAAGCGTGTGGGTGTGGTGGGGGGGGGGGGGCGGTCGCCATCCAGCCAACAGTTGGTCAACAGTGGGATTGGAACTCTTGGAGGCAGGTTCATCAAAGTGCGACCGACTGCTGACTCGTGCTTCGCTCTGCACCTGGACGCCGTAGCGGCGCAGCTCGCACATCCATCCGTCCGTCTGGGTACAAAGGCATAAACGAATCATTCACTTGGCTGATTTCTTGTTACTACCGCCGCTGCTGCTGCCTGTCGCTTGCCGTCCGCTAGCTATCTGCTGTTGTTGGTGCCACTGCTGCTGCTGCTCCGAAATTGTTCACAAGTGCTTCCGAGAGAGTGCTCGAAGCGCAACAGTCGAAATGGTGATTAAGTCAAATTCAGATTTGGTAACCAGCCACACACCCGGCCGCCCGGCGCCACCACTGCTTCCGACTTGGTCCGACTGCATTGCTGTGTGCGTGAATGTGGCGCTGCCGCAGCATCCGCAGTGGCCCATTTGTGCAGCAACGTCTGCGTTTCTCTGCGTGTGTGCGTGTGTGAGTGAGGGTGAGCACGTGTTGTGGTGTGTGGAACGTTAACGTTTTGTGGCCAGGTAAAATGTTTCGCTTATCAGTAATCAAAATCCAAATTATTTCAATTAGTCAAAATGTTAGCTGGAAAGAGTTGATTTGCGTTTGCGTTTTCGTTCATTGCTTTGTGCCTTTTGCTATTAAAATATTTTCTCGGGCTATTTTAATTTTAAATGCGAATTAGTTGATTTTCGGTCTGTAGATTTTGCTGGGTTCACATTATTGAATACCGATTTATGAGGGAAAGTGCTCGATTGAGGCGTTGACAGAAAGAGTTAATGAATTTGTTGCAGAAGAAATTGTGAAGAAACTGACGCAATGTGAAGAAGAAATTTTGCAAAAAAATTGTGTAGAATTCGCGGAAGAGCGGGGGAATAAAACGCGGGTGTAGTTTGATTTTGGGTGGTGCCGTTTATTCGCGGAGGTGGAATAACGAATAACAAGTACAGACAATAAACATTAAATTATACAAACGGCCGAGGCCGGGGAGCAGAAAATAGGGGCAACATGAGTACAAAAGGAGAAGAACAGGATGGGATCAACAGATAACTAGAGAAAGCACTCACTTAGCCAAGTGGAATTAAATTAAATTAGTCATTAATTTGTATTTGTAAAGGCTGAAGTAATCTGAAGGATTCAACTTTTTATCAATAATTCGATTAGTTTGATGCGCATAATCCCATACTTTGAAATAGTTGTTGTTAAAAGAATTGAAAGTCGAGCTAGTTTTGAGGTGTAGGCAATGGTCGGGAAAAAATTCAAGGTAATAGGAAGTGTGCTCGGAGTGTGGAAGGAAGCGTGCCCGAGGTGGTCTCGGATCGAAACCATCCCACAAACGAGTCTCCCCACATCCCAAGACATCCTTGGCTATGGGTGGTGTGGGTATTGCGGAATCGGCAGCTCTTGATGTTCTGGGCATGTCCATTAAGAACGATCTTCGTTGGAACGATCATATTTTTGGCGTGTCGAAAGAAGCAGCCAAATGCCTCGGCTTCCTAAAGCGGTGAAAAAAATATTTCACTCCGTCTGATCTCCGCATTATTTACACTACCTATATCCAACCTAAAATGGAGTTTAACTCGCACCTATGGGCGGGGGCCTCAAAAACCCATTTGGAGCTCCTCGATCGGGTGCAAAACCGTGCGATTAAACTTATAGGGGACAGTAGGGCATCCAGCTCTTTTGACTCCTTGGAGCATTGTCGAAACGTGGCATGTGTGGTGTTATTTTACCGATACTTTTCGGTAATTGCTCAGTGGAGATGAACAGCTTGATGCCATCACTCCGGGTATTCCCCCGGGCAACCCGTTTGAACACTGGCGCCCATGCATTCCACGTCGAAACGATGTTCCAGCGCACTACGCACTACAGAGAAAGTTCGTTTCTGGCCCGTACAGCGCGGTTGTGGAATGGTCTCCCTGCGGATATTTTCCCCAGCACATATGATCTCGATGGGTTCAAGGCAAGAGTCCATAACCACTTCACTCATAACCCTATCTCCTAACCATTATATCCTTCCTGAACCAACGCAATGCTTCGCATTAATAGGGGTCATCCCCTGCGCGTTTGTTCGTGTTAAAAAAAAAAAAATGGGCTGCTATAGATTAAAACATTCGTGCCATAAAATTGTTATTGCGTCTGGTATGGTTAGACGGAAATCATGTAAGTATAGTTCTAGGAACAAACTGTTGCTTCTAATCATTTCCTAGTCTAAGAGATCAAATTAAGTGAAGTTTCTCAGTTGATGAGTGCGTTACTCGAGTCTGAGGGGTCGGTCGACGGCAATTTGGCAACATCAAAAACATAATAACAACACATTTTTGTCTATAAAAAAGGTTCCGGCTTGTCGTTCTATAGAAGCATACAGTTTTTTGGGACACTTCAAAACACTTTACTGTATAATTCACACCCACAACACGAATGGTTGCAGAAAACTGGGACTTGGACTCGTCATAGGGCTACCGTGCCAGTTATTTAGAATAGATAGTGTCTGAAGAAGAAAGTTCACCTACAGGCCACATAATATTTTAAGGAGTTTTACTCCAGAATTAAAGTTTGAATGCATGCGGCGCATTTTCCAGACTTGGTCGCTTCGCACATCTTCACTTATTAACATTGAGGCATTTGGCTGATCGGCGGTTGGCGACAATTGAACAGTCTTGATTTGATTTCAACATGAAGTCTGCAATGGAACGTATTTTGAATATTAAGCTTTTTACAAGTCCAAGTTGAATTTGGTAAAGAAAACATTGAGATCCAATTAAAAGAGCTACCAGTCAAAGGTTGCGGCACATCTTCGTGCTCAGCATGACGACAGCTGCCAGATATCAATTAAGTTATAGCAAATTAATTTTATGCCACATAATTTACGTCAACAGTGCACAGTGTAGCGATTATTTGACATGCGAAATCGCGCCACCGTCCGTTGAAATTCGCACCTTCAACGCAGAGTTGACGTTGGAGTTGGGGTCGAGGTCGGCGGTGTTGGGGATAATCGAGCCATATTTGTACAACAGAAGCGCATAAATATCATTGTGCTTGCCAAATTTAAGTGCTTTCAGCTGGGAAATTTATAGCAAAAGCGCGCAATATTATTGCCTCCTCAGCCCCGACTGCGCACCTGGGCACTCGCTCCACGCAACCGGCGCTTGCAGCCAAACTTGTAGAATGCATAAATAAGGCGACAGCGTGCCACCGCCGCTGCTTGTTTTGGCACGCTGCACAGCAAAAGTTGCGCCTGACTGCACCCATGTAACCGCTTCAATCTTTCGCTCGAACGGTGCGCAGCCGGAATTGTGCGAACTTCGCATCAGCTGATCGCGTCGCTCACGTTGGCGGCGAGTCGCGTGGGGTGGTGGCGCTGTGTTTTGAAAAATATATTTCGCCGCCGAAAAATTATAAACAGCGGCGCGCTGCTCATCCAAAAAATACCCAAACACACACACACACACACAAATACGCGCAACTACGCTCATTAGTTGCCCTACACGCAATTAAGCACAAATGGCTGCCGCTTTCCGTCGCAATTCGCTGGCGCTGGGTCCGCGGGCCGCCCCGCTATTCTCACTATAAATCCTTTTCGGGGAAAAGTTCATCCTCGCATGCACGCTGGATGCCAACTTGGAAAATTTGTCGCTTGAGTCGCTGGCAGCGTCGCAGTCATAGTCATCGTTAATGTTGTAGTTGTAGCTGGGGTATTGTAATAGTACAAGTTGTTGTTGTTGTTGTTGCCGTTGTTGCTGTTGCCGCATCCGTTCATTTTGCAAAGTTTCCATTTATTTATGTATTCTTATTTTTTCCTCAAAAATTTATTGCACGAAAAATTTCACCTGCGCGCCGCTACATTTTTGTGTGCTTAAGCGTAACTTTTTCGTGGCCCAGAAATAAAAAAAAAAAACTAAAAAGAAAAGGCCCGGAGATAGAGGAGGGCGGCGCGTTTTCCGGGATTCCAATGTGGTGCGCAGCGGATTCATAAATTTGGTAATTGTGAAATGAGGATTTTATGCCATTTTATACGCGACGCAAACGGAGGAAATAATTTCTGTTGCACTTTTGTGTCTTTCTTTTACAGAAAATAATAATATGTGAACTACACATACCTTAAGCTTATCGATCCAAAGTAACCTTAAATTGAATGCGCGAGCTCAACAACATCGAATATATTAAACCAGCTCGATAAGGACCCGCGTGTCGTTGCTGGTTTATGCCCTACCAGGTTCAATCAAGAGTGCAATCTCCGAGGACGTTTTCAAGGACACTCTGGCCGAGATACAATGAAAACCGGACCACAGGACTTTTGATTAGAGGCCGCCACAGCGTGTTAAAGTTCACTGCGGTTTCTAGAGGCTTTTGGCCAATTGGAGAACTCAAAGCCAAAATGGGCATTCCCTGTAATATCAGCTGTGACAGTTGCAGAGTTGCACATGAGATATAAACCGTTCAAACCGGCCGTGCGGTCGGTCCTTTAACCTTCTGCCTGTCCCTTGGGGTCTATTTGACTCCAGGCGGAATTAAAAAACGGTTGAGCGATTTTGTGCGCTCGTCACTTGTGTTATTTAGTGTTAATCGCGCTTACAACTCAATAAAAATCGAGAAAAACACTTTTCGAGGCTTTCCCCTTTTCCTTTGTGATTTATGTGTAACGTTTCTTCATGTTTTATCAGTAAGTTAAATTACCGTTTGGTTGGGGTCATCCTGACCCCAATGGACAGTGAACGTAATTTTGAGCAAGGGACAGGCAGAGCTAAAGAAGGAGCTAAACAACTCTGAACAATGACTTTGCTACTTGCCTTCATTGACCTTTCGGACTGGATATGATGACAATATCATCTAGAAGACAAGGAAGGATAGGTGTGTATCCAACAGTACCACCCGAGAATATTACGGCAACAAAATGGCGCTCACATACGGTGGCGAACAAAACTTAGTGCCTATTTTGTTGTAAGAATTTATTAAAATTTTCGGAAATTTTGCACCGAAATATTTTTTTCTTCATGTCCAAAATTTTCCCGCCCTTCTCAATATCGAGCCATGGTCGCGAAAATATCGTAAGCGCCATTTTTTCGAAAAAATTTTTTTGATTGAAAATAAAAGTTTAACATCAGACGGATCTGTCTGCAAAATTACAAATCTCTGTAATGAATAACTCCCGAAAAAATGAGTCGACAATTTTATCGTTTGAATTGTTTACTTGTTCGCATAGTTGCAAAATTATCGTAAGCGCCACTATGCTAACAAGCAGCTTCCAACTTCAACCTTGTCAAGACAAACAGCTCCGCAAGTGATATGGAAATAACTGTAATTTTTTATTTTTCCTTACACACATATTCTATTTTGTACATGGTTACAAAAGCTTTGTTAATTTTGGTAGAGAAAACATCCACGTAAATCATGGATTCTTTGGCTGCAAAGGTATTATGTTTTTAACCCTTTCGGGACAGCTTTTAACCCGGCTATGCAAAAAGTACAAAATTTCGCTTTAAACTATTTTAGACCTAAATAAGCTATTTTAAAGATTTGAAAAGCTTATGTCCTTCCTACAAAGTCCTGTGAGAAGTGCTTATAAGCAACAATTGTCCATAGTGGTAAATAACACATGACAACAAATTTCGCCATTTCTGGTTTTGACATCAGTTCTAGGCTAATAAGGGGTCGCTAAATTCGAATCCGCAAATCGTTTTTGAAACTTAGTTTGCGTTTTGGTAAAAAGTGGGCGTGTTTTCTACATTTCAGACCGTAACTTCTAAACCAATAAACCTATTAACATGATTTTTGTTATGTTGTTGCAATTACAACATCTCATGGCTTCTTTTCTGATACTACTCATTTTTATGCGTTCTAAAATTCCGTGGTAATAGGACTTCAAGGTCAGAAAATTTGGAATTTCAAGGTGTTTCTTTTGATGGCGAAAATAATTCAGATTTTTCGTTAATCAAGTAACGAGATACTCGTATAAATATAGTATATCGAAAGATGACACATTATTCAATACAACCGAGGGAACAGTTGTCGTGCACAACAACAACATTCGCATCGAAATAATACCAAAAATGTGCCAAATGTGTGGGATCTAAAAAGTATATGTGAAAAGGGGATAGAAAGGTATCATAAAGAATACCTGGATATGAACTGCAATCAGCAAGTGCAAGATACCTTAGCAGAGACTGACATTGAAGATTAACACTTTCTACCCGGCGTGGACCACTGGTGGTCCACGGGCACTGCGCTTATCTGACGGCGCGGACCACCGGTGGTCCACAGGCAATTGACGGGGAATAGTGCACTGCGACCTAGAAGATCTATTGTGCCCCCTTCATGGACCTACAGTTCGTCCGTAAGTCCAGTATCCGAGTGACATTTTAGTATGTTACCTAAACCTCTAGAAACCCAGTCCGTACCTGGTATAATAAAGTCCTCCAGGTGTTTCTTTCGTTTGTGCATAAGTACAGTACTAGTATATGCATTGCGGTTTCATTTTCCTGCAAGCAGAACCTGCAGTATTCGTTTTCGCGAATTCCTAGTTTAGTTAGTTTAATCTACAATGCCCTGTAAGGATACCTGTAATAAACCTTAGATTATTCTTTGAAAAGCTCATGCATTCCTCGAATCTTTTCCTATTATACGTCCCGATAATCGCCTTGGAATGTTCTAGTTCTGGTTGTCCCAGTATTGATTCCTATTGATTATCTCGTGTTTCCTGGTTAGGACGGATAGAGCTCCACAGCAATGGGGACAGTGGGCAACTCCGGGGGGTACTTTTTCATTTACTTTGGATTGTTAAATTTTTCTTTTAAGCTGAAATGTAATTTGAAGTTGAAATGTTATTTGGCATTATTATTACTTTCGATACTTCTTTTTTGGGTTGGAATTACCCACTATTTTCTACTTTTTTTTAGTGCTTTTACAATATTTCACAATTTCTAATAACTTTTGCGACTATACTATTATGAACAAGACAAGAAAACAAATTAAAAGGCAAGCCAACGCCAAACATTTTTATCGTAAGCGCCACAGCTTGTGCGTGCTTCAGAATATTCGTGGTAGCGAAATTATCGTAAGCGCCATTAAATACGCTCCTGTTTTGCGAATCCAATTTTTTTATCGGTATTCCAAAAATAACTTTAAACCAATAATGCATGCACAAAATGGAAGCATTTATTAATATAATATAAAAGGAAAACACAAAAAACCTTCTCCTGTAAAATTACGACTTTGGCGCTTACGATAATTTGGCGACTATGGCTCGATATGCCGTCCTAGGCATTTGCCTCATAAGCCTCGTGCTTTGACCGTCACCGCTCAGATACTAATTAGATCTGATGGAATATCGCCACTGTAATCAGGCAATTCTGATTGGCAGATTCATACATCCTAATAGTTACAGATTAAAAAAAAAGAATAGTGTCACGAGACACGACGGTATCTCACATAGGGTTTATAGCGAACTTAACCTCATATTTATTTTACTTTAGAACGCTTTATTTTGTAGCCGATCTGTCTTAAAGTTCCGCTACTTCCGTCAATGCGAAATTGCGCGATTTTAACATTAACAATTAAGCACCATCAATTAACGAAATTCTGCAGCCCTCCCCATTCGATTCTAGCTGCTCCCCATTCCGGCTGAACTCATTTCGCAAAACGGTTTTCTACTACTTATTCGATTGTTTAAGCGAAAAAATAACAATTGCAGCAATTCTGAAAAAAACACACACAAGGAACGCTGTGCTGGGAAATATGGTTTTTGAATAAAATTATTGTAATTGCAAGCGGAAAAGAAAAGTCTGCGGCAACAGCACTTGAACGGCAACACAAACGTTAAAAGTTAAGAATCGGAATGGCAGCAAAACGAAACGTATGAAATACGCGCAAACGTTTAGCACCGGCGAATAATTTCGCACACACACACTTCACCTACTTTGTGTGCACTCAGCTGCCCACACACAGGCACACGTTGCTGCGCGTACGACGTACGAGTACACCTGCATGAGGGCAGGCAGGCGGAGGCAGTGCCTATAGCTACAATAATACCAACAACAATAGTCAAAATTGGATGCCCTCAAGCGGGCATTTTTCCATCTCGGCACATGCGCCTGTCAAGCTGTCCCGCTGCTCTAACTCCAACAAATTGCGCACTTGAGCCTACCTCAAGTGGCCACATGCCCGACCGGGCCCCGCCCACTACCTGGCCGCCCACCCACTCGGTGCAATTATTGCGGCATTTCGATTGTTGCAAGGAAATTTTCACAATTTGAAGTGTTTAATTTTTCACATAGGTGAACCTCTTCGGCGGAGCAGCGTCCCTCGCTTTCGCCTCTTTCGAGTCGGACCGAAGGAAAGAGAAATGCATGGTGTTGCCTGCGCAGATTTTTGTTCCCCGTCTCATTTGTCGTTTCGCGCCACGTTTGCAGTTGCAATAAAGTCGGATTTGTTCTTTGCATGTCAACAAAAAAGCATTTTGAATTTATTTGCAGCACCAGCAGAGCAACAGCAAATGTTGAGCAACAATGGAACGCGCCCAACACGCCCACCTCTTTGTTGCCAAGTCCAAAGCTGTGGTGGTGTACAACTTGGGTTGGGTGGGTTTGCAGGGGGCGGGTATGGAATGGGGAAGCTGGATATTTGTATGCATATGGCTCTTGTCGATATTTGAAATAATTGCTGACAACGGCGACTTCTCGTAGAAATAAGAGAGAAATGTTACTTGGTGAAGTCTCAACACGGGGCCGCAGTGGTGACTCAGTGGTTAGTGCGTTGGACCGCAACTCGAAAGTTCGAATCTCAACCAACACTAAAGAAATATATTTTTGTTTGGTTCGTCAAATGATTTTGTTATTGAAATAAAAGTAAAAGATCCAATTTTATGTTCAAACATTGCGAAAATTAAGCTCGGCGTAGTATCCAACATGTGCTGTGTGGTTTGGTTGATGGTTTGAACAGGCAATTGAGGAGAAGAGACCTTGATTATTGAAAATTACATTGTATAGTACATATAGCATTACAGTGGCGCGCACAGGATTTCATTTTGGGGAGGGGGTTTTGCGTACAACTTTCAAGTCGAATACTATTCGAGACTATATTTTGTACCAGCATTTTTTGAGTTTGGGGGGTTTGAACCCTCCCCCCTGTGTGCACCACTGTAACACTATCATTCTACCTGTGCTTCCATTAACTGCGCAAGTTCAGACCCTGTCACAAAATAAAGTGGTGTCGTGAGTGTTCATTCGCCTTCCTCAGCTGATGGATTATAGAGCTCCGGCACAAAGAGTATCCGATGTGGATGCTGATGGATGAAAGATCAAATCAAAGTGTGACCACAGAGATAATAAAAGGAAGAAAGGACAATCCTTCGACAAAAGAACCCAGTAGTACCTCGCCTTCGTTTAAAGTGAGCAAATGGAAAAGCGAAGGCAACGCAGAAGCGCCTGTGATGACGATGAGATGTGTTGAAGTAGCAAAAATTCTTTTAACGAGTTGAAAAGTTCAGTTAAGACAGTACTTCTCGCATCATGAGCCAATTGGATTAGTAGTTGTGTTGCGATAGCATAATACTAAATACATTACTTTAATGAAAAAATTATCAGATTAAATCCACAAAATTAGATTTAAAATGATAAACCGACGATACACAGAATGTAGATCTGGGTGATTCAGAAGTTTTCAGAACCTGGTCCATTATCGTAATGCCGAAACATTTTACAATTATTTAAAAATTGTGATGTTTGCCTCCATAAAAAAGGATTTGCAACAATGCAACCTTAACCTTCACACATGCAACCTTAACCTTCACATGTTTGTGGATTTGTTACTTATCAGCAGGGAAAGGATTTTGTGGAAATTGCCTTTTTTGTTTGCTGCTAGATAGAGCATTTCTGATGAAAAATGAGCACGAATTAGGTCCTCCTGATTAGAAATATACCACATTTAGTTTGCCTTTTTTGCCTTAAAAAGGCAGTTTGCCTTTTTCACCCATAAATGCATTTTTTGTGGCTATTTTACCTATAAATGCCACAAAATGCCTTTTTCAAGATTTGTCGAGCGCTTTTTTATTTGTCTTTCGTTTTTAATATTTTCCACCTTTTGTTTCGCAAAAATATCTTGAAACTAAAAAAAAATTAAGTGGCAACATTCCAATTTCGTTAACTTATCGATGTTTTTACATTGATTTGATCATTCCTAAGCCGTTATTTTTTGTTGTGCAGTGGAAAATTTAAAGAAAAAAACATGCCAAAATCAAAAAGTTCGGTTAGCGCAAAAATTTCCGCGCTGATAGCAGATTTTGGTGATGCTGAGAGAGGTGCTGAAATCCTTTCTTATATTTATTTTTTTGTGATACAAGTACGGCTTTTATGCTTTTATATGAGAAAGTAAAATATGAATTTAAAATATGTGCCTACATTTAAATTAAAATATCTTAGTTTAAGTTTTTAAACTATCTTTGAAAACCTTGGTGTTCCTTTTCTTTTACAAAAAACGAGGTATAAATATTGCATGTTGCATACGTCAGATGAAATAAAATTATTAAAAAATACATACCGTTTCCCTTTTTTTAGATTTTCTAGTAATTTTTTTTTAATTTGTAAATGCCTGTTTTTGCCTTTTTAACAGTTTTTAATGCCCTATTTTGCCTTTTTAGGCAGTTTTTAGTGCCTTTTCTGCCTTTTTCGCAGTTTTTAGTGCCTTTTCTGCCTTTTTCGCAGTTTTTAGTGCCTTTCCGTGCCTTTTTTGCTATTTTATTTTGCCTTTTTTATAGGTTTTTAGGTCCTCAAAATCCTTTCCCTGCTTATCAGCTACTTTTGTTAACTTCTTCTTCTATTTACTATATTTTCACATAATTTTGACTTACGACGTTATGGGACCTTGTGAATCCTCTAATAGTGACAATCATAGTTAATGCTGAATGTAAATTAAAAGTAAGAGAGTAGAGAAAAATGCAACAACAATGGCAAGAAATAACAATTAGTATTAAAATTGTTGATAATACTTTCACAGCCATCACAACGTAATGTGGTGTCTACATTTTTAGAGTCAATAAAAAATTGCGCCATTACCATAAATCTTCGTCGTGGAAAACACCAAATAAATCACGACAAATCGTAAGGAATGCCCGAAATGAGAGATCCAAAGATTTTCATTAATTTATTTAAAATTGTGGTTTGGCATTACGGCTTGTGACACCTTGAGCGTGTGCAAAAGAAAGGCCCCCCTCCCGCCTCCTTTCCACCCACACCTCATCAGGCAAACGTCAGAAATAGCGAACTGCGGAATTTTCGGCACAGCCAAATGAAATAAAAGTGCGCACTGTCGCAATAAATGCGAGTGTTAAGACGAAACACGAAATGACGGTGAAATGTCAACGTGGCACATTTGTGCAGATCTGCGCAACGTGGCTGCCGCCGGTCGATTCGGTGCGCTGAAAATTCAGACATTTTGAACTTCGATGCGCGTAGTCTTACAGACCAATTCCAATATTTTCCATGCGCTAAAGCATAAATTTCCAATTTTATTTCATAATCAGACATTTTACAATTTTGCGTAGATTCGCCATATGCGATCCCCCCAGTAAATATAGCATTGCACCCAGCCGTGTGGGCGTGGCACTGCTCGTAAGGCAGAAGTTTGTCGTCTTTGGCCGAAGAAAATATTTGCGCTTCTTTGATTTTCGCCGCTGACATCACCACTCAACAGTCTATTCGAATTGCTTCCATTCCTCCATTCCTCGCACCACCGTTGCCAAACTACTGATTCCGCTCTGCACTTCAGCATTTCGTGCTTCGGCAATAAAATTCTTAATGTGCCATTAAATCCTTTCATTTTTCCGCTCAGCGCTTCATGCTCCACCAAAGACCGAGGACCATACGCAGCGGCGCCGGTAGCACGCCGATGGAATTTGGCCAAAAAAATATTTTCACTTCTGGCTGCTGTACACCGCAGTGGTTGGTGTTTGTTGTAGTTGGCGCACTGTTAAGAAATTGCGAAGGCATGTAAATAAATTGCCAAGATTTGTCGCCATCTTTGTTGCTGTTCGGCTGCAGATAAAGCGGCCGGGCGAGCGAAGGTGTTCAAATCGCTGACAGATGAATGTAACGGTGATGGAAAAGTTGCGATGGCGGTGGGGCGGGACAGGTGCTGGCAAAGCATTGTTGTAGTTGGCTTGGAGTGGCTGAAGTGATTCAATGCATTTAGATGACAAAATTATGAAAGAAAATCACCGAAATTACAGTTGGTCAGGAAGCAGAGCGGCGAAAGGGGCCAGGGCTGGGCAAATGGTAATGCTGAAAATATTTCTAAATTATAATGAGTGTTAATTTTTGACATTCTTTGATATTTCTGACACTTACGTGCAAACGGAAACGATTTTGAGTTTTACACGAATAGCGACGACTGTGTAGCTGCGATTTAGGGTGACAAAAAGCGGTGCAGGACTATTGCAGGAACTAGTAGGAACTAGTAAGAATAAACTGTACATTTCCCTTTTCGTTCGACTAAAATCATCATTGTTTCTAACTGGACGGTTTGGTACATGCACCATTTTGGTTTTCATTGCATACTAAGAAAAGATTCTGATCAGACAACTACAGTTGTGCAAATTTCTGTAAACAAAATATGTAAAAGAGGACACATAAGAGTTCATAATATGCTTGATTGATTGACAATTTTGCTTACAATTCCAAGAAGCATGGGTTACAAATGGTTGAATTTGAGGGCTCAGTAATGAAGGAATACAAGACTGTACTAGGGCACAGGTAGGAAGAGCCAAGCTAACTAAACTTCGCTGGTGAAGTAGAGAAGCTGCAATATTGCGACGGTCTCGTCGACGTTCTTATATGTTAGCCAAAATGTTTACTACTTGGGACACGTATGGATCAGACGAAAGAGAGCAAAAAAGGACTCGTTATGCGGCGGTATCGAGATGGTTTTCTGCGTTGGTCGACTCCACAAGCTATCCTACAATCCTACTTCTATTTCAAAGGGCAGTGGGAGCTGAACCGAATCCAATCAGGAGGCTAGAGGTTTTTGCATACACCTATTTCCGTGGTAGCTTGGTACCTATTCGAGAGCAGCTGGAAGCAGTCAAAACCTGGTCTCAATCCAATGTACAGATAAACGACAAGAAATTGCTTTCAATATATATAGTATATTTCTTTTGCTACTTCTTTTCTCAGCGTCAATGTAATTAAAGATATTTGAGTGCCTTTCCCTTCACACCCCACAGACAACCTTCGGTGGGGAAAAGGAAAATGCGACATTTAAAATATGTGGGCGGCATTACGAGTGTAATTTTTATTTACAAGATTTTAAGCTAATATTGTCTAAACCCCTCTCAGACCAAAACAGAATGTCCCAAAAAGGATTAATGAAATATAATTATCTCTGTGCGACAAAACACGAAAAAAAAGTTGAAAAGACAATACAAAAATCCAACAAAAGTATCACGGAAATCGGCTGAAATACGCCGAAGTGCGCGCTTTCATGTTTTGCGTAATGAAGGCAATTGCGGGGAATGGTTGAGCAAACATTTCGAAAACAAAAAAGTAAGACAGGGTAGAGCGAATCGTACGAATAAGTAGTAACACGTACAAATCTGCTAATTTCTGTAATGCTGCCTTTCCTCTCCCCCTCCCCATTGCTGTACCACTGGCACAAGGAAATACGCTTTATTTCACCCCTTTTATCTTTACTACGTTTTTATGGCAAAAGTGCGTGGCGTACGCGTCCTCACAATTCCTGCTCACCGTAATTTTCACATACAATTTGGTTTTCGGTTTTTTCCTTTTCGTAATTGTATAATGAGGAAAAAAGTAGTGGGGCGGTTTAGTGCGCGGCAGTCAAATAATTGTTACAAATAAATTGCCGTCGTGCACTTTTTTCGAAGCTGCTAATAAATAAAAAAGTGGCCGCTTATAAATTGAACCCAGTTGAGAGAAATGGTGGCGGAAAAGTGACCGTGACAACATTTAAACATCTAATTGGACAAATTTTCTCAATATTTATTGAGCACAGCAAAGGTAATGAAATTCTTACCATCATGTCTCATATTGTCATGAAGTAAATAACTGGCACTGGTCAAGAATTCATGGTGAAATCAAATGTCTGAGATGTTTTCAGCGCGATATCAATAATATTGATGTTTGAAAGTATTTCTGATCTTTGATAAACACTTTCGTCATGCATAAATGTTTACATCGTTACTAGAGACAATTAATTAAATAATGATCTCACGGTCAGTGGCGCACGCAGGATTTTGTTTCGGGGGGGGGAGGGGGGAGGGGGTTTTGTGTAAATTTTTTGAGAACTTTTAAATAGAATAAATGAAAAAATAAATAAAATAAATAGATGTATGAATCTACAGACTGAGATCCAAAACATGTATGTTTTCCCTACCTGACATATTTTGGTCCTGAAAGTTCAAAATAGAAAATTTAGTTAAAAGGAGACAATTTTTCTCCTTCATTTGATACCCATATCTTCATCATTGCACAACCGCAAATATAAAAAAAAATATTTGAATTGAAAATTAAAGTCCTTTAAAAAGGACTTTGGGTCAGAAAATGGAGAAGTGACTATGCCAGGTTACTATAAATTACCTTTAGTTTCACACCTATATCAACATTAGGATGGGTCTCGGCAAAAAAAAATTTTTTTTCGCACGGTGTAATAAATGTGAAATTGTTGTGGAGGTATTTTCACCCATTGCATCATAACTTTGTAAATTTTCTTTCGATTCTATTGATGAAGGCTTAATATTTGCACAAATAAAATCTTAAAATAAAATTTTAATCTTAAAATCTTTCATCTTTGATTTTAAAACCAAAGGAGATAATTTATTTTATCTATAAAAAAAAACATTCGAAAATTTATGATTTTTGAATATGGTCGAAAAATTCACTTTTTTACAAATTTCACCGTCAGTAATTTCTCCAAATCTCATCTGATTTAGACAATGTGTATATATCTGGAAAGGCTAAGGTATTATCTTTTGGCCGACGGACAGCTTGTGTTAGTCGGATGATTCGTTTACGAGATATGTGCTCATAACTGATACAACAGGGAAAAAACAGGTTTTTCGAAGATCTTTCGAAAACGCTTCTTACAAAAATTTTTTGATCTTCAGTTTCGTGTTCAGCGGCCCAAAGTTAGTCTAGAAAACACTTTTATTTTTAGGTGCATTTTTTGTGTCGAGTAGTGTTATTAATGATTGAATATTGATGATTGAATATACATATATGCGACGGTTATAAATTACATTTCTGTACTAACTTGAAGATATTTCGGGGGGGCGGGGTTTAAACCCCAAAAACACTCCCCTGTGTGCGCCACTGCTCACGGTAAAAGATGGCAGGAAAGTCTGATAGTATAAACAGAATCAAGTCGTCGGCCGATTTTTACGCACCGAACGTACGCTGTCAAAATTAAAACACACAGCAGTGCATGTGATTGCCCACAACGACGACGACTGCGATAGTCGGCCGACGACCAGTCGTCCGACGATAGAACAAATTCTAATTTGGTCGCAGTCGTCGTGCGAACCAATCAGCTGTGCAGCTGTCAGAGGTGAAAATCGAAAATGTAAACAAACGAAAAATTCTGCAAAAATGTTGTGATTTGTGCTACTTTAAGGTTGCAAAGTTGTAAGTGCTTCAAATTTTAATAAAAAATTGTGCCAAATAATCAATTTTGTCTTTCCCTTTCGTATGTTTTAGAAAATGGGCAGGACGGAGCTGCTAATTGAGGAAGTTTCCCCTTGACCTATCGTGTGTTTGTAGGAATAATTTTTGTACACAGCTGATGCGAATTTCGCACCCATTATGTTTCACTGTGCGTTATTGACGACGACTGACGCGCTGCATCATTTTTCGGTGCGAATAAATTCGGCCGACGATTTGGTTCTGTTTATACTATGAGGCGTCAAGAGGTTCAGTTGGCCAGCGACAAGTACACTTTCGAAGCAGACAGTAAGGTAGAAATCTCTCTCAACCGACAAAATTTGCATTCCTGTAGACTTAGACTACGCGGTTTGCCCCTGAAATGGCAATTCCCAACAGAAAAAATGTATAAATATTTAAGATTAAGGTTGATGCGACGTTCAACCATATTCTCTACGACACCCACAGCAGATCCACAGATAGTATCTGGTTGGTTGTAAAAGCGCGCAACTGTGCGGCAAAAGTACAAAATCATCAAATTTCCGTAAAACATTCTCAGGCGAAAAATATTCACTGCACCATTTTACGGTGGCACCTCAGATAGAAACATAAAAACAATAATCGTAATAATGTGCGCCCAGAAACGCCCACGAACACGGCCCATTTCGGCACGGAACAGCGTTCGACTCAACGTTCCGACTCTCCATTTCTATGCTAATCGAAGTAATTTGACAGTTTATTGTAACGTCAAATGAAATTACCAGATATTCGAGGCAGGGTTAGCGCTCGCTGTCGCGGCTCTTCTGAGCGTTTTCTCCCCAAATGTGGTGTGGGTGGCACCGGGCAGCGCATAATCAAAAAGTGCTTATGAATGAAATGCGAATAACTTTTTCGACGCTGGCTGGCGCATATTTGAATATTTTAATAAGTTTCGACAGCAACAACTACTCCGCAGATGGCAAAACCAAAGGCATTGCATCTAATGCAGAGCAGGTGAACCAGTCGTCGAAGTGGTGTGAGGCAAAGAGCGAATTTTGTAGATTTGGCAGCGAACAGCGATTTTTGAATATTATCCACCACTAAGCAACAACAACAATAATAATAATGATGACATTCAGCCTCCACGCGCTTGATCGCTACAGCCAGCTCGAGTGCCATTACGCCGCCATAGTCCGCTGCCGTATCCGCCTAATCGCCTACCAACCAACCTATAGCAGCAGTTTTTTGGTTATTACCGAAAATTTGAATATTTTGAAAATAATAAACTGCGGGTGAGTTACTAAGTGGCGGCATCGCATTGCCATCGCCAACGCAGACGACAACAGTTGCTATCAGCGGCAGCATCGACAGCGGCACCACCCACCGCCGCCATTGGCCTCGGCTATTCTTCCACCTTGACTTTCGATGAGCGGCAGCGACGGGAAGCAGTTCATTGCTATGCGCGATATTTCGCCCTTCCGCACATTTCTAACGGGAGTCGGTGTGGTGCATGGGGTTTTATCACTCGCCGTGTCGATTGTCATTTTTGCTTCGCTTAGATCCGGCGCCCTCACTGACATTGTTGCCGCCGTCGATGTTCCACCAAACAACATTTCATTGCATTCGCTCTCACTTTTTATGCTCTTTATGTTAATTCATATTTTGCCATAAACTTGCACTTTCCTTGGCACGCCTCCTCAACCCGCCGCAGTGCGCGGCCTCTGTTCCGTCGGGATAACACTCGGCATTTTTAATCCTTTTAATGAAAATTAGTTCCTCTCAATACCGTTTAATATGTTGGTGTGTTGCTGTTGTTGTTGTTTGCCACTCGTGTTGTTTACTTGAATTATCATAATTTCTGTTTGCCACCCTAAATCAACCGTCGCCCCCCACATTTTTCCTTTGTCGTTAATTTTCATACGCTTCGCTCTTCGCGCCGCCAGCGCGTTTTCGCTGCTTTTGGCGTTCATTTGGGGTTTATCGAAATTAACGCGCTGCTTTTTGCGCCCGACCGCACGCGTGGCGTCTGAATGGTGAGACCGGCAACGTGCTCGTAAATGACACTTTACGGTGTTGATACGGCGACGAGGCGTGTCGGTGGCAGCGCTGCAGATAATTATTAATTAAAATTAATTTAAAAAGAGGAGCGCGTAAATTTTAGACCCGGCGAGGCAAGTCGAGCCTTTAGGCGTTCACCGAAGACAGGAAAAGCATTTGGCAAATGACAATTGTTGCGATGAAGTTTAGCTGCAGCAAAGCAAATAACACTGCACAACAAAATCAAATTTTTTTAAATAACAAGGTTCTGACAACGGATTCTGGTAGAGGGGGCAAAAAAAAAATACACGTGTATCGGCGTTTTGAAAGTTTACGTCTGAATTGGTTTTTTGGGGGGTCAACGTTTTCCCCTCTTTGCACATTATTATGGTGAATCGGCATACGAAAACCATGTAACCTCACATTTTAGGCATATGATGTGTTCAGCAATTTGATGTAAAATACTACGAAGAACATTTTTGTGGAGCATTTTAACCCTGTAGCTCCTATTTGTATGGGTCAATTTGGCCCTTTTTTTCTAAAATGCCAAAAATGTCCTATAAAACAGGACTTTTGAAGGACAAAATGTATCACGGAAATATTTGCCATACAATTTTACTATAGGTCTCTTAATACATCAAAGCTCAGAAATTAACTTGAATGCCAGAATTAAGCCGAAACTGAAAATGTGTTTAAGTGTTTATTTTGTACTTAATCAAAATTGGTACTAAAATCTCCTACAACTAAAGGTGAACTCAATAAAGAATTTTTTGCCATTTTTAAGTCAAATCCATTATTTTTTATAGAATATTGGCTGAGAACTCCAAAAAAATGATCTTCTCTTAAATGCATTAGGGGCAGTGACGCCCCTAACAGGATGTAATTTGAAGACGGGGGGTGGGGGCCCCAATACCATTTGAAATCATATTTACCACCCACAATTTTGGTAATAAATATATATTTGGGGGGCGTGAACTCTTCCGTGCGCCACTTATTACTAAATATTGGGTCACTCCGTAAGGAATGCGGTTTTGGTTGGCCAAGTTCAAAGTAAAGACATGTATCTTTTTATCTTTTCCAACAAAATTTGACAACAAAGAGTAAGAAGAAACTTGATTTATTGGGCCCATTGCCTGCTAGTTCTCCTATAATACGAGTACACCAAAGATCTAGTGAGCCTTGGACGGCTTGTTTTGACCTATGGTTATGGTGATACTACAAGCTTGAGTGACCAAACAAATGTTAAGGTCCATCAACGGAATCTGCTACTAAATAAATTGTAATTACAACATGTTTTTAATACTTAATTTAATTTAATTTAATTTTTGTAATTTCTATGTTTAAACTTTAAATACTTTGTAGAGCTCATTTGATTCCATGCCAAAAGTTGCAACAACCACAAATCCCAAGTCTTATACAAATTGCAATTATATGCAAATCGGAAATAAGCACTAAGGTGCAGAACAACGTAGGCACATAAAAGTAAAAAAGTGTAAACAATACAAACGCGAACTTTACTTCACTACATAGAAAGTTTCGAGCGCACTTTTTTAAGGGGGCAACATTCAGTGCCGCGAAATTTCAAGCAATAAATTCTATAATAAGCCAAATGATTTTCAAATAAATACGCTTTTGTATAATTGCCCACATTTCCAAAAAGGTTGCACAATTGGCCAACTATGTGCACGTTGAACATTGGCCAGTCGAGAAAAGAAAGGGAACGAAGCGTCTCTCCAAGCTTTTATGAAGCAATTTTAGTATGCAACACGCTTAGACAACGCGCCAACGTGGTTTCAAACTTGCGCGGCGTTTTATGAGTTCACGTGAAAGGAATGAAATGGACGGACGGACAGCGGGCCGGATGGACGAACTTCGGAATCCATTGTCGTTGTTGTGCTATGGAATGTAGCCGAAAATTATATAAAGAAAAATTACATGGTGAAGTGAGCAGAAACGCAAGGGGGAAGAGTCAGCGAAATTATTGTGCAACCATCTCGTCAGCATAATCCGCCAAGTTCAGTTGAAAAACCTAACAACGACTGTCTTTTGTATCATAATAACTAATTCCGTGGCAGTAGTAAACATTGCAACAGCAAAAAGAGCAGCGGTAGTAGCAGCAGCAGCAGTCCTAATGGCTGAAAACGCCACACAAATGAGCAATCGAAAATTCACATTAAAATGCAATTGTTCAAAGTCCAGCAACTGGCAGCTGCGCACTCTGCGGCAGGAAGGCGCACTGTCAAAGGCAAAACCCCGGCGCATTAGGCAGTCACAAAGCAACGGGCACAACTGCCAGGGGAGTCGCAGAGCTCAGCGGCAGTTTGAAAATGTCTCAAAGATGTTAGTTTTTTTTGTCAACGTCACGGCTTCTGTCAGCGGAGAAAGTGCAGTGCTGCTGGTAATTTCCAAAGGAGGCATCGAAGCAACGAAGCGCCTAACTTTCTGATAAAGAGTTACAATTCTAAAACTGATTTTAGCGCTGCACTGCGTCTGATTTACCGTTAAATGAAATTTGACTTCAACTTTGTGCAACGCTTGACTAACAAAATCTCGCGAAGTATGTGTAGAGTGAAGCTTGAATCAGAATGCAATGAATAAAGATTTGCGACTCTTTCATTTGATTATGAAAGCAGATGGACAAATCCTGCCCTCTAAATGGAGATTACCTTGTTATGAAAACTAATTCTTCGTATGTTGTTTTTAGGATGTAGATGGGCCCTAAGCGTAGACTGGCTAAAAAATGTATACACTTTTATATTCATATTCCATATTCCGTGACGTTCATGTTTTTTAAGTAGCCAATAGTACAACCAAACTACAATTAGATCTAAAGTGAAACCTGCCATGTTCAAAACGTGAACACTACGTCGCGACGTCGCACAGTGGTGTAATATATAAGTAAAGTGCCGATTAATTCAAAAACGAAAAATAAAGATACAAATATGTTTTTGGTACCGGGTTAAAGTGATAAAAGAAGATAAAATTCTGCATCACTACGTGAAAGAGTTGTTGCAAAATAGTTTACCGTTTTCCCGCAAAGCACTCTGAAAGTTGACATTAATTTTCAGTTTTTGTGCGAACAGCGATAAACGCGTTTTTTCCTTTACTTCAAAACGATTTCTTTTTGTGATTTTCAAAAAATATATAAAAATTAATTATGCAACCTTCATGTTCGGGTATTTCAGTAATTCAGTGTGTATTTTGTTTTGTTAAAAAATGTTTATAAGTATTTGATTTGTTGTTTAAAAGCTTAATAATTGTCCAATTTTTGACCTTTTCGTAGACATACTACTGTGTACAAAGAATACCCGGAATTCGATTTCTTCGATTATCGTGGTGTTGTGGATTATGAGTTCCTTCCGCCGGGCCAAACCATGGTACAATAACAAGGTAGTGTTACGGGCGAGCGGATTTTATTTTTTTCTCGTCAGAGTTCGGTAGGTTGTCAAACATTTTTGTTGCTTTTGTTTACATTCGGCGAACAGCATTGCCAGCCAACTGTTTTTCTGTGCAATTTGAAACCTTTTTGCAATGATGAAAGAAAATTATTTTTGCAATTTTCGTTATGATTTTCTTTTTAATTACAGATGTGTTTATCAGGATTATTTTGCAGTTACCTAGAAGATGTACCATATAACACTTTCGGCCGATTTATATTAACTTTTATGAATTAACGCAAAATCGGCGAACTATGGACTTAGCACTTTTGCCCCTCATTGTCAAACAACAGATTAAAACAAAGAATCTATGTGCTTTTGGTGTTAATTGGTGTACTTTTACGTTTTCTTTCATCCTTTATCAAAATCTAATATTTGTAAACCAAGTGGTCTATTCGATACTGGCAATACTGTTGGCAAGAGAACCGTCCGTCCGATTTGACAATGAACCGAACAAAAACACTAACAAAATACACGTGAATTTTTTCTCTCTTTCCTGCCACTACCTTGTTATTGTACCATGGGCCAAACTGTCAACAAGGAATATTACTTGAGCGTTATGCGTCGTTTGCGTGAAGCTATTCGCAAAAAGAGGCCGGATTTATGGAGAGACAACTCTTGGTTTTTGCATCACGATAATGCACCATCTCACACGGCATTGGTTCTTCGTGAGCATTTCGCCAACTCATATCGTTCCATAGCCACCGTATTCGCCTGATTTAGCTCCTTGTGACTTCTGGCTATTCTCCAAACTCAAAAGACCACTTCGAGGACACCGTTTTGAATCGATTGAAGAGATTCAACGTGAATCGCCGCGCGCATTGAAGGCCATACTGGAAGGTGACTATTTGGCATGCTTCGAAGATTGGAAAGTCCGTTGGCATAAGTGCATTGCATCGGGGGGGGGGGGGGGGGACTACTTTGAAGGCGATGAAATTGATTTGGAAGAATAAATAAAGATTTTTTGAATTATAAACAAATTCCGGGTATTCTTTGTACACAGTAGTATAGTTGTGAGTCTTGTGAGATCGAGCAAAACTGTTTTCATTAGCGTATAGCTTAGATATTTCAGTAACATTTTATTAAAAAAAAGTTGCCCGAATGTTGCGCACTTTTCCAGCATTTCGATTTGGCCAAATGGGCCATGTATGAGAACAAATAGAAATGTGCAAAATAAATTTTTTTAAAATGATTTATTTTTTAAATGCAGAAATATCTGCATCAATAATAGAAATCGATGTAGACTTGAATCAAAACATTCATAACATGTTATGGTTGTTTCTAGTGAAAAACTGTAAAATATTTTTTACAATGCTATTCCTGGTAAAATATGCCCACAATTTTCCACAAATAGTTTTTGCATCGACTTCAAATCATATCGCATGCTTTGTTGCCAATCGGCCAGCTGTCGGAAGAAGCTCAAGGAGCACAGAATAAAGATTTCAAGTGTTGCATGGAGAATTTTTTACGAAAGTGGACTGAAAAAATACCATTGAAAACATTTTTAATAGATTATTTTTAAAATTCTGACCCCATTGTATCAAGTATGAAAAAATTGCCACAAAAAAGTGCATCATTATATTATGCCCAAAGTTGCTAACTATGGAGTTGATACTAATGAGGAATGATGATAATGGTGATGGTGAGGCTTATAATGTTGATGATGAAGATTATAATGATGATATTGAACTGGCTGCAAGAGGTGGCGATGAAATGTTTCAATTAAACTGTTCAACTTAACTTTCATTAGAAATGTGCAAGATTTATCTTTTGTAACTATTTTAGTTTTTACCGTTTTTTAAAAAAATTTTTCAATAAAGTATACCCAAAAACATTTGTTTTTTACTTTCTAATGTTAGATTAACTAAACCTAATAGTTATTTCATATCTAAATAGCCTGGGGAATTAATCTGAATTTTCGGCATCAATTACCCCACTGTGCGTCGTTTTGTTTAACTTTCCAGTGAAATGGCATTGATTGATTGATTATAAATAAATTAATAGATGATTGATTAATAAATTCACATTCGCATTGCACTTAATATTTGCATGGTATAAAACCTGTTCTATAAAACCCACCACATTTTTTCGGTAAAAAAAGTGACCAAGATGGAGTGAGTGACTTTATATAGGTTAGGTTAGGTTACGGAAGGGGTGTGTGAGGCAAGCACTTCCATTCGGAGACCCTGTTGGGTCCATTGTGAATCCCTTCATTTTCGGAGAAACCGGTGCCTTTCTCCATCTGTTGGGATCCCTGTAGATCCAGGCGGGATCTTTTGGGAACCATTTGGTCTTGGCGAGGAAATTGTGTAGATCGGTAATCTGTGCGTCTGCTACTTCCGCGAGCCCATCGAAGAACCTTACCCCAAGAGTCTGGAGCCGTCGTCTTTGTAGTGATGGGCAGTGGCATAGCAGATGCTCGACTGATTCTACTGCATCCTCGTCTCCGCAGCTCCTGCATAAATCGTCGGTCGCCAAACGCCATTTGCATAGCATGACACCAATGGCGCAGTGACCTGTGATTACCCCCGTGACCATGCGTATAGCATGCTTGTCGAGGAGCAGGAGGCTCTTAGTTTTTCTCGCGTTGAGCGCCGGCCACAGGGTACGTGCAATCCTGCAGTCGCACCTAGTTGTCCAGGCTCTATTTGTAGCTCGTGTGAGCCACTCCCCAATTGAACCCATCGTAGCAGAGATCGGTGGTAGCACCGTGTTGACCGCCTCGCTGGCTGGCATCGCTGACCCTGCACGGGCTAATTCATCCGCCTGCTCGTTCCCTTCGATATTGCTATGTCCGGGAACCCAGCACAGACGGACCCTGCACTGTCTTATGCCACCCAGTGCTTTCCGACAGTCTAGTACTACCTTTGATTTCACTACGGTGGATTCAATTGCTTTTAGAGCAGCCTGGCTCTCAACACAAATGACGGCCACACTAAGTGCCGAGTTTTTTATGTGCTGCGCTGCTTTCATGATGGCGAAGACTTTATATAAGTTTTTATAATAAAAAACTGGGTTGTGAACCAGGCTTTTGACCAATTACGTCTTAATTAAAGAAACATCTGCCAAAATGTTTCACTATAGAAGTTTAGAAACTTAGGTATACGACAGACAAAAATTCATAAATATTGGATAAATTTCCAAAGATCCACGTATGTATGAGAATAGAAAGATACAATGGAAATAAAGGAAATAAAAAGACGGTAAAAAAGAAGTCGATGAGCGGGACAAATATTGCAAACGTTCGATACTACAGGGTGGCGCAAAAGTCATCACTCTATCGGCAGATGCTATAACTTTTGCAAATGGCGGCCAAAGTAAATTCTGCTGTGACATTCACTCATTTATTCATACATTCACTCACTCATCCATTTATTCATCCATTTATTTATCCATTCATTCATACATACATTCATTCATAAACAAATTAGAGTCAAAGAACATCAGGTGACAACTTTTGCGCCGCCCTGAATTTCTTCTCTGATTTCTCGCTCATTTGTACTTTTTTCAATGATTTTTCGAAGTACTAAATCAATAACTGAAAATGTTTGACCCCCTCACTGGCTGACTCATAAAAGTGACAACATTATTGACTTATTGCCAACAATCGCTTGTTTCCATGAGCCAAGTCGATTTATATGCATCTTAATTGACTTCTAATGCTAATGTTGCTGTGCACTAATGAATTGCATCGGCGGCGGTGCGAGTAAATCGTTCAGTCTCCGCTAGAAATGAGTAATGCGGCACGTCCGCTCCACGTTGGCACAGTCGTTCTCCGCCCCCGCCCCCGGGAAATGCCTTATTAATGGCAAATTAGAAGTAATAAAAAACAGATGTGCTTAACGCAGCACATTTTACACGTTCAGTCAACCTCGGCGCACTTTTGTGATATAACCTCACTTTGCCATTGCTTGTGATTTTTTCTTTTGGGCACTTTTCAGTAAGTTGCGCCAAAAGTAAGAAATTATAATAATGGCTTTTGGAAGCAGCTTACGGGAAGGCTGGCGCGAAGCACGGCACGGTGCGGGCAGGGCGAGTGGCACAGTCGAGGCAGTTGCTGCTTGCCGAAACTTTTGCATTGCGCAAAATGTTGCGCTTATGCAGTTTATCATTTTTTTCTTAGCGTTCAGCTTGATTTCATTTCCGCCGCCGCAGCCTCTTGCCGCGTTTACGGTAATTTTAATTTTAAGCTTGAGTTATGACAATATTTACTTTTCGGCTTTCACTTGATGGCACATGACGCCTCGTCTCCCCCCTCTTCCCGCTTTCTCCACATGCATTTAATGGCATTTTAATTTGCCGGTATTTGGTTTTGACTTAGTCCAAATTGTTGTGCGCCGTTGTGTTCCTTTGCATTAGAATTGCAAATTCATTGCACTTACCGACAGGTGATTTTGTCTTTGCCCTCCATGAAGAGACCGTCTTTACCCCAGCGCCGCGGCAGTTCCAACACAGTGACACCTTTGGGACCGGCTAATGCGATGAGCGACCCCTCACTGGAGGCAACAACGCGTTCGATTTGGAAATTTTGCGGCACCGATGGCGTAAGTGTCTGTAATACATAAAGTGAATTGTAAATAAATAGGATAAGGATAAATGTAAAAGAAAATAATTCATGTTTAGAGTGCGAAATTGGTGAAATAATTAAGAGTTTTCGCCCTATTAAGGCAAGGTGTTAGCTCTGAAAGGACTTGGAGGTTAGGAGACAGGGTGTTGAGTGAAGAATTTATGGAATCTTGTTTTGAACCCATCAAGATCATAGGTTCTGGGGAAAACATCTGCAGGGAAACCATTCCAAAATCGTGCAGTATGGGCCAGAAACTCTCCCTCTCTCTGTAGTTCGTAGTACGTTGGAACATCCTTTCAACGTGGTTGCCCTGGGGGATGCCCGAAAAGGTACTTGTAAAATGAGCCCATGCATCCCACGACTCGACGATGTTCCAAGGAGTAATAATAATAAATAATATTGACGCTATTAGGCACTGCGACCAGTGTAGATCTTTGGTGCAAGCCTGGTTTAACCCTCTAAGTTGAGGCTTTTTATTAATTTAAGCACTCTTTGGGGTTGTAGATTCCAGATCGTTTCCGGGGCTATGGTGATAGCCCCTAGCTGGAGAAATCTTTTTCTGCTGAGTGCAGGACAATCACAGAGAACATGCACAGAGGTTTCTGTTAATTGATTGCATTTCCTGCAGACATCCGAAGGGGAAGTTCCCATTTTACTGAGATGATACCTTAGTGAGCAGTGGCCAGTTAGGTATCCAGTGAGGGTGCGGAGGTCCTCCTTTTTTAGCATGAGGAGTTTTCTGGATACTCCTCTGTCTGGGGTTATAAACCGCTTTGCCTGGCGTTGTCCCGTGCTGTTGGTCCATTGTTCGGCAAAGTTTAGGTCTACCCATTTACTTAGCCATTCTTGTGTGTGTCCTTTTGATAGTCCACAGAATGGTTCAGGGCCCACCAGTGAGCGCATTGCGCCTCTTTTGGCAAGGCGATCAGCTTTTTCGTTGCCTTCGTGACCCTCGTGCCCTGGGATCCAGTGTAGCTCTATTGAGTTACGACCTCCCAGTTCATTTAGGAGAGCACGGCAATCCTTGACGAGTCTTGAGGAGACCGCATAGGCTTCTAGAGCCTTTAGGGCCGCTAATATATATACCTGTGCGCCAGATGTTTTCCTGCGTAGGCATTCTCTGGCGCATGCCTCAATGGCATGGACTTCAGCCTGGAATATGGTAGCTACTAGCTAGCTTCCCCATAGGGAAGGATTTGTGGAATCTTGGGCCATATACTCCAGCCCCTACGCTTCCGTCTTCCAGCTTGGATCCATCCGTGTACCAGATTTGAGAACCTGGTGCAGGGGTGAATCTATATGTTCTTCACGATTGTGTCTGAAATGCAGACTTTGTATCTCCTGGAGAATTCCACGTCAGGTGTAATGTTGTCGGAGATTTGCATTATGGGGTCATTGCTGAGCATGGAGTAAAAAGAGCTAGATGCCCTACTGTCCCCAATAAGCCTAATCGCATGGTTTTGTACGCGGTCCAGGAGCTCCAAAAAGGGCTTTTTGGGCTGGATTACAGGGCACAGCGACAACGAGGCGGGGCTATGTTCATTAGAACCACGGCTACCATAGCCGTCTTTGGCCAAAGCCGTTAAATGGGTTGATCAGACATGCTTCACTGTAGGCAGAATTTCGGATTAAGGTACTTGTAGAGGTTTTACTAGAAATGGAGAACGTTCAGCCTTTGATTCGATAAAAATCGGTTGCAAAAGTTCACTGACCTTCTAACTGGGCTAAGAAAGCATATTTTCAACGCTGTGTTATAACAGATTCTACAGTAGAGAAGGTACCATGGACGATGTCATGCACCTCGCCTCGCAACAGACGGCGCCGCCTACTGTTAGGTCCTTTGAAAGCGATAACATTCTCTCTATTGTTTTTTATGATATCTTTAGAAAAAATGATTTAATTTGTAATTCGATTTTGATGATTTCTTATTAAGTTATGTAGCTCGAAAGGTAAAATGATATACAAGTATTAATGTTTTGGTCAATTGTTTTAATACCTCCAGACATGAAAGAACTAAAATGCGTCATGGCAATTTGAGTGCATAAGTATTGAAAAATGTCCTGATGTGTTTGCTTTTTTAAGTCAAATCGAAGCTGTAAATGGGCTGACAATCTAAGCTAATCCATATACCGAAATATTTCAAAAATACTTCCGCCAACACCCATGCAAAGAGTCTCAAGGATAAAAGTTCGTAGATTGCAAATATTTGGGAAATTTCCCTCCAAGCCTTACAAAAATTCGGTGATTATGTTCGTACGAAAAAAACAAATCTTTTAAATATATTTGCGCCTTCTATTGTTTGATTACCAACAGAGCAAAAAACCAACAAAACAAAAAAATACTTGAACGGCAACAGCCAAAAAGCAAGAAAGCAACTTTTCGGAGATAAATTTCCTTTTACGTGATTTCACAAATTAACGACTCAACACAATCTACAAATATCCGCTGCCCCAACTCTCCGGGCCCGGAGAACACATGAGCGCACACACACGTACGCAATTAATGTTGGGTTGTAAACATAAAGTAGCGAAATGTGTAGTCCACGCTCCCAGCGCCCCCGCCACGCTGTTTCCACTTCCAAGTCATTTACACAAAGCATAATCAAAAACAAAAGAAATTCTTACGCGCGCACACACAAAAAACGCGTTTAGGCATTTTGTCTTTGTTTATCTTTACCCCTTGCCGCACTTGTCCCGGCCGACGGTCGGCGTTCGCTTTCAAGTAGAAAAAAGTAAAGAAATTCGGCGTTTCGCTAGGCAACAGACGAGGCGGGGCAACGACGTCGCTAGCGCTGCAATCGGATGGTCGTATATGAGGCATGAAATGTGTGTAATTGTGTGAGCCCACCGCCACCCACCACCCGCACACCCGCGCGGCGCTAGGCGCATTTACATGCGCGATAATTATGACATCTTAAATAAAACACATACATTGTACAACAACACAAGCAATTCGAGTGCATGCGAGTACGGTTGATAACGCCGCGCCGAGGAGAGCAGTGAATAGGTCTGGGAAGGAAACAGCGCCCGAAATGCGCTGACATGTGAAATTTTACAATTTAAATGTCAAAAAGTCAAAAGCACGCACTCACACACGCACACAGGACGTTGTGGTGAATGTGCTCATGTATGACTTTGACATGTGCTTCTTCATGCTTCCTTATCTTGAGCAATTAAACATTCTTTGCTTCGCCATTTGCGACAGTCGTTGTCCTTATCCCGAATTCATAATTTCCGTGAATGCGTGCGCGCGTCTATTGTTCGGCGGCCATTTGAGTGAGCAAGGCAGATGACGTGCGATGGACGGCTGGGCAACGTTGTAATGCGTGCACTAGCAACGAATTATCTCTGTCGGACCCAATCACTGAATTGGAAAAACTCATTTGCATGAAATACGCAGAAATGTGGTCGATTGCAACGAATATTGCAAGCTTGAATGGCGCCGGAGCGGGAGCAAGAGGCGGGAGAACGCATCAACTGGAAGTCGAAATGCCATTGCGTGACATGGTCAAACCAGCGATTAGGAAGAGGTAACACTTTTAAGTTCCTTTTCCTTTACCTTCCTGTGAGTCCAGACCAGTGATGACCATTGTGCCACTCGCGAGAGTAGACCTTCCAGTAACTCAAGTTTAGCCAAGGATTCTGTACACGCAATGCACTCACCGACATCTCATGTCTTTCCAATAGGAGCAGGAATCGAAGATGACCTGAGTGAGTTTGTGGAATCCAATGCCTTCAAAGCAAGTGAATTTGGTTTTCAGAGGAGAAATGAGCCAAACTGCTTTAGAAAGACTCACGATCTGAATTTCGCCTTTATGGTTCCATTTATAAATTCGTCGTTCATGGAAAAGATTCGTTGTTCACCTTCTTGCCGTTGTTCGGATTTTCTTGCTAGTGAAAGTCTAAAACTACCTTTCTAACCATTGCACAGTGATTCGTTCCATAGACAAAATTCAAAAAATTTATAGTCTCAGAATTTAACGATTTTGATATAATTTGAAAGGTAAAACTCCAGCTAAGAAACCCCCAAAAAATCTGTGCAAAAAATTAATTAGTGTCTGTGCAAAAGCGGCTCAAAATTGAAACTTTTTTCACAAAAAAATTTAAACAGATATTTTCTGTTTTTTAGTCTATTGAGAAAAAAAAATTGTACAAATACATGGTTGCCAAGAAGTTGCTAAAACTTTCCATATAGATTAAGAAATGATGTGGCCATTTTCGCTTTTAATGTTTTGTTAAAATTGGCAAAGCTGAGGTTTCTACTTCACTTTTAATTCAAAATATGTTTCTAAATTAAAAATCTGAAAATTGGCAAAACTTAGAGGAAAATATCTAAAAAGTATGTGAAAATATGTTCCTGGATTTCTTTTTATTTTAAGAAGCATTCTTTCTTTGTCGATTAATGTAATTACAACCTCCGATATCTTCCGATCTCAGAAAATAATTCAATTTGAAAAGTGGTCTAAACACCTATTTTTCGACAAAATGTATTTTTTTCATCCCTAAAAGTATGCAATCAGCATGAAAAATTGAAAAATCTGCATAAATACAAAACATACATCTATTATTATCATTTTTATTGCAAAACTAAGGGGTCCTCATAAAATGTCTGTTACTTTTCGCAATTATCAATGTTGACGTAACTGATTAAATGTAAAATCTGAAAAATCTAGCCAACACATTTGGTGCTATAGCTCTCCAAACATGACGAAATTTGCAATTTAAGTCTCAGGCATTGTCAAACTACAACAGTTTAAGAAAAACAAAATTGAGATTTCAATTGAGCAGACCATGATTAACTACCAAATTTTATGAAGAACGGACCACTCCTTCTAATTTTGTCCCGCGGTTGTATGGAGTCGAATCACTGTGCATTGTGTTGGTTGTGGAAGGATGAAAGGGTTACAAGACAGGATTCTCAATGAAGAGCCCACGAACAACATACGTGCATATATCTGCGGGGAGATCTTTCCACAATCGTGCTGTATTTTACCTACACTAATGTTCCTCTCAAGAATTTTAAATAATTTTTAAAATAACATGTCGAAAAGATGATTTTGTAATGCAAAAAATCCTTTTGAATATAAAAATAATCACGTATGAAAGACCTGTTTAAAGATTACGATCAATAAGATTGTTGACTTAAACAAAACAAAATATTAATACATATCTTTCTCTTCGCAAGGTATGTATATTGATAATTTCAGAAGAATTCTTACAAAATTCTTATGGCACTTGGATTTCTTCAATGTATGGTAAAAGCCAGTTCCGAAGTTATATCAGTGAGAATAGAAAATATGTATTCACTTAGAACATGATTCACATTAATTTATAGCTGTAAGCAGTGGCGGATTCAGGGGGGTTTTGGGGGTTGAAACCCCCCCCGAAATATTTGGATCGACTTTAAAACTACATACAAATTAAAACGCATTTTATAAATATTAAAGAATTACTTTTTGAAACCCCCCCCCGAAATATTTTTCTGAATCCGCGCCTGGCTGTAAGTATCTATAAATGGGAATCTTATATAAAAATGTTTTGTTGTATATAATTCACCTGTTAAAATTTGACGCACTACTTCTAATTTAAAGTCGGACCATGTCATCCATGAGGAGGTTATCAGGATTAATGGAACATATGAACAGCTCGTAATAGGCCATTTGTAATCCGTGTCAAATATTAGGGACTTTTCTGAATGCAAAGAAGGTTAGGTTAGGTTAGGTTGAGGTGGCTGCCTCTGTATGAGACACACTTAGGCCTCTTAATGGGCCCGTTGTGATACCACAGATTCCACCCGTTTGAAATGCGTATGCAACACTGTTTTTTTCAACATGTGATACACCACACATTTCAAACGGATGGGGAAAGGGAGGGGAGCGGACCTACAGTTTAACGCCGAATCCGAACGGCGATGGGCAGTTTTTCTTTCACACTTGGAGGTTTTGCCATTGCCTGCCAAGAGCGCACTTGTGCGATTCTTGTAATTCTCATTCCCTTCATGTGGATAGCGACAGAAGTAGATGAATGTTTTTTCCAGCCCAAGCCAGGAATCGAACCCGGGGCGCTCGGTATGAGAAGCCAGCGCGCTACCCGCTGAGCTATCGAGGCCGATGCAAAGAAGCTCAAAAGTAAATTAATTTAGGTCTATAAGTTTTTAGAAACTCTCAATTCGCAGTTTCTTTTAAGCATTTATTCGAACACACTGTCTTGGCTCACAGACTGTTGAATATTTCTGTTATAATTTCAAAGAATTATTTTAAAATCTCTATCTAAAGTTATCATTCACAACGAAATTAATTTAATTCTAGGAAGATTAGCAATTTGAATTGAGGCATTTTCTGTTATGAGCAAACATTGCCAACAGCGAGTTTCACTTGGCAGAGTTCTTCAATTCCGTCAACGTCGCCGAAGATGTGCACACAAATACGGATGACATTCTAACGGCCACTTCCGCTGATTGATTGAAATGTCACATTAATGCGCTGGTGATGGCGTATAAAAAGAATTTCAAATGATAAAAAACACAGCTTGAATGACATACAAACGGCGAACGCGAAGGGGCGGCCGGCCGAGCGTCTCGTTGAAATGGGCAACAATGGGCCGGCCACATAGGAACGATGAATGTGCTGGCCGGTTTGGTTTTGATTTGATAAGCGAAATGAGCACACAAACAACGCCAGAGAATCCTTAAAAAATAGTGCCACTTAAAAAATATGCACAAAAAAGAACAACAAAGAGAACAGAAAAAACAGAGAAATTTAAAATACCAATGGGAGAAATACGAATGTAAAAAGGCAACGCGAGGCGAGAAAAGCGACGGAAGGAAAAAGGAGCGAATGCTTTATCGTTTATATTTAAGTTAGAAAAATGAGCGACTATTAATTTAATAGAGACAAAAGGAGCACTTTTTAGATTTTTTCCACTTGTCCGTTTCGCATTTCATTTCACTAAAGTTTTTTTTCATAAGTTGGGCCACTCGCACACGAGCGATGCTCGGGCGATACGTAGATGTATGTGTGACGGGAGTGAGGGAACGGGGGACCAATGGGACGCACTTGGTTTTGTAAATGTGTGTGTGTGTGTGTGTGTTGAATAGGGAAACAACAAAAAAAATGCTAATATAGACATTAATTTTATTTTGTGAAAAATTTTTTCAAATGATTTCCATTTACATTTTCACATTTTCATTTGCCGCCCCCATTTGTAGCAGTCCCGGGCAGCCAGCGGATACGCAACTAATGAAATCCTTATTAATATGCTTTGGACCTTTGGTTTTTGCCCCGGCCAGCCGCGTGACCCCCGGGCGCAGCGGCAGGATCGTGGTTGCTGGCGAAATGGTAAATTGAAAGCAATGAATTGTAAAAACGCATGTTTTGCTCATATTTTAACACAAGCAACAAAGACAACTAAAAGAAAAGGGAAGGAGAACAGCATTATCGGAGAGAAGCGAATTTGTACAAAAAAGCTTAAGCCAAATGTGATTATTTTTCATATGCAAAAACTGTAACGCGAAGTCCGGAATATGCGTCCATTAATTTGCTTGAAAGCGCCATCAATTTTTTCGCCAAGTGTACTTAGCGGCAACTCGCTCAACCAATCAGCGTAAAGCTGCGCGCTGATTGGCTGCGCCGCACTTGTGCGCCCTGCCGCCAGGCACCGAAATCGAACCGAACTGTTGTATTGATTGCTGATGTCATTTCAATACTGGGAAACGCGCACGAAAGGGTAAAGGGGAATGAGCAGCGAAGCGGGCATAGGTGGATGCTCGTCCTGCGCGCTGGCAACCATCTCTCTCGTGCGTGCGGCAAAGCCTGCAACAGGATAGTTAGCAGGGCCGTAGACAGGATTTTTTTTCGGGGGGGGGTTACTCAAAATAAAGAAATGTAAGACATTGTTAAATTAATTTTCAATTTTATTGAAAAACGAATTTTATATTTCAGAAAACTAACAAAAGAAAACATTTGTTGCATTCATTGCTCTGTGGGCATAACAAAAAAGAACAAAAACAAACTAAAACACTAAAAGACGGCTTTTATCGAGATCCATAAACGATACGCAACTATTGTTAAAAAAGTAATGCGTAAAGCTAAAATTAAATTAATACATAAATTAAAAATGTAATGTGTAAATTATATAAACTAAAAGTTAAATTATTATATAAATTTAAGTAAACCAAAATTTATTGTAATATAAAATTAAGACGCCTAGACTTTTTTTCTGCAAAATCATTAATGACTTCCTCAGTGTTCAAATTAAATCGGCGATGGATACTCATTATGGCTAAGCCATTGAGCCTTTCCTCACATGTCGAATTTCGCAGAAAAGTTTTTATTCTTTTCAGCGTCGAAAAAGATCGCTCCGCTGTGCATGTAGTGACCGGCATCGTCGCGTATATTTTTAGCAATGAGAATATGCTGGGGAAAAATGTCTGGTTGCAATTATTTAATGCTTCAATAGCAGAGGTTGGTGGATTTAATATTTCTTCTTGGCTCCATTTCTTTCTCCACAAAGCAAATTCTGGAGCAAGTGCTGTTGTGTCAACGTTTTTGTAAATTTCGAACTCTTTTGCATCAGAGGCACTAAAAGCAACTTCAGTTTTACAGCATATCGAAGGAATGAAGCAGTTAAGTTTTTTAATGATCGATTTATGTTGAATAAATTTGTCTCGTAGTTGGGTAGAAATATCATCGATAAACGGAACAGCAATAACTACTCTATAGTAAGATTCAGGATCTGTTGTTCGTATACCAATATCCATTCCTTCTTTTCGGATACATGCGACACGTGGAAGTTTTATTTCTCCATTCACAGACGTTAAAAATGTGCATGCCGATTGAAAGATTTCATTGAAGTTTTCATCTATATTTGTGCGAAAGTCTTCGATCACTTGTAACACAACTTCGATATGCTCAATTGCGCTTGGTAAATCTAAAGTAGGTGATTGTAGAGTCTTACATAATGACAGAGTGAACGAAAATACTTTCGAAGCAATAAATAGGCTCACAACAAATTCGCAGCTTATTAAAGATTTTAGAAGTGAGTTCGCTTTAGATGAGGTTTCAATATCAGGATCAAGCAGTAGCTCCTCAAGTGTCATAATAATTGCCAAAAGCATTTCTTTAAATTTGAGCAAGCCATCATGATTTTCCACCCAGCGAGTTGCGCACATTGATACTAGTTTACTAGATCTAGCTTCCGGGAATAGTCTTTTAATTTGTTCGGTCAAAACAAGAGTTCTCTTGGCCGACTTTTTGAAAAAGGGCGTAACTGTCTTAACAGCTCCAAAGCAATGTCGAATATATTGAATTTTACATGCATGTCCCAATGCTAAGTTCAAGGAGTGGGAACAACAGTGCACGTACAAAGCTGTGGGATATGTTTTTCTAATGATTGCTTGCACTCCACTGAAGCTCCCCTTCATTGCCGCAGCACCGTCATATCCTTGACCTACTAAATAATTTGCGTCTACTCCTATATCTTTTAAGCTTTTCAGAATAACTTCAGCTATATTATGACCAGTAGATTTTGTTATAGGCACAAATTGCAAAAAATCCTCGCGGAGCACACAATTTTCGTGATCGTCTATGTCAATATAACGTACACAGAGTGACATCTGCTCAATTTGTGTACTATCCGTTGTCTCATCTACTAATACAGAGAAAGATTTCGCTGCATTTACTCTTTCCACAATTTTTCGTTGAATGAGTTCCCCGCAGGTTGCGATTATTTCATTTTGTATAGTAGGACTCAAATAGGTTGCGTTTTTTGCAGCATTTTCAAAATGTCGTTTTGAGTTTTCATCTCCACAAGCTATTCGCATGCGCAAAAGCGCTCGTAAATTGCAATCGTTATGCTCCGACTCCTTACCGAGCGCTCCACAATCATCTGTCCCCCGTAATGCCAGCTCTTGCCGACCACATAACTTAATCACCTCAATAATAGGAACTAACTTACTTCTGTTGGCTTTTATTTGCTCATTACGTACGGTGTCTACTCGCGATCGTATGTCGGGGATAGCCTTGGTCCAAATTTTTGAAAAATTGTCCGCATAAAGAACGCTGGACAAATGGAATTGACATTTTGAGTGCGCTTCAAAACTTTCTATTGCCTTCTTCCAGTTTTTGAATGGTTCAGTTACAAGCGACTTCAATTGTTGGTGAGATCCTTTTCCGGCGCATTCTCCAGCAAAAAGTACACAATATTTGCATAGTGCGCCTTGTCCTTTTTCTTGGGTATAAACAAGCCATTGGTATCTATAAGATTAACATGATTAATTCATGTCAAATAGCATATATTTGGAGATTATACCTTTTCAACCAATGGTATTGAAACTTGAGATTTCGTTTGCCAGTTTTATTAAAACTAAAAGTCTCCGCTGGCGTCCACGGTGAAGTCAGAAGGCTGTATTTTTTATTATCATTGATTGGTGTTCCTATAAAGGCGCCAATGTCCGAATTGTTGGTATCTGGAGACTTGAAGGTTTCTGCTGGAGTAGCTACATCATTTAATGTAATGCAGCCTTTTTGCTGCCCAGGAGCACTTTCCTCTGTGCGTTTTTGTTTTTGAAAGCCGTATTCTAAAAGCGAATGTCGTTTTGTGCTCATTTCAGCTTATTTAAATTTGCTGTCTGTTATACAAATGTAACGTAAATCATGTAAACAAAAACAGCTGATCAATAGGGTTTCCTGATTGCAATATCTGCTGCTTTCTTCTATTACAAAAACCAGTGTTGCAGTTCAAATTTGTATGCAAATCGAGAATAGTTTAATTTGCTTGGACTAGCAAGCATTACACACAAAACCAAGGCACATTGAAGAGATAGAAGCAAGGGGCAAGCTGCTTTATCTACCTTTTTTTTGCGGTCTTGTTGTTTTAATGAGGATTGTCAAAATCGTTCGTTTTGATTGGTTGCCAGGTTGTTGCTATTTTCAGTTGAGCTTGTGCAATAATGGCGAGCTATTACAAGAATTAGTGCTGCCAACGCACGTCCACAGCAGCGTTGTTAACAATCATATTTTCATATTCTATCATATTTTCTGATTGTTTTCTATTTTTGCAGCTTCTCCAAATCAAATCAAAACCCGACAGCTGACTGAAAATAAGCTTCCAAGCTAAATTAAATTACTAATTTAACTTAATTAGGCACTTGGGCTCAATGTAAACGTAGCCATGCATGGTGTGATTAGTAACTAGTTTAGAATATTATAAATTAAAACAATGTTCTAACATTTCGGGGGGGGTCAGAACCCCCCTAACCCCCCCCCCCCTAGCTACGGCCTTGATAGTTAGAGTGCGTTTTTGCTAAAAACAAAATATTTAGAGCCTGTTTTGAGGCGTAGAAAATGTTGCAAAAGATAGGATGCAAATGTTTGTGTTGTTAAAAGACTTGTCAACCTTTCCAACTCAATTCTTTCCTTGTCTCAAAAGTGTCTTATTTTTATTTACGAAACAATTATTTAAGGAGTGTTCGAACAAAATTTGTAGTGCCTTTTTTTCAACAAAAATGCCCAAAGGGGATGACCGAAGAATATATCCAGCGGATACTTGGGTGCGCCACTGAATGTATCCATAAAAAGGATTAAATTCAGTTGTGGCTTTTGCTATGCAATAACAAACAAGAGAGTTAGCAACTGTAAACAGCTGGAGTCACAATCAAGAGGAAGTTGAATCTTCTGGGAACAATAGACTGGATTGTGGCATCGGAAGATGCTAATTGGAGTCATCGTAAGTCACTGCCATAGAATCTATGATCGTAAAAGTGCACCTCTCGTCCAGTAATGTCCACAGAAGCTGTTGTAATGAGGAAGAAACGCTGAGAAGAATGCTTCCTACATTAATGTCCACCTCTACAAGAACGCCATAGCTGCCTTTTTAGGTCTATATTTCTATAAAGTTTGAGCAATGCGACAGCAGCTGTACTATAAGATCTGCCTACAGTGTTGCCGCTGAAAAATTTTAAAAAGTCGCAAAAAAAGTGTCACAGCCGTAAAAAAAGTGTCATCAAGTGATCCAATTTTTTAAATAATAAATTTCTAAAGGAGATAATTTTCTGTGAAAAAAAAACAGTTTTCCCCTTAAATTAATTGATGAGGGATATATTAAAACGTCCCAATATGCATGTTTTGTATTTATTACGAAAACATTTGCATTTCAAAGCATATGCGTGATATAGTTACTTATCCATTGGGAGCCATCAAAATTAATTTAGCACAAATAACTTAGGCAACGCCAAAAAAAGCGGGTTAATTCATATTAATTTTGTACATTTTTGCGAGAAAACTTTGACATAATAAAAGGGTTGCAAGTAGTTTAAATGTTGCCAGAGGTGTATTTTTTAAGTACTTAAATGTTACCTTTGAAAAGTGAATACTAAAAGGAAGGCATATTTTAAGTATTTTGAAACACGCAAAAAAAAAATAACTTTACGAAACAATTTTCAAAATGTACATATAAACTTTTTGATCAAAACAAGAGGGGCAAAAGTCGCAAGATTTTGAAGAAAAGTGTCAAAATAAGCCTATTTTTAAAAAGTCGGTGTCAGGTGGCATCGGTCTCCAAAAAGGGTCAATTTGACACTTTAGTCGCACAACGGCAACACTGTCTGCTTATCTTCATTAAGAAGCCGAATGTGTTCCTTTATTGCTGCTAAGAGACGGTTGGATATTTCTCCACCTATTTGTATGGAAGGGCTCGCACTATTCGCAATCTAATCTAACCTAATTTAGAGTTCAAAGATTATATTATAAGATCGTATATCTGAAAGACACGCACTTTGTAATCTGGAAATTTCAGACTTGACCTGATTTTGCTTTGCCTTTATAAGTTCTAAGAAAGAAATATGCTTTCTCAAGAAATTTCCGCTTTAATTAGATTTAATTCTTTATTATGTAAATACAGTCGTGTCTGGGTATAGTGAACACCTCGATATAGTGAACACCCAAATTTTGACATGTAGCCTTTAAATCATGAACAAAATTTTGAAAGCAATTTCGAGCAAAAAGCAAAAAGTGCATATTGATCAAATAAAACGAGTTTGTGAACAAAAATGTTAACCTTGATATAGTGAACAACCTCAATACTGTGAACAGGCCTTGCAATAATTAGTTCACTATATCCAGACACGACTGTATATTCATTCGTTTATCAAAATTAACTGAAATTTCAGTCTGATAACTTCAATTGCACACATATTACATACATATGTATGAGTGTATTTTATTGATTTTTATTGAGGAAACAACTTTTCATAAAAAAACACATCTCTATATTTAAAATGTCACAATACTTATATTGAAATATTTCATTCAAAAGTAAGCAAAGTACAAGCAAAAGCGATAATAAAAATGTTAGCCGTCATATGGGACACACGTATTAAAACGTGGTTTTTAATGAGCACACCCGAAACTACATTAAAACACATAGTTTTAGGAAGAGAGAGCAACAACAACAAATTGAATTTATGTCTATAATTATAGCAGCGCATACAACAAGCTGCGCACACTCCAAGTTTCGTTCTCACACAAACACACACAACCAAATGCAAGCGCCCACACATAGGCGCTCATTGAGAAAGACATTAAAATACCTTGCAAATCACCTAAAAGTATGCTATACAAAATAAAATATGACCAAAAATTATTAACAACACAAGAACTCATTACAGCAACACTGCCAGCAAATCACCATTAAGTGCACGCACAATGACGAGCGGAACGGGTGGCGCGGGTGTGGGCGGCCTTCATTATAATCCGAAAGCGCTAAGCATTTTACATGCTTTGTCACCTTTCACCTCGTCCCTGGTGCGAGCAGGACAATTTCGAAACTGTAGCAGTTACGAGGCAAAGGCCGCGCGCCAAGTGCGTTATGGCTGATGGCGCAGTCGTTGACGCTGCTGCTGCCACACATTCCTCAATATTTATAGGTTGTTTTAAGCGCCCCGAAACGCACCAACGACACAACAACAACACGAGCGAATAGCTGAGAACTTGCTAACCGAATGTTAGGCCGGCCGGATGGCTGGCAAACGCGCCAGCACATAAAATTTATGCGCGCATTCGCCTGTGCAAAAAAGGGTTCAAATGACTTTTTGTCATTTGCACCGCGCCGTGCTGCATCGCCACCCACCTGCCCCTGCACCCGCACGCACACAAAACACCCAAATTACGATACTAAATAAACCGAAACTTGAAAGACGGCTGCTCGCCAGTTCGGTGGCTGTCCGCCTAAAAGGCTGCCGCAAATACTGCTATTGCCGCACTATGATGTTGATGGCATTGAGCTCGTGCTGGTTGTTGTTCATGCTGCCATTTGCCAAGTGTTAATAGCGCTTTCGTTCGCTTCGCGTCGCTGCTTATATTTCTATAAAATTATTTTATAGCATATTTTCGGGTGTTTTTATATTTATTACATCGGGGAGTGTGTAACGTGCGGCGAGAGCAACGGCATCTTCAAGGGCAATAGCTCCAAGTTGGTGTGCTCACTGCCGATGCCTTGGCGCGCCTGTCATTTGCCACCGCCGCCGCCCCCGCCAGCAGAAGGCTTACATTAACAAATGTGCCGTTTCGGCTGGTGTTCGAGTGGCGCTGCGTAATTATAATTTTACATTAACTTTTGTTAATTGTTAACCAACAACAAGCGGCAGTGGCAGCAGTGCACAATGAACATCAACAACGCCGACAACTCACATTATGTGGAGGTGTTAAAATGTTGGTAATTATTACTAGCGACGCCTTCTATTGCTTTTTCTTCTTCTTCTTCTTCTTAGTCCATGCGCCATTGGCCTCCTTGGCCCGCTGCTATACGCTGTTCCGCTTTTTCTGTGCCAACATTTGGGATGCCACTGCAGGCACGGCAGGTGGGTGCACATATAGATCGGGGAGATGGCGTTCGGTGCGGTTTGATGGCAGTTGGCACTTTAAACTAAATGACATATTGGCAAATATGAAATCCGCCTGTCGAGCCTGCGCTTTCGGCATTAATGTGAAATTTGATGATAATGGAAACGCATGGAATTCGTCTCCAGAGAGTTGTTACGCATGTGCTCGGTCGGAGAGTGTGTGTGCGCCTAAAAGCGCTGTTTGTAATTTAGTAAGTGATTACGCATGTGTGCTACACTACAGAACATGGTTTTATGATTAAGCAGAAGCTGTCAGCGTGGCATTAGCGGTTGTGGAAGGGGCCTAAAGGTTCTCAAAATATTTTTACTAGGACCGTAAAATAGTTAACCCTTCCTTGGGCACCCGGTTCTGCCCAGACCACTTTTAGTAATGTTGTAGTTAAGCTATCGAGCTCATATTTTATGATATTCTCAACTGATCCTTTCTAAACACAAAAACCAACACATACAATTTTTGTTTACACAAATAAGGCGAAAATCCTGCAAAATGGTCTGGCCAGGACATCCCATGTAATAGTGACATAAGTTAGTTGGCGCGAAATCTCATCTTGACTTTTATTTCCTATGGGTTAGTAAATTATAATTTTCGTTGGAAAAAAATCTCTGAACATATTCAAAAAATTATATTTATCCATTGTATTCATGGTTATTTCCATGTTTTGGTGTCAATTCAATTACATTCCTGAAGTGAAGGAAGTATTTGTGGCCTTGTCAGGTCTGGTTTTTCATCAATTGGATTGATTGGATTCTATGGCAACGATGGAAGGAAGGGAATGCTATTTTGAGGATGAGCAGGACATTATTTTTGAACTTCAACGCGTTAAATTAGAGAGGATGATTTCTCTGAAAAATTAGTCTAAGCAATAGCAAAAATCAATCCCTGAACAAAACGAAGCTTCAATACTGATGGAAACTCTGGTAGTTCAACGTGAAGATAGTGATGACGAAGGCGATAATGAAGTCGATATCCGACCAGCTCAATGGATAATGGATAAGAATAATAATGGATAGATCAAAACACGATTTGTGCATATGTATGTGTCCAATGTGAAATCTCAATGTGTTTGAGTCATTATCCATTATATCATTGCAACCACTGCATTGGTCAAGCAGTTGAAACAGACCCATAAACAACGAATTTTACATTTTTAAATTTTTTCTTAAGTTTATTTTTATTTCAAAATTAATTTATTGAAGTTGAAATTCGCTATTTCATTTATAAATCAGGTATATTTATACCTTGTTACCTAAATAAAATGTAAGCAAACAATTGTATTCTATGCACACTTTCTTTTTTTTCTTTACATGCTTACACATACAAACGTTCATACATACTCAGATACACCTAATTCTGTTTTTACACGCTAGATTGGTTGTAGGAAAAACCGTGTAAAAAAAGACATTGATCGCATGCAAAAATAGGTGATAGGTTCCTCATCTCTAAAACTTATTAAAACTACTGAAAAACAAGGATTTTTTAAAAACAAGTATTCATGTTTATTTTATTAAATCACATACTTATATAATGTGTATTTGAGGAGGTCCATAATAAAACGCAATAATTCCACCATAAAAATTTTTTGGATAAACGAATAAATGTAATTAAAGTCAGTAGGATATATATATTTTTTTAGATAGTTGCTGTGGAATAATAGTTTTCTAGGAACAATACAAATCATAAAGAAGTGAATTTATTTGGCAATTACTTTTTTAGTTATTTAGAAAACAAATTTGGAAATGTTGCGTTTTGGTCCGATACATAGTATTTATTTCATTTTGCTATGAACCCTATGGAGATGTTGCGTTTTGATATGAACTAGGTTTGGAATTGTGGCGTTTTGCTGTGAATAACATAGAAATAAAATCTTTTTGATTTGAATTGCATAAGTCTCATTATATTACACAAGTACATTCAAGTATTACAAAAGTATATAAGTATTCAAGTATTAAAAAAAATCAACATTGTGTTACACTCTCATTCCAGTGTCCTCCTCCAAACAGTCACATAAGGTTACATCATCGGTTTCATTGCAACTATTTCCTTGTTCGTCTAACAATATCTTTGTATAATATTCTAACCCGGAAATGTTTGACCAATGTTGGCCATAATGTTTTTCCAATAGTTTAACAACATCTTTCTTCTTTTCTGAATTAGTTGCAACACCAAGAGGAATTCCATCAAGCAAACGAAGGGGTATTTTGCCTCTTTTAAGATAGCTGGTAAATTTTTCTTTGCCTTCAACTTTGTAAGTTTCAAAAGTTTTGACTACACATTGCTTGTGCTGTTTTGTGGAGAGTTTAAAGTAAATTCTTTTCATACTCTGTATGCCGTTTATAGGACCGTAATATTCTGCCAACATTTTTAAATCCTTAAGGTGCCAATCCTTTCCTAAAATAGTAACTTGCCCGTTCACAGAATAAACTTTGTGATTTCTTCAAAGAAATTGTAGTATTTTTTGGCAAATCTTTTTCAACACGCCCAAAAACTCGATAAAATTCTTACCGTTTTATAGTTATTGTAGAGTTACCATAACAATAAATTTAAATTTTATTAAAATTAATTTATATCATTGACTTTTCACTAATATCTCGAAGTTATTTATTGCATAGATATGGAAATGTTGCATTTTGGTCTGAACGATTACACTGTGCGTGAAATTTGCCCTCAAAAATTTAGACATGGGGGGGGACCTACTGGGTGAGTTTTCTATAGGTATACTGAGTTGAGATCCACCAGCCGTTTGGTAAGATTGGCTCTAGTTTATGAGAAATCCGACTTTGAAGTTTGGTAATTGTCGTCAAGTTAGTCGCTTAAGTAGTTCCTAAATCGTTCCGAATATCGCTTTACTGTCTTCGGCAAGTTTGTAGATATTTTAACGACCAACAAATTTGCTTAAGACACCAATCCCAAAAAAGTACATTTAAACTGTGTAATTGCGATATGTGCATTTTTGAGCGCAGCGCAACGTGGCGTATTAGTGTCATTTAATTATAATTAACACTCATATAATTGACACTCATACGGAAACTCACCCAGTAGGTCCCCCCCATGTCTAAATTTTGGACTTGCACAGTGTTATTTTTGGTTTTGAATTACAGTGAAATTATTGACCTTTGGTATGTTTTAAAACAATTGTTACATAGATTTTAACATGTAGAATTGGATTCAGTCAAAAAAACGAAAAACTTAAAAAGTGGAATTATTGCGTTTTGTTATGGACCTCCTCATTTACACAAGCAATTTTGGTTTCCAAAGAAATAGCTTTACGTTTTAGTTTCGTATTTGTAGTTTTCGACATTTTCTTTTGGGGATACATAAAATATTTAACAAAAATAAAAAAATATAAATAACTGAATGAATATAAAATATTTTTTGGCTTACCTTTTATCTTAATGCGTTAAAATTAAAATAAATGTAACGTTGGAAAAACGAATTTGCCTATAAAAAATTTCTTTACCAAACACGTCTGATTGCATTGATAGTTCACAAAATATTAACACATTTCAATTGCTCTGACAAGTAAATTTGCTTGTATCCACAAAAAGGGAATTTCCCTAAATTTGTGATATGAACATATTTCGCAAAAATTAAATTTGACAAAAAAAATTTAAGCCCAAAAGATTTTGAATCGTGCTAAATGGAATAAAATCGTGTGAAAAAATTTAAAATTTCTAATTCGTGTTAAATCAAAACCGTGTAAAAAAAGACCGTGTAAAAACAGAATTAGGTGTATATATCTGTGGCCATATGGAAGAGTAGTTAAGTCGAAATTGAAGTTCGAATTGAAGTTTGAAAACCTTGTACACATAAATTGTTCTGACCAATGCATTGTTCTTTCAAAAGATTTGAGCTAAGACATAAACACACATAATATTGTTAAAGGACAGGATTTTTCAAATCGGATGAAATACATTTAAGCGCCTATAAAGTTCCAAACTCAACAATAACTCAATTCTCTTATGTCGACATAAGCTACTCTTCCATATGACCACAGATATGATCTCATCAACAAAAATATAACTCTCGAAAATCCTCTTTTTTTGGTTTTAAGTGGGTGTCTATAGAAGGGTTAATGGTGTGAGGTAAATCAGCCAGATGTGTGGTGTACGGATGCAATTTTAAAAGTTAAAATCACAGTTTCCTTTAATCCGAACAGAGTCCGGGCACTTGGATCCGGGCATTTTGATTTTTTTAATTATTACGAAATTTGATTTGCTTTTGTATGGATTTGTTTAAATTTATCAAAGCAAACCGTTTGCTGGGCATCACTAACCGGTTACTTTTCGTACAAACAACAAAGAAAAAAACAGCACATAGAAAAAATTTGAACTAATCCTGCTTTATACATTTTGGTTGTGTGTTTCTAGGTATGTCATATGCATATTTTGGCAAATGTGCTTTCTGACCGAATGCCACACAATTCCGACACTACGTTATCCATTTTGGGCGATTGTCGTCAACTGCAGTTGGGGCCCGAAACAAAAAACCAAACGCAAATACGGTTATTAATTTTGTTGACATATTAACCTCAAGCATGTAAAAGCTCTGATACACGAACACATACACACACATTGATATGCGCCAGCGTTGACGTGTGTGTGCGCTTGTAAATAATTGCTTTGACACATGCAATTTTCAGCTTGCCCGACGAGCATTTTCCTAATTAGATGCAAACTTTACGCTTCTACAGCGCTTTTTTTTACTTTGTCGCATTAAAAAAGAAAACAACAACAAAGGTTACAAAAAATGGAAAAGTGCGAACAAAAAAAATTTCGAGCGCAAAAAATGGGTGTGTGCCGCATAAACTTTGCTGCCTTTCAATAATTAAATTAAATTATTTAATTACATTCGTTTTCCTTCACTTTGCCCCTAGAAGCAGTTGTTGTTGTTATTGTCAGTTGTAGTGTTGTGGTGCTTGAAACTCGAAATGGAGTAAAAAGCGCGTGGAGTGCGATTTTTATCAACGTAATGGCGGCGACAACGTCAAATGGTTTGGGACGGGGATCGGAAGACGGGCACACTTCGAGTGCCCACTCGGTTGGCATACATGACCCGTAAATGGCGCTAATTAGTGTTGATGAGTCGATGGCGATGGCAGAGGTGGTGGGGCAGCGGACAGGGAGAGCGACCAAAATGGGTGTGCGAAAATCATTAAAGGCGTCAACGAAAGTTTCAAATATTGCGAAGTAGTCGCAAGTGTTTCGAGGCGACGGGGGAGAACGGTGCAAATGCACTTGGAATAGCTGGAAAAAGCTAATTAAATGGAAATTAATGAAACTTTAGATTTTTTAATTTGAAGTGCTAAGTGCAACGCGACAAAACTGGCGACTTCCGGGCAAATAGTCGCAGAAAAATGCGAATGTATAGTAAGGCAAGCATAGTTTGTAGGAACAGCGCAGAGGAATGAGTTGAGAAGTTGGCGTTGAACTAATCACCGGAAGTAAATCAAATTAGCAAAAACTTCAAAGGGTTGGAATCTGGCATGGGTTGGTTGGTTGGATCTGGCATACAAGACAAAGTTTTCGATTGTGTTTAAGTTGACCAACGCCAGAACGATCCTCCTTGTGGTCCTTTTCACATAGAAGTTCGGCACTCGCTAATCCGTGGACTGTTATGTGCAGCGATGAACTTACTATAAAGTGGACTTTGAACTGGATTATGGGACCTATTATAAGTAAAACAAAAGTTTGACAAAATGTATACTTTAGAGCAGTGCCGTGGAAAATATCCGAGACCAGGGCGCACTGGCTCATTCTTTTATAAAGTATCAAAACAAACCGTAGTTTCGGGGCAAAAACCTTCTCCTGTCAGGGCTGAAACGGCACACGCGAAAAGCTGCTAAGATCAGATTTAACTGCAAAATGGATCATTATGACCACAAATTGAGTTTGGTCTTTAATACTTGACTGGTCTGGTCACTCTTGAGCTTTTTTTTAATAGTTCATACAGTTCAATGTACAGAATAAACGTGTAGTAGGTTCAATTTCAAGCGTCTTGTCTATGAAAAGATATAATTAAACAACATTGAAGAGAAGAGATACTAACAAAATGTTGGAACGTTTGGCCTAGAATCTCCGAAGTTATAAGGTTGAATGAATGATTAAATAAGTGAATAAACTTTCTAGTAAAAATAAAAATTGGCGTAGATTTATAGAAAAAAGTTTTCTTTCACAACTTAGTAGGTTAGTATGTTTTTCAGAGAGGTTGTTTCCTTTCGCAGGAGGTTGATATCTTCATAGATTTTCACATAGTGCAAGGGTCAAAAGCGGACCGCCTATTCAGGACTTTGCCCTCCCATCAACTCTCAGCAGTCTTGATTACTAAAGTTTCGCGTTATCTCAACCCGATCTTTGTGCTGGTGATCCATAATGAATCCTCTTTCATTAGTGGTTTTTCAAAAGCTTATTACTCTACTCCGCAATCTAAATCGGCCCACATACTAAATATATATGCAGCTGTCTCGTTGCCCTCTGAGCACAATCTTCGGATTAGGTACTTTCTCTACATAGTTGAATAATGCTGTGTGTCTTTTGAAGTAACCATGTTCTGCTTTTAATGCAGCCATTTGCAGAAACACTCACAGTGCTAACAATATTTTCTTGTAAGCCGGAAAAAGCTGGGAGCGAATTTCTGTAGACTCGCCCATTAACTGCTTATAACTGCTGTTGATGTAACCTAGTAAAATCCAACCAGGGCCAATCCCTCTGCGATCAGCAAAGCAGATTGTCGACATTGACGAGATTAAAATCTGATGACATGTAAACATGAAGGTGATTATCATCGCTCATTAAAATAGTGAAAGGCAAACTTCACAAACGCTTTGCACGCATCGCTCTTCAAGCGAAACAACGCATGAGTCAAACAATGTGCGAGCTAATCGCGCTGAACGGTCAAATGCCCACATACGAATATGTAAGTGTTTTTCGTTTTTTTTTTGACGATTGTATGAAGTTAAATAATAGAAGCAATTTAGCGGCTATTATGCTTAATTAGAAGATTTTAGAACATAATGCAAACATTTCAGTTGAATGGCAAATGTATAACAAACAAGGGAAAGTCGAATCGAGAACTGCAAAATAAACTCCACGTGCCTTCCTTTAGTCCGTGCCAGGTGCTGGAAGCTTATATAATCTATATTTTGATAACATTTTGCAGTTGAATGATCCAAACAGATAACTAAAAGCGCCTCACTAATCGCCATTAAAGCGCCCTGCCTAAGTCTCAGTTAAAATATGCCCAACAAGTTTGTTGGGATATTCAACAGGTGAGCTTTAACCCTTTCCAGACCTTCCATATGACGTGCGTGTCTGAGAGGCGTGACGACCTTTTGCAGCCATATCTTACTTCTCAACACATTCCTCTGCTTGCTTCCAAGTAAATAAACGAAACTGACAACCGTTTAACATAATTTCTTGGGCAATTCTTTCAATGTCCGAAGCACAGCCCGAACGCTTGACCAGCCCCTGCAGACACATTCACTCCGCCCATTGTGTCCATTGACTGGCGTGACCCTTTCTCGATGCCACAGTGAGCGGGTGCGTGTCCCTTGTCAACAGCTCGGCCACAAGTCCAACAGGCAATCTTTGCCACATTCCGGTCACGGCGCCGGGGAAGCGACTTCAACACCTAAACTATTAAAAATAACACAAGTGACACTTATTGAGCGCACGCACACATACACACGCACAGCGCGACGACACGCAGCAGTCCTGCACCTAAGGTTACGGGCACGCCGGCCGGAGAAGATAAATGTGCAACTGGCGACATCTGGTCAAATCGATTAAATAAATCATTAGCATCTTTTGTAGCCAATTTTCTTGTCGTTGCGTCTTTTTATTTGCTTTTTTGTGGTGATATCAAAAAGCGATAAAACGAAAACAGACAACTTCAGCCTTTTTTCCCCGAGCAGCAACAGGAAAATTTTGGTTTTTTCAAAGCCGACGTTCACATTGGCTGTATGTGTGTAGTTTGCGTGTAACTTCGCTATCATTTCTGTTGTTGTTGTTGTGCTTTTATGCTTTTTTAATACGAGAAGTGTGAAAGAAATAATTTTCGTCGCTGCAAAAGGCATTTCTTTCGTTTCGTTTCGTTTGCTGTGCTTGCGAGTGAAACCCCTTTTCTTTTTTCACTTTTTTCGGGGTAGAAAAGCAAAACTTTTATATTGTCGTGTTGATGACACTTAAATTTGTTGCCTTTTGTGGCACAGACACAATGGTTGGAGCGTGTGGTGAGAGGAAATTATATAAAAAATGATGATTTTTATTGCTCCTTTATTTGGCAATAGTAGAAGTAAAAGCGTATTGGGATTATCTGGCCAAAGGAGTAATAGTATGAATTATGGTGAACAAATTGAAAATTTACAAATTTACGTTTTATGAGCGTTTCCAACGATATTTGAGTGGTAAGTCTCTAATCCGATGTGGAACTTACAATCGAAGTAACCTGAGGCACAGGTGAGTATACAAATTTCATTTGAATATATCGAGCAAAACTATATACATATCGTAAATTAAACTTTACAGGAGAAGGTTTTTTAAAATACCCTTTGTCTCAAGATTTTCTTTGAAGAGAATATGTTTACACAATCTTTATATAGTGCTATATATCCAAAGCAACTATTTTTTCTGCAACATAACTGTTATTTTTGCTACTTACATCAATTTCGCTGTCATGATAGAAAGCTCCAGTGCAACTTAAGTACACCAAAATATGCACACGTAGAGGAAAGAAGAAGAAGAAGACACACGTTTTTATGGGGGCCCGGAAATTAATCTTGTGCCCTACACCTTTTCAAGTTGTATATCAGAAAATTCAAACTGTATTTCAGCGTTTAAAATTGTATTTCAGCGTTTAAAATTGTATTTCAGATTTTCAAATTGTATTTCAGATTTTCAAATTGAATTTCAGATTTTTCAAATTGTATTTCAGATTACAACGAATACAGTTGCAGATGCAGCTTGAAAAATGTCAATATTATAGCCTGAAATACAATTTTACAAATCTGAAATACAATTTGAAAAATCTGAAATTCAATTTGAAAAATCTGAAATTCAATTTGAAAATCTGAAATACAATTTGAAAAATCTGAAATTCAATTTGAAAATCTGAAATACAATTTGAAAATCTGAAATACAATTTTAAACGCCGAAATACAATTTTAAACGCTGAAATACAATTTTACAAATCTGAAATTCAATTTTAAAATCTGAAATACAATTTTAAACGCTGAAATACAATTTTAAAAGCTGAAATACAATTTTAAACGCTGAAATACAAGTTGCATTTTCAGATATATAACTTGAAAAGGTGTAGTTCATAAGATAATGGTTTAAGTAAAGGTTGAGTTAACCCAGTGAACGTTGCACCATCTAAAATTTATTTGAATGTTTTTTGTTTTAATTGTAATGCGCACTGTAGAACGGCAAAGAATTGTTTTCACGGTCACTCAAATCTGTTGAACTTTTCTTAAGAACGTTATAATATCGTCGAACTAAATCCAAATTCGTCAAATCTATTTTCAAAATCCACGACATTTAAAAAAACCCTTGTTTAATGTAATAACAATTAGTGATAATTTAATGACATTTTTACACAATTGCACCATCGAATGCATGGCGCAGCTGTCAAACAATAAATCCATCGCAAATGCCAAATTTTTGCAACCGGATGGGCCAAGTAAAAGTGCCTCCCATGAAATGAAGTGAAACGTCCTAACGGTAGCTCCATGTTGAATTTCACTATTATGCGACTTATAATTCCGAGCCATAATATTAGTTGTATGGGCGGTGCCACGCCTTCTTATCCAATGCTTACCCCAATTTTTCCAGTCGAATTTTGAGACTAAATCGTAAGTTTGGGCCAAGTTTCATTGATGTGTGTAAATCGGGTCTTAAGGTTTTCAAATACAAAAATTGCTGGTACCAAATATGGTTTCAAGTTGTATTGGCCTCAAAAGTTGTACCTCCTCCCCCAAAATGAAATCCTGTGTGAGCCACTGCAAATAATAATATTTGCCTTTTCTTCTGTAAATGCCATTACACTAAAAATCACTTTGTAGTTTTGATGTAACCAACACTCTGCTGTTCAAAAAAATCGTAAACAAGGCATGGCGTGCACTTACATCAAATTTGATTTCTATTTAATTTTGTAACGGTACTGCCCACAGCTTCCATATTTGGAGTAAAGTTGCGTAAGGTACTAAGTGCTGCTTACATTAAGGAATGAGCAATACTTTCGATAGAGTGAAGAAACGACAAGTAAACGCACTTTTGGGCAGGAAAATAAGTGGATGGACCTTATATTGATCCATTCTATTGACACTGTTATTAACTTCATTTGAAACATGGTTAGAAGTAAGCAAAGACTCGGACTTGCCTTATTGCGATTATCAAATCATCCTTCAATAAGTTTTCTTGTAATAATAATCACAAAAATCGTTTAAAATAAACTTTTTGTCCAATCTAGTAGCAGATTAAAAATTCGACAAGTAAATCAGTTTTTAAGGCCCAATATATTGTTTATGAATTTAATGCACATCAATGTGTGTTATGGACTAGTGCAAAAATTGAACGCGTCTGTCATTGAGCACCTTTCGGTCTGTGGTTTCCACCAACAATCTTGTTCCTTTTCCTCATAAATCACTACCTTTCTGTGCGAAAAGGGTGCAGTTGTTTATACTGAAAAAAGAGTGGAAAAAATAACAATATCTGGTGTGTAAATGTCCAATAAATTGTGTGCATTATTTTCTTTGTGAGAGTTTTTATACGAGTCAGAGGGGAAGGTTGGAGTTTGGGACGAGTGCGAGGTAAGTATATAGAAAATTAATCGCATAACTGCAAAGCTCTTCTCTAAATTGTGCAAGTCGAGGACCAAAGACTGAAAAGTAACATTTTCAAACTAAACTCGTACAATTTTAAAGAGCAAATGCAAAAATTGCCCCTGAAATGGATTCGACACATTGGAGTTATTTGCATTTTGCCGCACGCTACTGTGTACTGAACGCCCATCCTTTAGGTGAATTCTGCGCTTTCGAATTTTTTCAAATTAACTTTATGACCGCAGGCAGCACAAAAACAACTCCCACAATAACAGCAACCCGAACGCGGATTTGGTAGGGTTTGGGTGCGGGGAGAGAGAATGAAACACTCAGAAAATGCTGTCTGGAGATTTTTCAATACTTTTTCGTCGTCGAACACTGCAAGGACACACGAGGCGAAGGCGACAGGCCTGCGCGGCACAACCACAGCAGCGCGAGTGAGTGAGGATGGAATAAGTAGGTGAGGAGAAAGGGCAGCGGTAACAAGGAAAAAAATGGTAAACATTGTTTCCGCCTGATTGTTGGCTGAGGGCTGCGCAGTGGCGATGGACAAAAGGTAGTCAAAGTAAGGTAAATGCCACTAACCTGGCCGACTTCAACAAGCTGCAGCGGACGGACATGGGGTCGACGGCGCGCAGTGATTTGTAAGCGAAGCGCACAAAATCCACCGCCATACAGCGCTGCATTTTAAAGTAGCAGCACTGTGCACCGGCTCGAGCATGCAGAGATGCGGCAGAAATGTTGACGTTTTTTGCAATTTTTTGCTATTTGTTTATCATCGTCCACGGCGTCATCGGAGAGAGGCAAAGGATATTGTGCCGTGGCGGCGCGCGATGGAGTGGAGGCAGCACAAAGAGCGCCAAGAGATGAGGAAAAAGATTGAGGTTGATACAACTGCTCGCATACTCGAATCCAAAATGCAGCAAAAACTCAATGACTTATAAAACAGTGGAAGCGGCCGCTCCGACGGCGCTGGACTGCAGTGCACACAAAGCAAATACACAATAAATTTGATGTATAGCAATAGCGAGCAGCAGTAGCGGCCACAGCAGCGGCGGGGCTCAAGTGGGGGCTGCAGGTGATGGCGGCGCGGCGGAAAAGCACGGCCGCCAATGTTGCCTTGGCTGCAGTGACTGATGGTGAAAAGGATGCGGCTGATGATGACAATAAAAGGACACGGACATGGCTACGCTTTGGTTAACATGAATTAATAATCAGTTTTAGCTCTGCTCCGCTAGTTGGGTGCTTTTCCTTTCTTCCTCGCATGGAGTAAAATGTAACTGGAGGTGTATGTCCGGCCGAACAAAGGATATTCGTTTAATTAGCGCAAGCCGTCAGCATGTGTGGGGCAGATAAAAAGAAGAGAAATATTGACAGGAATAAATACTACAGCGTTTAATAATTTTGTTTAAGCACCTGCAGCTAAAGACAGAAATTTCATTACATGGGAGGATGTGATTGGGGATGAGTCTAAAAGTGAACCAACGAACTATTTGCTCCTACTACGAAACTTAATTAATTTGTGTTACGACAAAACGAACTGCTACGAATGAAATTGTAGTGTAAAGCTTTTCGTATGAAATCGGCATAAAATTCAAGGAAAATTTAAAAATAACTCAATTGGAGCGTATAGACGTACGCTCTGCTGGATCTGCCGATAGACTTTTCGAATTGGCGATTGTTCATTGTATGAAAACTTAGGCGATATGCAAAAGATGGCTTGCCAGCGAGAGCGCATTATTTGCTCTATATTGTCGCAGTACACTAATTCATCAAATGTTTTGATTAATGAATTTTTAGGAAATCAAAGAGCAACAAATTACAAAGAGAACATTGAGAGCACGCTTATTGCTTTTCATCATATCAATGTGAAAATTTCTCTTAAGCTACATATGCTTCACTCACTCCTTGATTTTTTTAAAGAAAATTTTGGGGCTGTTCCTGAAGAACACTGTGAAAGATTTCACCAAGAAATTAAGCTTCTTGAAGAAAGGTATAAAGGTATATCCCACTGTACAATGCTCGCAGAGAACGTTTGGAATTTGAATTGCAATATTGACCCATCTGAGCATTCCCGTTAAGCGAAATATCCAAGAACTTAATAAAATCTTTTTTGAAATCATAAAAATTGTTTATTTTATTAAGAGCGGACTTTTTAGGGTCCCCCTAGGTTAGAAGAGCAAATGATCTATTTTCCAATGGAAAATATATTTTTTTTTAATATTCAACATTTTTCTTAACATCTCAAGCAGAGCTAGCAATTTATGAAAAAAGTATTAAATGAAGGTTTCGTGTTTAAGGCTTTTTATTTTTTTGGGCGAAGTTTTGAGAAAGTTTTGGTGTTTGAAGACCCCCCTATTTTTTAATGAGGAATATTTTCCCAAAATACAATATGGTATTTTTTCAATATTTTACTCAATACAAGCTTTTTATGAACAATTTTTCCAAAAAAACTTGAAAAAGGGGGTAAGGAAAGTGGGAGGTTCATGTGTACACAAAAAATATTCACACTTTTAATGCAAACAACTTTGTCTTAGACATCAAAGCTCTAGCTCTTCAAGTTTTTATACTTTCCGTGTAAAAATCTATAGGGACCCTTTAACCTTTATGTGCAAATTACAAAAAACTCAGACGTGCTGGACTATTACTTTGTTCGGCAAAAATGATCAGTACGACGTCATCTTTCAGAAATATACGGTCGTTACTCTGTTGCACACAAAAAGTTTAAAATTGTTGTACAGTGGACGTCCAGTATAATGAACTTTCCATTTAACGAATTTTCGATTTAACGTACGGCCAAATTTTTTCCATTGATGGTTCTATATTACGAACAAAAGTGAAATTTGCTATTCGATATAACGAATATAGGATGACCCCAATCAAACGGTTATATAATTTACTGACAAAACATGAAGAAATGTTACACATAAATCACAAAAGAAAAGGGGAAAGCCCCGAAAAGTGTTTTTCTCGATTTGTTATTGGGTTTTAAGCGCGATTAACACTAAATAACACAAGTAGACGAGTGCACAAAACCGCTCAACCGTTTTTTTAATTCCGCCTGGGTCAAATAGACCCCAAGGAACAGGCAGAAGGTTAACAACTGAATATGTGAGACTTATTTCTTTAAGAAGGATGGTTTAAAACAAAAACAAAATTTCGATCGATTTAACGAATTTTTCGATTTAACAAATTGGGGGTACAACATAAGATTCGTTATATTGGACGTCCACTGTACTGTGTTATTAGCTATGTATATACAAATAAAGAAATGTTTTTATATAAGTCCCACCATTGTCGACCCAATTGTTTTGTATTTGTATTTTTTTCAACCCTTATCTTTGCATTGAGCTCAGCGTTCAAGCGCATATACAAAATTTTATATTCCCTTTAAGTAATAAATTGCACGGCAACGATTCCTCGGTGGATTCAATTAATTAGTAGTGAAAAATGTCGAGTCGTTAAAAGTGCATTTTGCTCTAGTGTCCGTTGCCAATGGGTTGACATCACTGGCCTTTGTCGTGCGCCTTTCGCTCATTTGGCACATGCAGAGATGAAACATGGGGAATCGTCAAGCAAGGAACTCAACACGACAGTGCCATGGGGTATGCTAAATGGTTTATGTAATCTTCGCTGCGAAAAAATTGATACACTCAACCATTTGTAGGCACAAGGGGGCAAACATCCTGAATCCCTGAATCGATTAAGGGCAGCTTTATTAAAAAAGAACAGTTTTTCAAACCATTATTAAGAATGTTGTCATACTCGGTGAGATTTCGAAAATATATTTCAATTCATTTCTTCACAAAATTTACTCCAAGATCGCTTTGCACATTTTATCTATCTCGCTATATTACTTTTTAACTAATTGAGGCCTCTGAGCCATCCGAGTGACCAGCTGAAATGACTTAAAACTGAATGATAGCTTCATTATTACTGCGGTACATCCTCATAGGCTAAGTATGTAAGTTCTCCAGACACGATGGGAAGACAGATAAATTTGAAGAAGTGCTGAGAAACCACTTTCGGATAAACAAATTTTTATGAAGCCAAGCCGAAAGTTCGGCTGCGTTTCAGTCGATTTGTTTTGACACCTCTAAAGAAATGCATCCTTTTTCGACCACACGAGTGCTTAAACAAACAAACAAACCAATTGCATTTACCAATACAAGCACTTAAATTGAACATTTTCCAACATTTTTTTAAAGTCCTTTCATCGTTGAATATTCCGCTTGCAGTTTCCGTAGCTATTAGCTTTCTTATAAAAGTGTTGCATAGTTATAGGCAATTTCGACCTCGCCATGGACGCCATGGACTTTCTTCTGTATCTACGTTGTGTTGATTTAACGAGACCGATTGTTTGCAAGTCGGAGGGTGTGTGACAGCAATTCTTTTGCATTTTATTTCAATTTTTCTATTTGCGCATTTTTTAACGGCAAACACTCATTTTCGTTCCGCCCCCGCCTCCACCCACAGCCTCCCTGTGCACCGCGCGGCCCGCTTACAGCACATTTACTGCCTCATCTATTTAATACCATAAATAATTGCATCTAATTAAATATGTTCAAATGAAAATGTCCTTTTTTCTATTATACATTTTTTCCATCCGCCGGCACAGGACATGCTGCCGGCCCCCTCCCAATCGCCGTTGGTGCTGCAGTTGACGCGCGTGATGGAGCGAATGTCATTCGAAATGAAATTTAAGTTCCAATTTGGGTGGAAGCGAAGAAATAAAAGAACAAAAAACAACTACGAGTACGTATGAAAAAATACGAAAAGTGTGAAATAAAAATTGCGAATGGTAAAGAAGGCGCGAAAATTAACGCAACGCAACGCAAAAACGAATGAAAAAGAGTGAAAAGGAATGTGAAATTGTGTGCGGCGGAATGGCGGGCGGGCGTGCAAAAGCGGAATTTAATAGTTTTCAATTAGGAATCATTCGTTTGCAGCGGAGCGTTTGCGTCAGGCCATGGCGCAACTAACGCGCAGCGCCGCTTCCTGATGGTGTCGGCGCTGAGTGCCTGCCTTCCTGGCGACGTGCACTCCTCCCGGCCGCCAACTGATGCGCCTTTGGCCTAGCCGACTGCAAGGCAGCTCCTTCCGCCACGACACTTTTCAAGTGTCAACAAATGAAGTCACGATTCGGCCGAGCCCACCTCCTCCACGGCGGGCACTTCCTGCTGTCCGCCCTCACTGTCGCCTTTCCCCTTTGACGGCTATTCAATGGCTGCCGTTGCTGTGCGGCATGCGGCATTTTAGCGCGTTCATTTGCAGTTCATCGTAAATTTCATCTCATTTTATTTTTTGCTCTTCTTTTAATTTCGCTGCAATTCTCCATTCTTTATATTCTCGACTCTTTTCAGTTTATTATGGCGCACTGTTTATATTTGCTGGCGAAATTCTTTATTGAAATGCGCGGCTGGAATTTGTCACGTGACACTCATTTGCGAAAAAATTTGCTGCGTTTCTGTTATGTTTTTTTTTATAGTAGCAATACAAATAAGGCGTTTTTTGATCAAAATAAAGAAGTGAAGCGGCGCACAGTCTTGCAACCTGATTGTAAACGGCGAGTTGGTACAATCACATCGTTGCACGAGACATTTTTCTTAAACTAATCTACAAGATGGGAGGATGTAATTATTTGTTGAATTTCTAATTACTAAACTGATAGCGTGGCCAGGGGTTAACCCCTTTACGGCCTTAGCTCTGCAACACTAATGTTAACCGACTAAACATCATGAAAATGTTGTGATATTTTGGGTATTGTTAAAGCTCGTCTTTATTTCAAAATGAGTTGTTTTTGGAAACAAATTTCGCCGGGTGCGGCTGGGTCAGTTTGCTAAAGTTAATAAAACATGAATTCTTCCATCCAATTCTTCCTTCCAATTAAAAAAATAAAATTGCTTTACGGCGATCCGAAATAGGTTATGAATACAAGTTTTCAAGAAAATTTTTATTAGAATGGTTTATTATTATTATTTTTTATTATTATAATTTTTAATGGTTTATCTGTTTAATACTGCTTGTTGATGTGAGTTAGAAAATGTTTGTGATACAACCTAATTTGTTTGTTGAGTACTTATTTTAACCCGGCGTTGGTGTGGTGGAAAAAAATTACGTTATTGGTGTGGTGGGGTATGACATACCCCAAACCTTGATATAGCAGCAACCTCACGAAACAGCACAAATATAAAAAATAGCAATTTTATATTATTCTTCATTTACTTTTACGCAAGAAAATACAAAAACACTTCATGTGTAAGCAAGTTGTAAAAGAAAATACCAAATATAACAAAAATAAACGAAAAATACTGATATTTATAAGTTGACTTCATATAATAGGGTCTAAAAAAATGTCTTCATATAATTTTCCAAAAAACATAGTCTGTTTTAAAAACGAAATACATAAAGTTATGTGACATTAAATTTTTGGTAGCTACCCTGAAAGAGGAGCAAATTACAGGGTCTCAAAATTAGCGCATTTTTCGCAGGTCGTATAAGGTTTTTACTCTCGGACAAACCGAACATCGTGTACTGTACTGACGACGTTTTGGTACAGCTTCGCCTTATCTCAAGGGTGTACAGAATCATGACGAATCATATTTTTTGGAACATATGATACGATGAAAATGATTGTCGTATGTGCTATTAAATTCAATGGAACATACGAAATTCGTTTTCTATGGCGACGAAATGCGAATACTAAACTGGGAGCTTTTCTTGCACGTAGCAGTTGGACAGTTGGTATTTGCCTCTTATTTTTCCGTACGGTGAATTTTTGAATAAATCGATGACTGCTAGACCATCGAAAATATCAATTTGAATTCAAAATTATTTCCACAAAAAGTTACGGTATTGGTGTGGTGGGGTATGTCATACCCCAATGAACTTTAGCGGGATGTGACTAAAATCTGGTCACACTCAACTTGTTTTTGGATAGCAAATGTGTATGGTTGGACTGTTATAAAAAGCTACTAGAAGCGATAGTGCCCACATAAAACTGATATCCGTATTATTTACAAAAATACAACCTCTGGGGTATGGTATATCCCACCACACCAATGCCGGGTTAAAAAAATCGAGTTGTATACTTTTAAAATAATTTTGATTTCAACCCTATTATCTATTATCCATTTACTTTCTGTTCAACAAAAATTATACATAATTTTTAGCACTGATTGTGTGTACCACTAGCTGAAATTGTTTACTAAAGAAAAATGGCTAAGTTCTGGCTTCGTCAGATATTTCATACTAGCAGCGGTTCAGTGGTTAGCGCTTCTAAACCCAGAATTGGATCGTGGATTCATATACTGGATTCACAACACTAAATAAGATATAAACTATTTTGTATGTTTAATGGTTAAATAATTATAAAGGGTTTTCAAACAGGCGTTCAATTTATGTATGAAGTCGCAAGAAAGGCTACAATAAGCTCAGTTTACATTTGTATCGATATTTATTTAGTCTATGAATTAACAATTCTTACAGACTACTAGCAATAAAAAGGCAACAAGTTTATTTAAAAAATGCAACTAAGTTCCTTAAAACTAACCTTTTTGGGATCGCGAGATCAAGTTCCGGAACAGTATTCAATTCCGAAAAAGCTCTAGCAATTGGAGCACTTTTAATATATTCAAATTTACAAAACCCAACATTAAAATAATTAAAATGCCTCAGTGTGCGAGATTCTTTGCAACAGCTCGGTTCAGTCGACAGCTCCGTTTATGACATTGACGATGAACGAGCAAGATAAATAAGAACGCCTGCATTCCAGTGATTTAAGATTAAACAGCAAACAGCGGGAATCATAAGAAGGGATAGGATCATACAAATTGAGGGAACGAAGGGCGAAACGTAAGAAAACTTTTTGTATACGTTCAATACGGTTAATGTGGGAAGCATGATAAGGACGCCAAATAAACGAGGCATATTCAAGGTTAGACCTAACATAGGAGAAGTAAAGTGATATTGAATACATAAAATACTACATGAAATGTATCAAATAAACAAAAGTTTCCAACTTAAAAAGTTAATGGCTTACAGATCTAAGTTCTACACTGCATATTTGTTGAGTGACATTCATAAAACTTGTATGGGGTTTCACTGCGATCCGGAGATTGAAGTGCAGTTGGTATTGACATGAAATTATTCTTTAAACCTTTGTGTGACTCAGTAGAACTCAGACTCAATAGAACTCAGTTTTAGAACGACACTTTAGGGTCTTATTAGTCAGCCTTAACCGTTTCACTATTTTGTTGCCATATGGCAACATGCTAATTTCTGGACGTCTGACCCCTCTATGGTTCCAAGAATAAATCTTTTTGTTGGTCCTTAGTTTAGTTTGAAGTTTTAGGAATAATACGAAGTGAATAAATTAAATATTCAAGTTTAAAGAGAAGTATGCACGTTTTTTGAATGTTACGTACATCTTTACATAGTAAAGAACGAAGAAGCAGAAAAAATAGTAATTGTTTTTTTTTTACTTTTTACTTCAATTCAGATATATTTTAGATAATTGTAGCTAAAGTAAATGAAGAAAAATGTGAATGTTTTTTGAATGTTACGTACATCTTTACATAGTAAAGAACGAAGAAGCAGAAAAAATAGTAATTGTTTTTTTTTACTTTTTACTTCAATTCAGATATATTTTAGATAATTGTAGCTAAAGTAAATGAAGAAAAATGTGATTTTTAGTTATGCGTAAACAATTTTATGTTTAGGTAGTTATTACAGCCACAACGATATGGTTGCGGTCATATGACAAAATTATTATGGGATGTTGTTGATATAATTATACAGAAGACTAAATCGATGTATTTAAAATTTTAACGTTCCCCATCAAAAACTTGTAGCGAAAGGTTAAAGAACTTTTTTCTTTTTAAATTTCTCAACTTTATTCATATTTCACTAACAGGGTCCCGCAGCGTTGCACGCAAGTTTGAAGTCAATGGGCCCAATACATCAAGTTTCTCTTAACCCTTTGTTGACCTTGTTAGATTTTTATGAACAAATACTTGTCTAATTAATTTTAATTTTAAAGCTTTCACAATATTTTAAGGCAATGGACCTCTTAAATCATGTTTTCCCCCTTTAGATCCCAAGTTTCCAAAAATCCCATCTTATCGAAGGTTAATGTTTCAAGATGTATTTGCAGTTCAAACTTCATGTTTGTAGCTTTAGCGGTTTGGACTGGGCGATGATGAATCAGTCAGTTAATTAGAAAAAACAATTATACATATGTATGTCACAAGCTATTCCTAAAGTATAAAGTTCATAAAACGGCTAATATGCACAATCGAGAGGGAAAAATTCGCATTTTTGAATCAGTTCTTAGTCGCATTTTATTACCATAGCATTATTACCAATTCCGATTTGCGATTTGCTGTGGCAGGACAGTGAAGATTTGTCGAACTTGTTGAACTGAAAATTGAAAAGCTTAAGGTTTGGCCAAGCCTGAGCTCTGTTCATAAGTGCAACAACCAAAATAACGAACCTGGAGGAAGCACCCATCTATTATGCACGGAAAGACACATTTCCAATCAAATAATCATTTCCTGCAGTTCTCAAATGCAATTGCCAGCGAAAGCAGTACCCTGATGCTTTTTCCTCCACGCAGCGGCCACATTAACGGCGCACAGCCCAATACTGACACTAAAAAGTGAACAGCTCACCTGGTATTTTAACTCGATTTCTTTCGATACTGCCGTGCGCCAGTTCAGCGCCAACAAACTCATCTCTTGAGAGTCCCAGGCGTACAGCATGTCGTCTTTGCATTCCAGCAAATCCTGCGTCTGCTGGCGTTCCTCTGGCAAGCTGGCACGTATTTTGGCGAACATTGCCGACTCGTTTAGCTGCAGCGTGTCCGTGGTGATGTCGGTCGACATTTTGAGCACAACAATTCTTTCGTACACAAGTACAATTTATAAAAAAGTCCAAGGTTACTTCACTAAGATAAATTTATTACAAGCAATTTTATTTAGCAAGCATTCGGAATGCGCACAAAAACAATTGGAAATTTTATGGTTAAGACGAATGTAAACGAAACAAATGCCGCTCCAAAATCAGCTGTTGTGTTTACCTCTGTAGTGTTGTTGTTGGCTCCGAAGCTTTGTTCGCTTTGCCAGCTGTTTTCTGCGGCATGCGCAGTGATGCCAATTCAGCATAATGACAACTGAAGCGGTCGGTGGTTACAAATTTGTTTATTGGACACATTTCAGTTCATACTTAACTAAATCTTACAATTACCAAGAATCATAAAAGAGCAACGTTTATTTTCAGTCCATCAGCTCCGCTCCTCGTGCCTTCATCACATTTTCAAACATCTGCTGCTTCAAGTTTTCGCGGGTTCGCTGGCACAGCGGCCGCATCATTACCGCCAAGTTCTTCAAAAATGCCTCGTCTTCATCCGCTTCGTTTATGCGCGCCTTGAAGGTGTCAATGACACCCCTCAGTTCATCAATAGCCTCTCTCGCAGCAAATTGCTCTCGACTTTCCGCATTCACTGCTGCATCCACAATATTGACGCTTTCGTCGTCCTCAATGCCGACTTCCGCTTCATGTTTCATTGTCATGAAATCCACTGAATTGTCACCAGCGGAGTCCTCCGTATCGAGCATGAAAGTGGTCTCGGAAGATGATCTCCGTTTCGGTTTCCTAAATAAAGAACAAAAGTATGTATTCATAAAGTTGTAGTATCGATATAAAAACCCAACAATTACTTTCGCGGCTGCAGGTGTCCTTGCAGAAATTGCAGTTTGCTGAAAAACGGCCATGAAGTAAGATACCGGGGCGCCTTGTCACCCAGCAGCCGCTTGGCGTGCACCACTCGCCCGAACCGCACACGCATCAGTCGCCATCTGTGCTCGCACACCTCGCCTGCGCCAAACACGGTCCATTCAAATCGGATTTCAAATAACTTTCAGCTTCACAACTCACTGGATTCGCCCAGCTTTGTTCCAACTCTCTCCCAAGCCGCACGCCGCGCTTCTACGTCCCTGAATTTGGAATCAGTTTTCACGTAAAGTCCCTGCTCCTGCTTTACGGCCTCGATTAGTTTATTGCAGAAATCCTTGTCTGCGCCCATTTAGCAATGCTAACACAAACAATTTTCTTTTAAAGCGGGAGCACTAGTCGCAAAACAGCAAAATCGATTTGAGCACTGCTGCAATGTTTTGACGTAAGTGACGTTTGGCAAACAGCTGTGCGAAAGGCCGAAGCAAATGTTAGGCGATGGTCGCCTTCAGTGGCGCTGCAGTGGAGAACTTGAGCCACGGGTAGATATTGAAGGTAGAGTGCATTGCGACCGTTATTGTTAATATGGTAGAAATAATTTGCACAATTTCAAAATTTACTTCCTGCTTAGGCCAAAACGTTGCATTAGTGCAAAAAGTAATCAGAATTGAATTAAAGCAACATTTCAACGAACCGAGACATTGGTCACACATCTCTTTTGAATATATTTTCCAATGCACTTTCTTTTTTGGGGAACTTTACGCGCCGGAGTATTTTGCCTAATCGTTAGTATAAATAATTAATATTTTATATATAGATTCGATAAATTAATTTAATATTTGTAGAGAGTACTAAGAATATTTAAATTTGTTTGATCGATGACGTCAGCTATGTGGTCCTAAAACTGTTCTAAAGTAAAGCTGCTTTTTTTCTCAAAATGTTATACGCGGGAATCAAAAATGAAAGAACAAAAGATATATTTGTTGAACCTGATATTGGAAATCTGATTGAAGACAAAGTGTGTGTGTGTTTCAAAGCGTGTAAAGTTATTTTTTAAAAGTGTTGTTAACAAATTTTTCGGCAGTGGACAGTTTTTGGATTGCATAAAGAAAGATTAGGGCACGAATGAAATTAAAAACTTAGATCGAAATTAGGATTGCTTGCATTTAGAGACAAATTCTTAAGAATTATGGTAATTAGAAAAAGAAGAAGAATTATTGGAAATTCTTAAGAATTATTTTCAGTGTTTTATTGCCGAACCCTGTGTTTTAGATTGTTGTCATGTGACAGCAACCAAATCAGTATGGCTGTACTTAAAATAAATATTCAGTTTATTTATTTCGCATTATTCGTTAAACTTCATACTATACTAAGGACCAACAACAAAATGTATTCTTTAAACCATAGAGGGTTCAGACGTCCACAAAGTAGCAAGTTGCCATATGCCAACAAAATGGCGAATGGGTTAAGTAAAAATTTATATCAAAATCAGAAGAATTTCAAAAAATTTGTTCATAAGGAACAACGGACTAAGGCGTCATATTTAGCGTTGAAACGCGTTTTGGGTGCTCGGGTTCAAAACCATAGATGTACTTTGTAGTTAACATCTTCAGAACGAACTAATTGACTGACTGACTGAGTCGTAAACTCCCGAAATTTGAGGCCCGTATTGGATCTAGAGCTCAGGTTAAAGTCGACGCTTCACTTAAATTTGACAATTAATTTGAAATGCTAAGTTTGTAAATCCTTTTGGCTTAAAAAAAGTCTTGAAAAGGCAGTTTATTCATGAGTCCATGTATATAACTTTTGACAAAATACTATATTTCTTGAGTTTTTATTTGCTTGTAATGCCATAAAATGACGGAGATTAGTTCGAAGACAAAGACCTGTTTAGTTCAAACAAAGGTAAGAGAACTGTGGCTAAATTTGCAAGATTAGATTAAATTGAAAGGACGATAATGCACAGGGGCTGGAAATAATTTACTGATTTCAGGGTGTCTTCGAAGTAATTATTTTTGAGAGCGATACCTTATTTGTGATAAGTACTGCCTCACAATACTGACTGCTTCTCAATTTCTTATTGAGTTGTGTTCAATAGCTAACGGTTGTTCATGGGTCATCATGTAGTAAGATTTTTATTTCAATTGGCAAATTTTTCAATTTTCAAATGTTGCATTTTAAAATTGTTGTAGGTACTTTTTATGATTTGCCATCGATCTCTAATATAAAGTTAGAAATAGTATATCATTGCACATATATATCGACACATAGGTATAGATGTGTATGTGGACTGCAATGGCACCCAGCGGCCCATAATTACGACAACTTATCGTGCAACTTGGAATTAGGAATTGTGTGTTGTGTAATGTTTTGGAAATTCTGCTGAAATAAATTTAATTTTCACTCGACTTTATCGCCATTAATTTTTCCACTTTTTCAGCCTCTAGTTTTGCGAGCGTAAAACTTTCAAGTACGAATGCATAGACGGCCGGATTTCAACTATCGAAAAGTTTTCTAGTCGCGAGCGTGCACAAGGAAATGGAAAGTAGGTAAAGATTTGTTTCAATGGTTCTTGTTCTCGACATAATAGCAACAACAACAACTGCAACAATGTAAAATATGTATATATACACACGTACATACGTACTTAAGTACGAAATCGCAAACGAAACAAATAAATAAATACAATTTCTGGCGCCCAAATGTGTTAAAATTGCGCTTCGCTTCTTTTGGGTGGAGAAGGAACAGTGCGAGGAGGCGACCAGGGCTGCAATACTCTAATTCGCTGCATGGTAATGGATATTCTTGGTTATTGGATGGCAACTGGAGATGGAAGAGGTGGAGGTGCACGAGAGGACAGGCTGGCCCACTCATACGCTCTCTGACGGTCTCTGCGAGCATCGGAATTGGCCACGGATGAGCGTGGCAGGAAACTAGGAAATAAATTCAAAGTAAAAGTACCAGCGTCGAACTGCACAGTTGGCGGAAGGGGGGGGGGGGGGGGGGGTAGTCGGGGAAGAAGCGACGACCGATTTGGTGCGGCAAATGTAAGTGGCATAGTAACTGAAAAGTTTCTTCGGCGTTTTGGAGGCCATTTATTGCATTGTATTTAAAACAAAGGCATTTATTCCTAAAATACCCACACCAGACGGCAGGCAGGCGCTGCACCCAACAGCAACAACTGCCCATTATATGCACGCAGACAGCTTGGGCGAGCAGCGAGCAGAGTAATGGATGGAACGTCGAGCAATAGGAATACAAGTTCTCGAAAACTTGTAAAGTTCTCGAAAAGAAAAACGAATTGAAGAAAATTGCAAACCAAAGTGTCGGATGCTATTGAAATGGCACGTCGAAAGCGTTGCGATTGTGAGGTGGGCTGGAAAGGGTGTGTGGCAGGGACGTACTAAAAAGGAGATTGTGGTAGCGGCCCACCTAAAAGTGAGTGAATCATGCCTATTTCGGTATTTGCTTTCTTTCAAATTTTCACCTTTCCAAAGTAAAACTGAACAAAATTTTAACCAAACAATTTAATCAAACTGGCTCAAGAAGGATTAAGGGTTGCGAGCATTTCGAAACTAACCGACTTTTTGGTCAATATTGAAATTTGCATTACTCGTTGAAGGGCTATCGTGCGAACCAACCGGATGACGGTTGACGGACGGGCCATGCGAACCTGATCACATGTATATATTCATTCCGATTCCGGTCAGGGAATCTTCTGGCCTTTTGGGCATGTCGGGTCCAGCATTCCTTTTTCCACTTTGTTCCACCCAATCGAGCGGGTTGCAGGTGTTTATATGAAATTTTATAGGTTATGTGTTAAAGCTATTAACATTCACACCCACACCAATTTTTATATACGGAAACCGCCACTATTAACATAAGGACTGTACCAGAAAAAATCCGGAAACAAGAAAAAATTCATAGAAAATTAATTTTTATAAAACTTAAACTTTTATTTTATTAATCAGTCACATACATACCATACATTATTTTTAATTTGACATATTTTATTCTTAGATTAATCTTTATTCCTGTAAAAGCTGCGTACCTTTGCCTTGAGTCCTGCCATTAAGTTCCGCATAGTGGTTTCATCAATAGTATTAGCCGCCTTATTCCATCTTCTTTTGAAATATTTAATGTTTTTTGCTGCTCCGCCTTCTTTTTTTAGTTCTCGTTTATTTATAGCCGAGTACCACTCAATACGCCTCATCATTGGGGTATTTGGGGGATTGCAATCTTTAGCAACAAATTGTATATTATTTGCAGTATACCACTCCACAGTCTTCCTGGCATGGGAAGTTGCTAAATCGGGCCAAAATACTAATGAATCCCGGTGAGATTTAATAAAAGGCAAAATTATTTTTTCCAAACATTCTTTAATATAAATTTCTTGGTTAATAGTGCCTTGGGTAGTAAAAGAATCGGTTTTCAATCCACAAGAGCAAATTGCTTGCCAAACCATGTATTTTGAACCAAATTTTTCAGTTCCTATTTCTTTATATTTTTCCTTGACCTCTCCCTTTTTAGAAGCCATGTAAAATTTTTTGCCACGAAGCTGTTTAAAATCAGACTTACAGTACGTTTCGTCATCCATTAAAACGCAGTCAAATTGTGGTAAACATTTTTCGTATAACTTTCTGCAGCGCGTTTTTGCTGCACGTTCCTGCTTTTCAGTTCTCTTTAGTACCTTCTGAGCTACAAATGTATTCATCCCTCCTTCCTTTTAGTATATCTGTCTAGTTGATGGCGATACTCCAAATTTTAAGGCCATATCTCTTACAGAAGTGTTTGAGTGTTTCTTGAACTCCTGTAAAACTTCTTTCTGTAAGTCAGGGAGCTGAAATCTTTTTTTACGGCCAGAACCAGTGGCTCTTTCGACAGTAAAACGTTGTTCATACCTATTTATGACATCATAAATAGTAGATTTGGGTAAATTAATTTTTTTTGCAATTTCATTTTTCGATAATTGCCTATATTGCTGATAAGTGTGCAAAATAATATTTCGGTTAGCGTTTTCGTTCGACTCCATTTTTAGTAAAAACCCGTTTAAAATATTAAATGAAATTTAGAAAATATGTATAAGGATTAAAGAATCAGGGCTGAAAATTTGAAAGTTGTCAAACAAAACCTTTTGTAGTTACAGGTCAAACTGTATTTCCGGATTTTTTCTGGCACAGTCCTTATGTTAATATTTTTCTTCTCATCCGTTTTATTAAGACAGTTTTAATTTTTTGAGCTAAGTTGGTGAGCAAAAACAGAAGATGGACTGTTCTTAAGAGATTTCAGGTCCAAACGTGGAAGGGGAAATGGGATCAATGAGGTTTCAGCTCCCACAAAGTGGGCGAATTAGTTGATTTTTCAAAAGAAATGTCACAAAAAGTGCATTTTCAAATATATTCTCACAAAATGTCGTATTTAAGACTTTCAGGTAATACCCGATCACAAATCCAAATTTGAACAAGATCGGCCAACTATATCATATAGCTGCAATAGGAACGATCGATCAAAAATGTGTCGCATGGAAATTTTTATTTAACCAAATTTGGTGCAATTAAGTTGCAATATAATTTATACAAGTGCTAAACTTGCAACGAGTGTTTATATTTGAAAACTGAACGGATCATGCTTTAACCCTCTACTGCCCCATACGGCCTTAAGGCACGGTCTAATTTCCACGAAGTTCAACTGTCAACTGATAATATTGGGAAATATGTGATGCTTACAGCCGTGCAACATTAAAGAAATGACAACTTAATTTATCTAAAACATGCCCTAAAAATTTCATTAAAAATATTAATATTTATGTTGACTTTTCTAGGTTTTTGTGGACCGTGCCTTAAGGCCGTATGGGGCAGTAGAGGGTTAATATGCTGATGTGATATCTAACTATGATTTCGGATTTGCCACGGCAATTTCAAATCGCGATGCTAGACATTTATGTTATTGAAACCGTTGGAACGCGTCGGTCAACAATTTTCTTAGTTGCAGTGGAAATTACGAATAGGATAAGAATTCAAAGCTTTTAGTGCTTCAACGTTATGTCGCTCAGAATCCACGAGTTGTGCCATTCTTCTCAGGAAAAACTGGCAAATGGGTGTTTGATTGACACACCCCAAATTGATGGGGCCTATAGTTTTGTTGCAGATGAAGACGATTGTGGGTATTCCAAAGTTAAAGGTTCTTGACTTATGCGCTAACAGGTAGTAAAAATAAAACAAACAACAAGAAGGCGTTGCATTCAATGCAAAAAAATCAGTCTACTGTGAGAAAAATAGCAAAATTCGAACGAAATGCTATAATTGCTATACAAATTGTAATAATGTTGTTTATAAAGGTTATATATTGTAAAATGAAGTCGTTGCTTCATCGTTAACGTTTTTACAATAAAACAGGGGAACAAAATAAATTATTTAACAAAATTCATGAATGAGAGCAAATACAGCATAATCTCGATAATCCGGACAATTAAAAACCAGGCACTGTCCGAAATATCAAAATGTCCGGATTACCAAGATTGCAAAAATTCTATAAAAATACTACTGAACACTAGTGTCCGACCGAATATTCGGTTTCGGTTTCGGCCCAAATAAGTGGTTTCGGTTTCAGTTTGGGCCAAAAAATGGCCGAACGGCCGAAACCGAAACTTTCTAGAATAATTTTTACATATTATATTATAGCAGGTATATAGTGAAAGGAGGAGTAATTTAGATGTCACCAATGTAAATAAACTGTTTTTTAGCATATAATATTAAATAATTTAATTTTGAATATTAGCGAATAAGGTACGAAAGGGTGATTTTTTCATGTTTATGTTTTTAAAAAATTAATAGTTTTTATTAATAAGTATTTATTTATTCATGTTATGTTTGTTTGTTTGTTTATTCTTTATTTACTTAAAGTAAAATTCGTTTGTTGAAAAAGACATACTTGATATGGTGATTTTTATTTCAACAAGAATGTTTCGGTTTCTGGTTCGGTTTTGGCTGAATATTAAAAAAAAAACCGTAATTCGGTTTCGTTTCGGCCCAAAAAAGATGTTTTGGTCGGACACTACTGAACACCAATGAAACGTATTTTTTATTGAACTAAAATTATGTTTGCTTAACAATTTTATTTTTAATATGTTATGAACATTTCATTTTGAAAGAAATTTGTAATTTTCATTTAGCGAAGTTTTGTTTCATTTGTTTTAGCAATTCTAGATTTGCCTGCATTGTACTTCACTGCCAGTTGACGAAGTGACTTTCCTCGACTTAATTTGTTGAGAATTTGTTTCCATCGTTATGATTGTACGTGTTTTCTTAACTATAGGTGCTATTGTTAATATTTTATTTAGTTTACACAGTTAGATTAAACTTTTATAATTTATAAAAAGCAGATAAAAATTAGTGTCCGGATTTTTGAGGTAAATAAAATGTGTGATGTCCGGATTACAGAGTCAACAATAGAAAGCAATTGGGTGTCCGGTTTACCGCGTTATCCGTATTAGCGAGTATCCGAATTATCGAGATTGTACTGTATTAACATATGTTAATATGTAACCAAAATAGGTGTACAAATTTTCATTTGTAAAAAAAAAATGGAATGGAAAAATTTCAGTTTTCTGATTACATATTTAGAAAGAGCTTGAGAAATTAGCCACTGTGCCGAAGCCGCATGCAAATCGGAATTGAAACTAAAAAGTTATAGCAAAATCGAAATTGAAATATTAACATAATATGTTATTATTTCTCTGTTAGATTTCTCAGGCATTATTGAACCAAGTGCAATAATCAAATTTACATAAACGATTAAAAATATTAACAAAAGGAAATAAATAAAAAACACGACAACTTCAACAACACAGTCAATAAAAGGCAACACACAATGGCAAGCGACAGCAAAAAAATTGTCAATTAGTACCAACTGTCGACTTGCCACAAGTGCCGTTGCAGTTGCATAGCACATACGACAGTGCTTTATGCGATCGGCGAATGCTGCTGCTACATGTTAGCTGTTGACTTTTCGACGGCCACCAATGAGCCGGTTATTATTTTTGCCGGACAAGTGGGCGGGTGCAGGTGCACTTGTGTGTTGATGTGGAGTGTTGTGTCAAGTGGAGCCTGAATAAACATAAAAATTGGTGGAAATGAAAAGCTGCCCAGAGCACATCGCCCGTACTGCAGTCAAGTGGTCATTCCAGGCTGGCCGTTTTCCCGCCTCATTCCCTCATTGCCGCGCGCCGAGCAGCTGGAGGCGAGCGGCATGGCTGAAGTGGCCGCTTAAAATTGGCGAAAAATGCGAAATTTTCACGTTGATTTTAAATGATTTTTTATTTTACATATTTATTTTCTCCGCTGAAATATATTAAAAAACGTAAAATTTTTTCCTGACGGTTTTGCATGCGATGGTTTGTTGTTATTATTGCTGGTTACGCAGTTATTACTGTTGTTTTTGTTGGAATTTTCATATGGTTTACGCTTCATTTAGCGTTGAGTGGCTATTAAAATGCGGATTAAATGGGAATTAATTGGATTCCTATGAACTGTAAGTAACGGTTGGTCGCCTCGGCACACCGCGAGCCATGAGTGCGGAAACAAAACAAAACGCGGGCAGAACACACACATAAATATTCGAGGGCCGTCAGACTATATTATATAAGTACATATAAATATGTATGCAATAAATGCAGATACAAATTTAATGTTGTATTATTGTACAAAACTTACGTTGGTGTAAATATTTAATAGAAGAAAGAAAACGAACGTAAGGCACTACTGATATTAAATCCTCTATAAACATCCTTCTAAATCCACTGTATTCAGTCAAAGCATAGGTTGTGAGCAGGAACTGAAAATAACTATTATTTTACAATTTTCAAATCCAAAAGGCATAACGAAAGAATTGCCGGTGGACTTTTTCAAATATACCATTACGGTATCAATAGTTTTTTAGTCGCTCAAACGGCCCTTTGAAAAAATTCAAATTGCGTGATATATTTGACCGAAAAAATAAAAGTCACAAAATAACTGTTATTTTTGACCGATAAAATAAAAGTCAAAAGTAACAGTTATTGTTGGTTGATATAATAAAAGGCACAAAATAACTTTTCTTTTTTTCAGTAAAAATAAAAGTTAAAAGATAACAGTTAAAATCTGACTTTTGTGATAAAAACCATAACCGGTCCCTGGTTGTGAGCGATCTATTAGGATGAGGAAAAAATCTGGTTCAATTTTCATCTTCGAGTAAACCCTTTTGAGATGCCTTTCTCATTCTTGAATATAAATAACTGCGTCCTTAGTACTTAATTGAACTGTCGTGGACAGAAGAATCCCGGATAAATAATTGATTTTCCGATTGATTGAGGTAATTGAAATTTTCGGCTTGCTTAACGTTAAAATAAACTGATTTGGTAAACTCGAATGGTCTTCCAACTATTTATTATATTTAATATCAATGGTGCATTTGGTAACATTAAAAATTTCCACATACAAATATCAAATGATGTTGCAGTTATTTTCGCTTAATTTTTACCTTCGTTTCACTGGTTGAACAGTTTATAATAATGTTGAATATAATTTTTCATAAAAATATTACGAAGAAACTTAGGAAACTGTCAGATCCACCTCACAGCCACCGACACCCTTATCAGCATCTTTCAAAGTCATCACTAGTATATAGTCGCCCATCGGTGTCTCCTTAGGCAGGAAATCTGTCACCAGCACATAATCGTTGAATGTGTACTTGTCCTGTGAAAAAAATTTCATTTTTGTTCATTTGTCATTGGTCTGGGTAAAGGAGCAATTGCGACCGCTTCAAGCCTGTACCTTTGGAAAAGGACATGGAATGTCCTCCGGCAGGTTAGAAGACTCCACCATGCCCTCATAGGTATTTTTGTTTTCCTCTACCATTCTGCAAAATGGTTTCTCCATTTGAAATATGATGGGACCCCGCCGTTTGGCATCTCGATCGTATTTAAATATTTGAACGGTCACCTGAGGTGGCAAAAAGGTTAATTGCAATGAAAAGCAAAGTTCAACAATTATTCATATATAAAAAGTGGTGTAGTGGTTGCACCTACGCGCTGCTCATTGCCCACATTGCGATTGAAAACGAGGTCGCCGGTTAGGCCCAATTCTGTGCGTGAGATTTTCTTCAAACGCAACGTATCCCAGTCGAGCCACGATGTGTCGTATTCCGTCAGCGGCTTGAAGGAGTTCAGTTCAACGTCAAAGTCCTGCGCAGAGGCTTTGGACTGCAGGCAGCACACAACGATGGCACAGCCGAGCAGCACGCGAATTTTGTGATCCATTGTTCGACGGAAAACTGCTTTAAATTGGCAACAATGGCGCCTATTTATAGCAAACGAGACTGCCAAATCGTTCGATGAAGCGACACGCAAAATCGCTGTAACGCCAATGGCAGACTGACTGACTGTTGCTGATAACCGACACGCAATTGCCGAGAACTTGTTAACAATTTATTTAGTAATAAGTTGTATGAATTGACTAAATCGGATAATATCTACAATCGTATGTATATATAATTGTTTGTCCTGACTAATTCCTCATTGTCGAGCTCAAAGTGCTAAAGTTACCAATGCGAAATTTGAGCAATATTTTCAGCCTCCAAACGGGGTAAGAAATGGGTTAAGGTTTTATACGGAGAAACATGATTTAACTAATTGACGTATTTCTAAGTTTTTGGTTTTTGAAAATCGATAGAAAATCAAATGGGATCAGGGGCGGATTCAGAAAAATATTTTGGTGGGGGGTTTCAAGAAGTAGTTCTTTAATATTCATAAAATGCCAAAAAAATGCCTTTTAATTTGTATGTAGTTTTAAAGTTGACCCTAATATTTCGGGGGGGGGGAGGTTTCAACCCCCCAAAACACCTCCTGAATCCGCCACTGAATGGGATCAAAGTTTGTGTTTAGAAATATGCGTTAATAGATGAAAGCACTTTAAATCAGAAGTAATTCAATTCGCTCAGAAAGGTGTTAACATTTTTATGCAAAAATTTTGTTGCAAGGTGTTTTTAACTAACTTCTTACGAGATCGGGATGACGTGTTTGTATGGAGAAATATGATTTAATGGACCTATTGATTTTAAATTCAGTTAAAGGTCTTTAGTGGGTTCTGTCAAAAGTCAATACCACAATGCCGGTCATGTATACGTGTGACTGTTACTGTTAAAAGGCAGAATTTTATCTCTACTTATGGCTCTGCAAAATAGTTTTTAATAGGCTGATAAATAGTTTTCAATGTTTGTAGAATAAGCACAAAATTTGACAATGCATTTCTTGTACCTGTTTTAGGGTTAATTCCGGGTAAGTAGTGGTCTCCCGAAATTTTAAATATTAACCACAACTTTTCATACAACAATTGTGATGAAATTATATTTCTGTATATTGCGCGAATGATTACAGTTCATAATGATTGTTACTATCGTCTGAAATATATATATTTTCTTCATTTTTATGCGTTCAACTGTTATGCAACTTTACTGTAGCATTTGACCCCGAAGCGATTTTTACTTTTAAAGAAGACGACAAATTGTATTCAACGACAAGCAAAAGGTGCACATTTTGTTTATTAAATTGTCAAATGTGTGCATATGTGTTTGTATATATGTACCTACTATATATACATTGTACAAACACTTTCACATATATATGTGCTCGTGTGTGGCAAAATACTTAATATCTGCATTGCCAAATGTAATTAAAAGTGGTGTGTGAGGCCTTCTTCGCCCTTAGCCGCACCGCATCAATTCAATACGCTGCAGCCAAGAAAGTCGAGTATTCCCAAAACGGGCCTTTGCATTAAAAAATGTTTCGCTGCTGAGGCGAAAATTCATTTCCGTACGTTCACATTCACATTCAATCCAATCCAATCCGATGCGATGCTTTGTACTGTGCTCCGGTGCGGTGCGGCGCGGTGCGGGCAAGCGGGCGCGAAATCAGAGGAGGCCACCTCAGAGGAGTTGACATTGTCGCGGCATATGCAAAACTCATGTAGAACTGCCTTCGAAGGAGCAAGGCTTTTCTGCGCGGGTGGAAGGGCGGACGAAAGGCATTGCAAGTAGCAACAACACTGAACAACATAAGAAATGTTTGAGAAAAAAGGGGCAAGAAAGAAAAGGTAAATGCTCTCCATACAGGGGCGAGTGTAGAGAGGGGAGGGGAGGATTTGGTTTGGATGGATGGTTGGTTGGTTCGATGGTATGCGTCTATTAAGCTGCAGCACGTACGCGTCGGCGTGCTGACGGCAGGCGGGTCGGTTGCGGTTGAAGGTGAGTGAGTGGGGCGACTCACCTTGGGGAAGTTGTTGCGAGCGGCGCGCAGCGCCTACACGACAACATTTTTAATCATCATTAACAATAATTCGAGAAATACTTTTAATTTTCTGTATCTTCTTCTTCGTGTTGTCAGCGTTCCTGTCACCTCAGCGGCGTGTTTCGTTGGTGTAGAAGCGTTTCGTTTTTTCCGCTGTTTCGTCACATGTGCTACTAATTGAGAAAATATGCTTCACAAGCACTTAAGCGAATTCCGAAAGCGATGCGTTGCGTTGAGATCGACGCTGTTGGGGCGCGTACAGTAAGCACGCAAACTGTGGCAGAGGTCTGACTGGTGGTTGCAATATTTGTTGGTACAGCCTACAGCCTTTTATATGCACAAAAGAACGTCCCAGTCCCAAGCAAAGCAGATTTTTCATTGAACTTAAAAAAAGTAAAAAAAATTAAAATTATAAATCAAGCAAGTAGATGATGCGCCCGCTTTGGGAGTTTTTAATATTAATTATCCAGGGCACAAAGACTGGAAACCAGTAAGTGAAGAATTTATGAGTGCTGCCCACCCGCCCGCCCACCGCAGCCAATAGTCGTGGCGCAAGAAGACGCCGACAAACGCATTTGGCGTCATAAATTTCGAAAATATAAAGTTAAAACAGTTAAGGAAGAGCGGGAGATGTGCTCTCAGTAGCAGGGGCGACGGTCGTACTAGCTACTGCGTCCGTGCTGACGGGTGAGCGGTGGTGGGTGATTGCCATTAACGCATTTTGATAATTAAAAATTGTAATTTTTTACCACACTTTGACTTTGGCAATGGAGCGTTATATTAAATTACAACACATAAGAGCGCGGCAGGCGGTAGTGACTGACTTATTTATACTCTGCACTGCAGACACGCCTCGGTTTCACATCGTAGCTTCTATAATTTCCTCGCTACAACTAAAAAATCGGTAATATGTAAGATTATTTACAATAAGAAACTAATACAAATGCATTAGTATTATCAATAATGGCATTGCAAGCCGCATACTATGCAAAACTAACTATACCCTGGTGCCCCAGTGTAGGGTATAACTAGGCGCTGTTTGAACGATGGGCAAAAAAACGAAAAACATTAAATTTTGTTTGGCGAAAAGAGGAAAAAATGTTGCACGGGTACAGAAGCAGAATTTATGGCTATTGATAACAGCATTAATCACCATTTGATATACGAGGGCGGGGTAACAAGGGGGCGAGGGCTGGGTAACACTTTAAATGGGAGCCTTTTAATAGTTTTGAATTGGCGGTAAGAATGTGTGAAAACAGTGTTAGAGAAATGAATTTAGATCGGTGCCAAATGTTTTTCTTCTAAGTTATGGCTGCAGGTTTAAATCTTCAATCATCGACCAGTTCATATTAGTTAAAGGAAAAAAACATTATACGATTATTTGTAAAAATATAATCTCTAAATATTTTTAGTTTTAAACTCAAACATAAATGATATGAGCTCACATTGTCTTACTTAAAAATAGAAACGAAAGCAGATCCAACATACAACGGAACTCTTGTCTTACTTAACCCTTTCCGGTCAATTTCCACATTTCTTGCGATAAAAATGTAGCAATAAAATACAAAAAAATTTCAACAAAATCATTTTGGTTGAGAATTACAGCTTCATCAATTTTGTACGATATATCGTACAATGGTCCGCAAAGGAGTAAAAATTCATGAATTTTTGGTTTCGGTTTTTTAAGTTTTATGAACAATTCACTGATTTTTGTGATAGAAAACATAAATTATAATAACAAAAAATCAAAACGTGATTTAATTTTGATCGAAACTTATATAAATTATATATATAAACAATTGATTCACATTTATTCGGCCTTATATAACCGTTGTTGTTGTTGCAAAGCCCTTTTCTCTCAATAAAACACAGATTCAATTAAAATTCGTATAGCTTTACAGGAAGATACTGAATATAGCCAATTCTTATTATCGTAGTGGGAGTGGCAAGTACGCATGTCTAACCTTACATAACCCGTGTCTGCCCAGTAAAACAAAACTCGTCTTTTATTTGTTACGTGGGTTACAGATGGGCGTGGCAGGCAAGCAAACGCAAAAAATCTGTTACCAAACCTATAACTTTAAAAAAATGCAAACATAACTTGCAACCTTTGCTTTCCATTTGTACGATATATCGTACAAAGCTTTGCAACCCTTGTGGTCATTTGTACGATATATCGTACAATTTTTTTAAAGACTCTGGAAAAATATTTAGACGCAAAAAATGGTCAATTTAGTAAGTTCTATAAATCACCTGAGATTCAAACTTTGAAATTGTTTCGCTTTTTGGTACCAAAAAGTATTACATATTTAAAAATTCCTACGCAAAAGCACCGTCATTTGCTGGTTTTTCAAATTCTTGCAAAAAGCTGCTTACAAAACGCACTTATTTATATTTTTAAACAGAATGATACAACACAGTCTACTTAATAAAAATTAAAAAGCTGTTGCATAAAAAGTGCGTTCGCTGTCAAATAAAAAATCGTCGAAAAATTTTTACAATATATCGTACAAATTTCCGGAAAGGGTTAAAAACTCAAACATAAATGATATGGGCTCATATTGTCTTATTTTAAAAATAGAAACGAAAACAGATCCAACATAAAACGGAACTCTTGTCTTACTTAATTCATTACTAATTATGTTTTTAGAGTCAAAATTAGGGACGAAATGGAACCCACTACTTGGTCTGCTTCGGCTAATCTCCCAGCAGGAGGTGGTTTTAGCGGGTAAGAGTCCGGCATGTCTATGGATACGGATTCATCGGTATCTATGGAGATTTTCACCGCCTGCGAAAAGAAAAACATGAATGATATTGAAAATTTGAACGTCTCTTTATGATTTAAACAAAAAACTAGCTTCAGATTTTCTGTTCATGTCAAAAATTTACTAATTTAATATGTAGTTCTTTTGTGCTATGATGGTTTGATTGAGACTTCTTAGGAGTTCACTGGGACACCAGCATAAAGTGCTTCAGGGTGGCTGGAAGTGACTTCTGTACTGCTTTGTGTGTAATTTGATAATTTTTCTCGCATTTTTATACTTTGAACTTGGTGCAACCTCATTTGCATTGCTTTTATTCTCACATGTAGGTCATACATTTTCCCATCAAACCTTACAAACTTGACCTTTTTGGGACGGAGTTTGATTTTGAAAAATCAAACACTCTTGGTTGAAATGTTCCAATGCTATAAAAGTTCCATAATCACAAAATTTGAAATCATCCTTTTTCGGGGACATATAATTTGATTGAATATTTTCCATGGGTCATACGACCTAAATAGTTGTTTTGAGGTGTATTAAAAACTGGGTGGGATGTATTATCCCAGTAGCCCCGAAAGGGTTAAAGGATTCTAGCATATCAAAATTTAATAATGTTATTAGGAATTGCAGATTTCTCTGTTCCTATATTTACACATGTAAATTTTGTATACCATAAACAAAATACCAAGTAAAAAAAGTAAATAGTTCCATCGCCAATCAGCAGTTTCATCCCCTAATTTTTTCAGCCATCATGTATTTTACTCTGGTTGGCGAGTATTTCACCAGCAGCTAATAAATATAAATCAAACAGTTCAACTTGTCGCAGACAAAAATTCCTTAAAACCAACAAACAACAAGAAAATAAATAGAATAATGTTTCGGTGGCTGAGTTCACGGCGACAGCCAGGATTGCCCATGTCCCGAGCTCGGCCAGATTTCTCAGCCTCGGACAACTTTGCTGGCTCAATCGTTGCTTTCGTTGGCCGATCTCGTGTCGCTGACTGTTCCGGTGCAGCGCACACCGACCAACGACGGACAACGCTTTCCGAAACTTCCGGTTTGCGTAGATTTTGGCTAATATTTTTAATTCCTATTACTTACTGCAGCCCGCAAATACATTGCGAGTGGATTTCGGTGTAAACAAATAATTAACAGCAAAGGCCGAAAAATCATTGCAAAAAAACTAAACGCACAGAGTGGAAAGTGAATAAAAAATATTCAGCACGCAAAATGGGCAGCAGTGCATTAATTGCCAAACGAAGAAGGGTCCTGCGGGCGAAGCTAATAAATTACGTACGACTTTTGATAGATTTATGTGCGGCGGCAAAAACTTGCAACTCGATTTTCGCGCAGCAAAAAATAAAATTTTTAATTAAGAAATTTTTATCGAAACGCTATCGAAGCGACTATTGCGACTTTGTGCCTCCCCCCCTTCCGCGTACCACTCGAGCAATGCACACAAGTGGCACGACGCGCGCTGCCATCGTCAGCAGGCGTTGAAATGCGCAATTTCAAGTGCAATTTAATAAAAATTTCGCCTATCCTCCCACTCACCAATCATCCGACACGCACTCCACACACACATACGCACCCATACACACACACACACACAATATTATTCGTCGGCTTAATGCAATAAAGATAATTATGCGCGCTGCATATGATTTTTCAATTACTTGTTGTTGTTGTTTTTGTTGTGTGGCAGTGCATGCATTCCGGGCGCATCAAATTGGGGACAAATTGAATTGCACTTCCGCCCTCGTGCGCCCGCCATTGATACCTGGGCCGCGCTGAGCGACCGCAAGACCGCCCGCAGCGCCGCTGCCAGTGCAACGCTGCGCCGAGTGTCGCGCGTTGACAATCTGTTGAATCTGTTGCCGCTGCTGCATCCTGCAATGCCGCCGGAGTGGCTGGCTGGCTGGCTCGTCGCTTGTGTGGGGATGTGTGCATAATGACAATTAAGTGGTCGCTCCTGCCGCGCGTCGAGCTCATCTGACGCGCCAAAGCGGGGATCAATGGATTGTAATGCCGTTAACATTATGCAGAATGTTGAAATTTATTTGTCGCGCTATCATTAAAATCGCTCGCACCGCCGCTGCCGGTGGCATGGCGACTGCGTGCTATTGACAGTCGATGGTGGTGTGAGCGACTCAGGCCGCCGGCAATTGCAATTAAAAAAGGCGTTGAAGCGACATCGAGTGCGCCGTTGTCCTTTTCATTCTCAATACAAATCGTACGTGATCACACTAATTTGTGTATGATTTTCATAAGTGGGATGCGGCTTATTTGTTGTGGGCTTCAGCAATTGTCTTCGAGTGTTTGTCTGTCCGCGTTCTGAACGTTCTAAAGGGACGAACGGCAACTAACAAAGTTCTTGTTAGATTTCATAGATTTTTTCATGAAATATTTTTACTGAAGTTAGTTAGTCGTATCCGGTCTCGATAGTCCAGCGGGTAGCGCGCTGGCTTCTCATACCGAAGGCCCAAGGTTCGATTCCTGCCTTGGGCTGGTAAAACGATCATCTTCTATCGCTATCCACATGAAGCAGATGAGAATTACAAGAATCGCACAAGTGCGCTCTTGGCAGGCAATGGCAAAACCTCTAAGTGTGAAAGAAATATGTGAAATATGTGGTATCACAATGGGCCCGAGTGTGTCTCTTATAGAGGCAGCCACCATAACATAACCTAACCTAGTTACACGTACAGTCGTTTAGTCGTTAGTCGTTTTCCATTGATACATACGAAAAAAATAAGATTTTTGTGATAGCACAGCAGAAGAAAACTACTGCGTAGCTTGGCCAAGATTCGACAATGCTTGAAATTCCTCTTCTAATCTCTAAGCTTTGTACATATTCAAGTTCTATGCAAGAAAATTTACTTAAAATGGGCTGAAGACAATGAAGGAATTATTGGACGCTTAATTTACTTACTCACTTAACTGGTCATAACAACCTGTTACCGGGTTGCGGCCTGCCGCAAAACCTCTCCAGGCGCTTTTGTTTTGCGTGCGCCTTCTCCAGTTGGTCACACCAAGAGATGATAGGGCGTCCTTAACTTGGTCCTTAAACCGTAGACACGGCCTCTCTCTCTTCTCCGTCGACCTCCAACTACCGCATCGAACCCCTTTTTCGTCGGAGCTTCATCCTCCATACGGTAGACATGGCCAAGCCAGCGTAGCCGTTGGAATTTTTTAGTTAATTTGGCTTAATTTAGAAAACCAATAACCGCCGTCGTCCAAGAGAACTTCTCTCATTAAAATAGGACCAACTGAGAACCATTTTCGAATGGGTTACTGTCCGGTAGGAACTCACGCTAAAAGACTGGGATTCACTTGAATAACTTCCTTCAGGAAGGACATTTTAGAGAGTCTAGCCGATAGGACTATTTGTAGTCTATTCAACCATGTTAAAAGCTCGAGTCGATTCCATAAATGGTATCTATGGCCTAGGTGAGCCTCCTTGGAGCAGCTACTTCTAACTGCCTACCTACCTATATGAAGAAATTATTTGAAAAAGTTAGACTTGTTAACATGCCCCTGTAGCTTAAATTCACACCTAACTTGGAAGATATATTCGATTACATTTGAAGGAAGGAGATTGGTTAAGGGGTTTCTTGAAGAACTATGAAAACTTCCGATTAACTCTATTCGACCATCTTCTGTTGTAATTATCGATCTTTCTTATAATAGCTTTGTCACACGTTATCTAGATTCATGTGAAAAATTCAAAGATAATAGGAACTAATGGTCCATGGGTCATCCTCTTCTATGGATATCAGTTCCAGTGCTTTCTGTCCCTACTCACTGCTGTAAAGCTGGTCCAGATAGCCTACTATATAGTTTGTCTGCCAGTTCATTTTGTTCTTTTCCAACATGGCCTCTAACTCACATTAGAGCTGCTCTGATTTCACTCTTTACTCTACGCGTAGAGTTAACGGACTCATTCCAGAACAAGTGTAGAGTTCAGTGCCGATTCCTGCATGAACTTAATCACCGCTGGTTGTAATAATGCTACAAGGATCGATCTAATAGACAGATCAATACGTTCAGTATTTCTGCCTCATATAACAACAAGTATCCATCTAGATGGAGTGCAAGTCAGATTCAGTTCTTTCGAAAAGATCCATCAAACACACATCAACGTCAGAAAAATATCCTTAAAATGTTGACTCAAAACGCTATCTCAAATTTGTTCGGCCACCTTATGCCCACTAAAGCAAGGTTTATGTATTACAATAAAATGCTTTATAAAAGTGCATTGAATTTTATGGACTATTTTCTTGCTTGCATTACTCACCTTCACTTCCTCCTTTCGCCAAGGGCACGTCGATGCTTTCAGTGTTTTCCTATAATTCGTTCTGCCTTCGTGGTTGTTGTGCTGCTGTTGCCACAGGAAGCGGATGTACCGCGTCATAACTGAAATTGCAATTGAACTGTGCTGCCTATTGTTATTGTTGCTATTATTGTTGCTGTCTGCGCCGCTGACTGCCAACTGCCACCTGTTTCGGCCTGTCTTCGCGTCGCTGTTGCCAGGGCAATAGCGGCAATAAGTAATTGTCGGTAATTAATGTTCGGTTTCAGCACTTTTGGCGCTTTGCTGCACTCCGCGCTCCACCTCACCGCATGAATATCGCAATCATCGGTGCCATTTGCCAGTCGAACACAAATTCCGCCGTCTTTCTTCACAAATTCGCATTTATGTGCTTGCAGAATATTTTCCGCCGCATCGACTCTTTCTTGCGCTTTTTTATTCAGCCGTTGTGCACTTTGGGTTTGTTGTTGTCTAATTTACCATTAGAAATGGTTATTGCATGACGAACGAGCGCGCCGCACACACACCGCACTTCCGTCTGCAGCTCGTTCGGCGGCACTGCTGCCGTCTCTTCTGCCACTAACCGTCTTCGCGCCATTGCCAGCGTTATTGCCTTTCGAAGGCAATAAAATTTATTAAAATTATGTTTGGCGGCGTGTTTTCCATGCGGTCCTGCGTTGAAAGCAGCAGACAGCGCGCTACTCATCTTATTCGCCACGCTCACCTTGCGTTGTAAATCAGCGCTCGATGACATTAAAATAAAATTTTAATGCCTCGAACGCCGCAGCAGTGCGCCATAACGTATGCGCGCCTATAACTATGCCATGTGCGGCCGCACATACAGACGCGCGCCGCGCGCTGTGCGCATCCTGCAATAATTCTCACCTTGACTACGGCCGCCCTGCGCGCGCCTCCTCCGCTCGGCGCAATGCGCTGTGAAATTACGCTCGGAATTTATTTGAATTTGCATCAAAGAACGGTTCATTTGCACGGAAGTAATTGTAAATATTTGATCCGGCGCACAATGCGTTCGGTAATAAAAATAAAATTGTAACTTGCCTGCGTACGGTTTGGCGCCTTTTGATGGTAAAAATCGAAAGAAAAGCAAAGGAGGGGCACTTTCAATTGATACATTTGTCATTTTTACTGATGTATGAAGCAAGTGACTTAGCCTCAGAAATGTAAATTTTATGTTTTTAAAGGCAGCATTGTTTGCAGTTTTTTTATTTTTAGATTTTATGTTGTTTAATCCCAAACGCAGATTTTTTTCACAGACAATTTTTTAACTCTGGCAGCATGCAAAACCTGAGTTAAAAAAGGCAGACTTCTCAGAAATGTGTCCTTATTTGATTTTGTGTGCATTGCCGGGTTTGAACTCACAACTATCTAAGTCGCTCCAACAAAATTTCCACACACACACCCCAACTTAAAGTGATTTTCAAATCACAACACTTAACAAACACTCGCACAGAAGCGTCGATGGGTCGCGGTGGCCCCACATTCATTGGGCGCCGCCAACTAATGGCGACGACCACTTTCACTGCACGCTCATAAATAATCCACCAATTATTTCGCTGTCAATTTCAACACTGCTTGAGACTTCTGGCAATTGCAACTACAACTAAAACGACAACAGCAACAAAAGAGAACTTTTTTCAGTCATGCATCCTGCTGCTACACTTTGCTTTGCGTGTTGTCTTCATTTCTTGGCAGCCAAAGAATTTTGTCTTCCCTCACCCCACGCGGCGCCCTGTTGGAAAATGAATGAATCTCCGGCCTAAGAATGAAGAAAAAGCGCAATAAATTGTTTTGAAGAAGGTAATATTTACGTAGACAATCGTCGTCGACGTCGTTGTCAGAATTATCGTTGCGGTTGTTGTTGTCGTTGTCAGCGGCGCGGCGGTTGCATTGTCCTGTAGTGTTGTCTTGTGTTGTGTTGGTTTGCATGGTGGCCAAGGCGCTTGGTCGTTGTCGCAGCTAGTGGCTGTGCCATAGAGTGACCAGCGATCTAGAAGCAAGATTTAGTAACTTAACAGATTGTTGTTCGTAGCTGCTCAGCGGAGATGAGCAATCTTAAGCTAACACTCAGGGCCTTTCTCCGACCAACCGACTCAACCGTTGAAGTTCATGTATTCCACGTTGATACTATGCATTCCAAAGTGAGTTCATGCTTAGAGACCAGCACCTATTCCTCGGTGAGTTCAAATCAAGTGTTCTAAAATTCTTTTTCAAAACCCCGTCTTCTAACATGTACATTCTTCCCTCTGCGCGCTTGCAACAACAACAAATTTTTTGGCAAAATTTAATTTAGGGGAAAAAAGCCTTACGTACTACCATAGACAATGGATGGTAAATCTTATACTTTACGAGAAATCCGTCCACCCATTTGGAAGTTAAAACAAGTGATTTAAAATATTTACGAGGCGCCGCACAGTGTCGCGATCCCATATAAGCCGTGGCCAAAAATACTTAGCATTGTCCTATCTCAATGAAACTTGGTGAGATTGTTTTCGTGGTGGAAATTAAGAAATTTACAAAAAATCATTAAAATTGGACCACTGCCGCGCCCACCTCCCATACAAAAGGAACTGTAATATTGAAATAACTTGCTTAATATTAGTGATAGAATTATGAAATTTTGTATTTCAGCTTAAAATAATGACTTAAAAGCTCACACTAAATGGGCGGTCTGCCACGCCCACTTTAAAAAAATATTCGTATTTTACTACAACTAAAACTGTATTTTTAGAAGGCTGTTTGCGATACTCGTTCCACGATGTAATTTTAATTGGTAAGCTTTCTAAAACCTAAAAATGGGCGTGGCAGCTGGAACATATTTATTAAGTGGCCAAAACATTTCCTTTATGAATTCGTGTATTAATTTTTTCAGCTTGTGATACCATATTTTGGTATAAATGTTTAGATTTTTAAAGTGGGCGTGGCTTTATGCCTACTTTTGATGATACAAACAAAGTACCCACCTTGTCTTTTATGTAGCTCATCATTGCAGCAGCTGCTTTGCCGCTACTTTCATTGTACGTCGGAAGCCATACTTCGAAAAAAATCACAATTTTTGACTGTAGGTGCCACTACAAAAAGTAAATGTTTAGGTGGGGACGCAAACTTTGCTTTTGTTCATGATTAACATCAACGCCTGTCTTATCTTTAAGTAAATTTGTAAGAAATTCAAGTTTTGTTGACCGCTTTCTGGCTTCAGTTTTACGCCACACTTCGAACAAATCACGTATTTTTAGTGGAAGCGTCACTAGAAAAATGCGAATAACAACCAAATAGGCACTTAAAGGCAAAAAATTACTACGGATTATGTTAATACATACTTTTTTGAGTAATTTAGGGTTGGAACTAAAAAAGTGTTTTTTTGACGTTTTTTAAACTTTTTTCCACCAAACGTTTGGTTCTTTGGTAGAAGCAAACCGAAAAACGTAATTTTTCAATGTAACGGGATTTCACAGTTATTTCAAAGCACAAACCAAAAGATAGTGCTGCCATACAGGAAAAATTCCAAAGCTTTATTTAATATACATATAACATGACTATATTAGTAGATAAATTATATTTTTATTTGATTTTTCATTCAGCATAAAGAATTACCCACAAACTTGGAACGAATGCGTATTTTTTAACATCAACTTTGAAGCTACATAAAAATGGAACTGAGTAGACTATTGAAGATCGGAAAACGGGTTTCTCTTAGTTGAGATATTATCTGTCGACTGTCATATTCATTTTAGTCATTTTGTAACATTACTTTTTACCATTTTTGACCACACTCGCGACACTGTGCGCCGCCATTTTGAATAATATCATTCTATTTTTTTAATACTTTAATATGTGTTACCGCTTAATAGGACGAAGCCTTAGATGATTTGGATTGGTAGCGACATGTCACACCGATGGGCAACGCAGCTCTGACGCAACAGTTGTTCAGTGCAGTAGCCAAGGTCTGAGAGAGAGACTGTCTTCCAGTTGAAAAAATCAAGTTGGAAGCCTTTTAATCCCTTGGTGAGACCAACTGGACGAAGGTTTTAGGAGACGAAGGATGGAAGTTTTACGACGGACTGTACCTCAAAAACGACTTGTAATCATCAAGAAGCAAGAACTAAGACGTACACAATGGTCACTCTGTTGTCATTCCTCCACCCAATCGCTTTTGTCATTTTCGTTTTGGCTTGTCTGCTGTTTGGTCTGCTTTGGTCTGCTGATTTCCAACAACTTTGCCTTTGCCGCTTTTGGCGTACGAAATTTGCAAAGATTCGCCTCACATACGTTCCGACTTTTAGTCGCACACACTGCAGCTCTGCAGACACCAATTGTACTTTTGCTCTGGTTCTTCTTCTTCGAAACACTTGATTATAGCCTCAACAATTGCACACAATGTCCAAGCGCTCGAATCCTTTTTGTTTTTGCTCAACTACCGCTCGACTGCCCACCTAACCTCAAACTTACCTCGACGCTGCCGGCGCGCACAGCAGCGACAGTGCTCGGCCGTTTATCATTGCTTCCTTCAGTTTCAGTCTTCATTTGCTTCGACTTTAGTGCTTTCGACTGTTCGATGTGCGCGACGTACGCCAGCGACGTGCAACATGCAGTGCGGCACGCACTAAACGGAAGTCCTTTAGCAGATTATCTACCGTTGTTCGCAGTCATTGCTCATTCGAATTGCTATGGAAAATAGATTCGCTGTAATTGGAGGGCGTGTTTCCTCCGGTCGCCGGCGCTCTGAGTGCCAGCCACGTCGCACATTGGGAAAAAACCGGCAAAAACGCTCGCATCGCCTGTTTTGAGCTTTAGCATCTATAGTTTTTGCACTAGAGAACTGAAATTTCGTTATTATCTTTAGAATTTTTCAGAGAATTGTATGGTATAATTTTTTTTTTATTTCCCCTACCAGGAGCTGGCACCCTACAGTCGGAAGTTAAGAGTTTTAAAAACATGCATGATCAGAAGCAAAAAAAAAAGTCAATATTTTGATAACTGATTCTCGTAGAAGATCAAAAATAAAGTTACACGTGTTTTAGCGTTTTTTAATTTGAGCACTTTTTCGCAGCACGGTTTATGGTTTCCGAATGTATAACGAAAAATTTAATAACTTCGGAAATAAAAAAGATAAAGGATTGAATTTTCGCATAACGGTTTCCCATAAGTAGAAGATGATTTATTCCAAAAATGAAAAAAATTCGCCCACGGCCACGCCTACTCTCCATACAGACTTTATTTTTAACAATATTAAAATAGGCTAAAATTTTGTTGTCATGCATTAAAATGTTCTTTAGGGACACTTAGCCCACTTTTATAAAAGTAGGCAAACTCTTTCTTAAAAAAATCTAAACTATTCATTTACTTTTATATAGCACGTAAAAGATTAACTACAAGTATAACTTTCCTCACTAAAAGTTAAAATAATCACTTATTATGTATCTCAATGGGTTAAAGAGGCATGTCACACCTATTTCCAGACAAAAATATCGGACGGTAAATATTTAAAAGTTCATATTTTGAAAAATATCTTTATATGGCAACCCTGTTAAAAAATGGGCAAACCACGCCCATTTTAGGCAATATGTTGTTCTCATGATTTCCAAAGTGTTTGTATGAAATTTCAGTTTCGTGTCCCAACTTTTTCGAAAGCTATTATGAATACCTTCCATCAGACAGACGAATTGGAAGACATATTAACAGACGGACAGAGATAAATCAATGCGATATATATTTACATATCTCAATTCTATATATTTAAATACATATTTATTCCTTTCAACACCAGCCGTGCTGTTTTTCATACGTTGTAGTTTTGCTCAGCAATTAAAAATATATCGTTGCTCACCAGAACTGAGTACAAAAAGTGCTTGGGTTGGCATGCGAAAATTGCTCGCATTCACGCTGACGCAGGACTCCGCAGATAAGTTTAGTACCATCATTTAGCTGTATGTCCCACCTATTCAGTGTATAAGTATTTCGTGGAATGCTATGGAATCTCAAAAGTTACAGTCCATAGAAAATCCCGATTTTTCTCATTTTTATCAAAAAATGAGGCAAAGGTTAGATATGCTTTTTTCTGTCAAAATAAATATTTCTGAAAAAAAATTTTTTGATACCTTAATTACTTAAATATCATAACCCCACATGAGAAAAATTATGGGATTTCATTAAAGAATATAGATTCTACGGGCATCTGAAGACAGCCTTGTTAACGATATTTTGCTAGAAGTGAAAATAATATAATAAAACGTTCAACTTTGAAAGGCCGTAAAGTCCAGGTCATGGGATGAAGAGACTTGAAAAGTTGATTTTCTGTCTCGCTAGTCTATCTATATTACGACAAGTAAAAAAAAAATTCAGATTCGCAACTTTTGGATTTGCTCCAATGCGAGCGTTTTTGCCTGTTTTTTCCCAATGTGCGTCGTCGAGCAGCCTTCGAATGGCAGCAGAAAAAAGGCAAAAAACTGCTGGAGGTGGGGTAAATTTGTTGCACTGCTGCTCGGCTGTAGCGGAAGCAACGGAAGGGGCCATTAAGTGATGCCAATGATTAACAACGGAAGTATAGATTTTGCGTGCTGAAAGCTAATCGAACTTTACGAGCGTTTCTTTATTATTTTAGGCAGTTATAGACGGTGTTGTTGCTTGTGAAGGATGCATTGGACGCTGGCTAATGGAATTTCGCCATAAATCAAACAATTAATTGATGGCGTTGAGAGAGAGAAAAAAGCAAGGAATCGAATATCCTTTAAGAAAACTAAGGAAAAAAGTGCAGAAACCGAATGAAATTTTTGTTCGAAATTTTTTTTACGAAATTTTTTTAAATCTGAATTTGAAGATTGAGAATAAAATCTAAACAAAGAAGTTGTCGGATGCAAGTTGTACTTTCTGCAACATCTTAGGAGGTCCTTGAATAAGTTATTTGAATTTATATTTTTTAATCAACAGATGGGTAGCCCTCAGACCACACCAGTTCCACGCTATTTTTTGCATCATGCAAAATACGTATACATACCCAGTAAAACTAGCTTTAGTACCTCACCCATAAATGCAATTTTTTGAGGTACTTAGAAATATTGGTCACTTAAACGGGGTAGGTACTAGGGATTGCAATCCCGGACCAGTTTTACAATCCCGGGATTTTCGGGACTGAAAATTGCAATCCCGGGATCCCGGGATTTTTTCGGGGTTGAATATATTATTTTAACGAACTAAATCAGACGTCATTTTCAATCAAATACATTTAATTTTCGTTTTAAATACACTTCTGTGTTCCTTAAAACTAAGAACAAAATATTCATGGCAAATAACATAAAATTAATAACATAAAAATGCATTCAATTACCAAACTACACTGCTGCACTTTTTGCATTTGGCAGCAGCTTCGCCTTTCGATTTTATCAAAAAATAGTTCCAGACAGAATATCGTTGCTGCGCTTTTGATTTGTGTGGAACAAACTTTTTTGAAAAATCTGCGGAATAAAAATAAACTTAAATACTTAAAAAAATTTTGCAAATTAGCGAATTATCGTTACGGCAAAGTAATATTATTGCGTTGAAACAAGTTCAAATGTCACAGGGCGTTTGCAATTTATGTTTTGTACTAAATAAAAAGGGTTGCATTTTTCGAAATCAACGTGACAAAAGCAAAAAGTAAGCTTTTTTTTTGTGTCGATCCCGGGATCGGATTTTGTCAATCCCGGGATTTTTCGGGACTGAAATTGTCCGGGATCCCGGGATTCCGGGATTCGCGATCCCGGGATTGCAATCCCTACTAAGTACATAGTTAAGAGGGGAGGTACTTAAGTTATCATGCCACGTTAGAAAGGGGAATTTTTAATGATTTACAAAATTATTTATTTTTCAGCTCCTTTATTATTAATCTTTTTGAAAATTTTTTTACAATATATTGAAGGTTTAAGGAACACAACAAATTTTTTTTTTGTTAGCATATTGCCTCTTATATAGGTGGAGCTGAAGTCGCGTAGAAAAAAAAAACACATCCTCCATTGCGGACACTTAATCTCCGAATCGGCTTATCTGAAACAAAAAAACAAAAAACATTCATAATTATTAAGCTTTCGGACACAGGAATTCACCAGAAAAATAAAAAAACGCCAAAAATAAAAGGATAGGAGCTTTTTGAAAAAAAGTGTAAAAAATTGACTGCGTTTTTCACCTTTTTTCCCAGAAAAAGTACTTTAAATTAAAAATGTTTCTTCAATATTGTGGTGGATTCTTGTAAAAAATTTTTTTAAAATCGGTCGAGCCAATCCGGAATCCGGAATCAGAACGATCAGAATTAACAATATGAAAAATCAAATGTCAAAAGCAGATACTTCGAGTAGAAACAATAATGAAAAGAGAAAATGCGGAAAAGTGGCTCGGACAGTTGGCGTTGCATTCTAATTGATTCCTTGCCACAACTCCATACTTACTCAATTAAACATTCAAATCATGCTTCGTCTAGTCGCCTCAGATTCCCCCGGCCGGAAAATGATGTCGCGCGAGACGGCGAAAAAATTCCGAAATTATCATTCACAACGCCTAAATGACTTTTCAATTAGATTGTGTCATTCAATGCGCAGAACTGAGACGCAACGGCGTCTCATGTTGCGCACTCCAGAAAGGCTCCGCCCCCCTCCAGCGCCGTCAGGAACTGTATCAATTTTCGTAGCACCAGCAGACGGCTGGACAGGCAAAGCAATGACAAATTCCCGAGTAGCATTCATTAATTTCGACGCGTAACAATTAGCTAGAGACGGCAATGACGTGTACCGACCCACCGACCGACCGTGTCCTGCCACAGGATATTTTTCGCGCCAAACGTGACGCAACTAATTAATTTGACGAGGGGTGCGCGTGAGGCAGTCGCCGTCACCGCGACGCTTAACAAAATTTCACGGCTGATTTGCGGCACAAATGCTGGTGGTGGGGGGAGGAATGAAGTGCTGGCAATAATTAAAAAAGCATCGATAACGATAAAGTTTTTATTTACAAAGCGTAAAGTGTGGCGTTTGATGTTGTTGTTGATTTCTTTTCATTGTGGCACAAAAATCCATAAAAACGTGTTGGAAAATGCGTGAAACGAACTTGAGCGAAATTTCCAACATTCTTAATGAAAAAAAGTACAACAAAAAACTTCAGCCTGCTGCCCAACAAGTGTTTTCGAGGGTTTGTGAACGGCGTTGGTCGCTTTGACTTGTGCCGTCGTTGCGTCATTTGGGTGTTTTCCCTTCGATTTTTCCACGCCCACTTGAGCGTTGCTCATTATTGCCGTTTACGCTCATTATTGTTGTTACGATTGCTGCGGTTTTTTTTGATTGTTGTTTACAACATCAAACGATCGTCGGCATTGTCCATTGTTGCTGGCCAACTTAACGCGGATTTTTTTCATATTTCACTTGGCTGCCCGTTGAAACGATTGTCGAGTGTTTTTTTTTAACAAATGCGCGAAATATGTCTGACTCACCATTGTTGCATTGTTGTTGCTTTGTATATGGAAATAATGCGAAATTATTGAAAATTTTGGAGAGCTGGAAAAGGTTGCAGCCAGAAGGTGTGTGCAGTGCTTCTGTTGGCGTGCATGCGTGACTCTCGAGTTGATTTCTTGCAGCACAGCCCATTCAACAACAACACAACCGCTACGCAAATAAAGGCGGTCGATCTCTCCACACAATAAAAGCTCAATTTGGGCGTTTTGCATGCAATTTAAAATTTATTATTGTTCACTTTGTTTGAACCCTCCACTTCCCAAGCAGACCTATGCCTGCACATTTTAAATAAATTTCTAAAATTCAGTAAGTTCGTAAAATATTTAATATAGAAAAAATCGAGTTACATGTACGATATATCGTACAAAGCTTTGCAACCCTTGTGGTCATTTGTACGATATATCGTACACTTTTTTTAAAGGCTCGGGAAAAATATTTAGACGCCAAAAATTTTAAAATTAATAAGTTTTATAAATAAACTGTGATTTAAACTTTGAAATTGTGTAGCTGTTTGCTACCAAAAAGTATTACATATTTAAAAATTCCTTCGCAGAAGCACCGTCATTTGCTGGTATTTCAAATTCTTGCAAAAAGCTGCTTACAAAACGCACTCATACTGTGTAGCCACGGCTATAATGATTTATATTTTGAAACAAAATGTTACAACACAGCCTACTTAATAAGATTTAAAAAGCCGTTCCGTAAAAAATGCGTTCGCTGTCAAATAAAAAATCTTGGAAAAAATTGTACGATATATCGTATATCTATAAATATGAAATTTTAACTATAGGTACATTCAAAAATGAACCTCCGCTAAGACGGAATTTTTTGAAATTCTAAAAGTGTAAAACATGAGTTTAGGTGTGGTATGATGGAACGTGATTTAACAGGCATTGATTTTGAACTTGGTTAAAATACTCCAAATTAAAAATAATTCGACACGTATTCAATGTTTCCAAAATCAAAATTTAACGGCGTCAACAATGGGTTAAGTCGTGTATACGGGAAGGCTACAAAAAACATGAACCGATGGGCCTTTTGCCTTAAAAATTTTTAAAAACACATGAATTCAAATTTTATTAGATACCTACATACGTGCTTTTAATTTTTTCGAAAATCCAAATCTCACGGTCTCACGATGGGTTAAGAGTTTGTATGGGGAAACATGATTTAATTGGCCTATTGACTTCAAATTTTACACTTGAAATGAGAAATAATTAGACAAGTATTTTTTCATAAAAATCTGATGGGGTTAACAAGGGGTTAAGAGAAACGTGATTTATTTGGGCAATTGACTTCAAATTTGTGTGGAAAGCCGCCGAGCCCTGCAATTTTTTCATATATTAAAATCCATTTCCAATAGCTGCAGAGTTCAAGAAGTGAACGTACATACGACCAAATCTTCTTCAAGACTCACCAAAAAGTTCATGTTGCCGAAAAGCCAACATTACTGAAATCTGAAGCGAATCTTTGTGTGTAATGTCAGAACGGAACGTTAAAGTTATGAGCTGCCAAATTAATAAACTGTCAAAATTCCAAATACTAAAAAACAGCTTATTTCATTGGTTTTCACTAATTGTTGTTTTACATATTTTTTAATGTTTTGCTGATGTTATGGATAAACAAAAATATTTTTAGTTTTGGATTTAAAAAAAAAACAAATTACTAACAAAAAAGTGATAAATTGTTTAACCACAAAACTTATCCGAATCTTCACATTAGCCTCGAAGCGCTATTTAAATTTTGTTGCACTTCATTTTGCAATTCTAGGAAACGCACCGAAAAAATTGCAAGCAGCAAATCCCAACTGACATTAACACATCACAAACAGACAACCAGATATAGCAACAGTCAGCAAGGCAGACATACGGTTAGACATCTGGTAGATAGTGCAGTTCATAAACACACCCACACATACACACACATAAACATGTATGTGAGAATGCAGTAGCGAAAAAGAAGTACACGTAACATCCAAGAAAGAAACTCAAGAAAACTCCAAAGTGAAAATTGCATCACTTTGTTGCTCGCTTTTTGGCCTAACGGCCAGTGTTGTGGCAATGCGCGCACTCGGCGTCTCCGCCACAAGTTTATCAGCGCTGCAATGTTTGCTGTCATTTTGACAGCTGTTACGCACTCACTACATGAGCGTTTCCAGTAACAGCTGATGGCGTAATTTTGCACAAAAGTTTTGCAAATGTGGAAAAGGTTCTTTTTTCTGAAGCGTAGAACTTGAGTTTGAAAAATAAATAAAGTGCCAGCGTGAAATTTGATTTGTCTGATGTTCAACTGCATAGATCCTGCGGTTTCATAGTCTCTCACGGATGCAAAATGCACAAACAAGGTCGGCGAGAACCATTTTCATTATTGCAAAACTCCTAAATACCATTTGTATAGTCTGCCCAATACTAAGAGAGTATAGAATCCAAAAATCTGTATTAGAAGAACCGAAATTGATTAATGTTTTTAATGAGTGCTGGGATAAACTCGTGCTTTTCATTAAGTATGCCTACAAATATAGAGAATCACTTATTTTAGAATTCAATTTTTAAAGGAGGTCAATAATGCACGGAATTTAACTGCGATATATCGACAGACGGCGTAAGCCAATGTCTAAATTTATTGTATAGTCGATAATAGAATATATTTATATTTATATCTCTTATTTTGGAATTGTTATACCTATGATCTGTCATATATCGTCTATATAATAAATAAATACTACTACTACTAGTCATTGAACAGAGAGCTCGAGGAGCGCAGGACCAAGCGGGCCTTGGATCCGAGTCAATAACTTTTCTCTGAGCAAGAAGAATGACTACGTGCTGCTTACTGTGATCGAAGTTTTAAAAAATGCAAACAAGAAAAAATTGTTTGGGGTAATTGTGAAGAGTTGTCTAAAACACAGTCGATATTTTGGTCGTTTCAAAAGTCTCCATCAAAGACTTGATGGGCCTCCTATTACGTATTGATAAAATATCACAATGCACAATGATTCGACTCCATACAACCGCGGGACAAAATTAGAAGGAGTGGTCCGTTCTTAATAAAATTTGGTATACTAGTTAATCATGGTCTGCTGAATTGAAATCTCCATTTTGTTTTTCTTAAACTGTTGTAGTTTGGCAATGCCTGAGACTTGAATTTGCAATTTTCGTCATTTTTGGTGAGCTATAGCACCGAGTGTGTTGGCTAGATTTTTCAGATTTTACATTTAATCGGTAACTTAAACATTGGTAATTGCTAAGAGTAACAGAAATTGTCTTTAGTTTTGCAATAAAAACGATAATAATAGACGTATGTTTTGCTTTTTTGCAGTTTTCTCAATTTTTCATGCTGATTGCATACTTTTAGGGATGAAAAAAATAAATTTGGTCGAAAAATAGGTGTTTAAACCACTTTTCAAATATAATTCTTTTTTGAGATCGGAAGATATCGGTGGATGTAATTACATTATCCGACTAAGAAAGAATGCTGCTTAAAATAAAAAAAAAAGTCCCGGAACATACTTCTTTGATATTTTCCTCTAAGTTTTGCCAATTTTCAGATTTTTAATTTAGAAAAATATTTTGAATTAAAAGTGAAGTGAAAGCCACAGCTTTTCAAATTTTGAGAAAAAATTAAAAGCGAAAATGGCCATTTCATTTCTTAATCTATATTGAAAGTTTCAGCAACTTCTTGGTAACCATGTATTTTACAAATTTTTTTTACTCAATAGACTAAAAAATAGAAAATATGTGTTTTTGTGAAAAAAGTTTCAACTTTGAGCCGCTTTTGCACACACACTAATTAATTTCTTGCACAGATTTTTTGGGGTGTTTTTAGTTGGAGTTTTACCTTTCAAATAACATTAAAATCGTAAAATTATGAGACTATAAATTTTTTGAATTTTGTCTATGGAACGAATCACTGTGCAATGTGTTAAAATGGTCAAAGTGTTCCTTCTTTATTTTGGAGAGTCAGTTGTACTTACCTGGTAAATTTGATGACACAGGAGTTCATAGAAGTTATGACTAAACACTCTCTCATAGGTTGTTTGATGATTAGGTTGCGTCTCTTCCAAGGATATTTCCGTACTTGTGCGGATGGAAACGACTACAACACTTCTTACATCACGCAGCCGTTCAATAATGACCACTCTGTATCCTGGGATCATAGTTATAATTGGGTTTTGGTAAAGGTTTTGAATACTACAGTCAACGTACTCAAGTCAATCTACTCAGCTTCATTAAGAAGTCAAAGTAGTTTAAAACTAAAGCCTGAAGCTCTACTTTGTTCATTAAGAACCTTATAGAGGGTCGGAATGACTTACGAGTGGAATTGCTACTTACCTTGGATGCACTACTTAGAATTTAACTTAATTCAACCTAACCTAATGTTAGTACAAAGACAACGCGCTAAATTTTAAATTCAGTAAAAGTTTTTAAATGTTTAAGCCTGGGTCACCATTTAAAGGATAATTTAGTTATATTTACTGCATTCCTGCTAAACTTGATATGCATTTTTTCTTCAGTTAACCTCAAAGTAAAAAGTGACATATCAAACTACAAAAACTCCATTGTGTACCTTAAGTGTGCGTAAAATTCCCTGCATTCCTTACGAATTCACTAGTCCACTCAATATTCACCTACTTCGTTAATGTCAGCGTACGCCATCGGAGGATCCTCATAAATCAAGCCTCGAATTTTCTTACATTCTCAACTGCTCCCGCAAGAATCAAAGTTCGACTATAAAAATGTCGCTCTTCTGCCTGCAACCCAAACCGATGCCCAAGTTTGTCCTGTCTGGCTTAAGAGCGCCGATGCAAGCATGAAAAAATTTCAGCAATGCAACTCAAAATAGCTTCACCCAACTATGAGTGAACACTTCATAAAACTATGAAGCAGCCAAGTTGGATGCTTCGCAGGTTGACCGGCGAACTAAGCACAAGCACAAGCACGCAATAACAACAACAACGGGTATGCAGGTCGACGCAGCGCAGGCGTTTCAAATTTCGACCCTCTCTCCAACTTCGAAGCCTTAGCCAAATGACTCCGGCTCAAATCAATTCCCTTTAGTGGCATTTTTCATTTTTTGCATTTTCCACTCATCGTCATTTTTGCCGAGTCAGTTTTATGTGCGCTCGAGTCAAACACTCCCGTAGGTGCTTTTCCATTTATTGGTTGTTGTTTCCATATGATAAAAGCAACGACGCAAACTTTGAAGTTGTGCCGCTTGCAGTACGTCAACTTGGCAGCGTCGTCTTCGTTCTCGCCACCCCAACTTCTACCCAGACGTCATCTTTGTGCTGGCGTGTGAATTATTAAAATCTAATAAACCACAAGATTTTGCATTACACACACCAGCAACAACATCGTCGCCACTGCCGTCGCCACCGTCAATATTCGCACGAACGTGGGCCACCCTCCGCCTGGCGCTGTTTGGCGGTAAACTTTCTGCGGTTTTGTTTCGTGTACGTATTGAACCCTAAATTAAGTTTGAACATGTCCTCCTCCCCCTTCGCCACCTGCTCCAAGGCTGACACACAAACGTATGTACATATGTGCGTCTGTGCATGTGTGTGTGTGTGTGAAGTTCCGCATTGCCGCTCTCTGTTGTTTGTCTAGTTTAAGTTTAATTTCCCTAACATACTTTTAGGTGTGTTCATAAATTTCTCAACAGTCCAGCCCATACCAGGGCAACAACAAAACACACAATGCCACCAGCCACCAGTCCACCATCTATTGGAGGAAGGTGTGAAAATCTTTGCAGTTCGATGGGACTTTTAACACTTTCCGTACAAACATACACATAAATATGTATGAACTCTGTAAACAACAAGCAGCACCCCAACAACAACAACAGCTACAACTACAACTACAACAACTATGAGCACGCTAAAGTAAATGACGACATTGCCGACATGTGTAAAGTTTCAATAGGTTTCGTGAAAATTTGATGATTTTCCGGTTATGTGGCGAAAGCTGCAACGGCGGAGTTTCGTTGTGTTTGCTTTGTGTGGAGCGAAGCGAAATTTTTCGCTGCATGCTTTAAGGCGTGGAAGTGAAATTTGGGGCTTAACCGTAGTAGAACTAAAGACAGTAAAATATGGATTTTATTAATGTTATTAGTTTTTGTTTATAAATTTCCTAACTAATTGTATTAAAATTTAATATAAATAAATTTTACATTTAACATTTATAAAAAAATTATAAACATTTGCTTATTTATCTTAATGTTAGTTGTGAAAATATTAGAAATAAAAATCAGGGACCGGAAATAACAGTTATTTATGAAATATATTATATTATATTTGAAAAATTTACTATGAAGGAAAAGTCATAAAAATAAATGAAAAATACCAATACATTTATTTTCACACGGAGAATCAAACTTGGCTAAACTCTTTTTTTGTAATTTTTATGGAAAAATTAAAAAATAAGAATTATTTTTTATTTATAATTTAGAAATCCTTTAATAACAATTATTTCTGATTTCTTTCAGTTTTATTTCAATTTTTATTTAAGTTGTCCTAAGATAACAATTATTGGTTACTTTTATTTTTTTAGTCATCAATAAAAATCATTCTATAAATAAAAGTCATTAGTAAAAGTCATTCAATGACTTTTATTTTTTAAGTCATCAGTAAAAATCATTCAGTGACTTTTATTTATAAAAGTCATCAATAAAAATCATTCAGTGACTTTTATTTATAAAAGTCATCAATAAAAATCATTCAGTAACTTTTATTTTTTAAGTCATCAATTAATATCAGTAAGTGATTTTTATTTATAAAAGTCATCAATAAAAATCATTCAATGACATTTATTTTTTAAGTCGTCAATAAAAATCATTCAGTGACTTTTATTTTTCGAGTCGCAATATAAAAGTAATTTTCATTAATGCATGCAAAAGTTATGATTCTTCCAGGAAACAGAGTTGTCAGGACAGGTCTTGTTAAGCCGATCAGGAATATATAGACATTTCGATATTTAATGAATCCAGTAGTGCCATTAATGAAAATGACTTTTATATTGCGACTCGAAAAATAAAAGTCACTGAATGATTTTTATTGATGACTTTTTTAAATAAAAGTCACCAATAATTGTTATCATAGGACAACTAAAATAAAAATCGAAAAAAACTGTTATTTGTGGACTAATAAGAAATCAAAAATAATTGTTAATATAGGATTTTTAAAATATAAATAAAAAATAACTGTTATTTGTTAAGTAAAAGTATTTTTATAGTAAAACTTATAACTGTTACGGTCCCTGATAAAAATAATAGATAAAGAAAAGGAAGAAAGAGAGAAAACATATTATAAATAATATGTAAATATATTAATAAATAAAATTAAAAACAAATAAAAAATCAAAATCATTTTAGCATTATAAGTTCAATTAAATTAGAACTAATTTAAACTAAACTTGATTGATGTTAGATAAATTTTAAACTAAATTAAAAGTTTTACTAAATAACACTAAAATTATTTAAATACAAAAGTTAATTTAATTAGAATTTAAAATATATTTCGCTTCGTTTTAAACTAAAATCAAGTTAATAAAAATGAAAAAAATCTCCACTGTTTAATGAAAATTTAAACTTGAAAATAGCTTATCGTGAGCAACGCTAATTTTGCAGCAAAAATGTGCAATAATAAATTTTTTTTAAATAACTTTTTTAATCTTGAAGCGTTCATAAACAGTGTTCAAGTCTTTAAATCGCGCTCGCAAATATTTGCGGAAGTAATTTGTATTGTCTTAATTGAATTTTCCACCAATTAATTTCCAGCCACCAAAATATTTTCATTGGAAAAAGTGAAACGGCAAACAAACGCACAAAGCATGCAAACCAGCGGTGAGTAAGCAAAGCGGGCGACTTGTGACGCAAGACAAACATTATTAAAATGCACGCCCAAACCCAGCTGCACTCCGCCCCGTCAGCCCAAAGGCGCTGACTGCCATCGCAAGACGCAGCAACAACAAAATCAATTTAAATTTCAAATGGAAAACATGCCGAAAAGGGAAAAGTGCGCCGACTGCACAAACGCGAAAACGTTTCGGTGTGGCGCGGCGTTTGTGTGCAGCGGCAAATGTATTAAAAATGCAGCGTCCATTTGCTATTCGCATTCGTCGAATGCAAAGGTTCAGGAATTAAAAGTCTACATTCAGGCGCGCGCGCTCGGTTCGCCTTACACACACACACACACACACAGGCAATAAAACAAATATTCGCATTGCATTGTTTTTGCATTTCAATTTGTTTACTGCGCAGTTTTACATTTCAATTTCAATTCGCCGCGACGGCGAGCGCCTGGCAGAGTTGAACAGAGATCGAAATTCAAGACTCGGACTCCGCAGCGACAAATTGAATTTTTCACTTAAGACAACAATGACAACAGTCAAACAACAGCAACAACAACAATCACTATGGATAAACATAAACAGCGCATAAAAGAGAAAATTACACCCAGCGGGATCCATTCATTTTTTCGTGTGTACAGACAAATGAAGACGATTATGAATTTTATTTACATAGTCGCTGAATTTTGCGTATTTCTTTCAATCTCTCACCGCTCGCTCTCGCTCCATTACGGCCCGTCGAAATTGGCTTTTGCATTTGCTTGGAGTTGGCCCACGCGCCTTCATTCAATTCAATTCGCTGTCTCAATATTTGCGCTTCTCTTAAATTGTGCCGCTCGAATGCATTGCATATTTTTGGGCGCAAACGCATGCCGGCCTTATTTGAACATTTCATAATCGAAAAGCGGCGCAAAATCGTCGGTTTGCCAGCTGTTGGCCGCTTCTTAACATTGCAAAGTTTTCTAATATCTGCTGGTATCATTTGGTGAGTGATGAAAAGTGTCGAATTTGAATTTCTCACTTTTTGTTTTTTGGAAATTCACACACACACACACACACATGACTGGCATGTGCGGCGCCAAATCAAATACTTCAAACAAATATTGACAGCCAAACAGCAAAACAACATCAGAGGCCAGCCGGCCCGCCAGTCAGCCGAAATTGAGGCCGTCGTCGCTTGCACTACGCACCCAGATTGCGCACCCAAATTGCGCTCTTCCGCCGCCACATATGAGCGGCTCGCGAAATTATCTGCCAAATATTGCAGTTTTTAGCTGCTGCAGCGCCGCGTTTGTGTTTGCCTAGTTTGCCACTTGGTGGCGCGCAACAGTTTAATAAACTGTGCAAAAGTAGTTGTTTTATTTGCGTTTGCTGTGCGATGCACATAGAGTGCATACATAAAATGTATGTATGTGTATGTGTCAATCAGCCAGTTTGGCTGTGTGTGAGTGTCAATGAACAGTTTAACATATTAGCAAAGTTTCAGTAAACTCACATTTCGAAGTGGCCGAATTGACTTCCAGCGCGAATATTGCATGCATAACAACAACATAATCGCCTAAAAGACTACCGCAGGATTTTCAAAGACAACAACAATTTTTGAATGGTTTTCGCATCTATGGAGTTGGCGCGCCCGATACCCGAGTAGCTCAGTTTAGTCTTTCGCCATCGTACTGGACTGAGTACTTAACTTTTTATACTCGTAAGTAACATATCGCACACCAACTTCAAAAGTGACACAATTCAACATTTTTAATTTTCGGGTTTATGTGTTAATACTGCGCACAATGCATTTATCTACCAATAAGCCAAAGCTCAGTATATTTTGGTTAGGTCTCTCTTCATGTCGAGAAGTTTGATGCTATTTGATCGCTGCAGCTCAATGCAAAATAGTCCTAATTCAAATTGTGACACTGTTGACGAAATAAATCTTTGTTGGAGTTAATTTTAAGTAAAGTAGTGACAATTTTAGTTTATATTTTCAAATAAATAAATACATTTCGTATTTTTAAAATTTTTCTTTTAACTTTTTAACCGAATTTCCAAAACGCTTCATGGTTTTTCAAGCTATTTGCACCTGCGGTCTACGGAACAAGGCGTTCATTACGACAGGAACAATTAACTCTAGAATTTATATAGAAGAATGCCTGCAAAAACGCCTTCTACCATTTATTAAACAGCACAAAGGAACAGTTTTGTTTTGGGCAGACCTAGCGACAAGCCACTACTCCAGGTCAACTATGGAATGGTATGAAGAAAATTGCGTCACGGTGATCCTAAAAGAGGCAAATCCTCCCAACCGCCCGGAACTTCGGCCTATTGAAAGATATTGGGCTATAATGAAGCAAACCCTAAGAAAAACAAAAAAAGTTTGCAAAAATGATGTACAGTTCCGAAATCGATGGAAGCAAGCCTGTGCAGTAGTCACCGAACGTACTGTCCAGTTTCTAACTAAGAACTTTAAGAAAAATATAAAAAAATTTTGCAACCGGTTATTATATTTCATTAAATTTTTTTGTGAATTAGAGTTTAAGAAATGTATAAGAAACTGCAGTTTATTTTAGTAAAATCAGACGATTACTTTTTTTTAATGTGTCCTTAAAAATTCTAAAATTTTTCTGGTTCACCTCATAATTCCGTCATTATTGAATTAAAATATCATCAAAAAAGTCATAACTCAAAATTTTGGATTTACTAGTGTAAAATAAAATAAAAACTTTTGTACTTCCTAGAGCATAATCTGTAAGGATTTTCTACTAAATGGTCTGTACTTTATTCAAAAAAATTTTTATTCAGCTTTAAAACAGTTTTTTGCGTTTTCTGAAAAATTAAAAATTTTTAGTTGTGTCACTTTTGAAGTGGGTGTGCGATAACTATGTAGTTTTATTGCATATTAATGAAATTTGAATTGGTTGTGAACGAATGAAAACAGCGAGAGAGAAAAAATGGTTAAATACACTTCAAAAACTTTCTAATTAAGATTGTATACAAAGTTAAGTTCAGTTCATATTCGAGCTTTCGCACTTATGATGCAATGCACCAACAATAACTGAACTGAAAATCTACGAACCACACAATTCATTCCAAACAAAAGATCGAAACCACATTCGAATTTCTGCTTTGATCTCTGTCAGTTGGCACAGGGGAGAATTTTAAAACCTAATTAGTTCCTTCATCAGCAACATTCGAACCACTGAGCTGTCAATTGGAAGCCATGCAAAGAAGTCAAATGATCCACCTCCAACCCGTTCACCACTTTTCTGCGCCCATTCATCGCAAAGGAAATGAGTCGGCCGCCACGCTCGCTCCAACAGGCAGCAAGAAGGCATTCGGCGTGCAACGTGCGAGTTGTTGCCAAGTTTTTGCGGCTTTTTCAATATTTTATGAGACCGAAACAGCTTGCTACGTTAACACCTTAAAGGTGTGCAGCCACGCCGGCCCCTGCGCAGCCGTGCACCGAGAAAGCCAGAAGCCGAGGTCGGGCGGCCGCGACGCAGCCGGCAGTGCGGCAGGAAGCAATCTAAAGTTGCCTCCTGTTGCTGGCTTCTGGCGGACTGCCGCGCGCTCCTGCTCAAGTGCGGACTTGATCGAGGTGGTTTGTTGTTTGTGTTGCTGGCTTGTTGTTGTGGTTGCAATGAAGCATTGAATATTACAAAATAGACGATTTATTTCCACAGCAACTACTCGCATGCGGCGGCGGGTGCTGCGCGTTCGTACAGTGTTCCGGACCGCAATGTGACGTCCCGGCGGCAGCGCCGGCGCCTCATCGCAGTGGCACACAATGCGGAGAATAAGTGTGTCGCCCGCTCAGCGCCGAAATTGTGGCTTTCCTGGCGTTTTTGTTTGCAATGTGTGTGCACGTGTGCTCCTGCGAGTGCGAGTGTCGGTGTGTGTGTGTGCGATTTCAGGGAAAACACCTCACACATGACGCCAGCTAACTCAATGAGCCAAAATTAAACAATGCAAAGATTAAGTGCAGATTTGGGACTTTATCTGCTTGCTGCCATAAATTGGTATTTAAGGGATACCCCGCAACTGCACAAACACAAATACACCCGCACCCACACACTTGCGCGCGCTTGTGAACAAAAGTTGTTATGGCGCGCTGGCTGGTTGGTGATTTCGACGGCGACGGCGTTTTGGTCGTGTAGTAATGGTATTGGAGTTTTATTGTTGTTGTTGGCATTTGTGTGACAAGACAATACATCAGCGTATGTTATCCTCATGTGTGCGTGTGTGCGCTTGCATGCATCGGTATAGAAATCGGTATAAATTTTGCGCCAGTGAGACGAAAGAAAAACCAAACCTGGGAGCGCACACAACGAGCAAAACTTCGAGCAGCGGCTGCCGTAAGGTTTTTCTTCCGCTTTGTCGTGGCATTAAACTAAACCAAACATACGTCTGCAGCACACAAACACACACACACACACATCTACGAATATTTCGGTTGTCCGTCTGTCCATTCGTTCATCCGTATTTGTTCCTGCCGTTTTCGCACTTTTTTGCTTGTGCGTCTTTGCTTTGTGAATTTGCTTTTCTTAGCCACAATTACAAGATGTTCGCCGCAAACACACACACACACACACACACACACGTGCAGATAGTCGGTAACTGTGCCACCTCCACCGGATCTCCGTGGCCCGGCGTTACGTGGCGCAGCAAGTCGGAAGCAAGTACTTTATTTTCGGCATGCAGAAGATTAATTGCCATGCCGGGCAATGTTCGGCATATGTTTCGTGGCTATTCGCAAGTTAAAAACGGTAATTAAGTGCCTTCGGTTTGCACACTTTCTGTACATACAAACACATGTATGTGTGTATATTATTTAGTTTGTGGCATAGTAAGTGGAAAATGTGTTTTTAAGGATTTTCTGCAGCAAACTCTTCACTGGTCTCACTACATAAACGGAAAAAGGACGAAATGTTTGGTATACATCTGACACGACTGATTTTGAATTCGATTATTAACCCATTAATGCCCACAGCGATCTAGCAGTGCTAGGGGCCTGAAATTTAGAGACGTAGGCTTTATGATGCACAGGAACGTAAATAACAAAAAAAAATTTTGGTACCTTGTATAGATTGGGCTGTGGAAGCCGTTACATATATGTAACAGTGGGCTATTTCCAGTACTTTTTGGTGGAACAAATTTAATTTCTTTTTAATGACAATATTACAGCTTAGTACATGAAAACTTTGTATACATTGAACTGTTAAGGTAAAGGTGAATGAAATACATATGTGGTTGATACAATAAATTAGGGATTTGTAGCATAATGGTACTTTTCGAAGCATTTGATGTACAAACCAACATTACACTTTTTGCACATAGAAGTGGGATGCGATTTGCAGTTCATTCCAGCGCAGCGGCGCCTCTTTTTATCTATTGTTTCTACAATAAAATGCAGTCATAGCGGCTTGAGAAGTCGAGCTCAGCCGCAGTTGTTCGCCGAAAGCTCTGAGGTGGTCTTATTGTGCCAAGAGTGGTGCAATAGCGTCGGGCAATGGCTCTGCGGAAATCAAGTTGCGTCATACTGCTTCCTCCTTTACGATGCACGATCCACGCATCTTGCATCGTCACGTCAATGAGCCATGAAAAAATGGAAAACCACAAGGAGTATTCTAGCTCCACATTTTATAGCCAAACCGAAGTGGCTTGCCTTTTATAAATTGTTTGCATCCATGTCGTCCGAAGTACCCAATCATTGATTCATCGTATGAAAGACATTTTTCTGGGTGAAATCGCTTCGCAAAACGCTTCTTCAGTGCGTCGGTATATGGGCGTAACTTCCAAATTTTGTCGTTTGCTTGCTATTTTGCATTATTTATAAAATGTATAAGTATACTGCGGAAAATCGCATCGCAAGCCATCGTATTTTGTAGATCTGTTTGGGTCGACCAGTAACCCCTTTTCGATGATACAAACGAATAGCCAGTGACTATCAGTATTCCAATAAAAACTCGCATCTCTTCAACAGTTATGTTTGGGTTTGTTTGACCACAATACACAGCATAGCTATTACTTTCATCGCACAACAACTGGATCAGTTCGTCGTCGAAGAATTTCTCGAACTGCTGATGAGGATGTAAATTAGTACAATCAGAATAGTTCGGGTCCGGAAAAATTTCCTAACCCCTAATGTCAGCATCTTCCAACCACTGAATAATAGGTTTAGAAGGTTTGTAGGTACGTTTTGCTTTGGTACACTTTCCATTCATACGTTTTGTACGTTTTGCCAATGGTTTTGCTGCTGTGGACGTACTTGATGCAGAATTTTGGTGATCAAATGTAATACAAGCAGGAGAAGTTGTAGCATAGCGAGGTGCATTTAACGGTGTTTTAGTTAGAATGTTGACAGTTGGTGTACATATTGCTGTTGTAGCCGACGAAAGTTCATCACTAGGCTCCATTGGCTCTTCTTCTGAAGGTTTATGAAACATAGGCAGTGAAATGGCTCCTCCACAAGATGGCGACCCAAAAGACGTTGATGGTGTAGTACTTGGTGACACTATAAGATGTGTATCTAAGTTTGCGAAGGAATTATTTATCACGTCTTCAAGAGCTTGCTGTAGTACGATGTTTTCATCGTCGTCGATTTCAACCGCATTTGTTGTCAATTGCCGCCCAATAACCTCACACGGTTGTATTAATTGTGTTCTCGGCAAATTTGTTGTCCCTCCACCGCCATCTTCTTCCCCAGAATCCTCTTCAGATTCCAAAATATGGCCACTACGCGGCTGAATTGCCAAATATCCGTATCTAAGCATACACAAATCTTACATTTATATTTGTACTTACGTTAAAAAAGTACTGAGAATGGCCCACTGTTACGTATGTGTAACTTAGATAAAAAACACAAAAGTACTGAGAATGGCCCACAGTTACATAGACGTAACAGTGCAATTGCAGGCTGCTCAGAAAAACCCACGGGCCCTAAAATTTTATTTAAAAATTTTTTAATAAAACTGTAGATATTTAATAATCACTTTTCACGAAAAAGTTTTTCACAAAATACTTTCACTAAATTATTATAAATTTTTCTTACCGTTTGCGTGTCGCCAAATCGCTATTTTCACTAATTTGAAATTTACCTCATTATAAAATTTGTGCTCGTGACGAAAACAAAAGAGCTACTGACCTAATTTGAATTTTACAGCATTCGCGAAACTATTTTCAATGTCATATGAGGTATAAACATGAATAGGCATTTACATGCAACCTGTAAAAAAAATTTTAAATTATCGTTGCTGCCGTTACGTATATGTAACTGTGGGCATTAATGGGTTAAGACATTTTATAGATCAATCATTATATTATTAGAATCTTTTTATCAAAGTGGACACATTTTTTAAAGTTTTTATATGATTAATTATTTGATTTTTTCTAATCATTTCTAGGTTAATTTTATCGACACAATCAAAAATAGCAACATAGTCCTAAAGTCCCATTAAGGCAGTGTTGCCAGTGTTGCCTATGAAGAAAATTATTACGAAAGCATGAGCTGTAACAATTACATTATAGATTTGGTCATCACCAATTAAAGCTCCAGGGTGTCCTAACTCAGCTCGAATTAGGATTCTAAGGGAAGTCCCTACTATTCCTGCTCAAGCACCGAAGATAAAGTAAAGAGTACCAATATCTTTATGATTTGTAGAAAATAGCCATTGTCGCGATTAGATGGCTGAAGTTTAGTTGAAAGATTTTCTCCTAAATCTACGAAACTAACTGAAATTTCCTATCAAAAGTTGAAGAAATCTCAAGCCAAAACAAAAAATTGTGTCGAAAGCTTGACGATTCATGAGTTTGAAATGATAGCAAAAACAATTATAAAATGTTGTTATCGGTTTTAATATTTTGCACACAACTATCAACTCTTTCTTCAGAGATACATAGATATTTAAATTTTAAGTTATTGTGGAATATCAGTGTTCGAGTTCTACTTCCGTCGGTGCCGACGTTTAATTTTTATTTTTTTCTTCGAAATGTTTGAAATTGACTATTTTATTAATTATTAATTAATTCTTTCGCTACCTTTACAGCTCTGAGCAGCACTGTCAGTCCTGCGCATTGTTGTTATCTCGTCTGCTACCCCGTCCCCATTACGGCCATTCAATACATTTTCAATACCGCATTATCATTCACCGTCTGTCCATACTGCCGCCAGATCTGAATGGGGCATGATTTATGTCGCTTTCAAAAACAACTTTCCACACAACAAACACAACAACAACGACAGCAACAAAATTATCTTAAGCTATTACCGCTGCTTGAGAGCCGCTGCCATATTTCCTTTTGATTTCGCCGTTGCCGCGCAATCACATAAATCAACAACAAAAACAGCACATGATTTATTTGGCCCCCCTCTGACATGGCCGCTCCCCTTGCGCAGTACACATGCGTGGCGAGAGGGGCGCGGCAGGAAAACAGTGCCAAAAATATAAAAGTGTATCATTGACTAATGTAGCCAGAGCAAGAAAGGATAATCAGGATAACGATGCTGCGCAGCAGTCGCCACAGCTACAAAGCCACACACGCCGCCGCTATTGCAGTGGCGTGTGTGTATGTATGTGTGCTGGTACGCAACCGTCAGCACGCCTTCCAATACTAATAAAGCAATCAAAAACGCAGGCGGCGACTGTCAGCCGTGGAAATTATAATGCAGCACCATGTGTGCGATTTCCGGCGGAAATGAAAATAAGAGTGTTATAATATTTCGCTACAAAAACAAATAATAACAACACAGGTTGCGCCAGCGTTCAATAAAAGTTCGAAGCATGCTGAAGCGCAGAATGGAGTGAGTGACTGCCAAAGTGATAATCCGCCGAAGGCTGCCTGCACATACAAACACGATGTGTTTATGTATGAAGAACAACCTCAGACGTAATATTTTTTCGGCGTCTTTTGTGCTCGTTTTGTTTATGCGCCTTGGCATATGCTACACGCACGTGCACTAACATATGCACACAGGTAACATTGTAAATAGTTGCTTACATGTACGCGTCGTGCTGGTAGTGTATTAAGTAATAAGATATGCGTTCCATGCTCTGCCCATACGTTGCCGTCAACAGCGCGAACAAAAAAGTGCTCCTGCCGTTAGCTGCGAACTTTCGCAAATATCACACGGAAATTTTATGCACTCGCACTAATAACATCGAGTGTGCACTTGAGCGGTGCGCTTTTCTGTGTGTTCGTGTGTGTGTGTGCGGATAGCACTCATCATAATCATTAATGCGATTTATAGGCGAGCACAAGCGCCGTCGTGGTGGCAGTGCATCGTTCGTTAGTAGACAAGAAACTAGTTCAGTGGACTTGTGCTGGAGTCCAGGCGCGCGAAATCGCTTCCTGTCAAAGGTGAGCTGACAGTTGGTAGCTCCTGCAGGCGGCGCAGGTAACGCGTTGCCGTTGATGGTTGAAATCAAATGAGTTGGATGCTCTTTTCAGTTACAGTGGGATGAATCAAACATGTTTCACGAAAAAGGTTATTATTCATGGACCATTTCTGAAGTGACACATTTTCAAATTCAAATCTACAGCTAAAAACTGAAAAAAATATTGGAAACATTTCAATAAACAATGGCAGGCGCTGTCAAAAAGTTATATCTTATATATAAAATTCTCGTGTCACAATGTTAGTTACCATACTCCTCGGAAACGGCTTGACCGATTTTTATGAAATTTTACTTGCATATTAGAGAGCTGCATAAATCCATTTATACTCGATGCCTTCACGTGCAGTTTCAAAAACGGAACACGTATCCGAAGAGAAGCCGAAAAAAGGTACTCATTTTTCGGTACCTCTAAATTGTCGAGTAACTGCACGTTGTTACTCGACGCTGAGCGAGCAGCTTCTCGTTGCTACTCGTCGCTAACAGACTTCCTTCTCGTTGTTACGCAAATACTCGCGGAAGGTGTCGAGTATGTCGGAAGGTTTGAAATTGCATGAGGTACCGCAAATACTCGCGGAAGGTGTCGAGTATGTCGGAAGATTTGAAACTGCATGAGGTACCGCAGATATTTTGTGAAGTTTGAGTTGAATGTGCTTCAAAGGAATGTTGCAAAGCATTGCGCGCATTGCGCGAAGCATAATTTTTTTTATTTTATATTTATTTATTTATTTATAACGAATAATATGAACGAATATATGCATGTTATTGTAAATATTAATTTATAAAAAATTTAAGGAAATAATTATGTTTTAGAAAATATTAACTAGAATATAAAGATAATATTATTCTCTTGCTTTTAATTTTTGGACTTCTGATGAACATTATACCCATAAAGTGATCAATATATGCAATAATAAAATAAATTTCTTATTATATGACTTCTTTTAATAACTATTCAATAGAGATTTCATTTGATATAATTAAGTTTAATATAAAACAAACATTATTTCTGAAAACTTATATAACATACATACATAGATATATGTACTATATGTATGTATCAAACTATTCGATGGACTAAAATATATATGTATATGTACATACATACATATTTGAGGGTTAATATTGCCAAAACTAATATTCATTGTGAATTGGATGCAGTAGTTTATTAATTTTATAAGTATGTAAGTTTGGAGTTTTAAATTTTTGTTTGCTTATGGCTGTTTTACTTTTTGTTTTATTTTATGTTTTAAGTATATACTGTGCTTTATTATGTAAGGAATTAGATACAATTTATTTAAGTTTATTTTTTTGTTAAACTATTGAAATATTTCGTTGAATAAAAAACTATGTTATGAATTAAATTCTGCTAGTACCATTATTTCTTTACACCATCGTAGGGTGACATCATGAGCTTGACTTTGAAGCAACGAAACAGTGTAAAAAAATAGAAAAGCAACCAAAAACCTCTTAACTAGTACTCTCCTTTACTCCGGGGTTTCTAAACCGATTAAAAAAAATGTTCACCAATATACAGAGTGCCTCTCATACATGCAAACACATTCGGTTCAGATATATAATTAAACGAAAACATCTCCATCACCTTTCCCTTCCCACATTAACAACATTCATTGATTTCAACAACATTTCAACAACAGTCATGAAATAAAATAACTAATAAATAAATATTTTAATTTTGATTTATATAGATTTAAAAATATTTAATTATAATAAATATTAAAAAATTGATAATATAACTATAATAAATAATATAACTATATTTGAAGATTTTAAATAAAATTACTGCATAAACATCGCAAAAACATTCCAAGTCCAACTACAACGCCATTAGCAGCAGCAATATCTGGTCCGAAATTCTGTGCTTCTCTTCTCTTCTCTACGCGTGAGCGAGAGAGCGAGTAAGAGCAGTATACATACTCGACCGCGATCGAGTAAGTGAAGTATACGTATCCGACACCAAACTTCTCATGTGCAGTAAAAAGTAATCCGATGCAGCTCTCTATTGCATATTCAGTAGGTCTGAGAATCGGCTACTATCTATTTTTCAGGGGGCGTGGCACCACCCATACGAGCCAGATCTTAATAAAGGGAATAGTTTCGAAGTTATAAATCGCACAGCATTGAAATTTGGTATAGTGTCGTCTTATGAATGTGTCGCTGCACTGGTAAAATATTATGGGCGTTGGACAAGGGGCGTGGCACTTCTTGAAGCGAACACAATTTTTTAATAACTTTACAACTACAAGTCACACATCAATGATATTCAGTACGCACTTATTATTTAGTCGTGTCCTTCGATAGTAACAATGTGATGGCTCAGGACGGAGGGGCGTTGCACCTCCCATACAACCCAAATATTTAATATTGAATAAGTTTGAAGTTATAAGCCGCATAGCATTGAAATTTAATATAGCGTCGTTCCATAGATGTGTAATTCTACTATTAAGATTTGATGGGCGTTGGACAAGGGGCGTGGCACATTTTTTTGTGACCCAAATATTCCGCTGAACTATAAGTCGCACAGCAATGTAACTAAGTACGAACCTACCATTTATTCATATCTTTCGACAGAGGGAATGGTGCGGGTATTGTACAAGAGGGCGTGGCACCGCCCATACAAGCCAAATCTTTAATATAGAATATGTTCGAAATTGTAAGTCGTACGACACTGAAATTTAGTACCCCGTCGTCCCAAAGATGAGTCATTCTACTGGTAAGATTTGATGGGCGTTGGACAAGGGGCGTGGCAAATTTTGTGTGACCCAAATATTCCGCTGAACTATAAGTCGCACAGTAATGTAACTAAGTACGAACCTACCATTTTCCCTTTCGACAGAGGGAATGGTGCGGGTATTGAACAAGGGAGCGTGGCACCGCCCATTGAACTTAAATATATATATATAAAGTGGCTGTATGTGAGTTACGGCATCACACTCAAACGGACCGTCCCATTTGCATGCGTTTTTTTTTGTTGGATTCGTCTAGATTCGTCAGTTCAGGTTTAAGCCACAACAGGTGGCGTTATACTTTAATTCAACAGATGGCATTCTATTTTAACGCCGACTTGACGAATTATCAGCTGCGTCGGCTACTTCAACATCGACTTGACGAATTATCAGCTGTGTCACCTTTTTCAAAAGATATTCTTTGTTTTTGTGATGAAGATCAAGTACTACTGTGTCCAAAAAATAAGGTGACATTTGAATTTAAACTGCGCGCGTCGAAGGATTTGGAGAATTATTTTTTTTTTAGTCAACAGTCAACAGTCAACAAGGAATATTATTTGAACGTTATGCGTCGCTTGCGTAACGCTATCCGCCTAAAAAGGCCGGAATTGTGGAAAGACAATTCTTGGTTTTTACACCACGATAATGCACCATCCCATACTGCACTCGTAATTCGTGATCATTTCGCCAAAAACTCAACCCATATCGTTCCGCAACCACCGTATTCACCTGATCTGGCGCCGTGCGACTTCTGGCTGTTCAGCAAGCTCAAAAGACCGCTCCGGGGACACCGTTTTGATACGATAGAGGAGATTCAAGCCGCAGCGAAGACGGAACTGAAGGCCATCCCGGAAAGTGACTACAATCAGTGTTTCGAAGATTGGAAAATCCGTTGGCATAAGTGCATTGCATCGGGAGGGGATTACTTTGAAGGGGATGAAATTGATTTGGAAGAATAAATAACGAATTTTCAAAATAAATACAATGTCACCTTATTTTTTGGACACAGTAGTATGTTGTGCGAGACGAAGTTCGCTGGGTCAGCTAGTAATAATTAAAATGAGTAATTTCGAATTATAATGGCTACCTTAAATTTGAATAGAAGTCGATGCCAATGTAGTTTTCCAAATAATCGACATACAAATTTGTTTAGATTTTCTATTGCTTACGAACATTTTTCTAAATTATTACCATTATGAAAATGTAAATGTTAAACGTCGAAAACTACCTTTTGTTTCCGTGTGCTATATGTAATGAGTTCCTATTCCTGGGATCGCCGTTCCGTATTAGTCATTTTACTCTCAACTATTTCATTCCATGTACTCGTATGTTGTAAGTGAATACCTGCTATATCTGCTTTGCCCACTTCTCGTATGACATCCGCTCTCCCTCTCTACATTACAGTCTCACAAACAGAAACCCACAGATTCACTAATAAAATAATGAAGCCGCCGTTATGAGTAGCTGCTGATGGCACATACTCGATATTGTATTGGAGTTGAACCGGAGGGGGGAGGGGGGTGCTGGGCATGCGCCTCAAACTGCGTTAGAGGCTGACACACGCACACACATACGTCAGAGGGAAAACTATACAGACACTACATGCCACAGAGTGGCTGGTTGGGCAATGCAGACTATGCTAACTTCGTTATGCTGTACGAGGTATGCGAGTGAATGGAAGCAACGTGAACCGCAAGACGACGAAGAAGAAGAGACATCAACTAAATGCGGCGATGGAGAGCACAAAGAATGCACTTCGACGGCAGACGAGCAGGAAAAATCGAAAGGAAAGGATGAGCCAAGCAAGGCCAAAAATGAAAAGTAGCAAACTGTGCGCAAGATTTGCGACAGTAACAGCGTGGGAGAGGGGGAGAGCGAGTGGGATCGGCAAGTAATCCTGTGCGAAGTGCTGGGATTGGATTAGATGGGTGGCTGGTTGTTAGTTGTTGCTCGTTGGCTGCGCTGCTGTGTTGCGTGAATGAATAAAAACTTGTCTTGTGCTCAGCCCGGCCGCCGCACGAACTTATCGCCGCCGCAGCCTTCATGTGCGCCACACATGAATTATGTTGCTAATCAGAATATTTTGTTACGACAAGGATTTTTAATGTGCACTTTAAGTAACTAACAACGATGTGCTCGGCGTGGCAGTAAAATTGACGGCAGTCGGTACGTACGAGCGACACGCAGCAACGGCGGCAGTGGCAGTTTTCGGCGCGCTGCGCTATCGCTGCGCCACATGTTCGCACTTTGATGGCAATGTGCTTATTAAATATGCTGTAATGACATTTATTTATGTTTACACACTCACACTCACCCACACGCACCCGCTCGAGGTGGTGGAGGAGTGTGCCGACATATGCGTTAATTTCGAGACGCCGCTGCCGGAGCATACTTTTAGGCATTCGCGCTTTTGCGCCAGCCAGCTAACTAGCAAGACGAGACGTGGCAGGCAGCGAAATTTATTATGCACACTTTAGATGCCATAATGCATTGCGCGATGTGCATTACATGCGGTAACTTGAAGTGATAGTGCCAGATTTTGCTTGCCGGAAGATTAGGTGACATGGCGAATGAGTCGACTTGGAAATTCGAAAAGCAGCAACAGTGTCGTGAGTTTAAAGTTCACACAGAAATCACAAAATGCTAATACAAATTTTGTTAAATATTAATAGTTGCCAATGACCTTTAATAAATGTTTATTCATTTCAAAAACTGCTTAAGGGGAAATGATGAATAATTAATTTAATTGACTGGCACGACAGCCCGCTTACGCGAGACTAAGGCCTAGCTTCCCGCAACCACCCGTGTTGTGCGTGTGAATTTGTACGCGGGTGGAAGGGACCTACAGTTTTTATGCCGGTTCCGAACGGCAGGTTGGGAGCTCTTTCATAAGCAATTTTTACTCTCAGAGGTTTGCCATTTCCAGCTGAGAGGACAGCCACCGAAAGAGAAAACGAGTTTTCCCGTTATTTTTTTTAGGTGTTATTACAGGCAGTATTTGAACCTGAGGTTGCTGCCTTCGACTCGCGGTCCAACGCACTAACCAACTGAGCCACGGCGGCTGCCGTGGAAGGGGAAATGATGGTCAAAACAAAAATGCAAGAACTTCTTTCAGTGCCTGTCAGTAGTGACACAGCATAACAAATTGATTTCTTTGTTTGATTGGTATTTTCTAGTGTCCGACCGAATATTCGGTTTCGGTTTCGGTTTCGGCCCAAATAAGTGGTTTCGGTTTCGGTTTCAGTTTCGGCCAAAAAATGGCCGAAAAGCCGAAACCGAAACTTTCTACAAAATTTCTTTACATTTTATTATGTAGCAGATATATAGTGAAAGGAGGAGTAATTTGGATGCCCCCAATGTAAATAAACTTTTTTTTAGCATATAATATTAAATTATTTAATTTTGAATATTAGGGAGTAAGGTATGAAAGGGTGATTTTTTCATGTTTATGTTTTTAAAATATGAATAAATTGTTTTTATTAATAAGTATTTATTTATTTATGTTATGTTTGTTCTTTATTTACTTAATGTAAAATTCGTTTGTTGAAAAATAATGCTTGATATGGTGATTTTTATTTTAACTAGAAAGTTTCGGTTCGGTTTCGGTTTCGGCCGAATATTAAAAAAAAAACCGAAACTCGGTTTCGGTTTCGGCCCAAAAAAGTGGTTTCGGTCGGACACTAGTATTTTCTTTAACTTGACATTTACAAGTATTGACAGATAGATAATTTTTAGAAACACAAAAAGGCTTTTTTTTATAAAGTGAAGGTTTTCTCCACTTTCTCGGCAATTTTATATGCCTCAGCCTAGCAAATGCAGCATTCAGACAGATACGTCCATTGCACTTCGACTTGATGTTCCCTGGGTTCAGTCAGTCTGTCATCAGAATCGACGTCGATGACCACCACTAATTACTCACTTGACCAAATGCAAGACCCGATATCTTAAAAAATTTGCAATACTTTATATCGCTTAAATCCTTGCAAATAATAATCGAAACTAAAAAAAAAAAAGTGATGGGAAATATCGATACTTTCGAGAATCAAGTATGGCAACATCAAAACAGCAATACCGAGAATTTGTGCCGAAAAAAATCGATACTTTTCTGTAAAGTCCTTGTTATGCTCCACGCGGTATACTGAACTACACTAATCAAACCAAAGCTAACCACTTCTTGAGGTGCACTACATTGTTGCTGTACAGTGCGTTTCAAAATAAAGTGTTGCTAATAAAACTCACAAAAGAAGGTATAGTAATGAATTATATTTATTTTCTGACAGGCTGTGCAAAGATCTTTTTCGCATTATTATCAATTCTTTGTTCAGTCTCCGTAGTGGTCAATAATAGCTTGGCATCTTTTGTTCCAACTTTGGCTTAATTTTTTAGCGTACTCCAAAGAAAACCCTCTCGAAATCCGTTTTAATGCCAAAATGAGCTGTTTTGTTGTTGGTATTATTTTTCCTCTAAGCTTTTGCTTCATTGAGCACCAAACATTTCTGATTGGGTTTGCATTTGGATTTTGAGATGGCCAATTTAGTGTTTCCACACCAAATTTTCTCTAGCCCATTTCAGACGATTTTACACATGTTTTTCACCCAATAGCGGTTTCGACATGGTACTTCTATAAAGAATGCCCGATTTCAGAAGCCTGCGTCGAATAGTGGTCGTTGATACTTCGACTCTCTTCTGCGACAATATTTCCTTCGCTGGCTTCAGGCTAAGAGTTGGAGTGTTATCAAACATGCGGAATATCGCCTTATCCGCTTTGTTCTGAGTAGTTCTCTTCCTGCCTCTCCGTGGCTCGTCATCAACATTTCCGAACTCTTTAAATCAACTGACCCACTTTCTCACAAATGAAACTGATTTTTTCGTATATTTTGCTACTTGTGAAGGTTTCATTTTTGGACCCTTTGAATGGTTTACCAAAAACACTACTTCGAAACGAGTTTTAAATATAGCACTCATTATTAATTCTTGATATTTCCGCGAAAACTTTTACTCAACTAGCAAAACAGAAACACATGCGGAAACGGTATTTTAATATAGAAGATAATCTGATATTAAAACCATTGCAAACTTCTATAGTTAAAAAGATATGGTCAACACTTTATTATGAAACGCACTGTACTTACTTACTTACTACAGCCAACGTTCTTTGTTGTTGTGCTGCAGAAAAGTTCTCATGCGTACACTTTTTGCTGCACTTTCGTACTGCCCTTTTGCAGCTTACTTTGCTGCAACTATCTTTTCGACAGCTTGGACTTTTGCAGCTTTTTTGCTATCGTACATTCTCGCGGACAGCACACGTTGGTGTTGTTGCGCGGCTCGACTTTTAGGCACCTCGCTTTTCACGATCTTCTACGACGCACCATTCCACAAATCGACCGCAGCGCACCGGTAGTGCTTCAAAATTTTAGCAGTGACAAAGATAAAGTGTGATACCTAAACTGGAAGTTTAGTGTTTGCGTCAGATCATGCGATTTAACAGATATTGCTACTCGTATATGCTCAGCGCGAAGAGCTTTTGCATTAAAAGTGATTCAGGACAGTTTGGGAGGTTTGATCAGTAATCGCGTGATCGAAGATGAGTTGCTCTGCGATGGCTTAGCAGACGAGTAACTGTTGGTAGTCTGAGGTCGCGCTTGTTGTTTCGGTGGTGTTTTTCATGAAATCGAACTACGAAGCTGTAAAAAGTGAATTTCATCAACCAACCAACCAAAATCAATAAAACTAGTTGATGAACTTTTAATGAAGCAAATTTATGCCATGAATAAAAAGAACTTTTTAGTTTGATTCACCAAAACGTTAAACACCGAAGCACTAAAACAAATCTTAAATCAGAAACTGTTGAAATAAACAAAGTTTGTGAAAACTAACTATTTAAAAACAACTTTATCGAATATTGCCGCTGTTCCGATATGACACCATATCTGATCAATTCGCCGTTGGAATGGAGTGGAGCTGCCGTCAAGCGTAGTAGATCTGAAAAAGCCGGAGTTCTCGAATAAAAAATTTGTATTTGCTTATAGCTTATGAAATTTGTTTTTAGTATTTATTTCGTAGTATTAAATTTTATAGTTTGGTCCGAAGATGGAGTGGTGTACACAGGTAGGACAGCTTACAAGCCTCCCTGACAATTCCGGTTATGCTTAGGAAACGGAAAGTAAAGAAGCGAAGAAGTACTTGTTACTTACTTGTCTGTCCAATCTTCAGTCGTGTTGTTGAACCGAGTGCATAAATTCAAATTTTAGTTTCATGCGTTTTGTATTTGATCTGTTCTTGTGATACAAGGTTGAGCCAAATGTGCCTGAGCTTGGTACACGACCAAATGGCGACCCAATGCTGTCTTTTATGCCACAAATAAGTGTCCTCAAATACCAATATAATACATCCATAGTTATGGGTGGTTTGAGAATTGCAAAATCAATATCTCTTGATGTTCTGTGCATGTCCATTAAAAATAACACTGGACAACAGCATATTTGTTGCATTAAATTTGTTTAGTAGATTATGAATAGTTTTTTCACGCTGTATTCAAAACCATATTCCGTTTTTATGTAACAGCTCTAGTTTTCGCAAAAAATGGGCGTGTCACTTTTTCGAATTTGCCTCGTCTTTTTTCACATTTTCTACTGTAATTTCCGAACCAAAAATCCTATCGGCATGATTTGCAAGTTTTTAATTTTTTTTGTTTCGAGCAATCCAAAATCTTTTTGTTTTTTCCTTGTATTTCAGACTATAAATGGAACATATAAAAGAGCATATTTTGAGGCCCCTAATTTTTTAAGGAAAAAGTATGAAAAGTGATGAAAATGACTATGGCACATTTTTGCTATTATTTCGATGCAAATGTGTATTCCGCCAAATAATTTGGCTGTGTTGTATTGCTTGATGTGTCGGCTTTCATTATACACCTAACTCGCTAATTGATTTACAAAAAATGTGTATGTTTTTGACCATTAAAGAAAACGCCCTAAAATTTCATATTTTCCGACTTTGAGGTCCAATTACCGCGGAATTTTAAAACTTATAAAATTGCATCGAAAAAGAAGCCGTGCGGTGTTGTTAATGCAACAAAGTGAAAATTATGTCAACCGATTTATTGGTTTTGAAATTACGATAACAAATATGGAAAAAGTAGAGAAAAATCTGAAAAAGTGACACGGTTCCTGTATCTCACTAACTAGAGCTGCTACAAAAAATCTGAAGGTAGATTCGAAATCAGCGCACCCAAGTTAGTAAAAAACAGTAGAAAAACTCCATGCAACAGAAAAAAGTGCGATTTTGTTGTCCTGTGTAATCTTTGTTGGAATGATCACATTTTTAGTGTGACAAAAGAAGCTGCTTAGCTTTTAAAGCGGTGCAACAATATTTGACTCCATCAGGTGCCGGCATAACTTACCCAACCTGTATCCAATCAAAAACCGAGGTTAACTCGTACCTGTAAGCGGAGGCTTCAAAGCCCATTTGAAGCTTACCGACCATCGAATATCCAGCTCTATTGACTCCTTGGAGCCTTGTGGAAAAGTGACTCACAAATGTCATCCATTCTACTTCTACTCTAGTGAAAATAAACAATCTGTTGCCATCACTCCGAGTGTTTTCCTAAGCATCTCGCTCAACTCTCATATCGCATGCATTCCACATTGACACGATGACACACCGCGCATCACAGGGAAAGCGTAATAGGCTAAATATGCTAATCAATAGACTAAATATGTCAGGAGAAGTATCCCGTCTAGTTCTAAGCGAAGCAGACCTCCCAATTGTCACTAAGTACCCTACTGGGCATTGCTCGCTCCGACACATCCGAAGTGAAGATAGTATCCACACTTGGTCTTCATTTATTGCCCAATTTATGCACATGTAGGTAGATAGTAACTTCTGTATTGCATAATAATTAAAACAAATATATATATTAAGCGAAATTTGTTTCTCGTTTGGAATACTAAACTACCCAATGAAGACATAAAGCTCCTAATGTCTCTTAATTTTTCGTTTTATAAAAGACAAATACGTGCTGTCCAAATAATTACGAATCAAGTAAAAATACACCGAAAAATAAGTAGGACTCTAAATTATGTTAGCTTAAATTCCTTATTGAATCTCTTAGCCAATGCCGAAGCCCATCTACGCGCGGACTGACTGGTCCATGCAAGGAATCCGAGTTGAATGGAGCGAAATATTCAAATAAATGAATTTTGTGCTCATTTCGGTGGCTCCACGCACAGCGCGGGCGTGGTCCAAGGCAGCCAGCAGCCGGTGGAGTGTGACGAGTGGCGGCAAAAGGCAAACATGAACAAATAATAAACGCAAATATTTTCAATTGAATAGTTTTGTGGTGTTGGCTGGTGCCGAATTTACGACAATTACTGCCACTACAAATGTTCGTGGCGAAAATGGGCAGAGGACAACGCGCACATAGAACACACACAAAGCAACACACACACATTCATATAAACTGCGAAGGGATGCCGGCGCATGTGTGAGGATAATAGAAAATTTTGTAATTTCATGAGTTGAGTTTATTATCTGTCAACTTTATCGTGAAAACATTCCACGTCCTGTGCGCGGTGGCGCCGGAACGGGCACATTTGGTCTGCGGCCGGCTGCATACCAACTCGGCGAGCGGAACACATAAAATTCGCCTTATCGCAATCGGCACACAAATGTAGTCATCGAATGCGCACTTAATTGAAATAAATAAAACAGCAAATTGTTTTCGGCAATAGTGTCGCAGCATTCTCCGGAAGCTCTCAAGTACATACAGCAACGGAAGGGTGGACAAGTCGCGTCTTGAACGCGTTTCACGGGGGGTTAGAGCATTTTGCGCGAATGTCTTTCGAGGTTCAAACAGTTGAACTATCAAGTTTTCTAGCTCTGTTTCGTGCACAGAGATGGAATGAAATTCTGTTGGCGTATTTTTCATCTTTTCAACTTCAATTCAGTTTAAACTTTTGCTTTGGTTTATTTGCTGCGCAGTGCCAGAACTTGAGTGAATTTCTGTGCTTCGTCAGTCACTTAAGTCACAGCTGCCAATTATCGTGGCAGTAGCACAGCTAAAATTCAAACGTGCCAACAGTTGCCGAAAAGAAGTGGAAGCGCTGAGCCGGCGGACGAAGAGAAAAGTGGTAAATCTAATAAAAATGTTCTGTGGCTGGCGTTTTTTATTGTTCAAATAAGCCAACACCACTTCGAGTATCACGAACTCAACCACAACTCCCGGCCACACAATCAAACTGTCAAAGCACAAAGTGCCGCAGCAGTTGGCTAACCGGCTGCTGCGACGCCTCACTCCTCGTCGACACCTTGCGCCCTTATTGTGTCTTGGGTTAAAAGTCAAAGAAAAGATTTGCACTTTTTCGACTCTTTATTATTGCTGCTGCTGTTGTTGCTTTCGGCACCGCTGATTGAAGCACGCAACTACTTAACGCGCTACGAGCCGCAAAACCGCCAACTCAAATATCGTACGTCACATGCGGCGCTGAGAGTGCGCCAACTGACAGCGACGGCGACTGCGGGCGGCGGCAGCAGCCTTGAAAGTGTCGCGGCGGCTGAGGCAATGCTGCTCGATACGTGCAGCACTTTCAAAATGACAAACAATTTTCGCTCCATTTTGTGCGATGGGCGATGTGTGTTGGCAAGTTTTGCTGCTTTTAGCATTGGCAGCGTTGCCACTAAGCGATGCAATAAAGTAAATGCGTCCCAGCGGGTTTTAATAAAATGCATTTTATTGAACTTTGTGGCTCAAATTACAAAGTTTCTGCAGATTTTAATAAAATGTTGAAAAATAAGTCAGAAGAGAACTGACCAGTGAAGTACTGACTGAAAATCTGCACAGTGGTTAGCGTATTTTAGCTTTTGTCAAGAGGTCATGAGTTCGACCAAAAATTGTAATAAGCAAGTAGTATTCTATAGTCTATTGAAACAGTTTGCTTAACTACATCTCTCTAAGGAAACGCCCACGTGATGGATATTTAGTAGTGTCCGACCGAAACCACTTTTTTGGGCCGAAACCAAAACCAAATTTCGGTTTTTTTTTTATATTCGGCCGAAACCGTAACTTTCACATCAAGTAACAAAATCACAATTTTTCAACAAACGAATTTGACTTTAAGTAAATAAAGAACAAACATAACATAAATAAATAAATACTTATTAATAAAAACAATTCATTCATTTTTTAAAAACATAAACATAAAAAATCACCCTTTCGTGCCTTACTCGCCAATCTCAAAATTAAATAACACTGCACAACAGCATGTCTGTTGCATGGAGTATTTTACATGAATCTGAATCGTTTTTACACGCTGTTTTCAAACCCATACTCCGTTTTTATGTAACAGCTCTAGTTTTCGCAAAAAATGGGCGTGTCACTTTTTCGAATTTTTCTCGGCTTTTTCTCGTTTTCGACTGTAATTTCTGAACCAATAATCTTATCGACATGATTTGTATACAGTTGCACTAACAACATCTTACGCCATCTTTTCTGACATTAATCAATTTTATGCGTTCTAAATTGGCGTTGTAATAAGGTTTCAAAGTAGGAAAATATGGAATTTCAATGCGTTTTTTCTGATGGCGAAAATCGAACAGATGTTTCATAAATCCAGTTACGAAGTATATGAATATCTTAAGAAGAAACATCAAGCAATACAACACAGCCAAATTATTTGGCGGAATACACATTCGCATCGAAATAATAGCAAAAATGTACCATAGTCATTTTCAGTCTTTTTCCTTAAAAAATTAGAGGCCTCAAAATATGCTCTTTTATATGTTAAATTTATAGTCTGAAATACAAGCAAAAACAAAAATATTTTGAATTGCTCGAAACAAAAAAAAAATTAAAAACTTTGCATATTTTGAGGCTCCTAATTTTTTAAGGAAAAAGACTGAAAATGACTATGGTACATTTTTGCTATTATTTCGATGCGAATGTGTATTCCGCCAAATAATTTGGCTGTGTTGTATTGCTTGATGTGTCGGCTTTCATTATACACCTAACTCGTTAATTGATTTACGAAAATTGTGTATGTTTTTGACCATCAAAGAAAACGCCTTAAAATTCAATTTTTTCCGACTTTGAGGTCCAATTACCGCGGCATTTTAAAACTCATAAAAATAAGTTGCATCGAAAAAGAAGCCGTGCGGTGTTGTTGATGCAACAAAGTGAAAATCATGTCAATCGGTTTTTTGGTTTAGAAATTACGATCAAAAATATGGAAAAAGTAAAGGAAAAACTGATAAAATGACATGGTACCTATATCTCACAAACTAGAGCTGCTAGAAAAAATCTGAGGATAGATTTGAAATCAGCGCACCCAAATTAGTAAGAAACAGTCGAAAAACTCCATGCAACAGAAAAAAAGTGTTTTTTGTTGTGCTGTGTAATTTAATATTGGCTTATTCTAAAAAAATAAGTTTATTTACATTAGTGGCATCTAAATTCTTCTACTCATCCTTTTACTATATATCTGCTCGGCTGCACAAACTAGCTTTTCACTTCCTACTCAATAAGATGTAAAAAATATTCTAGAATGTTTCGGTTTCAGCCGTTCGGGCATTTTTTGGCCGAAACTGAAACCGAAACCACTTATTTGGGCCGAAACCTAAACCGAATATTCGGTCGGACACTAGTATTTAGACAGTTATTTTGTTTTTTGAAGCGTTTGACCGTAAGTCCAAGAGTCGTAGATTCGGATCCAAACTCAGACACACAAAGAGAACAATTAATTTTTCTACCGGCGATTGGGCCCTTAGCAGAAACAGACAAACCGTCCTCTTTGCTCACTGACTAGTTTAAAGAAGTAACTACGGAAAGAACTATTGCATCAGTCATCTTATACGCATAGAAATATTTATTTATACTAAAAATACTTTGCTTGTAAAATACTAAAACTGTACTGTACTGTAAAAATCTCAAACAATATCGGATCGAAACTTAATGATAGTTTAGACCGCTGGTGTCTAAGACGAAAGAAAACCTCTGAAAGAACAATAAGTGTCTGTAAAATAGCTCCCGGTTTGCTGTTTGAAACAAGCCTGAAGCTGTAGAACCCTTTCATCCACTAATCGATGGGTGCGGGAAGCTGGGCTTTGGGTGGTTGGTTTCATTGACGATGTTAAAATATCCAATTAGTTCGTGGCCGCCGTTTTATTACCTCTATTCACGTATGTTGTCTTCTGGAATATGTGACCTCTATAACCAGTCCAATAGGTTATGATTAAGTGGTCGTCTCGAAGACATCACTTAAGCCATGGAGCTTAGTTGGTTTCCTCTTAGTTATATCCAATATTCAAGAACCAATTAGTGGCTTTTATAAATCGTATAATATTTCTTTGTGGGAATTCGTTTTCAGTTATGATTCCGGCAGCAATCCCTACGGAGGAATTCATCACTAGCATAAATTATTTGGAATTGATATGGTTTATAGTGGACCAAATTTGTCTATGATATTCGAAGTGATATAAAAATCTCCATCATCTAAAATTAACTCTCCCAAGAATTAAACACAACAACCAATAGACCTCATCGAGATCTCCTTCTACTTTTGCTTACTTCATGACTGAATTGTTACTTTTCTTATTGTTGTTGATGTTGTGGTTCGTCCGTTTGTTGGCGGCAACAATTGCTACCCTTTTTCCAGTAAACTGCCCCTGGACGGTTAAATGATGTGTAATCGTCTTATGTGCACTCGAATGCCTTTTGGCATCTAATGCGAAATTACAACAACAGCAATCGGTATTACAACAAGTAGCAATAACACAAAAGGTGACGATAAAGATGATGTTGACAACAACAACAACAAAACGATGTCAGCAACAAGCACAACAACAGCGACTACAACGAACAAGAATCGTCCATAAGTTGACCTCGAAGGCCAGGACGGACATTTTCGATGAGCGTCCACAGCGGCGCATAGACAGGCAGCCGGTCGGCCGGACAGACGGACACAGGGCAGGATGTTGGAGCCGTACAGCGACAAACTTTCAATACTTTGCCCTCAAGGGAAGCAACAAAGAGCACAGAGCACAAACTACGTGCGCACAGCCGAAATGCGGCACGTCGGCAACACTGCTCGCCGGCCGTAGTAAACCTTAATTTACAATCAATTCAGGCGTGCATAATAAACCACAAGAAAACAAACACAAACACACCTACGCACACACACACACACATACGTATATTCAAAGAAAAGTGAAAGTGTTTAAGTTGTGAATTTAAAGTTTAGTTACAATGAAGTGCTTGAAGCTTAAATCACTGGCCGCTTATGGAAGAGGGTGAGGGACATGGAAGAGGGCGAGGGACGTAGGAGCGGGGAGCAGGCAATGCGCTGTGGCCACTTCAGTTGAATTGCGAACAAAAGCGGTGAGTGCCTTTGTGTGCGCTGCTCTGGCTGCCTATCGATATTGTCTTCCCATTAAATAGCCCATTGAACAACAACAATGCGACCAGTGCACCAGGGATGCTGTATGCGAGTGGACGATCCACACGCGTTGAAAGCGTGCGGCGGCTCCACTCCCACTTCGACCAGCCAGACACACACCAAATGGCACGCAGTCGTCTGTGGCACGTCGTGAAGCGAAAGGTGGGTGACAACTGGTGTCGGCAATGGCCGAACTGATTGAGGTATTGGATCAATTAGATTAATTGCATGAATGAATGGCCGGTGCCGAGTAGGCTACTTTTGCCGAATACGCAATTAGAGAGAATGATTTTGGTTGTGCGCTTTGTCGATAGGTCTGGTTTTAGGGGGGAGAAATGGTCACCGAAAATGGCTTACTTACAAGTTTTGAATCCTTAAATAAGTACAAGTAGAGGATCCAGGTGCTATGAAATGTGTAATTAGTCGAACGCTATGACTCATGGGCCCACAGTTCGACTTAATTAATACAGAATCATAACAATAACTTTTTCGGCGATTACTATGCAATTCAGCCCCTAAGAATTCGGAGACAGACAACTATAGTACTCTGTCAACGAATTGTTTGAGAGTTAGTCCGGTGCCAGAAGTGAAACAGCTCAAGTTTACTATCTACGATTCAAAGTCTTATAAGAGTTGGGAATGTGATTCACTAAATCGTATCTTAACATCGAACTTTGTCTAATTCCTATTCTTAAATTTCTCCTTAAGGTAAGGTAAGGTTAAAGAAGGGGAGAGTGCGGTAATGGGCCCATTGTGAACCCTTCATTCTTAAAAACACCGCTGTCCTTTCGTACCTGTTTGGATCCTTGTAGATCCAGACGGGATCTTTTGGGAACCATTTGGTCTTGGACCGTCTTTTAAAATAAAATAAATGTCCTATGTTCGAATTCCTAAGTCAAATGTTAAATTGTTTTAAAATTTAAATTTTATCCTTAACTATTATGTCATACGTAAATTGCTAGTTAGTTAAATTTTCTTTGTATAAACTAGTCGCAGTCTTTTGTACGCAAGTCGTAAATAAAAAAAACCAAAAAAAAAAATTGGTCTTGACGAGGAAATTGTGTAGATCGGTAATCCGTGCATCAGCTATTTCCGTAAGCCCATCAAAGAACCTGGCCCCAAGGGTCCGGAGCCGTCGTTCCTGTAGTAATTTCTCCTTTACGTATAATATATAGTTTCACCATGGCCAGGAAAACGTTTGTTCAAGACTTATAAGTATTTATTTATTTAATTCGGCCTGTGAAGAAAAGTTCTTACAGACTATAACATGTATAACTGAGGCACCATGAACTAAGGTGAAAGCCTCTAAGAAAAATATGCTGACTGATGTGCGTGGACGCCAGGGGCGGATTCACAAAAATATTTCGTGGGGGTTTCAAAAAGTAATGCTTTAATATTTATAAAATGCCTTTTAATTTGTATGTAGTTTTAAAGTCGATCCTAATATTTGGGGGGTTTCAACCCCGAAACCCCCCTGAATCCGCCACTGGTGGACGCAATTTTTGAATAAAAGTTTCAAGTTCAAAACCAAAGAACGAAAAATTGACTAGAAAACAAGATTACATATCTACCCGAAAGGAGGGAAAATTAGATCTTCGAGCATTACTAATTACTAAATAATGCAGTCAATAAGGAGGCAGAGCTTTAAGGCAAATCTTAAGCACCTTGTCTGCAAAACCTTTTCTAATTTCTTGCAGCTCCCCAGATTGAAAGATTCAAGCATATTTCGAGGCTCTACTAAAGTTCGCAAGCAAATAAAAAACTGCTGTCTCAACCAGGGGCGTAGCCAGGGGGGTTTAGGGTGTCAGAACCCCCCCAAAGCCTATCATTTGTCAACATTTTCAATCACTATGCATCGTATGTACGTTCCCACATTAGCAAAAAGGTCTTTTCATCTTTAAATATTTAAAAGAATATTAACAAAACCTTTTTTTTACCGAAACTAATTTGTTTTTTTAATAGTCACGTTTAGGCCTAATGCAGCGATTTGCATGTTCTAAAAACATGTCTAAAGAGCAGTTTAGTTCGTCGACCGGAATGTCCTTCAGGATGTCGGTACAAGCCTTTTGGATGGTTTCTACGTTCTCAAAACGCTTTTTTTCATCGGCAAATGCATTCTTTGAAAAGGTGAAATTCGCACGGTGCCACATCATGTGAAAACAAAAAAAACAGTCAAAACAAGTGTCAATAGATGGGATGGCATCCTTCGATAGCCAAATGTTCAGTTAATGCTATCGAGATGCTTAACCTTCGCCTTACTAAAGATGATCCCAGGCACTTCCGCCGCTATTTTGAGTAAAACTCACAATAAATATATAATAATTTATAAATTTTTTTCATACTTCAGTATTTAGTATCTTCCTCTGGCGATAGTTCGTATGACGAAAAAAGGCCTAACTTTAATGATTTATTTTGAGACTATGGAAAATATTAGAAGATTTCTTTCCAGAGGGTTTATTGAACAGATAATGAGGTACGCAAAAAAATTTATCGTGAATTTTAATCAAAATGGTAGCGAAAGCGCCTGGGATCACCCAGTTACATTTGTATAAAAAATGACAAAATTCAAGTTTAAACATGAACAAAATTTCAAAAAAATATTTTTTCATGTTATTGAAAATTACCTTAAAATTTGTGAAGATATTAAACATGAATATTAAAAAGATCACCCGGATGGGTATAAGTAAAGCGAAGGATAAATCCAATTTCAAGAATTTCAATGAAGATTTTGGCTTATATTTTATTTACCGCCCAGTTTTGATCTACGGTGATCGCGGATTCAGTTGGCTAACACTTTGGTCATCATTTATGTTCTGACAATCGTTTTTAAATCGCTTTTACCACTTATGAACTCCACCACGGCATAAACAAAAATCACCATAAACTTGGTCCATCAATTTAAATGCTTCGGTTAAAGTTTAAACATTTTTAAAACAATAGTTAATATTGGATCTTTGTTCGATGCACATTTTTGTACGATGACACAAACATACTTCCACTTCAGATGCAATAACTTCGCTTTCAGTCCACCAAATTTCATGAAATTTTTACTAAAAATCAGGGAAAAAATTTAGTTTTTCATGCATTAAGTCACATAAACCACAACAAAATGCCCTATTTGGAAAGTGCACTTTACTTTAAAAAACATGTAATACTAAACTGGCAAACAATTTTTTTAAAACCCCCCATGACCAACTTCTGGCTACGCCCCTGGCCTCAACCGATAGATAATATAACTTTGGATATCTGCTATCGTTACTGATTCATCATCCCACCTAAGATAGGTTATTTCTTACAAGTCACTCTGTCTATAAATAAAATACTTATGTTTTTACAGAAATTTCACAATTTTTTTGCGACTGGAGAAATAGTAGCACAGTTGCAATGCACTTTTTGTTTTTGTTATTGTAGCGTGTTTGTTAAATTGTCAAGCAAACGATTACAATAAATCTGGCAAGGCTGTTGAATACAAATCACTTTCTAAGCGACTGTGGTGGCCGTTTTTGCCAAAAAGTAGCAATTCTATCAGAATATTTTAATGTAAGGCGAAAGCAGAAACAGTTTGATTTATTATTAGCAATAATGAATGTCCTACATGCCATTGCATAATTTCGAATTTATCAAAGGCACACACACACACAAACTCATACGAAACAGTCCAATGCGAATGCAAATACGTACAAATAAATAAGCTGCCGCCGCCAATGGGAAACACACACACACAGAGACAAGCATGCAAAGCCACTCTTCGAAACGCAGAGGACCGGCTGGTGGAGCGCAAAGCAGCCGAGTAGGCCGTGGGACGAGTGGTAGAGAGTTATCAGAGCAAAATTTGCAGTTAAGTGGATTTCGAATTAATTTAAATCAAAACCAAACCCAAGACAGACGCATGCAAATGTACTTCCAAGCGGAGGAACTCCGCACTCCTACACACAGGCACACACACACAAAAAGTGGGAATTGCAGGCAGTTTGTGTGTGGTGAGAGCTTTTTCGAAAATATTTCGAAATTTCGAATAAATTCAATTTCGTGCCCCCCGAGCGCAAATAGGAAACAGAGGCACGCACACATACACACCAAGCTCTGTCAGTGGGCTAAAATAGGAAAAAGGATTATTGCCAAATTGAAGAGTATTGGTCCCTTTTCCAAGCAATAAAATACGTTTTTGAATATTTGCAAAAAATATAAAAAATGTGTAAATTCAAAATTAGTTCATACAAATTTATGAAATCGTTTTCCTATTGATTTTAGAACGAATTCTATGTTATCAGGAAATTTTCAAAATATGTTCCATTTTCCGAATTATTGTAATATATCATGGTTAGTAAGAATCCCGCAATGTGATGAATACAACCAAACCTGTTATGCGATATTTTTTGTGCGATTCGCGTTGAGGAACTATTTTTAATATAAATAGGTATTTCGAGTTTCTGTTTACTGTAGATAAGTTCACAGCGAGGTCAGATCAACCACATAATAGCATAAAAAATAACCGTACAAAAACAAGTTTGACTGTATTCAATGGTATCTATGAAGATTTTCACCTTCAACCGCGTCAAAAGTAATTGTGACTACCGTTCACTGGTTAAATGGACGAATGACGGCCAGACGAAACGTACAAACAATAGGACCACTGTACGGAAAAGCCTAGATCGGTTGCAATAAAAAAAATATTATAATAAATATACAATAAATAACCCTTTGCCTTATTGACCCCTGAAACTCATTGATTATGGTCTGACACCCTCAGCAAGAAGTTGATTTCATTGTTTAAAATCACCGCATCCTTTTTTACTTAGACGCCGAATTTCATTGAAGTCGACCAACTCAGCTATATTTGGTCATCTCTTGTATGGAGTCGGAGCACTGTGCGGAGCATAGAAAAATGATTGCCACCCGGCGCTGCCCAATGCGGGTGTATGTGTGTGTGTGTGCAAAGAAAAATAGGAAGAAGACGCCGACGACGAAGTTGCATGGCACCAAAAATGCACATACTTACGGGCGCACATGCTGACATTTTGCAATTGTATTTGTTCGTGTGTGTGTGTGTGCGCGCGTGATTTCGCATGCGTGTTTGTGCTTTCGACTTGACTCTTTGGCGATTTATTACTTTGGAATTTCTCTCTTAAATTTTGCCATTTGTTTTGCAAGTGGGCAGCGCGGGCGCGCCGGGTGCAACGCTGCCAACCGACCAAATCCGAAAAAGGCCACTTGGAGCGGCCAACCAAGTCGGCGCGCCGGCCAGCAACAAACTAAACAAAATGCAATGCAATGCACGACAATGTCCTGCAAAGCGGATATCAGACAGCACATGCAACTGCAACCGAAACTACAACAGCAACAACAACAACAACCACTACCACCAAACTAATATATATAAATTACCTTTTGATAAATCTGAGTCATTCATATGCACATTGTTGGTGTTGTTGTTGTTGTTGTTGCTGTTGTGATTTTTCCGCTCGTCACAAGAATAGCAAACACAACAACAGCAACACTTATAACAATAAATAAACGGCAATATTTGCAAGACCTACATACGTACACACACACACACACACACATACATGTACATGTGTATGTATGACGTATGCAGTTGTGAAGCGGAGAAGTGTAAGAAGCAGAATTAAAAAGTACAAATAAACAGATTTGTCCAAAAGGCGCACAGTTGGCAGTTGCTGTGTCCGTGTGCTTGTGTGTGTGTCAGGAGTAGCGCAAAGGATATGCCATTCGCTTGGGCACACTTGAGAAATCTATTCGAACGTAAATCAATCCTTGGGCATCAGCGTGCTGTCCTGCACGTCCTGTCCGTGCAGACCGACTGAAAGCCGTCCTCCTTGTCTCCCCTTTAACGCTGTTGACTTCCCCAACCGAAATCAACTGGCCCGAACAGCGTTCCCCTTAAACGGTCTCGGGCAGCAACACACACACACACACACAACCCTCGTGTTCACTGCACTCTTTCATATCCTTTTAATGCAACCGTTGCCGCCTCGGCGCTTTGTTCGCTTTGCCTGCTCAAACTTCAATTGCATTTTCCTTGGCCTTCCCGGCTGCGCCAGCAATTTGAATTTCGTTCGCCGGATTCGGATTTGGATTTCGTTCTCGTACTTGTTTTGCTGCCGTTCGCCATTCGGTTGTGTCGTTGGGTGGTTTGTGGTCTCGTCATTGCCTCAAAATTCGTTTGATTTGTCTTGGCCACAGGGCTGCACTTTCTGCCCACACCCGGCTGGCCCATTGGCCTGGCGCAGTCCACTATCCCAACAGCGAAAGATGACGTAGATTCCGGCATGTTCGACTACATTTCAAATTCAGTTTTTCCCACACCGTCGCTCACATCTTCCATTGAATCCATTTTCTTTTCAATACACAACTCTGCAAAGATTGGTTGTTGAGCATCTGGAGTAACAACTTTGCGCTGGTCCCAGAATTGGTCAGAATTTTTAGATATTTGAGTTTAAATAACTTAAATGGATATATTTCAGACACCTCAAGTATCTCAAAATCGGCTGTTAAAAAACTTACCTCGGAAATTATCCCAATTACTCAATATTCATCTAGAGACTTGTGACAATTGTGAATGTCTTTTAAAGAAATAGACCGATACATTTGATTTTTCGAAAGCCTAATTCTATAAAATAAGTGCAATAACAGAAAGCAGATGACGGTGTCATTGAATAAACCTTTCGCTATTTTGTTGCCATATGGCAACATGCGACTTTGTGGACGTCTGAACCCTCTGTGGTTTCAAGAATACATTTTGTGTTGGTCCTTAGAATAGTTTGAAGTTTTAGGAAAAATACGAAATTAATAAACTGAATATTTAAGTTTAAAGAAGAGAAGTATACACGTTTTTTAATGGTATATATTGACATAGTAAAGGAAGAAGAAGCAGAAAAATTAGATAACTTTTTAATTTGACGTTTTCTTTCAATTTAGATACTTTTTATTTCTTAATTTTGGCTGAAGTTAATGAAGAAATATTCAAATTTTCGTTATGCGTAAAAAGTTTTATGTTTAACTAAATATTACAGCCTCAACGATGTGGTTACTCTCATAGAAAACACTCTAAAATACAGGGTCCGAGTAAAAAAATTAAAAAATGTCTTATGAAATGTTGCTAATATAACCACAGAAGCCTAAAACGTAAAATTTAAAATTGTAACTTTCTCCAGTAAAAATCTGTAGCGAAAGGGTTAAGCAGACGTCGCAACACCCAAACAATCCACATGTCGAATGCAATGTAGCTTCGTAGCTATAAGTCACGCACATTTTAAATCCGGTAAGAAGTCTTCTCTCGACAACAACAACGAATTAACGAATCGTCTATTTCGATTTGCGTTCATTGTTCTGCCAGGGACACATTTCGAATGAAGTCAGATGTGCGTGTGAGGCGAGCTGCATGCATTTCAAAGGAAGTCAAATTGTTCGCAATTTGCCTCAGCACAAACACACACACACACTTTGGCACTTGCACACCGACGCAGAGACCAATCTCGCCAATTTCAATCTCAACCACCAATCCTTGGCAATCCTTTGCCCACTAACTGACTTGTGCTTGATTTTTCCGCTCTCGCCCATCCCATGCAGCCGGCCATGGTGGGCGGCGGTGTAAGATGGGCAGCGACGATTCCTTCTTTTCCGTTTTCGTTTATGCCACGTTGGAAATTTCCTATGAATTGTAGATGCAATCAGCAGTGCGCCACAGCGCCCAGCAACGACTGCAATGGCGGCACCGCCTGTGGCAGCCATCAGCGCAGTCTTTGCGTGCCAGGCAGTTGAGTGCGAGCCGTGGCTGGACACATTGGTGTGTGTCCTTTGCACTCACCGGTCACAGACGTCGCTGCCGGTTGCAAGTGTTTCGGCATTGGGTGCATTTCCGCCACAAAGCGACGCTGGCAGTGGTGCGGCCAACTCTTCGACTGGACTGCATGTGGCTGCTACGACACAGAAAGGACGAGGTGACGCTGCAAGAGTGGCAAACATTGGGCACACAAAAGGCATCCAATTCTTCATGATATGCCGTAGAAAAATCCACATAATTCAGCACCGAAATGCTGAACGGACCATTTGAAGTGCTTCGGCCACTAACAGAGCAGCAACACCAGCCGACTTGGGGCCAAGGTGGGGCCATGTGAGAGGCAATGAGGCGTGAGCTGATTTATAAGCAAATATTAAAGCGACAGAGGTGAGAGTTGGCAGTCGTAGCTCCGTTTACGGCTAATTGGAAGTAGCAATGTGATAGGATTCAACATGAAGGAAATTTTAGATTTCGTGAAAAATTTGTTCTCATTGAAATAAGTTTGCGTGGTTTAACTGTTATTGATTTTTTTTAAATTTAGAAATACAGAACATTTCAAAGTATTGGTTTTAATTGAAAAATTTAATTAAAGTGAATTTTTAACTTTTATTTCAGAAGTTTCGGTAGCAAAGGAAATGGATTCTAGGGGACTAGTATCTCAATAAAAGGCAAGGAAACTAAATAAAGACGAGTAAGAGAGTTTATGTCAGTTGGGAGTCGACGAATTTGTACCCTGTGCCATAGTCCGCTTTTAATTTTAGGCATGGAACATAAACAAATCGGAAGTAAAAGTTGCCTTCCAAAGAATGTTGAGATACAATAAAAAGTTCGATCGACACTTTTAACCCTTTCCGTTCAATTTCCACATTTATTGAGATAAAAATTTTTCCTTCAAAATATTGACTCTTATTGAACATTTTAGCAATAAAATACAAAAAAATTAAAAAAAAACATTTTGGTTGAGAATTACAGCTTCATCAATTTTGTACGATATATCGTATAATGGTCCGCAAAGGAGTAAAAATTCATGAATTTTTGGTTTCGGTTTTTTAAGTTTTATGAACAATTCATTGATTTTTTTGATAGAAAACATAAATTATACCAACAAAAAATCAAAACGTGATATCATTTTGATCGAAAGTTATATTAATTTATATATATTAACAATTGATTCACATTTATTCGGCCTTATATAACCGTTGTTGTCCTTTCCTTCTCAATAACATACAGAATCAATTAAAATTCGTACAGTTTTACAGAAAGGCACTAAATATAGCCCATTCTTATTATCGTAGTGGGAGTGGCAAGTACGCATGTCTAACCTTATATAACCTGTGTCTGCCCAGTAAAACAGAAAGTCATCTAGTAATTCTTACTTTTAATCGAAAACTGCGGAATAGTCGAATTTTATTAGTCACGTGGGTTACAGATGGGCGTGGCAGGCAAGCAAACGCAAATAATCTGTTACCTATAACTTTAAAAAAATGCAAACATAACTTGCAACCTTTGCTTTCCATTTGTACAGAAGTACAGTAATTTGCTGGTTTTTAAAAAAGCTGCTTACAAAACGCACTCATACTGTGTAGCTACGGCTACTATGATTTATATTTTTAAACAGAATGATACAACACAGCCTACTTAATGAAAATTAAAAAGCTGTTCCATAAAAAGTGCGTTCGCTGTAAAATAAAAAATCTTCGAAAAAATTGTACGATATATCGTAAGGTTAAGTGATTTTTTGATTGACATTTGTTCAACCAGTGGCAACAACTTAAACTTTTCGAAAAAATGCATTTGTCGATGAAGGGAAGACGTAAAAGCTATCAGAAGGGTGGTACCAATATCCTGAAGAACATCCCGGTTTTCGATCTTGGCTAATAGTTATATGAGTTTTCGTATTTATATGACAACTCTTCCTAAAAATGAGTGAACTAAGATTACTTCCTAATCAGTTCTTAGTTGGGATTGCAACAAAAAGATACGTCCTGGTAGTAGAGTATGGGTAGATGCAGATGCATCTTTCTGACATCCTTCGGTCCACACCGATGGACACCTGGATCGATGGGTATCTAGACTGATGGACGAATTGATTGATGTACAGATAGACCGGCCCTCAGTTTCGTGGTCCAGTATTGGATACAAAAACTTAAGCTTTTTCTTTATATGATGCATTCTGGTGAAGGCTTAACAATGCTAGTTTTTGTGTGTGCTTTCCTTAATACCTTCACTGGGTCCATTCTTTAATTTGTTGTCAGCTCTATGGGACATAACTTTTCAAATGTTCCTACATATGTGTGCCTATGCAATGAATGTGTGGTGTCTGTGTTGGTGGTGCTTAGTGTTGCCTGCCATGCCTTGTCACATGTTTGCAATGCACACAAGATTTGTCAGCACTGACAAGTGTCACCATATAGGCATTTGTGTGCCCCCAAAAACAGCAGAGGGAGGATGCCGGCTAGTGGGAATTTATGGTGACATTTTGTACCAAAAAGGCACATTTTGATTAGAACATGACGGATTCCGCTTTGGAAAATCTAAAAATGAAAAATGAAACATGCAACTTTTGTGAAGGGATTTTTAAGGTAAACAAAAAATAAGTGAAAATTTACACAGCGAAGTTTGTGCTCAAAATTTTGGATATACTTAAGTATTTTTAGTTAATATTTAACCAGACTAGCAACTTTACTGCCATACGAGATTATCAGTGCATATGAATTACGTCTCATATAGGTACGAATCCCATTCAACTAAAAATTTAGCATAGAAATTTTGGAATCTAATGCTTTTTAGCGATTTTAATCACAACAAACTCACTTTAATTCACTAAAGGCTATTAAATTTTGTTTCATTAAATTTTGTTCCATTCTCAACTTCTGTTAAATGCGACCACACTCAATGCGCAAAATTCCGTACGCTTCGACACCCTTTCGAAATTGTATTCATTAGTCGACTTCCGATTCCTATGTGTGTGTGTGTGTGCCGTTGCCGGTACTGTCTGGCGCACATTAGCCCCAGTCTGTGCCTCCTTCTGCAGTTGCTCCAGCACGCGGCGCTCGATGGGGACTGCTGTCAATTCAGACAGATTTGAAGTCAACTCAATTAGAAATCAATAGCGTGTGAATAATGCCCGAGTCGCTGTCGGTGCGAGTGTGTGCGTGTGCGTGTGTGTGTGGGGCGCAGACAGAAATGTGCATTCGCATGTGGCGCTCGCCCGCACTCGAAATCGTTCGCATTGATTGCACTTTATATCATTCATTTGCAGCCGACGCCGGCCATAGAAGCGGCCAATGCAAATGGTTGTCATTACACGTGTGGCTTGTTGCGGCGGCCGGGGAAAGGCATTTAGAGCAGTCAATGCGCTGCTGTGGCAGATGTTGCACGCCGTCATATCTTTTGCTGTCGATATCATTCGAAATGCACATCAATTGGATTTCTGATTATTCACAACATTGCAAAGTGCTCCGCAGGGGGGGCGGGGGGGTAGTGGGCACGGACAGCTTGCAGTGGCACTGAATTGCCGGCGGCCAGTGGTTGCCACATCAAAATACCAATGGAGAGGGGTCTTATTAAATTATTTTCATCACTTGAGTTCTTATTGCAATTGTTAATGCAAAGTAAGCCGAAGCAATTATACAGTAAATAAATATACATAGTTATTTTTTAAAGTTTTGTGACATAATACACAGTTTTGTTAATATGAGATCAGAATAGTAGAAATCAGTAGTAGGAATACGAAATTGTAAAGAAATGTGCTTTATTGATCTCTATTGAACGTCACAAACTCACTGTCACTGCTGGATTCCTGAACAAAACAATTTTGGGGGACTTGGGAATGGGTATCCAACAGGGCTATGAGTTCTATAGAACCATGAGAACAAAGAATTGATGAGTACACGGTAGCAGTAACTAACAACTTGTGAACTAATCGAAGTGACTAAAAATCTTTTGATCATTATGACCTAATTTTGATAGAAAAAAGACAAATGTCTTTATAGTGTCACTTACCTACTAGTAATTTCGAAAGAAGGTGCCACAATGAAGAGAGATCGAATGAATTCATTAGTCTCTATTTCGGTGTCCAGAGCTATATTCGAGTCATAGCCGTACACGGAACGAAAAACGTTCAAAAAATTTGTGAATTTGTGCATAAACTGTATGCACATATTCATAATTTTTGAACCAGTGAACGCGTTTATAAAAAGTTTATGAACGCATTCATAAGCCTTGTTCATAAACAGTGTTGCCAGATTAGGGGTTTTTCCCCTAGATTTGGGGTTTATTTGTTTAGATTGGGGGGAAATTTTATGATAAATATTTGAGGGGGAAAATTTAGGGGGGAATATTTTACAGACATTTTTAATTTACGCTTTTAAAAAGTCTATGGCCAACCAGTTTGCATTTTTGTTACATCAACACCTTGTTCAGATATATTGGCTAGTAGGTCTTTTTTAATTTCATGTACCAAATAGAATGAGTAATTTTCATGAAATATTAATTTTACGTGTGCATTATAAATTTGGGGGGAAATTTTAGTTTTTAGGGGGAAATAGACTTCATTTTAGGGGGATTGCTTGAAATCCATCTGGCAACACTGTTCATAAACCCGAACGTTTGTGAACGAAATTCATAAAATATTTGATTTTATTCATAACAAATTCCTTAAATCAAAATCCCTAAAAAATTTAACACATTGATATATTTTTGAATTTTTAGTTTATTTGAAAAATTCTAATACTTTTTATGGAAACTTACTTACTTAAAATATGAAAGTGATTTATAGTAAACATGTTAAGTAATTATGAATAATATTTCTACAAATGCATACTTTGTTTATTTATTATAAACATGAAGAATTAATTTTTTAATAATGATATACAAATTCAATAAACTTTCGTTTTATAATAAACAGCATACGGCCGACACCCGCATCTTTGACTGCTAAAAGAAATTGACAATTAATAGCAATGAAATAATATAACAATAAATAAAATAATAATATAAAGAATTTATTTAATTGAATTCGACTTACCTGTCTCGCTTACCTGTCTCGCTGGCTGGTAAAAACGCTCATCTACTTCTATCGCTAACCACATGAAGCAGATGAGAATTACAAGAATCGCACAAGTGTGCTTTTGGCAGGCAATAGCAAAACCTCCAAGTGTGAAAAAAACTGCCAATCGCCGTTCGGATTCGGCGTGGCCGAACGAATGGTTTAGGAAAGAATTTCAGAAACTTTATGAACGTGTTCAAAAACTGGTTCATAAAGTTTATGAAAAAAATCAAAAAATGTATGAATGTTTCATAAAAAGTTCAAAATAAAGGTAGCCTACCCGCTCGGCTTTTACCCGAACCAAAAATGTGAGATTCGGCTTTTATGAAATGGTTTATGAACGAAGTTTCACAAATTTTATGAACGCGTTCATAAACATGTATGAACTGTTTCATAAATTGTATGAAAAAAATCAAAACATTTATGCATTTTTCATAAAAAGTTCAAAATAAAGGTTTATGAACGCCGTTCATAAGATTTATATGAATTATTTTTACCCGTGTATGTCACCTCATAGAAGGTCAACAAAATATGTGAGACTTCTAGGCTCATCGACACTAAAACGATATCGACCAGAATCTCCTCTGGCAGTGTCAAACGTCCGGTGTTCCCCTCCTGTCTACATGGCCAGATTGTTTCACACCCACAAGTATTTCTAAGTCAACAGTTCCCACTCTCACACTCGGTCAGTGTTGCTACACAAATTCCCAATATGTCGCCATGTGAGCGCTGTGCGACCTCCCCAATTGCCCGTTGGCGGCGCAAAATTGTTTGCGAAAATTGCAAAAAATTCAAAACAACACCGAAGCACGGGAGCGGGTGGCATATGGAAACATTTTTGCACATGTCAATGCCACAAGTGGCGACCACTTCCGCATAACTCAAACGCAGCGCGTCGCGCGATGGTGGGAGCGCCGAATGTGCCTGACAGTCGCCGTTAGCATATCAATAGGCCGCCGCGTTGCCGGCTCGGCCATTGTCGCTAAAGCCGGCGTACTGCGGACACCCATTTGAGCGATGTGAACGGCGTTCGTGCCACATGAAACACGCCGCCACGTACCTGCTGTTCGATTTCAGTGGCTACGTTGTTGCCACCGAATCGCTGTTCACTACAACGCCCAGCTCCAAAGGTCGCGCTGACTGTCACCGGTAGTGCCGACTTGTCGTTGCCACTTGTTGTTGTTGCGATTGTTTTGTCGTTGCTGTTATTGCTGTTATTGTTGTTGTTGTTGGCGCTGCCGTGGCATCCATATGGAGTGGCATCATCGGAAATGAATCATTTGCTTCGTTTGTTGGCATCCGTTCGGCGGTTATTTCCGTTCCATCATTTTCATCGGAGCGACGCTCCGGTGCGAGCGCGGCGGCCGACGCTCAGGCGCATATTTTCACGCGAAAGGTGCTGCACACTGTTTCTATGGTGGCGGCAGAGGTGTGCGGTTGTGTGTGCCGCACGCGCCCCGGCCATGTTTCGTGGCCGCTTGACACCTGCTGGAAATTTTCTCCTGCCATTTTTGCGCTGATTTTTTCGGCGTCTTTTTGCGTTGTTTGGACGGTGGCGCACACATTACAATCCACCGGATGCCGGAATTACACTTGTGATGCCACCGGTTTGCCGGTTTCAGGTTGCACGTGTGGTATGCGCTGGGCCGGCGCTGGCGCTGGTGTTGGCGAAAATTGTGTTTGCGCAGCTGGCGGATGTTCTGTGCGCTGTTGTCCGAACGAATGTGTCAAAATTGTTGCAGCGCATTGTTTCGAAAGATTTTTGGAATTCTTTGCGGTGGCTCTTTGCTGCCTCAGCTCGGGATGTGGCATGAATTCCCATTAGAGTTAAGTGTTTCCGATTATTTGGCAAATCGATTTTGCACTATTTAAAAGTAAGAATCATCAAACCTAACCTAAAATCATTTAAGAAATGTTTAAGTAATTTTTGCATTGTCAGTGTAGGTTCATTGCCATTGCACCACTGCAACTGCGATAGCATTTCGGTACTGTAATGGTTTTTATGGGCTGCACTGGCTCCATACTACGTGCCTCCTCGCGCCAACCTCGCGACGGGTGCGGCGGACACTCGGCCAACATCAAACGCATCCGTCGCACTCATTTGCGTCCCGCATAAATCAATTGCACTTGTCATCAACTCAATTAATTTTTGGCAAACAAAAGTGCAGTAAATCAATGGCCCGGCACATGTGTGTGTGTGTGTGTATGTGCCGCATGTCCGATGCGAGGTCGAGGGAGATTTGCGCTGTGCGAGTCCTTTTACAGCCACTCCTCTATGTCATCGCTGTCTATGTCGCTTTGACTCGGTTCTTTTATTTGTTGAATATTTGGCATTTTTTACTCGGCTGCATGGATATTGGCAACGGGCATGTGGCATGCAGATATGCAAACGACTGTGCGAGCGCAGAGCGTGGCGCGACACTGCATCAAATGGGGTTAAAATGTGATTAAAATGGGGCTTGGCCATGTCAACACAGCATTTTGTGGGCAGCATGCGATGTGTGCTTGTCTCTATGTTGATTTCGATTTGCAATTTTTTATTGCATACTGTTTGGCTCGCAGGCCCATGGCATTTTTTTGTTGCAAAAACCGATGAGTGCTTTTCGTGTGTGTGTGTGTATGGCGTGTTGAAGTGGAAAATTATTCGAAATAGCTATCGAAGTGGACGGGCGTTGACAGCACGCAGCCAAGAATGAGCGGATGAGTAAGGCAGCGCGGAAGCAGAAATTTCACGCTAAATTTTACTAAGATAACAGCAGCTTTAAACGAATTAAATTGCAAAACATTTCAATCTCTTGTTTGATTTGACATTTGATTTCTTAGGTTGAGACTAGACAGCGGCCGCCGCAGCTTAGTGATTAGGGGGTTTGAACTGAGGGTTGTGAGTTCGAATCCCTACTCGGAATTGAACTTTCATGCTCATCAGCGACAAAATTTTGTGACGATTCATTAAGTTCGCTCTGGGTTACATCAGACATGGATTTGCTATGTGACCAGAGAAGAGGGAGACTGAAAACTGCATAATCAACCATCTTTTCTATGTAAATGATCTGAAGCTAAATGCCGCCATACAAAAGCACTTTAAGAAGCCAATAGGATTCTATATTTATGTTGAAGGAATAAATCATTCTTCAGCAGAGACTTAAAATAATTACTATCCATATTTTTGGAAATAAAAAAATTGCCCTAATTTAAGAAATTTCTATAATTATTGGTTTATAATTACACTGTGCAAGTCCAAAATTTAGACATGGGGGGGACCTACTGGGTGAGTTTCCTATAGGTATACTGAGTTGAGATGCACCAGCCGTTTGGTAAGATTGGCTCTAGTTTATGAGAAATCCGACTTTGAAGTTTGGTAATTTTCGTCAAGTTCGTCGCTTAAGTCTTCGAACGTTTAAATGCTAATAGGTCCTAAATCGTTCCGAATATCGCTTTACTCTCTTCGGCAAGTTTGTAGATATTTTAACGACCCACAAATTTTCTTAAGACACCAATCCAAAAAGAATACATTCAAACTGTGTAATTGCGATATGTGCATTTTGTTGCGCAGCGCAACGTGGCGTATGAGTGTTATTTAATTATAATTAAAAATACATTCACATGACACTCATACACCACGTTGCGCTGCGCAACAAAATGCACATATCGCAATTACACAGTTTGAATGTATTTTTTTTGGATTGGTTGGGAAACGTTCGAAGACTTAAGCGACAAACTTGACGAAAACTACCAAACTTCAAAGTCGGATTTCTCTTAAACTAGAGCCAATCTTACCAAACGGCTGGTGGATCTCAAATCAGTATACCTATAGGAAACTCACCCAGTAGGCCCCCCCCATGTCTAAATTTTGGACTTGCACAGTGTAATTATTATTTTGAACATTTTTTTTACGTTGCTTAATAACTTTTATTTTCGATTTTTTAAATTTACGTTGCCAATAACTATTATTTTGAATTTTTTTTTTTAAGTTGAGTTACCACATTGGTTTGGGTATGAATTGATTTTTAATTATTTCAAATTGACGAACGTAAATTAACTACAGAAAACCAATTTCCACCAACAACTAAGCAATTAAAAATCAATTCATACTCAAAATGTGCTAAGGCAACGTAAAAAAAAATTTCTTTCAAAAAACGTTACTGAGCAACGTAAGCAAATTTTTTCTTTGAAATAATAGCTATCGGCAACGTAAATAAAAAAAATCAAAATTATGAAGCAAGGTAAAAAAAAAGTTTTTAAATAATATTATCGGTAACGTAGATAAAAAAGTCATAAATAAAAGCAACGTAAAAACAAAAAATTCCCAAATAATAATTATCGAGAACGAAAAAATATTTATTTCTCATTACAGTTATTATGCAACGTAAAAATTAATTGTCGCGAATAATAATTATAACAAAAAAAAAATTATGTTACATTTTAATAGTTACATTGCAATTATTTTCTTATAAAACTTATAATAGTTAAGTCCCTGATCTTCAGGTAAAGTCAGACGAAACTGGTATAAGGTACAAGTTGATATGGGCAAGTCATATATAGTCGTGTAGTCAATTACTTGATTGCAATGAAAACGTCAGGAATAGCAGCACAGTCATATTTTTTTGTGAGCTTGTGTTCTCCTTTTACTAAGAAGTCCGCTATATCCATTTAATCGTTGTACAATTAAACTCAAAAATGATGAGTTAAATTAATGGCAGTGTGACAACTGTGGTCGGTGGTCGTCTAGTAGTGTAGTCGCCAAAATAATCGTCTCCATAAGATTTTTGTGATTCAATATTTTGAAAGATGCGATCGTGTCGCTGCTTCGTCGTCGTTAATGCGTTGGGTGATAATGGTGGCCGGGGGGAAAGGGGGGGGGGGGTTAGGACAAAGAAAACGTATTAATTAAAAAAAACAAATAAAACAAAGTAAAAATATTTTTATGAAGCGAGATGGCATCTGCACTTGAAACTTTCCCTCGCTAAAAAATTACAAAAAATCAATATCCCCCTTAACCACCGCCGTTCAAAACCACTCATCACGTTTCAACACTTATGACGCTAAAAGCGTCTCACCTCGTCTAATAAACCCGTAAACTTGCATTAATCCCATCACAGTTCGTGCTACCTAGTTGTTGTTGTTTTTTTATTATTAGCGCCGTTGATTTGATTTGCATTACAAACAACTACATATATACTTTTTAAGTGCAATTTCGGCGCGCGTCTATCATTCAGTCAGTCAGTCAGTCATTACAGTGAGTTATTATTGTATCGAATTTAGACTTTTGCGTCGCAAATTTGTAGAGAATTTTCCAATGACTCAGCTCGGTGTGGGTTTTCATGGCGGCCGGTGCAAAGCGAACGTGACGTGACGTGAAAATGTTAGCAGCTTTTTAACTAAATAGTAGTACATAATTTTTTTTAAATGTTTTGCTCGCAAACGTTTGGCTGAGCGCGAGTGAAGCACTTGAAGTAATTATTATTTGCCAAATATTCTCGCAGAATTCTCGGTGAGTGTTTTGGGCACAGCGGCAAAATGTGACAACTGTTTTGATTTACTCAACACTTGGCTTCGACAATGCCAGCTTTGGTGCAGCAAAATTAATGCTTCGGAAGTGCAAAAGTGCTCGTTCTGTGCTGCAAAATTGCTCCATTAGTGGTCAGAAATTGCTTCTGATCAGAAAAATATTGAGTCAAAACGGCTGTACGTGATTTGAACAACATTTGCAGTAATCTTTTAATAAATTGCAGCGTCATCAAGAGTTTTGGACATTTCTCAACAAGATTCAACTTTTGTCACGATGAATCATGTCTGGTTGCGCAAATATCTAATTTAGGTGACCAACTAAACATAAGTTTTAAACGACTTCTACTGAGGGTGAGACGTTCGCTCATATCGAAACATGTTGTGGACCTTGGCACGGAGTGAGAACAACGCAGATGCTGCGGGAAAACATCTGTCGACTTTCATCAAATCATCACTGTGGCTGTCAAATTTGTAGAGTTTAGAGCTTCTCGATTTATTGCCTAAAATTCCGTTCACACATTTAAAATTTAACCACTATGCGTTGGAATTAGTAAGTTAGTATAGTTTAAATCTCGATTTAGAAACAACAAATGAAGAAATAATTCTTCTTTTAGCTGGAAATGGCGGACTTCAGAGATCAAAGTTTGGTTGGGTAAGTTTAGGCTAGCGGACTCACTCTATAACTCAAAGGCTCAAAACACTCATTGTTGAGCGTGGAAATGTGGAAAGATCGCCCTAACAATTTTTTTCTAGAGAAATCGAAACCATTTTAAATCTCGAATAAAAATAAAAGAACATATGAAATTTTTTGTAGTGATTTTGATGATGATGCCTAATTGAGAGAAATGGAGAGTTGTTTTATTGAAATGGGTAATTTTGTATGGGAATGATTTCTGCAAAGGATAAAGGACGAAGAGAAATAGAAAATAATGAAGATATGTCTTATATTAGACCTCACTGGAATTAAGGATTAGGGACAAAAGGTAAGTATTATATATAGACTTGAGATCGGTCCAGTATGTTAACCCACTAATAGAAACCAATGCGTCGCTGTCCAGAAACTTTTTAGCACTTTTGTTTTGGAGACCAATTATTAAGAATTTGGACACTGGATCAAGTCTAACTTAACTTATATTTCCTTGCAACTGCTATAATATCTAATCTAAATAAGAAAATCGAAGTTTTTAAGCTTTGACACTGCCCGTAAAATATTTCTGATGCTCTTTTGAATCAAAATTAGCCGTAACGCTTTGGAGGTCCGATTTGATTGCTCGGGATAGATTTGATTGCTCGGGATACTCTCGCTCTAAGCATCTTTCAAACTATGGGTTTGAGTCAGTACTCGGACCCACGACTCTCGGCTTTGCGGTTCAACGCACTTACAGGCCCACGCCTCTGTGTAAATTCACAGCTGATGATACGTGCTCGTCACCGCGCGCGGTAATCGGCGGTGCCATGTGCGCGTTGAGAGACGTCATAAGTTATTTGGTATGAATTAACTGCCACCTGCTTAGTCGTACAGACGTGTTTGGCATTTCATTGCACGCTCTCACGCTGGCATTTCACTCATACTCAATCGACTGAGTCGCAATCGAATTGTAGGTGACGCACGGCATCCAAAGCGACGCGGCCGCAACAGAGCGTCTTCGCGCTGGAGTGTGGATTGTGAGTCTGAGTCGTCGGAGCGGCGCGAGTGGCGGCAACGATGGGCGACCACCACAAGTGTCGGCTATCGGCGGTGGGCGGCAGTGGGTGGGCGAATTGGTTAATATGGCAAAAACGTAGCGTCCGGATTGTTCAATGTTAGTTGGTGGCGCACTGCGGCAGTGTGAAAACGTCGAACAAAGTGAATTGATTTTTGCTGAATTTAGTTAAAGTGCGTCTATCATAAACTTGACATTTGCAATTTTATTGCAAACAAAAATTAGAACAGTTTCAATTAAAACGCAATAACCAGTCCCAAGATGAGTGCACTGCGTTTGGTTTTCGTGTGGCAGATCGTATTTGCCTTCTTGGCCTTGACGCGACCCACAGTGAGTAACAACGTGCGCACTGTTTCTGTGCTTAAAAGGCTTTATTTGCTGAACTTTGAGAAATGACGAATGCGAACTGTTTTTAGATGGGCATTGAACTGTTGGACGACACAACCGAGACGTTTGACCGCTTGGACGGGCTCTTTTATAATCTGATGCTGGTCAAGGACATCATGTACAAGCGAAATCCGTCGAACAACGGCAACCCGCTGAAGGTGCTATGGGAGGACATTCCCGAAGAGTTGGCGGAAGACTACATGAAGCACGTGTGGGAGCGCGCCAAGCAGACACGGGAGCAACAAATGCGAGATGTGGTAAAAAAGTAAAAGGAAATTTGTGAAAATTGAGGAAATTTTGTACGAAAGGCAGTTGGACAATAAGAAAACCATTTACAAGAAAATGTAAATAGTGGACCAATTGAGAGATGTTGATGTTGAATGAAGTGATGGGATTCATCTGGAATAACAATGAACTAATTTGGTCTTGTTTATAGAGCGGAAACCTCATAAAAATGTTGTTGCTTGGTCCTTAAAAAAATACCAACTTAATTCGATTAAGTAATGCTGCTCATATTCAACGCAACGCATATTCATCATGTCTAGTTTTACATAAATAATAAGCTAAATTTAGGTTACTTCGATTTCGAAGTGTTCGAATTATGTAATATATTTCATTTTAATTTTAGAGCATTAAAATATTACAGTGTATTTATTTTATACAGTTTACGTATTTTTCAAATTAAAAATAAAAAAAATGTAATTTTGCTTTTAGAGATCTTGTGAAAACCTACAGGAAGAATTCTGTTTAGTCTGAGTAAGATAGCAGAAGCTGAAATATCAGATCCGCTAAATCGACTTGGTTCGTTGTCTCCTAAGAGATAGTTGGATATTTTTTCACTTACGAGTACATGAACGAACTTACTTAATGGGTCTGTTTGAGTCCTCTGAGAGGGGCTTAGTTAGATTTATAATACACGGTGGACGGAAAGTTTCTGCATACAAACAAAACACCGTTAACCCTTTCGCTCTGGTTTTTACTGGGGAAAGTTAAAATTTTAAATTTTACGTCTTAGGCTTCTATGTGGTTATATTAGCAACATTTCATAAGAAATTTTTTAATTTTTATACTCGGACCCTGTATTTTAGAGTGTTTTTCTATGAGAGCAACCATATCGTTGAGGCTGTAATAATTACTTAAACATTAAACTTTTTACGCATAACGAAAATTTTAATATTTCTTCATTTACTTCAGCCAAAATTAAAAAAAAATATCTAAATTGAAAGAAAACGTCAAATTAAAAAGTTCTCTAATTTTGTCTGCTTCTTCTTCCTTTACTATGTCAAGATATACCATTTAAAAAACGTGTATACTTCTCTTCTTTAAACTTAAATATTCAGTTTATTAATTTCGTATTTTTCCTAAAGCTTCAAACTATTCTAAAGACCAACAAAAAATGTATTCTTGAAACCATAGAGGATGCAGACGTCCACAAAGTAGCATGTTGCCATTAGCAACAAAATAGCGAAAGGGTTAAGGATCATTTGTATTGCTTTTCAAAATTTTTTTTATTTAAACCACTAAATCATATCCAAGCAAAATTCAATTGATCATTAATATTGTGTATGTGTGCAATTTTTTTCGTAGTGTAGACCGACGTTTCGGCCAATGATATGGCATCCCACTCTTGTTTTACTCTCTCAATGAGTTGAAGTCTATTGGCAGGTTTTGGATTCCGAAATACTGAATCTTGAATCCTGGGCCAGATATGTTCAATAGGATTAAGATCTGGCGAATTTCCCGGCCAGTCTTCCCATACTAGCTTAAATAGACTTTTAGCAACACTTATTGACTGTTTCGCCGTATGACATCGCGCACCGTCCTGCATTAAAATCGCTGTAGATCTCGAGGGAACTGCTTAGGATTTTCAAACCATCACATTATTTGGGATTTCCCCATTTCGTTTTCAAATAAAACAAGCAATCAGAATTTTAAGTATATTACAATTGAAACGATGTATGCAGAAACTTTACGTCCACCGTGTATATAGGAGAGTTTACCACCATTTGAACCAAAATCTTTAGATCAGATATTCTTCAGAACTTCAAGTTGTTGCAGCATTTAGTTAATATTTAAGTATAGACGACCCAATAAAACGATTTACCATTTTAGCGTCTGATAGCGGGTTGAAAAAAATAAAGCAACACTTGGAAAACTGATCGTGGTTTTCGAAATGTTGAAAATGTTTCGACATTAAATTTTTAGAAGATTCTCTGAATTCGAGAATTTTTTACAATTTAGAGTACTTTTACAATTTTCATCATAGTTGGTGAATGCGGTTCTTTCATTGCTTTCACCACCCCTTTGGTACATTGCTCCTCCTCTTCAGCGTAAAATGCAATTAAAAAACGACCGTTCGCCAAAAGTATACGAAAATATGTTTGTATGTATGTATGTATGTGTGTGTACACCCACTAGCGTTGAAGCATTAAGAAAGTATTTGTTTGAGTTGGTAACAGAAAACAAACTTTTCTCACTTTTTTCAGCGGCTGCAAAAGTTTGTTTTACGTAGCTTTTTTTCTCTTCGCATGAAATGCAAATAAAAAGTTTTGTTCGAATTTTTACCCAAAAATATTCACTCCTTTTTTATTACTTTTACAAGTACAATTTAGTCCACTCAATACAGGCAAAGTAGAAAAAATATACCAACCACTTTGTGCACTTTTTTGTACTTTGTGACACGTCTCGCTCCGCACAGCCATCGCCTCCACAACGCCCCATCAAACTAACCACAAAATGTGCTGTGTGCGCGCCCTCCGTCTTCCGTCCTGCGTGGCACCTTGCCACCCGTTCTTGCTCTCCACTCTCCACGTCACTTGTGGGCCATACAAATCCTCGAAATCTTCGTGCTGCCGCCAAATGGCAATTCGTCTTACGCTTCGCTGCTGGAACAGTGTGACCAGTGGGAGTGCAGTGTGCGCTGGCGGCCGCTTGGTCGCTCGTTTCGTCTTGCTGCTTTCTTGAGTTGTTTCTGTAATTCAGTTGATGCTGCTGTTGTTGTTGTTGTTATTCGGACTGTGGCCCTTGAGCAACGGTTGCTGTGAGGGTGTCAAGCGCGGGCGGTTGGCCCAAGTCGCTGAGGGCGAGCGGCGGCTTGCGGCTGGGCATTCTTAAGCACATTTTGTGATTAAGTGTGTGGGAATTTTCTTGCTTGCTTGCTTGGTCCATATGCTACGTTTTTTGCCGTTGTGCTCCCCTGTTGTCGTTGTCATTGTCGTTGTGCGTGCTGCCTCGCACCCACTTGAGTGCATGCGAAAGTGTTGTGCGGCTGCCGTTTCGTTGGTCAACGCGACCGTCTTGGCCATGCATATTTGATTTCGGGCGGGAAGCGGTGAATGTCGACTGAGGGGCGCAGATATTTCGAATTTGGTTATTTTTGCGGTGTGTTTTGCAGTGCAGTGATTGCTTTGCCGTATCAGTTTTTGTGGCAGGTCGATTAACTTTGACGCTCAATAAAGAACAACCATGTCTGCTTCATTTGTGGAGTGAATGGTTTTCGCATTTCTAGTCAGCCATTATATAATTGTGTGCTATACATTTGTGCGATCCACACATCTAACATACATACAGACAGAAAAAAATGCATTTTCGTTAGTGCTGTGATGCAGACAGACAAATTCGAAAAATTGTGGGTTGCACAAAAGTTTATAAAACAGCTGCGTGTTGTAGAAAATCATAATAAACTGGTACACCAACAACTTGAATCGAACTTTCTATAAAGGTTTGGAAATACTTACTGAGACGGTAAACGCCGAAATCAAAACTTCTTTAATTTGGTTTGGATTGAGTTGAGATGTGAACCTACCTACATTTGAACCATCGAGGCAGGACTGTAAACCATTTTACGACAATTTTAAATATGCATTTTGACGAATAAATAGTATTTTGATTCAGCTTCGTGCTAAGTCACGCCTCGGTCGATGCATGCTTTAAATTTCATATAACCGTGGCGCCGCACAGTGTTGCGAGTTCATATAGCGGAGTGACAAAAATAGAAGAAGTGGTCGTACATAAATTGAAATAAATGAAATTTGGTATACAGTTATTGTATGAGTAAAGAACTTACTGTGCAAAATTTCAATGAAATCGGACCAAACCTTCGACCACCTCCCATACAAACGGATTTGAAAAACTTCATATAAACAATGAAAATTATCTTTGTTCATAAAAGCTATGTTCATAATATTTGTATTTTAATATAAATTTATTTATATGTAAATGTTAAATAAAATGCGCTTTTTTCAAAAATGATTGAAAATAAAATCTCGATAAATTGCTCCACAGCTGCTCAGAAGTTGTTCTTAGAGGGTTAAAATCTTGGACTGACCTCCACTAATTTTTCCTCCTGAATATTTCTTTCAAACACACCTACCCGCTATCTCCAACCTTTAATGAGGCTCCCATACAAAATCATCGTTTTTAGAAAGTGGGCTCCCGCTGCTCTTAGGTTGGTCCCAGACATACCATATGTAAGATTGACCCCCATTTATTTTCCCTTTCAAATATATATCCAACTCTTAAGGTGGCCATACAAAACTAGTAATTTTCAATGGAACTGGCTCCACACTTGTAAATGTAGTAAAGTAAGCGAGAAAACATCGGTTCTGGGAAACTACTGAACCGATTCGAATGATTTATTCCACAATCGTCAACATTCCTGAGTGCAAAAAACACAAAATTAATTAAAGTTAAAAAATTCACCACCAGAGGGCGCCTCCTACACAAGTGAAGTAGGTTGACAACTTTTGGGTTTGTACGAAAAAAAAAATCAAACTGTAGTGTCGAAACTCCATTAACCCCTCTATTTCGAATATAATAGTAATCGTGATTGATTTCCCGAAGCTATCTTCAACAAATTTTTCCATCAGCACCAGAGCATTATTTGACCGATTGCTATTGGCATTCAACAAAACGGTGAAAATATCGCGAATTTTCACTCAAGTCTTCACCGAAAAATGCCAATAACTTACATTCGCGCAAATATGCGCAGCTGAAAATATTACAGTATAATGTACATACTTGCCAAAACAAAATATCAAAAAATTTCGAAAGTGATAAAAAGTGTTTTTTTTAAATCACCTTTAAAGTTTTAACTCAGTTTTTATTCACTTGTTTTCTTTGTTTCATTTTCTTCATAACGGTACCGCTCAGATGTGAGAAGAATCAGCGGAATTTTGGTCTTGCCAGACCTAAATTGTATTTAACTTAAGACAACAGTAAGTTTTAGGGACCCCTTTTTGAAATATTGAACCTCAAAGTGAGAGCAAAAATGTGCTGTTTGTACACAATTTTTTTTCAACGCTGTGAGAGTGTGCTTTAAGAGCTCATAACTTCTATATTATCCAATATTTTTTCTTAAAACTTGGGATTTCTCTTAATTGAGATATTTCCAACAAAACCTCATTCTCAGATTTTTGTGGTTATAACATTGCATTTTGGCATTTTTGTCACTACTCGCAAGACTGTGCGCCGGTTCTTGATAAAACAAACAAAAATCATATCTATAACTCCATCTAACCACCGCGCACCCTCGCAATCGTTGCCCCAACCCGCTATTAATCGTTTTGACAGTTTCATCGCCCACATTTGCGTCTTTGCGAGACACATGCCCATACTTAACCTCGCCAAAACTGCACAGTTGTGCTTTTGAACTTGTCCCAAGCCCAGTCAAACTAACCCGTGAGTGCTGTCAAAGGCCAAGCAGGCTTAAAACGGTCTCATATAAAATGCAGTAGCAATCCCAGAGGTAATGTCATGCGAAATAAAAACCCGTAATTAAAATGTTATCATTAGGCGGTGAAAAGGAACAAAAATAGTGAGCCGAGTGCCAGGAACACGCTCTAAACAAATGGCGAGCACAATATGCCCGCAAGAATTTCCACTGCCAGAAACTATAATGGAATATGCTGCGACCGCGACCAACTACAAAGCAATTTTAATTATAATTTCTCGTTGTTTTCGCAGCCATTTTCTGTTGTTTTACAAACGCAGCCAAATCAAAAATGACTCTCTGCCGTCTGTCGCTGCCATTTTTATATGTTTTCGGAAACAACAATGGCGACAAACCAGCTAACGAGGTAAGTGGAGGTCGAGTTGGAATTATGACAGAAATGCAGGGGGCCTCCACATTTGCCGCGGGGACAATGTGTCATGTTGTCAACACCAGCTCTTACCCACAGTTGTTAGTCGCAAGGGGGGCTTGGATTCGGGGGAGGCAAGGAATTGTTTTACACATGTCGGTCTCATAAGTCGCGCTGTCACTGTCGGTTAAAATCTAAACATGTGGAAAAATTAAAACAAATTTTAATGTAATAAAATTGACAATACACACACACAAACACACACACAGTCGATGTGTTGTGTAACGAATGTTATAGGAGTGTTCAGTAAAACGTTAACGATTTTTGTTGAGACCCAACCAAAAGTTGACGTAGTAAAATCTATTAACTAAGTAACACTATTAAGTAACACTGTATAAGAAGTTTTTAATTTTCTGGCCCAGTGTTCATTTAGAGGACTTTTAAAATTGTAATTATATCGTAATTTAAAAACATTTACTTAAGTATTTTCACTTGACAAATTATGAAAACATGCGCATAAAACCAGGAAGATTAAATAAAAAAATTAAATAAAATGATCGTCGTTTGGAATCGGTATTAAACTGCAAGTGCCTTCCTTCCGAGTAAAAACTCATGCACACAACACAGTTTGTATATTGATGTACGTGGGCAGTCCGATAAGTACTTAGCCCCACCGTCCGATGGTGCCGCTATCGTAAGAGAAATTTACTATCGTGTAGTACATCCTCGTAGACGGCTACTGTCAAAATTTCAGCCATATTGGATTTGTACTTTGGTTTTGACCGCGTGTGGAAACGAACGTGTCCGCGGATTTTAGAAAAATGGAAAAAGAGCAATATCGCTCACACCTCCGCCGTCGTCACGGCCAAATTGGTCGCATTAGGCTACGAACAGCTGCCAAATCCACCGTATTCTCCAGATTTGGCCCCGTGCACAGTGATTCGACTCCATACAAACGCGGGACAAAATTAGAAGGAGTGTTCCGTTCTTCATAAAATTTGGTATACTAGTTAATAATGGTCTGCTGAATTGAAATCTAAATTTGGTTTTTCTTAAACTGTTGTAGTTTGGCAGTGCCTGAGACTTAAATTTGCAAATTTCGTCATTTTTGGAGAGCTATAGCACCAAGTGTGTTGGTTAGATTTTTCAGATTTTACATTTAATCGGTAACGTCAACATTGATTATTCCAAAAAGTAACAGAAATTGTCTTAGGACCCTCTGGTTTTGCAATAAAAACGATAATAATAGATGTATGTTTTGCATTTTTGCAGATTTGATCATTTTTCATGCTGATTGCATACTTTTAGGCATAAATAAAATTAATTTTGTCGAAAAATATGTGTTTAGACCACTTTTCAAATTGAATTATTTTCTGAGATCGGAAGATATCGGAGGATATAATTACATTATCCGACAAAGGAAGAATGCTTCTTAAAATAAAAAAAAATCCAGGAACATACTTTCACATACTTTTTAGATATTTTCCTCTAAGTTTTGCCAATTTTCAGATTTTTAATTTAGAAAAATATTTTGAATTAAAAGTGAAGTAAAAGCCTCAACTGCAGAAATTTTGAGAAAACATTGAAAGCGAAAATGGCCACATTATTTCTTATTTTGTATTGAAAGTTTAAGCAACTTCTTGCTAACCGTGTATTTTTTAAATTTTTTTCACTCAATAGACTAAAAAACAGAAAATATGAGTTTCAATTTTTTTGAGAAAAAAGTTTCAACTTTGAGCCGCTTTTGCACACACACTAATTCATTTTTTGCACAGATTTTTTGGGGTTTTCTTAGTTAGAGTTTTTTATTTCAAATGACATCAAAATCGTTAAATTCTGAGACCATAAATTTTTTGAATTTTGTCTATGGAACGAATCACTGTGCCGTGTGACTTCTTTTTGTTTCCAAACTTGAAAAAGTCACTCGCCGGGCAGAAATTTGAGTCGAATGAGGAGGTTATCGCCGCCACGGAGGCCTCCAGAAAACGTATTTTTCAGACGGGTTAAAGAATTTGGAGCATCGCTGGGTCAAGTGTATCGAGTTGAAAGGAGACTACGTTGAGAAATAAATTGCCACTTTTCCAAAATTTTCGTTTTTCTTTTGTAGGCTAAGTACTTATCGGACCACCCACGTACGTATGTATTCCACCTGACAACCGAACTTACTCTGAATAACCAGGGAACTTTGGTTTGAATTCATTCGATTTTCAGAATAATTGAAATTCACTTCCAAAACTTTATATCCAAAGAACATTATCCAAAAGGTTATCTACAGTTTAACACTGAATCCGAATGGCGATTGGCAGTTTTTCTTTCACACTTGGAGGTTTTGCCATTGCCTGCCAAGAGCGCACTTGTGCGATTCTTGTAATTCTCATCTGCTTCATGTGGATAGCGATAGAAGTAAATGAGCGTTTTACCAGCCCGAGCTAGGAATCGAACCTAGGGCCTCGGTATGAGAAGCCAGCGCGCTACCCGCTGGACTATCGAGGCCGGTAGTATACGGTGGCAGGGCGGCATATTGGGAGGGGCGGCAAAATTTGCGAGCTGAGCGAGCGTCAAGAAAAAATATTTGAAATGGGCGCCATAATTCAAAAAAATATTATCTTTAAGTTGCATTCATATAAATTTTTCCACATTAGTGTTTTAATACAAAAATTTAGGGGCGGCACTCTGCGATTTGCCTCGGACGACATAAAAGCTTTGTCTGTTACTGGCAGTGATGGTACCTTTTTTTTGAAAAATCCCTACGCGACTAAAAAAGATCTTTACTTTTCCATACGCTGTCCAGCAATTTTCCCTACGAAATTTCAAGTATTTTGTAATATTTAAGTTTTTTTTTTAATTTTTTGTGAATAAAAGTCGCAAAAGTAAAAACCATAACATTTGTTAACAGCCGAAAGCATCGCTTCTTTTAATTCATTTGAAACATGGAAACATAACAAAACAAAGCTGTGCTTTGCACTGAGATACCATTTCAACACATTAAAAAAATCAGTACAAAAATTACACTAAGACTAATAATTGAATACTGTTTAAATGCTTTAATTGCACCACTCGACAAAAAATGGGTTAAATACGTTCACCTAAAAACAAAAGTATTTTATAGACTAATTTTGGGCCGCTGAAGAACAAAGTGAAGATCCAAAAATTTTTCAAAGAAGGGTTCTCCAAAAATCTTCGCAAAACCAGTATTTTACTGTAATTTTAGTTATCAGCACACATCTGGTTTTGCGAAGATTTTTGGAAAACCCTTCTTTGAAAAATTTTTGGATATTCACTTTCGTCTTCAGCGGCCCAAAATTAGTCTAGAAAATACTTACTTTAGTGTGGTAGTAGAATGTGGTAGTGCCAAAACATATTTGGCCAACTTTGACAAATTGGGAAACAATATTTTATCATTAAAATTCTTAGTTTGACTAATTTGACACCAAAATTTTCCATAGCCAGGATTGTTTGAAAATTCCCTACATTTAGTGAATTTTCAAAAATCTGTCCTTTTTTCCCCTACGCACACAATTTTCGCTAAAATTCCCTACATGCAGGGAATTTTCCCCTACAGTTACCATCACTGGCTACTGGTAGTATAGATGAAAAAACAGATGCTTCGCATAACCCGAATGAAACCTGGATTTCAGCGCCACAACAACACACTGCAGTCGATCAGTGACTGTCACTGTGGCCGTCTGACATGTGCTTTAAAGATCGAACGAATGTGTGAACCACGTCGGATGCTTAAGCTTGCGAACCATTTAATAATACTAAATTTAGTCAGATTTTCACAACATATGCTTTCGTTGCATTTTATCGCCTCCAGCAAGACGTTTACTATGCGTCATTGGTGACAAAGACAAAAAACGCGTCTTTAAAGTAACTTTTTACAACGGAAGCACGCGAAACTACTTTCTACAATGTGCAATATTTCGCTCTTCCCCTCCTCCGCGGTGCTGCCGGCAACTTCATTGAACAGTGAAATGTCAGCGATGCAATGACAAATGTCAACCGTGCCAGCTGGCAGCTGTCAATGCGTAGGTACGCGCATCCGCGTGCGGATTTTTATCGTCAGGGTTGCATTAGCATTAAAATAAATTATTTGCTACGCGGCAATAACAACAAAAGTACAAATGCAAACAACAAATAGCGACGACAATAAATACCCACACACATGTGTTCACATGTGTGAGAGGCAGTGTTGGTGTGCGTATGCCGGGAACACACTCGTGCGAGTGCGTTGTCGTCGCAGTAGCGCGTTCGCTTTTATTGTAGTTACGCGCGCACTTTTTAGTGCTGCCCGCACCTAGAGCGCTGCCGCCATTTGCTACTATTTTGCGCAGAGCGAGCTGCTGAATTTTTTACCACCGACCGCAGCGGCGATGGTGGCAACGGCTACAAATTACCTACCACGCAGACTAATAAAAAAATCGTAAAAAAGCAAAAGGCAACAAATAAAAGCGAATAAAATTGCAGCCCAGCCGGCAGAATGGCAGAATTCCGCTTCGCTCCGCTCCAGCGACGGGCCGTAATGTCGAGGAAGTCAGCTCGAATGGTAATTCTTGGTGCATACTTTTAGGCAGCGCAGTAATTTCCGAAACTAACCAAACTTCTCAGATGGCTCTTAGTTAGTTGAGTAATCGAGGCGGAGGTGCAGCGTGCCGAATTTTTGTTTTTTGTGTTTTGTGCTTTGAGAATCTAAAAACACGCATTATTTTGCATAGATACTTTTGGGCCGAAAGTTGTTCTTGTTGGTCAGGAATTACAGCAAAAAGGATACTTTGCGGTGTCGAGCAGCAGAAATTAATGCACACCGTACGCCGCAAAGTATGCTGTCGACTTTTTGCTTATGGACCGCATATTCATCTTTGGCTTGTTATTTGAATAGTTGAAGCGGTGCAGCGATGAGGAGAATGACGACGAGACGGGGTGGCGGTCAGGTGCACGAAGGAGTCGCCAAAGAATAAAATTAAGTTTGTTGGTAATTAGAACACCGCCAAAATGAGCAGCAGCACCATCATCACCTGGCAAAAACTTCCGGTGTGATGTCCAGCAGAAAGAAGGATTCCGCTTCTTAAGACTACAGGACACTAAGTGCCCGCTAAGACAACGGCAGCAAACAGAAAACACGAACAAAAATCAACAACAGCAATTAAAGGAGTTGTTTGCCGGCACTGCTGCGAAAGTAGGTGGACACGAAGTGGCGACCTGCAGTGGGGATGGCACGAAGTAGCATGAAAGTAGCCTCAAATATTTCTCAAGCTGCAGCACTACAGCGAATGGCGGCAGAGCAGTGGCCGGGCGAAAGTTTCCGAAGTAAGCGAGACTGCAATCATGTTCACGTTCCGGCTGGCCGCACGTCACCGTGTCCTTCTCCGTGTCCATGCTGTGCGGAATGCAAATGTGCCGTGGCTACGCCGCGCCGTCGGGTTGCCTGTGTGCTGGCCAGCCCGAAAGTGTAAAGTTTTAGCGGAGCATCCAAAGTTTGGCAATTGACCTGAGGATAGGCTTAAGCGTCTTTTCGCACTCGTTTGCTTGCGCATTTTTATTGTCCGGGAAAAGAACAACACCTTTTTATAAAATGCGTTAGGATGTTGTTAAAGTGTTGTCGTTGTCCGCATGACAAGTGCAGGGGGAAAGAAGAATGCCCAGTCTACCATGGCATCGGTCAAAAATTGTTGATTGTTTGGCCAAATGCTTCCGACAATCTTAGCCTAAAAGCAGTATACAAGTAGGCTACAAGCTGAATAATTTTTTAAAATTTGTGAGTACTTTTTTATTCCATTTTTCGAAGTAAGGCTAGTACAAAAGTGTGAGATTTAAACACATTTTTTTTCTTGAACCGCTGACGTATGGTATTTTGCGGTACCTGAAATATGCGATACTTACGAAACGCTTCGCTATTTATTATGGATATCGGTCGGATAATGGCAGTGACATCTCATTTATGTAGGTTAGAGTTGAGCTGATGTGTGGTCACGAGAAAAAAATGTATACTTTTGTTTCTTCTGAATATATTTTTTAAATTTTTTTCTAACTTGACTCTGGGTTCAAAGCCATTTCATATTCACCTTCGCAATCAATTTAATGTTAAAAAATTTATTCAGAAAAAACAAAAATATCAACTGTTTTATATTTCATTGTAAAGGGAATTTCACAGGCTACAATATGGTAGCAAACTTATTGTACCTTAGTAATGGATTTTTTCGAGAAAAAAATCCGTTAACAAAAAATTAAAAAAAAAATGTTTTTTTCGCATCAAGCAAGAAAGGTATGAAAAATACCTTTCGATTGATACCCATATCGTGTAAATCAGTTGGAAATTAATTGAGTTTTTTTGATGAAAACTTTGAACTTTGACGCCAAGCCACCCCTTTTATGGGCGTTTCCCAGGAAAAATTTTTAGTTTGTTAGATGCAGGAGCCAACCCTCTATATAAAAGCATACTAATTTATTTTTTTCACGAGGGCTCGCTATACCTCGACGAAAGTGGGGTTTTTGGGACATTTTTTTCGAAAACACAGTTTGAATGTATTTTTTTTTGGATTGGTGTCTTAAGCAAATTTGTTGGTCGTTAAAATATCTACAAACTTGCCGAAGACAGTAAAGCGATATTCGGAATGATTTAGGACCTATTAGCATTTAAACGTTCGAAGACTTAAGCGACGAACTCGACTTAAATGAGCAAACTTCAACTGGTGGATCTCAACTCAGTATACCTATAGAAAGTCGCTCAGTAGGTCCCCCCCATGCCTGAATTTTTGAGGGTAAATTTCACGCACAGTGTAATTAACACTTTCCCATTCATCTAACTATCCATCGCTGTTGTGGTAGATTTTAAATTGAAAAGCTGCTGCAATGGATTCAAAACATGACAATGAAACTGTGGCACCTTAGGCATAATAGGCGCTGTGTTCCCTTCCAGCTGAGCAATGACTAAATGTCTCTGCAACCAATTTCGATGAGATATTGTCGCCGGTAAGTAATTTAGCTGCATAATTTAACTGCAAAAGATGCATATTTGGGAGGAACCGAAATAGACGCGAGTGTTCGTAGCTGTTGGACTGATAGCAGTACCTCTACGGTTTCTACCTAGAAAACATTGTGCAGTCGACAAGGCAAATAAAAATGCTGATTCTTAAATGATCACAAGAGAACACAGCAAACTAAGCCATTAGGCATTGACTTGATCGTGAAAATCTCTCTGACGTCTCTGTTAGAAATACCTGGAGTGAACTTGTATTTGAAGCATATGGAAGCGATCGAACATTTTTCCACCTTACAATTCGGCAGCGACCAACGTTCACTTTCGTTCAGCGCTTGGGGGAGTTTAGCCAGACAGCAGCAAATAGGCTAATCAGAAGAGTCAATTGGAACCAGTAAGAAAATCTCCTACCTTAGAGTTTATAAGTATATCCAGTGATATGAACTGAGTCGGGCCGAGCTTTTGACCCTTTCAACTTTATTCAGTTTGACCAGCCAACTACAGCTGGTGACAAAAGCAAAACTCCTTGAAGGATGTTCGGCTATGGCATTATGGCTTCATGGAGTTTCTAGAGCTCTTTGCTGCAGTAAGCAATACTGGAAGCAATCTTTGGCGTTTCAACAATACTAAAATTCCACATAAACTTCGAAAAGTAAGGACTCTATCGAAAAGAGAGTGCACACTTTGTTTGAAGTATGACTTTAATGGACATTTTTTTAATCAGATTTTTTTTTTAACATTTGTTCCATATACTTTAAGGACTATAAATTTTTCAAATAAATTTATATCTAATTTTTGCTTGACCCTCTTCATTAGATTTTTTACAGATGCTTGCGTTATGGGTTTTGTTGCTTTTCTCCAATTTTTTTTTAATTCCTGAAGAATTTTAGCTTCTTGTACATCTTTTATAAGGTTTCTTTTGGCTATTGCCCAGTAGCGCTCTATTGGACGTAGTTCTGGTGCATTTGGCGGATTCTAATTTGTTTCCACATATTTGATGCTATTTGCTCTTAGAACCTCTATAGTGGCCTGGGCGAAATGTGCGGTTGCTAAATCCGGCCAGAAGAGTGCAGGTGCAGTATGCTTCTTATAAAAAGGAATAAGGCGTTTTTTTAGGCACTCCTTCCTATAAATTTCTGCATTTATAGTGCCTTTTGTAAAATATGAAGACGATTTTAAACCGCAAGAGCAAGTAGCCTGCCATACTAGCACTTTCTATCCAATCTTTTCCAATTCGATTGCACGCACTGAGTCATCTACAGTATCACCTTTGCGTTTAGTGTAAAATTGTGGTCCTGGCAGTGACCTTGAGTTCATTTTTACATATGTCTCGTCATCCATAATGATGCACGAAACGTTTTCTTTGCAGAGACGAGTGTATAGTTTTCTGCATCGCGTTTTGCCAGCCACTTTTTGTTTTTCGTTTTGTTTTGGTATTTTTTGTTTTTTATATGGTTTTATGTTATTCCTCTGCTTCACTCTTTGCACCATCGCCACACACGTTCTAACCCGTTTAGCTCAATCTCTGATGGACACGCACTTGGTTTCGTCAATCAATTGCTTCAGTTTTTCTTCCATTTTTGGGTCTTTAGGACCCTTTTCACGGCCACTTTTTGGTAGGTCGTTGATAGTGCAATGTTCACCATACTTAAGAATAATCTTTTTAACGGAGTTTATGGACACACGATGTCGTTTGGTTAATTTTCTGTGCGAAGCACCTGTTTCAGTGCACCAACTGTACACAATTTTTTATCGGACGTATAACTCGATACGCGTCATTTTCGTAATAGAAAAATATATGAAACGAAATTTGTATGAAATCAGTATTTCAAGACCTACTCTATTTCACGGCATTTTTAGAATTAAAAAAAAATATATATGCTGCGAGAAAATTACGTTACAAAGTGTGCACTTTCTTTTCGATACAGTCCTTATGTCTAGTATTTCACACGATTACGCTCAGTACCACTTAGAAGGGGAAAGTAGAGTCTATAAGACCTCTTCCCTGTAAAGCAGAATAAATTACATCTTATAGGCATTCCAAAATAGAGTTCTTCGTGACTGAGGGAATATTGAAATGCTTACCTGTAAATAATACCAATGGTGGTGTCATTTGCGGGAGCGTCGATTTTATAGCCCGAACATCAACTCAGAGTAGTGAAAACGGTCCTACCCATGAAAACTTTTTTATTTCAATGAAATGGTAAGCAGAGCGATTTTTGTTTTTGAATGTGGGTGCTTCAGCTCTTAAATAAATCCGCTAAAGCCAAACAAATGAACATACCATTTATTACAAGTCATTAACAATTCAATTAATACACACCTCGACTCACTCCCTCGATAAACACAAAAGGCAAGCAAAAACAAACGCCAACAACAACATACGATATTTAAAAGGATGGTCGTAACTACAACTTGGTTAGTTTTTCAGTTAGAAAAACACAAATTTTCAATTAACTTTGAAAACATGTGGAAAATGTTTGAACCTTTTTCAGCTCACACTGTGCGCTCTGCAGATGATGAAAGCTGTTCAACAGCGCCAGGGGGTTTCAGGCAAGTTTTTGGAGTAAGGGCGAGGAGGCGAGGAAGATGTGTAGAGCATAAACTATTTTGCACCCTCTGTGTGTGTTTGTGTGCGGCTCGAAAGCGGGGGAAACACTTTTTAATTGCGAACCGAAACATTTTGTAGTTTTGGTGGCAACCGTCGACCGTTTCGGGTTCCATGTTTGGGCTTTGATGTTCCAAAGCCTAAAGGAGGAGGGCAATAAATGAGTTGTTGCTTTGTCTGACGGCATGTGAAGGTGGCGGCACACGAGGATTTGGTTGCATCGAAATCAAAGTCGGACTGTGCGTGACTCCGTTGAGATCTCTTGCGGGCATTTGGCGCCATTTTAGGTAGCAATATTTATGACACGAATTCCATTGCTGAAACAGTGACAGACAGGTGGACATGTTGCACTGAAAGGCACTGCTCATCAATTTGCTAGGCGTTTATTTATACATTTGTGTTGTGTGTTGGTAAATTTCAATAACGAAAAATAGTTACGAATTGGCACGTTCGACGATACAACCTTCAGAAGTTAAAAAGCTTAAAATTCCAGCATTTCTACGTTCGTGTCTCCGCGACAGCCGGCTGCTTGCCGCTAGACGCCTCTTTTATCGCCCCATTGGTGGGCACAATCGTTTTGGATTCCTTGCATTTCGCCGTGAAGCGACGCCAAATAGGTGACAGTAGCAACGGGTCCATGTTCTCCAGTTTGTTGGCCCCCACCGCAAAGCTGGTGGCCAGCGCAATCACAATGGTGATGACGGAGCCCAACATGGTATAGAAGAGATATGAGATGTGGTAGATGTGGAACGTGTCTTCACTAAAAGTACATAAAAAAATTAATTGAAAATCACTGCAGTTAGTTCGTTGGCATTCAGCTCGCTCACGATTCGTTATGTGGTGTAGCCAGGGTGGTCAGGTTCTCGGCCACCATACTCATGGAGGTGAAATCGATGAAGGTGTAATTGCAGCCGGCGACGGTGTGCGGCTTTCGCGCATAAACCATGGCGCCGGTGGCAAGGTCGGCCTGCGCGCGAATGCACATCCAGGCCATGAAAATCAGACTGCTCGTGCCCCCCACAAGCACGCCCTGTTCGGCAAGAGAGTGGAAGTGCAATTAAAGTTGTTGAAAATAGTTGACGTAATCATTAGAACTCAAACATAAATAATTCGAAGCCCGTCGCCTACCGTTCCTTCCACCCACGGCACCATGACAGCCGAAGTGAATATGCCCAACAGTGGGCCATTCGCCACCGACGACAGCGTTATGGACAGCTGCAGCACTGCGCCGAGCTTCTCCACCACCAGCACCAGCCCCACGCAGATGGCTCCAAACACCACCACCACAATGCGCATAATGAGCGCCGTTTGTCGTTCGGAGAGTGGCTTCTTGGCGAACGACTTGAAGAAGTCTTCCAGTATCACCGCTGACATGGAGTTCAAGCCGGTGGACAAGGACGACAGAGCGGCGCTGAAAACGCCTGCCACAAAGAGCCCCGGCAAGCCGGGGTACGCGCCTAGCGTTTCCATGACGAGCAGCGGCAGCAGTTGGTCGTTGCGTTTGACCAGCTGCAATGAGACCGAAACGAGTTGTATGAAGATGCATTTTTACCGAAGACGACAACTTCACCTTGGTCTGCAGTGGGTCGCAGTCGTGATAGGTGGCATAGATGAGCAGGCCGCTGTACCCGCAAATGGCCACAAACAGCAGCACACCGAAAATGAAGAGGGCCAGCGCCAAGCGCGCCGACTTCAGGTCCGGCAACGACAGGTAGCGCTGTATCATGTTCTGGCTGATCGCGTTCGACTTGAGCCAATGCGCCACGCCGCCAATAAACAGCGAGTAGAAGGTATAACGTTCGGTCAGGTCGAAGTTGAAGCTGCGAGCGGGTAAACAATTTAGTCGAATTGACGCAAAACTGGGTCTTGTCACCTACTTGAGTGGCTCTATGCGTCCGCTCTCCACTGCCTTGTTGTAGACCACCCCGAGTCCGCCCACATCGATAGTGCCCTTGACGATGATCAGCAGCATGGCGCCAAACATGATGATCGTCTGCACCACGTCAGTCCAGACAACCGCTTTAAGTCCGCCCTGCCATAGTTGAATTGTGTAAATTTTGAATAATACAACACGAAGCAAGAAAGCAACTACTCACCACACACGTGTAGAAAATGCACACCGAGCACACGATCGGCGTGATCAGATGAATGTTGATGCCGGTTGCCTGATTGAAGGCCAGCGCTGGCACGTAGACCACAATCGGCAGCCACAACAACTACGGACAGATAGACAACATTTGCTGTACTGAGAGAGGCGGAATTTCGGGCTGTACAAGCGAGACTTTGAGCTGGAGTGCCAGACATTAGACGACTCACCGATCCGAAAATGAAGAGCACCGAACCGAAGAGACGTATCCGCCTGTCGAAGCGTGACTCCAAATACTGTTAGGTGAAACAATATTAATTTGATTAAATTAGATTTAATTTAATTAAATAGTTAGGGGGATTGATTAGCTTTTTCTACCTGATAGGTTGAAATTAGTTTCAGATTGTGAAATACGGGCAGAAAGAATTTGTACATGATGAAGCCCATTATCACCAGGGAGCCCGTAATGTACATGTACTGCGTGCCGAAGAGATAAACTTCAGTGGGTGTGCCGAGCAGTGTGATGCCGGAAATGAAGCTGCAAGGATAATTCAATAAGAATGTATGAGAAAGTGTTATCGAATTTTTTTTGAGGAATAATAACTAAAAATTTCAGTTCATTTTATTATTTTACATTCAGTCAACAAATTCTTAGATGTTCTCTAGGTTTATTTTGGGAGCTTTTCGGAAGGGTCTTGCGTTTTCCCCAAAATTTACTTATGAATCAGTTAGGTCAAAAGTACCATGGACTGATAACACAGGGCAACAAATTTCGACTTTTGGTCGGCTTTTCTGGGTTTGACATCAGTTCTAGGGTAATTAGGGAGCGCTGATTTCGAATCCGCAAACCGTTTTTAAAACTTAGTTTCCGTTTTCGCAAAAAATGGGCGTGTCACTTTTTCGGATTTTCCCTGACTTTTTTCACGTTTGGGATTGTAATTTCTAAACCAATAAACCGGTTGACATGATTTTCTCTTTGTGGCATTTACAACACCTCACGGCTTCTTTTCCAATGTATTATTATTATTATTATTGTTAATTATAAAATATAAAATTCTATAAAAAACTCTGGTTTCTCTTCAGTTGTCGACTAAATCTTTCGCCTTTTACTTTTTTCCAATGTAATTTATTTGTATAAGTTTTAAAAATCCGCGGCAATTGGACCTCAAAGTCGGAAAATATGGAATTTCATGGCGTTTTATTTAATGTTTGAAAAGTGGTCTAAACACCTATTTTTCGGAAAAATATATTTTTTCATCCCTGAAAGAATGAAATCAACATGAAAAATGAAAAAAAACTGCACAAATGCAAAATATAAATCTATTACTATAACTTTAATTGCAAAACTAAAGGGTCCTCATACAATTTCTTTTAATCTTTGCAATTATCAATGTTGACGTAACTAGTTAATTAAAAAAAATCTAGCCAACACACTTGTTGCTATAGCTTACCAAATATGACGAAAATTGCAAATTTAAGTCTCAGGCATTGCCAAACTACAAAAGTTTAAGAAAAACAAAATGGAGATTTCAATGATTAACTATCATACCAAATGTTATTAAGAACAGACGACTCCTTCTAATTTTGTCCCGCGGCTGTTTGGAGTCAAATCACTGTGTGAAGGTTCGAATTTGCGAGCGTTTTTTTCTTTTTTTCCTCACAGTTTTGGTGCTTATTTTGCTTACACAAATTAAATGAAGAAGGGGAATCACCAAATTGGCAATGGTTGGCCGCACGCTCGTGAATGATTATTACGTATGTAATCATTTGGCTCAGTTTCGATTAAAAAGCTAAAAAAGTATTAAAATGTCGAATAAATGTAAAAAAAATTGACTTTGAACGTTAAATCTTAAAAAAGCTTGATGAAGTTGTTCAGTTGAATCGCTTAGCTGTGGATTTATGGATTAAAAACATATTTTAAGCGACTAACAAAAAGAGATTTGTATGCGAATAAAACTTTTTACATTATTTAATGTGAAGAAAAAAATGCATCACTTAAAGTTATTAGATGTGGTTTCGCCTTTTTACATGAATTAAAGAACGTCCAGAAATTCGAACATTTCGGAAATTCGAGCTTCCCCTTGTGCAAAGTGGTTCGAATTTGTGAGCGTATACTTTATTTCAAAAATTATATAATTTACCTTGTTCCATTAACAAATATGGATTTGACTGCGGTTTATTTTGGACTACTTTTTTTCGTATGATAACACTGCACAACAGCATGTCTGTTGCATGGAGTTTTTTACATGAATCTTAATCGTTTTTTCACGCTGTTTTCAAAACCATACTCAGTTTTTATGTAACAGCTCTAGTTTTCGCAAAAAATGGGCGTGCCACTTTTTCGAATTTTCCTCGGCATTTTTCACATTTTCGACTGTAATTTCCGAACCAATAATCCTATCGACATGATTTTTATATAGTTACACTAACAACATCTCACTCCATCTTTTCTGATTAATATCAGAAAAGATGGATTTTGAGGCCCCTAATATTTTAAGGAAAAAGACTGAAATGACTATGGTACATTTTTGCTATTATTTCGATACGAATGTGCATTCCGCCAAATAATTTGACTGTGTTGTAATGCTTGATGTATCAGCTTTCATTATACACCTAAGTCGTTAATTGATTTACGAAACTTGTGTATGTTTTTGACCATCAAAGAAAACGTCTTAAAATACCATATTTTCCGACTTTGAGGTCCAATTACCGCGGCATTTTAAAACTTATAAAAATAAGTTGCATCGGAAAAGAAGCCGTGCGGTGTTAATGCGATAATGTCTATCGGTTTTTTGGTTTAGAAATTACAATAAAAAATATGGAAAAAGTAGAGGAAAAACTGAAAAAATTACACGGTACCTATATCTCACAAACTAGAGCTGCTAGAAAAAATCTGAGGATAGATTCGAAATCAGCGCACCCAAATTAGTAAGAAACAGTAGAAAAACTCCATGCAACAGAAAAAAAGTGTTTTTTGTTGTGCTGTGCAATGATTGAAATAAGTAGATTCCGTTTTAACGAAATGGATATAAACATATATAATCGATCCAATCTTTTTATTTCTCTGTCAATCTAAATTGAACAAGGAAAATGGAATAGAATACAAAGGTATACGAGGAGAATGATCTGTTTTTATGCACGGTTCGAAGAAGTATCTGTGAGACTATCTAATAAAAGATGTAGAAATACAGAGCAATACTCTTCTCGAAGACTGAACTTGCAGAGATACTTCAAGTCCATGACGGGACGCAATCGATATTCTGGGACGCCGTGCAATTTCCCCCACCAATAATAATAATCCTAAATTTGTGAAGTAAATATGGCGCAAAACAGTAATTTTCGAAATCAATTTGAACTTTAACATTTATCAATCATAGTCAACAAAATGCAAACTATTCCAACCACAGTTCACTTGGCTAAAACCTGTTCAAGTGTACTTTAGCCAAAACATCTGCAGGTACGTGAAAACGTGTCAATCGTAAAACGTTTGTGAACGAATTTGTGAAACGTGATGTAAAACTTGGCTTGTAAAACCGCCAGCTATAGTAAATGGCCGCAGCTCACATGCTGTCCGCTAATTGATGTGGGGAAAAGTCTCATTACACGCTCTAAAATTTCCAATTATTCAATTGTCCGGACAGCGTCACCGAGAAGCGCCCGACTACGGGCGAGCGCGACAAAACCATTTGCAGCTCAACTTTACTGTTAATTTAATAATTCGCCACCACAATTCCAACGCCCGACGAGCGATAAACACAAAATTTTACGACGTGTGCCCGCAACTGTGCGAAAGTGAAAAGAGCGCTAAAAATACCAAATCCAATAAAACTAATTAAAAGAGCACCGAACGGGCCGTTTACATAATTGTTACCGCCGAGCCAGAAGCGACGGCGAGCGGGCGATTGAACGTGCCACCAGAGTCAAGTGGCGACCGCGTCGCTTACAAAAGTTCTCACACGGCTGGACGGCGGCGCACGGTCTCCACCAGCGGAACGTTCACCTTGACGCTGCGTCGAACGTGTCGAACATTTATTGCAGCGCTTGCAAGCATTGTCAAATTGTTATTGCGCACGCAGCGAGTACTACGAATACAACAACAACAACAACACATGTATATTTGAAGAATTCAATTTGAAGATGTGACAATATGGAAATCGTTGGCGTCGAACGTAGATATTTGAGTGGAAACGTCAAATTGTGGGCGTAGACACACGTGAGCAGTCGGCATGTTGACGCATTTTAGTTGCCGTTGCAGGAAGCAAACACGTATTCGTAGTGTGACATTAATTAAAGTGTTGAAGTTTTGTGATAACTTGAAAAGTTTTTCATTGATACATACATCAAGAAAAGAATTTAGCATAGAAATGAAAAAGTTAACTGGGTAATATTTTGGAAAATCCTCAGGCATGGGCGTGAGAGGGCATTTGTCCCCCGCCCCCTAAGAAACTTCATATTCTATATAGGCATAGAATAGAATTTTTATTCTATTCGAATTCAATTTTTTTAATTTCGAAAGGTAGTTATGTCTTGCCGCCTCCCCCTAAATTTGTTCCTGGATACGCCCATGTTCCCAGGTTGTGAAGTTAAAAACAAGCATGCACCACAAGTGGTCCCATAGTAAAATGTGTGAAAAAAATAAAGCGAATACGATTTTAATTTTATTACACTGAAAAATTTAACATTCATTTATTAAAAAGAAATTAGCAAGTTTTGTTTATTTAAATAAACAAAAAGCTTTTGCTTTGAGGTCTATAACTACAAGCCGTGCACAGTGAATTGGTATCAATGTTACCAATTAAATCTTTGAAAGTTTGCCCCGAATTCTATTAGTACTGATTCTTCTGAAACAGGAGTATGAAAATGTGTTTTTTTTTAATATAAATTATTGTATGTTTCTTTATTTGCTATTTTTACATTTGTACGTAGGATTGAAATGCTTTGTTTTAATAATATAGAAAACATTGCAAGATATATAAATACTTATGTAGATAGACAAGATTAAAAATGTGACGTTGGTTTTAGGTGGAACCCAGTTTCAAATACCAGCAACAAAAGAACAAATCATGAACACATTTTTTGTTATTTAAACCCAAGTTTTCAAACACCAAAAAAAAAGAAAAAATAAATAAAAAATATTAAAATGTACTTGGAATTGTACTTGTTTATAGGTGAAACCAGATTTCAAATACCAACAAGAAAAGAACAAAACATGATATAAATAATTTATAGACCCACTGCTTAAATACGCCTCTCAGAGTATAATAAACAATTATAGTATTTGAAGATTCTAAGCGTGTGGAAAGCGATCCATGCCATGAATGAACACAAGTTAACGAAAACGTGATGGTCTTCCGAATAGAGAGTTCGAGAAAGAAGGTTCGAATAGATATCCAATGAATGACAGAGCAGGAACTGAAATCTTTTTGCAAGAACTGAATGTGACTTGTCACTTCCGTCTATTGTAGAAGGGTACATGCCAGTATATGCGGGAGAAATGCTGGGACTGACTCACACGGAGGATCACCTTTAAATGTCTGTGTCTAAGAGGTTGATCCGGATTAAATGACTGCAGCAATCGACATTGACCTCTGGTGTGAAAAAGTAGCCGAATTACCTAAAAGGTATTTGAAATGTGATTTCTGTGGAACCGAACCTAGGATTGGATTAACCTTCGCGTTACCAAAGATTTCTGTATACGTAATTTACCAAATACCCACCCGGGTGACCACAAACGCTTGCGCCGCCATTTCGAATAAAACTCCCAATAACAAAATATATTTCATTCAGTACCTCAGTATGTGTTTAACAAACCTTCTGGAAAGAAATCTTCTTATGTTTTCCATAGTTGCAAAATAAATCGTTAAAGTGAGGCGTTTTTTCGGTCCCTTAATTGATGCTAATTCCGAATGTGATGACGAATCACCACTGTTTGACGACGATGAGGATTTATTGCTAAATGATGCAAATGATGTGGAAGTAGAGATAAACGACGAAAGTGGATCGAAAATGAATCGGACGACGATGATGTAGTAACTTGCTCTAGTGATAGTCCATTTTTCGACGGACCATCAAAAGTTGACAAAATTCAAGTTTAAACACCAAAAAAAAATGTGCGTATACTATTGAAAACTACTTTAAATATCGAAAAGATCTCCCGGGTGGGTATAACTAAAGCGAAGACTAGGCAATTCGGCAGCAAAAAGCCTGGTCAAAACAATCATGAAAATTGGATTGGGACCACAAACTGCAGACAATCTGCTTAAAAATCGATTGGGAAATGAAGCTGAGAAGATTCCTATCGGTCGTTTTAGGTTCGTCTGGATATATTACAAGATAAGGAAACTTTAGGAGATATCTTACACAGCTCAACCATATATGTATGTACATTAGACGGGATTTTGTGTTGTATGGAGATTTTTAATAAAGGGTTCTCGATGCTCCGCAATCTCTCATTTTATGCGGTTTTGTGAAAAAGTGCATGAGCCAAAAAATTTTGGGGCTAGGGTGGGGCTAAATGGCGTCGCATCGAGGTCAAAGTTCACAAAAAAGCTGGGAAATTCGACAAATAGCTCCACAGCTGGTCAGAAGTTGCTCTGATAGGGTTAAAATATATGAATGACCCCCACTAGTTTTCTCTACTGAACATTTCTTTCAAACATATTTATACCCTATCTCCAACGCTTGATAGGGCTCCCATACAAAATGGTCATTTTTATGAAATAGTCTCCCACTGCTCCCAGGTTGCCCCAGACGTGCCAAATGTATGACCGACATCCATTTATTTGCCCTTCCGAATGTTTCTTCTAAACATACCTACCCGCTATCTCCAAGTCTTAAGGGGGCTGCCATACAAAATTGGCCATTTTCTATGCCATTGGCTCCCCACTTGTAGATGTAGTAGTTAAGTAAGCGAGAAAACATCGTATCTCGGAAACTACCGAACCGATTTAAATGATTTATTCAGCGATCACCAACATTCTTGAACACAAAAAATACAAAATTAATTAAGGTTCAGAAATTCATCACCAGAGGGCGTCTCCCATACGATCGGACGTGACGTTGTCAACTTTTGGGTTTCTAAAAAGCAAAAATCAAAATGTATTGTCGAAACCCCACTAACCTCCCTACTTTGAATATAATTGCAATCGTAATTGAGTGTTAAGAAGAAATCATTAGATTTTTGTGAGAAAATGTGAATTTTTTATTCAGTCGGTATAGGTACTCCTTGCGTAAGCATGGAGAAGATGACATGTGGATTTTTTGTTACAAGAACCTAAAAAAAAACAGGAGGATGAAAATTGTGGTCTGTTTCGGTCAATTGCCCGCAGAATAACAGGAGGTGGTTATGCCTGGTAAGAATTCGGCATGCTGAGTCACGGTTTTATCGGTATCCCACTTCTATGAAAAAATGTGTCGATGCAAATTTACGTTTGATGCTTCAAGCACGTGTGACATTTGCTTAGTTTGTAATATGGTCAGCCTTTAAAACTCGAACTGAATGCATATTTCATTTTGCGCCAAAATCGGCACAATACATACATACATACATACATACACACACACACACACACACCTATGGTACCAAGGTTCTATAAGCCTTGTTTAGTTATTTGAAAGCAATTCTCCTAAACAACACCTAATTTCATTATTTAATATAAAAAGAAGAAAAAAATTGCACAAAATTCAATCGCATCCTGAAAAAACGAAATTTGCGTTCACGAATTTCTCGACATAAAATTGCTATGCATACTTTTCAATTAGCGGTTAGCACAACACAGTAGAAATTGACTATTTTACACACATCGGCAGTCAAATAAAGTCATTAATCCAAGCATTGCTTTAATGCAAATGTCAAAAATTCCGTCAAGCACCTGCGCGCACTGCCGACGCCGCCGCAGTGCGACAGCTATTCGAATATAAGCGGTTTTTCGCGTCATAATAGCCGCAGCCGCAGCCGCAGCCGCAGTCGCGGCAATTTATTAATTCTACGCAAATTGGAGGCATTTAGAGCAGCGGATCGCGCCGAGACTCGCACTCGGCCGCGCACTTACTCTGCGCCAGTCGGCGGTATGGTAATGCCAGTAGTGGCACGGTCAACAGCAACAACTACAACAACAACAAGTAGATGGCATGTGCAAAGTCGAGTGGCAATTTTCAAATTGAAATCGGTGTTTAGGCTCTCGTTTTTGAACTAAAAATAAAATAAATGAAGACTTTTTGTTGTTGCTGTTTTTTTTGCAAAGACACCGCTTGTGCCGCCCTGACTGTGTCACCGCTGCTGCCAGGAAGTGCGGATGTGCATGTGTGTGTCTGCCCCACTCATAATTTCCCTGTGATACGCGTTGGAGCGCTGAGGTTGACGCTGTTGACCTCTATTTGTAAGCGCAATCAAATCTGCATAAACATTGGCTGTCTCAACGCCCGCATCTAATTTTCTTTGATTACAAACACATGCACACACATACATTTCTCATTAGAAAGCTGCCTTTGCTTGGCAGAAAAGTACAGTGATAGAAACTCACGTGGAAAAGTTTTGTTGCGCCACTTGTGCGAAAGTTCGTCGTCTATTCTGTGCTTATTGTGGCCGTAATTTAGCGGCATGATCGGTGTAGGTTTTGTGATTAGCTAAAATGTTCTATTTCAGAAATGTAGCGCACATTTCCTCATTAGTGGCGACGTTGTATGAACTTTAAGATCACTTTTAGTGTAGAAAGTGGCAAAGGAAACCAACGGTGGATTTTTGCATTCACATATTGAAAACCATTTGCTTCGATGTTTTCGAAAGAGTTCTTATGCTGCCAATTTCAATACCAAAGTTCAATTTATTTTTAATTCCAAAAAAGTCTTCTGGCTTATTTAGTTTACACGAATAAAGTACCAAAAAAGGAAGTACCATCATTTCAACTTCAACACATCAATTTAAATTTCTTTACAATGTGATTTTGTGCCTATAGTTCAGACTTTGAAGTGGTATTTGAAAATTCGGATCTGCAGTTTGGGGAAGACAAAGACTTTTAGTAATTGTTTAGGTCATTTTTGTCGAGTCTGTGTTTAAATACCGCCCAAATATCCATAAAACATTAATAGGGGTCATCCTCTGCGCGTTTGCTCGAGTTAAAAAAAAAACAACAAGAGATCCAGAGTCTGGGCAAATCATGATGGTAAGTGCAGTACGATCCTTTAATGGCGATAGCCATTGCTAGTCTAAAAGGAAGGCAACAGCCGTTGCACAATGGGCCGTCTAAGTGCCTGTGCCCATAGGACACCCCCAACTTACTCACTTAACCGGTCATAACACCCCCTTACAGGGTTACGGCCTCCCAGCACTATAATAATAATAATACAGTCGAACTTCCCTATAGTGAACTTCTATATAATGAAGTTCTCCGTATAATGAATTAATTTCAAAGACACAGCTTTATCGTTCTATTCTAAGTGCATTTTGATCTCCTTATAATGAATTTCCATATAGTGAATATTTCTCTACAATGAATAAATTTTTTAGTTAAAAACTTCGCTTTCATTCGTTTTTTGTATCCATATAATGAATTTTTCCATGCTATTTTCTGTCACGCATATTAACAACACTAAATACCGAAAAAAAGTAAAACATATTTAGGGGAACCCCACAAGTTAAAAATAACAACAGCATAAGAAGAAGAAAGTCACATCACTAACAAGAAGAAATGGCCAGTGAAGAAGAATTGGCGGATGCGGTGTTACCTACATTGGGACGAATTTCTGCTTCTCTTGATGTACTTCGAACCTTTGTGGAGATGAAGAGCAATGTACCGAATAATGTTTTTAAGTCTCTAAATGTATAAGAGGGCTTTGTTGAGGAAGACAAGTGGAAGGGTGTAATCCAAACTAAAAAAGTCATTATTTTAAATAAAAGATGAAAAAAACTCATAATTTCTATATAATGAAGTTTCTATATAATAAAGCTTTTTTCTGGTCCCATGCGAATTCATTATAGAGAAGTTCGACTGTAATAGAAAATACCATATTTCGACACCGCTGACAGATGTGTCATGGAGTTTTTGCAATATTACGAAGAGATCTGACTTGCAAGTTAAGGTGAATTTTTAATGGTATTTTTTAATGGTCAAAGTTAAGAATTCCTCAAAAAAAAAATTCATTTTTACAGTTATGTAAACAACTGCAATGAGATCAAGTTTAAGGTACAATTTGTGGACAGATTGATTTTGATAGCTTCTTTAGATTGGTGACTTATTCCCGCAAACGTAACTCGAACCAATTTTCTGATTTGAGATCAAATACACAAACGACAGAAGTGCGAAGAAAGCTCTCATGAAATTTGTTTTTAATGAAACAATGTTTAGTGTAAACATTCAGTTTTTTTTAAACTTGCTTTGAAACGTTATAGCCATGTCTCAATTTCTTGGAGATTCGATTTAACCAAAGCGGTCCGTGCATTTACAGGACAGTGTGGAGGGTAACTTTTGAAGTAGTTGAAATGACGCAACAACATTTGGTACGGATTCGACTGGAATTGCCATTCAGATCTAGTTAGAAAATGCACGTGAACCGCCCAGTTGGGAGCAGTAACGGTTTTAAAAAAACGTGAAAATATTCACACTAACTCGAACAATTATAAATTTAGGTGCATAAATACGTTTTACAACTGAAAATGTATTCGTTTTACTTTTTTACAAAACAGCTAACTTCTTGGCTTCTTGTTTATGAAAAAAGGCGACCATAATCGGTAGAGTAAGTTCGGGTAATGTGATATACCTGTTTGTTTTACAGCGATTCCCGACACATTTTACCTTAAAACACACTTTTTTTGGTCTCAAACTGTTCACTGATGCATTATTTAGTATATCTATGATTATTAACTCTTTAAGATAAACTGTTTACGAGTTTTTTAATTAAAAATCAAAATATCCAAATATTGGCGTCTGATAAAAGTGGCGGGTAATGTGATATACCCGAAAAAACGTTACTTAACAGACCTATTAGTTTCAAACTTGGTGAAAATACTCCAAATCAAAAATAATTAGAGACGTGTTTCTCATTTTTTTTGGAAAATCACAATCTGACGGGGTAAACCAAGGGTTAAAAATTGTTATCGAGAAACATGATTTCATGGATTTTTTTAATCTAAAACTTAACCATAACAGATTTTTGAGAATATTCCACTTTAAATATTATAAAATAAAGTATATATACATTTCTGTATACAAATAGTATTTCTGTCATAATTTTGTGTACTGTGATGTACTATATCCCATTACCCGAAATGGACTTTTTGCGAAAAAAATATTATAAAAAAACAATAATAATTTTGTTGAGAAGAGCGTACCTCGCAAACTCATAATCGATATCACTGATTTACTTCTGATTAGCCTCGAACTTTGTAATAATATTTTTTTGTACCTTTTATGCGTTCAAACTTCGTGACCAAAAACTTGTGCAAGCCTACTCAAAGCACTTCATCACACTCACTGTAAACTATTTAAGCAATCACATCCAAAATCATGCAGCACGAGTTTTTTAGCTGTTATGATGTTTTAAAAAGGTTAATTTTGAAAAAAGTCAACGCACTTGTGAAATAAGCACCTATATCACATTACCCGACCATATCACATTACCCGAACTTACTCTAACAATGTCGACCATAATGCGATTTCAATTCGGGGCTCAAAAATGATTTTCTTTGGTACAATCCCATTTTCCTTTTAGTTTTTTAATGAAGGTCAATAATTTGTATTGCACGATCACTCAACCGACGCGTTGCAGTCCCTGACACGTTGCCTCACCTTGCGATTAGCGACATTACAATCGGGAATATTTTCATATTCCTGCCGCCCACCAGGTACGTGTCTTCCGCATCCTCGGTGGTCAGCGTTTTGCGCGCCTTCGCCTCGCGGCGCATTTGCAGCGCAAAGTAGACGCCGATCAGCGCGCAGCTGGCGAGCATCAGCACGAACACGACGTAATCGGGCCAGCCGAAACGTTGCAGGCTGATGCGCACCTCGTCGACATTCATTTTCGGCAACATTTTTCTTATAAAACTTATAATTTGTAATGTTTTGTGTAAGCTGGTTTTATTTCCGGTCGACGTAGTTCGCGCGTGCGTCCTCCGGCAGGACACTGGTGTGCGCGTACTTGTATCGCCAAAGCGCCGCGTATATCCTTTCTGTTCGTGCGCCTTATCCTTTTGCCGTTCAACAAGTATTCCAAATAGTGTGCGTCGTGCTGGTGGTTTTGTCTTTTCCGATTCACTGCCGCATGCTCTCCCGTGCGCGCGCTGCGAGTAACTGAATTAGCTAAATCCGTTACATTTCTTCTTATTACCAGACGGACCTAGCCGAGGTTCTGTGATCGACTTAATTTTCGCACACAGAGTAACAACACCAACAACTACTGCACTAAATCGTCCCACTGCTCGGCTGGGCTGAACTCTCTCGCGCATCTGCACGATCGACAGCGACGCACTGGCGGCTGCACGGCGGCGAGTGCGATTCGCAAGCGCGGTTTGCGCTTTCACAGCGCAATTGGCTGTGATTCCGCGCAGTCGAGCATCTGAACGCTGGTTGTGCTTAGACGTGATGACGTGTGTGCGCAGTGGTTGATGTGGTGACCAGATGGTGTCCTAGAGGAGGACATGTTCTACTTTTCAACATCCCCCTTTCCCCCAATCGAGGCAAATGTCCCCTTCAGATTTTTAACTTAAAAAAGTAAAAAACATATAAAATTACAAATTTTTATTTGTTCTTTTAAATCTATTTCATCGCCTTCAAACTACTCCCCTTTCGATGCAATGCTCTTATGACAGCGTTTTTTCCAGTCCTCGAAGCATCCCAAATATACTGAATACGATGTCCCCGAAGCGGTCTTTTGAGTTTAGCGAATAGCCAGACAAAAATTATATTTTTGTTGCTTAACACTAGAATGCCCACGGTAGTCATTTTGACTACATTGAGGTCTTTTATTGTAAATAACTTTTGTTGCATCGCTTTCTAAAAAAATATCTTACGTGACTTTTATTAATTTTTAAAGCTAAATGGAATAAATAAATTAAAAATGTTGTAAACAATTTTTTTACCCCAATTTTGCAAAATTTACCTTAAATGCCCAAAAGTAGTCATTTTGACTACCTATATAAAATTTTGGCTTAAATGCAGAATACCACACCCTCTTAAAAAAAATATTTTTTCCTTTTATCGGAAAGAGGAGTATTTTCTTAGTCTAACAAACTTAAAATTTTGCTGCGGAAACATTCACAGAGGGCGTGGTCCGCCCCCAAAGTCCCAGTTATATATCCGAATTTCTCAATAAATAACCAACCGATCCTAACAATATAGATGTCATATGAAAGGTATTTTTTCCCCCTCTCGATTGATGTATAACATTAGATATGTTATATCTACCAACAATGCGTTAAAAGCGAAAATTTGTTTTTTTTACATAAATTAAAAAAAAACTGATTTTTTTCTTGAAAAAATACGTTATTAAGCTATTATAAGTTTGTTACCATATTAAAGCCTGTGAAATTCCCTTTACAGTGAAATATAAAACATTCAAAAACTATGTTATTTCGCTTTTATATTTTAATTTAAGTTGAGGTAAAAGCACCTGTTTACCGTATTGATATGGCGCTTATGAAGGTTTTGCTTAAGAGCGATATTCTGCAATGAAAGGATTTGAACAAAAAATACTGTGCACATCTTACTGTTGCCTCATGTGGTGGTAACTCCCATGAGGGTTATTTTTTTAGCGCCCGGCCGAAGGCCGGCCACCTGGGAAAAACTTAATGCCAAGAAAACTATGGCTTGGAACTATGGATTTAAACAAAAAATACTGTGCACATCTTACTGTTGCCTCATGTGGTGGTAACTCCCATGAGGGTTATTTTTTTAGCGCCCGGCCGAAGGCCGGCCACCTGGGAAAAACTTAATGCTAAGAAAACTATGGCTTGGAACTATGGATTTAAACAAAAAATACTGTGCACATCTTACTGTTGCCTCATGTGGTGGTAACTCCCATGAGGGTTATTTTTTTAGCGCCCGGCCGAAGGCCGGCCACCTGGGGAAAACTTAATGCCAAGAAAACTATGGCTTGGAACTATGTATTTAAACAAAAAATACTGTGCACATCTTACTGTTGCCTCATGTGGTGGTAACTCCCATGAGGGTTATTTTTTTAGCGCCCGGCCGAAGGCCGGCCACCTGGGAAAAACTTATTGCCAAGAAAAGACCAAGAGACAAGTTAGAAAAAATTTAAAAAAAATACTTAAAAACATAAAACTGTACATTTTTATATTTCATTGTAAAGGAAATTTCACAGGCTATAATACGGTAACAAACTTATAATAGCTTAATAACGTATTTTTTCGAGAAAAAAATCACTTTTTTTTTAATTTATGTAAAAAAAACAAATTTTCGCTTATAACTCATTGTTGGTAGATATAACATATCTAATGTTATACATCAATCGAAAGGGGGAAAAAATACCTTTCATATGACACCTATATTGTTAGGATCGGTTGGTTATTTATTGAGAAATTCGGATATATAACTGAAACTTTGGGGGCGGACCACGCCCTCTGTAATTGTTTCCGCAGCAAAATTTTAAGTTTGTTAGACTATAAAAATGCCCCTCTTTCCGGCCAAAAAAAAATTTTTTTTTTTAAGAGGGTGTGGTATTCTGCACTTGTTCCAAAATTTTCAGCAAATCTTACTGATAAATAGACAAATATGCATCTTCAATTGCGAAATATGAAAATTTCAAATAATTGCAAACATTTAAAAAAAATAATATCATAGTAGGCCGTGACAATTTTTAATTCAAAATTCACTCATAAAATTCATTCACAAAAATCTAAATTCCAAATTTCCATTTTATTCCATTATGTTTTAGGTTTTTATAGTCTGATCTGTATTTTATTTAAATGAATTTACTTTGTAAACCATAAAAAAATAAAAAATAAATGCTTATTTTGGTTTAATTTCGTGTACATTTATTCATATTTGCTACTTAAAAACCAATAAAATTAAAAAAAACTCAGTAAACAATAATGTAGCCAAAATGACTACATATGGGCATTTTAGGTATGTCAGATTCTCGGGCATTCTAGTGTTAAACGTCTTATTTTTGTATAAATTTATTGAGTAGGTATTGTGTACATTGGCGCACACAGGGGATTTTGGGGGTTCAACTCCCCCAAACACAAAAGTTGGTGGTACAAAATATGGTTTCAAATGGTATTCGGCTCAAAAAGCGTACGCAAATCCACCCCACCCCCCTCAAATGAAATCCTGTGTGCGGCACTGATTGTGCATATTAAATATGGGTCCTATTTTACATTCTCGTAAAACAAATGTGATATTTTTTCTATTCCTTGTCCTCTCAAGCCAAATGTTTATCTGATAGCTCTGATGATTGGACACTGTTGCGCATATATCGCATGGCCAAAAATAGTAAACGTGGTTTATTTTTGACGAAATTTGGTATCCGCCCATTTTTTAGCGTAATTAAGAAAAAATACGAAAACTTGTGAAAATTGGACTACTGCCACGCCCACCCCCCCATATTGAAAAAATCTTTGTTATTCGATAACTTGGCCACTACTAACACTAGAAAGATAAAATTTTATACACAATATCACTAGGGTATAATCTATAACTGTGCCAAAAATGGGCAGTCTACCACGCCTACTTTAAAAGTTCGTATAATCCTCAAATGAATTAATCGGTACATATGTATATTTTGCCATTTTTTTAAGTTTTCGATGTTTTTCATGATGGCCCCTCTTCAATTCGCTCTTAAGTTTATTTTCCACAAATATTTGCATGCATTTGTAGTGCCAGCCGGTCGAGTTAAACTACGCGACGGCAGCTACACATAAATTAGCTTACGAAATTGTATTGAAGATGCCACTATAAAAAAATGAATTACATGCGGGTCTGCAGGCCTATGCAGCTGAAACTTTGCAAACGTGTTCTACATACTTGTAATTTAGTGAAACAATCGAATTTAAAAAGGCTCCCTAGGGCTTTTCGAGATATTTCATTTCGAAGTTTGCACTTAAACTTTTTCTAGGGCTCAAAATGGCTCTACGTTCAAATAACGGTAGTTAGCGAACAGTAATAACTAAAACAAAAAAAAAGGCATTGCCTGACTATAAAAACCTAAAACATAAAATAAAAAATCAGGTATATTAAAATAATAACCATAAGAAAAAACATCTTTAGTTTCGCAAGGTTAAATTTCTATTTTTTCTTAAATTTGTGTTCACGCAATATATGAAGTTTAAAACCTTCGTGAGACTACAAAACTTAATTTTTTTTTTAAATTCCTTTTGATATAGCTTAGTTGGAGATTTGGCTTCGATCGTGCTTACTTATTTTTTCAAAAAGAAGATTTTTAGTTTTTTATTTTTGGCCACGGACGCCCCACTGTGCGTCTCCTTCTGAGTGTTAAAAATTTCGGGACGAAGTGGTTATACCTGGGCATCCAGTGCAGGGTAAAAAAATACTTTGCAGACATTTGTTTAACTATTTTAATGAAAATTAGCTGAACAGTTTTTAATGACCAAAAAACAACGTCTTATTTCTCGATTTTTCTCGCCAATTTACTGCTGAATTAAACACAACTCACACTTGGAAGTGCACAACGCAGTTGGTTATTAACATTTTTGTTTTACGAAGAAAATGGCTTTGCAGTCGCAATAACCGCGAAATAGCCATCAAGTAAAACAACACTTGAAAAAAAAACTTGATTATGTAAGAAAATTAGTTTAAGGTAAATCTAAGGTTTAAGGTTTAGTTGCTATCTGACCGACCGTAATTTGTGTGTATAGGTAATTCAAAATCTAAAGTTGTATTCAACTATTCCGGGGTGCTGCAGGGTAGCCATCTTGGGCCCCTTTTAATAAATGACTTGCCGAAATATCTGTCTCACACCTATTGTTTTATCTATGCTAATGATGCAAGTTAGTAAGATCTTTAAAAACTCATGTCGACCGCCTGTATCTGCTACAAGACCTTGATAACTTATAAGCATGGTTCACTACTAATTGGTTCTGTCCCAGGTTATAATCATGTTGCACTTTAACCCTTCTAAATGTGAGATTCTTTCATTCGGTCATCTGTCGCCTTTAGTTATTCTATCGCGGGCACACCTCTTTCGAGAATTCAAACGAAGACAGACTTAGGTGTTATTTGTGACCAAAGGCTATCATTTACTTATCATTTCGAATATTTAATTTCAAAAGCCAATGCCCATTTGGGGTTTTAACGTGGAATTCCAAAAGCTTTACGAACGTTTGCACTCTACGGTTAATTTATATTAAGTAGTTTGGTGAGATCAATCAATTGAGTATTGCTGTGTGAGTGGGACCCGACTTATGCGCGCCATTTTAATAGAATTGAGAATATTCAAAAAAGGTTTTCGAGGTTTGCCATCAGTAGATTGAAATAGGATTTTTTTCCCAGCTATAATTGTAGATTTGCTCTTCTTGGCTTGAAGTCACTGGAAAGTCGTAGAAAATACTTCCTTGTATTGCTCGCCATTTAAGATCTATGCTCCAGAAAAGGAGATTTCCTTTTGGTTGGAGTCCACAGAACCAATTATGGCCGCAATGTTGTTAATAATGCTTGCATTGTCTTTCATTCTATTTGTGAGGTAGTCGACTTCAGGGAGAGCAGATATGCATTTAAACGAAAACTGCTAGCTGTGTTGTAGTTAATATAAGTTCATTAATTATAAGCAGGGACTATTAAAATGTAACAAACATTTTTGTTTGTTGATTATAATTATTATTTGCGACAATTAATTTTGACATTGCATTATAACTGTTATGATAGTCAAATAATTTTTTTGTTGTCGATAATTACACAGTACAACAATTTGGAATTTTTTGTGTGGAACAGAGTAACGACCGTTTATTTCTGAAAGAGGATGTCGTACAGATCATTTTTGACCAACAGCACGTCTGAGTTTTTTGTAATTTGCACTTAAAGGTTAGGTATGAAAACTTGAAGTGCTAGAACTGCGATGTGTAGAAAAAATTTGTTTGCATTAAAAATTTGAATATTTTTCGTATACACATGAACCCCCCCCCCCCCCCTATCCTTACCCCCCTTTTTCATGTTTTTCGGAAAATTTTTTCGTTAAAAACTTGTATTGAGTAAAATATTGGAAAAAAAATTACTATATTGTCATTAAAAATTAGGGGGGGGGGGGGTCTTCAAACAACAACACTTTTTCAAAACCTCCCTCAAAAAAATAAAAAGCCTTAACCACGAAAACTTCATTTAAAACCCTATGAAACCCTAAGAAGTCCTCTCTTAATAAAATAAAAAATGTTTTTGATTTCAAAACAGACTAATCGAAAATCTTTTGGTATAGGATTTATCACCATTTGAAATCTTTAGTGAGACTGTGAGGCTCATTTCTGGGAATTAGGGTTAATAAGTTTGTGGATATTTCGCTTTACGGGAATGTTCATATGGGTCAATAATGCGATTTAAATTCCAAACGTACTCTGCGAATATTGTACGAAGGCAACGTAAAAATAAATAAAAATAAATAAATAAATAGATAGTTATCGCCAACGTAAATAAAAAAATTTTAAATAAAAGTTTTGAAGCAACGTAAAAAACACAATCCCAAAATAATAATTATCGACAACGATATAACAGTTATTATGCAACTCAAAAATATTTAATACATGATAATAGTTACAGGCCCCTATTATTGCGAATAATCATTATAAAGCAATATTTATAGAAATTTCTTAAATTAGGGCAGTTTTTCTATTTCCCAAAAAAAAGGATTATAATTATTTGTGGTCTCTGATTGTAAGTTCTATTTTTTCTTGATTTAATTTTTTTCTCTTTTTTGCTTTTTTACATTAATAGCTTCTGTAATCAGTCTCATAGAATTGCTCGACAGACGTTGTTAAATAAAATTAGGAAAATAAAATAAATTGTATTCAGAAATGCTTTTAAATGTCCAGATATACGCGACCCGAGTCATCCGTCGTACAGCCCAGATCTGGTTCTTTGTGACTTCTTGCTGTTCCTGAAAATCAGTGGCAAACAACATCCACTCAGCGGTCAGTATTGCCCGAAAATGCCGTTCGAAGCACACAAAATGACTGCTTTGAAGTGCATTGTAGGGAGTGAAACAAATGCTTTCAGAACCGGTTACTTGCTCAATGCTGAACAATGTTTCAGAACAAATATTTAAAGCCGTTTCTTTCCCATTGAAAATGACGTTTTACTAGTCAGACAAAAAATGAATTGACTGTAATAAACTGAAATGCTCACATTTATCTCTGCCGTATGTTTCTTAGTAGCTAAGCTAAATGAAAAACTTTCGACAATGGATTTGCTGAAATCAAACGAAATAAACAAACTAAAACAAACGCCACGAGACATCGCTGCAGCTTATCGTTTCTGCAAAGCTGTTCTTCCTGCGTTCTCACCATCGGAATGTTGGTGCGAAGTTTCAGTTTGACGAGAGATGTTCTTTGCGCAATTCTTGTGCAACTTTCGGCACTTGCTAGTAATTTTTATCGCAGCCGTGCGTAGACTTTTACTTTTGCGTTTGCGCCCAGTCATCGACTCGCGATTCGCCGCTTCGTCTCCCACCGTGCGAAGATTCCGAATGCGTGCGTGTAAATTAACTAGATTATTTGATTAAATAATCTGCGTTAGCAAGCGGTGCATGCGCGTCGTCTTTGTCTTGCGACGGTGTTGTGACGCCATGCCAATTGACGGCCGTAGTAGCCGCACGGCGAGCATATCAATCAAGCCGCGCTTAGGCGCAAAGCAGTCGGGGAGCAGCGGCGATTGAAGATGACTGTCGAGTGCCAGTGAGTTGATGAATGAGTGTGGGGTGATAAACACTTTGGTTGTTTATACATTAATGTGAGTTTGTCTTGAGTGTGTCTCGGCTATTTCTGCATGTATGTTGCACAGTTCCGGCGAATAGTACAAAATAATGTCTACGTCCAGCAATGGCGGCTCGGAGTTCAACTAACTAGTTGGGTAGCTTGCAACGAAGAGGGTGTGATAATTTAGAAAACTTCAATTGATGTACATTTTAATTCGTCCGCACATAATGGGAAGATACATCCTTTCCTAATTTCCATTCAAATTTATTTATTTATTTAGCCAATGAACAAATGTCCTTCATGACAAGTGATTCATTGGTACAGAAATGAGTATCGAACAAAGGTCCAATATTGAGTCTTGTTTTAAATTTTGGTAAAACTTTTACCGAAACATTTCAGTTATTGAACCAAGTTTATGGTGATGATTGTTTACCCCATGACAGAGATGATGAGTGATTTAAAAACCGTCATGAAGAAATAAATTATGATCAACATGTTGGCTAACCGAGCCAGATTTTATCAAAACTGTGCGTCAATTTATAAAACAATTAGCAAAAGTCTTCGTTGAATTTCTTGAAATTAAATTTAACCCGGTAGCGCCTAGCGTGACCATATGGTCACACCAAACATGCACTCACCAAATGATTTTTTTTCAATTATATTTCAAATTAAATGGGTCAAAAGATGTTATCGCAAAATTTGAGAGAAAAAGATTTCCGGCACATTCGGGTTAAGCATCTCAATAATCTCAATTTATGGAATTTTAATTGAACATTTGACTACCGAATTGTGATGCACGGTTTGTTCTGCAAAGTGGAATGAAGCCACCTCATCTAAAGCAACTTGCGATTGATTTTTTAACTAAAAATCTAATTTTAACCAATCCAATTTTAAAATTTTGGAAAAGTCCTCGTTTTTCGCCGATTAGAGGAAAACGTTTTAAATACTTGAATCCATTAAAAAAAGGCTTGTACCAACATCCCGAAAGACACCTCGGTCACATCGAGTGAAAAACAGGAGGACTTTTTGTCCAGGGGACTTCATTTCTGGGAAAATTAGAAGAAGGGCGCTTGTTACATTGTTGTTGGATAGAAAATGTGCGCAGAAACAAATAGAGGTTTATGCGATTCGTACCCTGGAATTTAGCAATTTTCAAACATAAATGTAAACAAATTGACTCACAGCCTCGTTTGGCGTTTTAAGAGCAGTTTTTACGCTTTACACAACTAGCGATCAACTCAACAAAAGGCATACGAGAGTCAACGCCAATATTCCAGTGTGGGTGACGTATGGGCGATTGTTCAGGCGATTTTTAAACCATTTAAATTCAAGCTTAAAACAAACAGTTTGAAAAGCACTGAGATCTAGTTCAAAGCTCCAATTCTATTGCACAGCTTGAGGAGGGCTTAGCGCTAAGCGAGCTGGAACTGTTGGCATTCGAAGTGCTGCCGCAAAGTATGCAACACATCACTTGTGAAAGATATCGGAGCTTTGCAGCATCGCAATTGACAATGCGGGCGTTGAGTATGTAAAATATTTCGCGCTTTTGAAAGTGTTTGAGTGCCATTCGCTCTTAATTTGCGAATGCAGCGCTCGGTGCGCGAGTGTGCGGCAATGTTTGTCCGTTGAGTATGCAGCATTATTTTTTATTCTCGCTGCATGTGTGATAATAATGTGCGACAAGTGCGCCGCGTTAAATGTGCACACAGCATGGATGGCTGCAATCGCAGAGAAAATTATCGCTTTGCGCATCGTTTCAATTTGAATTGAATGCTCTTTTCAGGTTTGCCCCTTTTTGACGGCTGCTTTAGATTTTATAAAAATGTTTCATGTATTAGCACTCACCGGCTATGACCCGCAGTGAAGTCACCAACAAACACCCCCACTCTCCAACTTGTGCACCCCGCTTCCGATCCCGGCCACTTGGTGTCGCACAAGAGGCGTCACACTTCAACAGCAGCCGAAGCATGTAACGAGCAATGCGCAGCGGCGACAGCGGCGGCGTTGGCGTGAACTGTGCGCCGCTGGAAAATCAAAAATCGCATTTTGCGGAATAAAAAGAAAAAAACATCTTTTAAAAGAGAGGAAAACAGTGGAAAAAACCTTAAAATCGACAGCAGCAAATTAATTAATTCCAGTACAGGAAATTTTCAAGAAATTTCCTTTCTAGTTTTCGAGAGATTTTTAATTCTGCACATATGCGCACTTGGCTACATAAATATACATACAAACGTGTGTATGTATGTGTGTGTGTGCGAATGAGTTTGTGTGTGTGTATGTGTCGAGAGTGAGCGTTTGCAATATTTCATAATTATTTTGCACTCGTTTTTCGCTCTACGTATGCATCTGTCAGATACATAGCTATATATATATACATATATATGCAATGTATGTATGTATTTGTACCATGTTGTGGCATTACCGTTGAGTGCAGCTAACTTAACAGTTGAGAAGGTACTGTAGTGCTTTCAATTAGATGTGCAAACATATTTACATATGTACATACATATATAAAACACAAGTACATATGATTTATAAGCATACACACATATATGTGCATAGGTAAATGAACGAATAGTTGGGCGTGGTAAAGCCTTAACGGGCATAAAGCTGCGCGAAGCCGGCTGAGGCAAGTGTGAACAATTTCCAGTCAAACACTCGTCACGCTACGTTCTGCGCGTTGACTTTAAAACGACATCCAAGCGAAGATCGGAACTGATTTCCAATTTTCAGATTTCACGTTCAGATTTATGCGTCAGTTAGCCGAGACATGGAACATAAATTTAACCACAACCGTAAACTTAGAAATCTCATCGATTAACCAAAACTTTGTTTGCATAGAGATAAACTTAGAAATCAGCTGATTTACGTTCACACGTAAATAAAATCCTTTCACGACATATTTTCACTTAATTACGGTGACTTAAAAAAACTACATATAGGTCTGGAACTCCAGAATCTTGGTACCACTATGGACCACTACTTGGTCTATGTGAGACCCCCCCGTGGGTCAGCCAGCCTAACCTAACCTAACCAATTATAGTGAAATTTTGCGTTAAAAATTTTTTTCCATACCGACTAACCCTCTAAATATATTTTCGTGGTACATTTCGTTCTTAAAAGTCCTGTTCAACGGACATTTTTGGCATTTTCGAAAAGAGGGAGCTAGAGGGTTTAAGTGGTCCACAAAAATGTTCCCTGTAGTGTTTTACAAAAAATTGCTGAACACATTATATACCCAAAATGTAAGCATACATGGTTTTCGTATGCCGATTCCCAATAAAAATATGCAAAAGGGGGAACTTTGACCCCCCAAAAAACAATCAAATGTTAATTTTCAAAACGCCGATGCACGTATATTTCTTTTGGCCCCTTCCATCAGAATCTATTGTCAGAACCTTGTTATTTTTTTGTGTTGTACAATGTTATTTAAAACTTGTGTAAAGAAAAATTGCAATTGAATCTAAATGAACACAATTACGAAGTTTGTACTTGCACCAGCCACACAAAATTTTTCCTTGTTGAGATAATATGAGGGAAAAGGGCCATTCATTTAAAAAGTGTTAGATTATTATGGGGGAAATATTAAAGAACTAGCAGGGCCCTGCGGCTTTGCACGCAAGCTTGAAGTCAATGGGCCCAATAAATTAAGTTTCTTCATACTACACTCTATGGGCGATGCCACGCCTCTTTTGCCCAATCCATTCCTCCAGTCGAAGGGTGTGATCCGGTTTCATTGATATGCGACTTTTAGCTCCAAAGTTACGCGAGAAATTTCAGTCACAAAAAATATGCCGCGCTCCTTGTGCAACGCCCATAAAATTTGGCCAGTAGAATGACACATCTATGGGACAATGGTATACAAAACTTCAAAGCTTTCCAACTTATTGTTCCGAAGCTATTCCACATTGAAAATTTGGGTTCTATGGGCGGTGCCATGCCCTTCGTCCACTCTCCTGTCGAGGGGGACGTCTAAATCATAAGTCTGTGCCAAATATCTTTGATGTGGGATTTGCAGTTCCAAAGTTATTCAAAACATTTGAGTTGCTTAAAAAGTGCCACGCCCCTTGTCCAACGCTCGCAAAGTTTTACCAGTAAAACGACACATCTAAACGGTGGCCCCACACCAAATTTTAATGCTGCCCGATTTCTCATTCCGAAGATAATCCATATTGAAAATTAAAGTTGTATGGGCGGTGCCACACCCCCTTCCCCCTATCGAAAAACACAGCTAAATCGTACGTTTCTGACAATGGCACTCGGTCATTGATGTGAACGCTATAGTTCCAAAGTTACACCGGTATTTAAAAAGTGCCACGCCCCTTGTCCAACGCCCATTATATTTTACCAGTGAAACGGCACATCTAAACGGTGGTCCCGCACCAAATTTTAATGCTGTCCGACTTCTCATTACCAAGATATTCCATATTAAAAATTTAAGTTGTATGGGAGGTGCCACGCCTACCTATCGGGTCGTATTCGCACTATGTGGTTTACCGAGACTTAGTCAAGATGAACATTCCGTGAAAAATTTAGCTAATCGGCTGTCTAGTTTTTGAGTTTTAGTGTCGTGGGACCAACAAACAAACATACAGTCACTCACTAAACCGATCGAGCTACATTCATTTTTATATACAATATGACTCGCACAATTTTTTTATATCCATATTGTTTTGCACAAATATACCACAGTTAATTTCTGTCATCATAATGGGCATTGCAGGAAGGCGTAAAAGGTGGGCGTGGTCAACCTTATATAGTCTATGTTAACCGCTATGAAATACGGAATAATTTTACATCAACATTAATTTTCAGACATGTATCGTAGCTTGGTTTTGTTAGTTTAGTGGGCGCGGAAAGTGGGTGTGGCCGATTATATTATAGCCTATGTTTGCCGCAATGACACGCTGAATCGTTTGATACCCATATTGCTGTGACAAATATATCATGGCTGATTTTTTATTATAGCGGGCGTGGCGAGACGGCGTATAAGGTAGGCGTGGTCAATCTTATATATCCTATGTTAACATCAATGAAACACGGAATCATTTGGTATTAATACTGATTTACCGACATGTACCGTAGCTTCGTTTTGTTAGTTTAGTGAGCGCGGAAAGTGGGCGTGGCCGATTATATTATAGCCTATGTTTGCCGCAATGACACGCTCAATCGTTTGACACCCATATTGCTGTGACAAATATATCATGGCTGATTTGTTATTATAGCGGGCGTGGCGAGACGGCGTATTGGGTAGGCGTGGTCAATCTTATATATCCTATGTTAACATCAATGAAATACGGAATCATTTGGTATTAATACTGATTTACCGACATGTACCGTAGCTTCGTTATGTTAGTTTAGTGAGCGCGGAAAGTGGGCGTGGCCGATTATATTATAGCCTATGTTTGCCGTAATGACACGCTGAATCGTTTGATACCCATATTGCCTTAGAAAAGCATAACATAGATGAGTTTTGTTACCATAGTGGGCGTAAGAAGGGGGCGTGGTCATTCTCATATAGCATATGCACCATTCCCCCAGATCAAAAAATGTTTGGTGCTTATTTCATCTAAATCGGTTCAGTGGTTTTTGCCTGATTGTGGCTCAAAAAAGCAACGTCACACTTGTTTTTATATAATAGTATAGATAAGAAACAACAACAACAACAGTCTATAATCGTGTTAAAATTTTGAGTTGTTGCCAGTTTTTGTCATTAAACGCCCCACTGTGCAACATCGCAGACCTGTAAATAGATCTGGCAGCATTGCCACCAGACCAACAATTTCATTGTTTAATGAGCTGCGAAATTTGCTTTTATCCAAATGCTTTTATAATTTCTGTAGCGTAGTTAATGTTACTTATTTTAGGCACCTTAGATAAAGATCAGTGGATTTCGTAATAATTTGACACTTTGAAGGTTGCTATAAAAACTGCTGAACACTGGCCAAATGCTTAGTAGAGATTGAACTATTGGACAGGAATTCTTTAAACTAAACTAAAAACCAAAAATGTTGCAGCGTTTCATATCAATTTTTAGCCTTGTGACCTTTGTGCTTATTGGATTAACGGTACGTTCACTCTATAGCTGAACTACAAATTATATTCACAACCATTATGTGTTCCTGTTAACAGTTGGCGCGTCCTCAGCCCGAAGAAGCCGCCAAATTCATCGAACTGCAGCACACAATCAAAGAGCTGACCACATCCATTCTAAAAATGAATCCCGGCGGTGCGTAGACAAATTCACTGATATCCAAATAGAAAATTTAATGAATTTAATTTTGTGTTATACAGATGACGCTCAGGCAATGTTGACGGGCATGCAGGGCGAAACAGCTGATTTCAAAGACTTATTGAATTGAATGTGAACGTCTAAAATTGCTTTAAAAATTTCATTAAAAAAATTATGATTTAAATGACAAAAAAAACATAATAAAGAGATTTTTCATCTAAAAAAAACATTTTCTTTATAAATAATCACTGTTTCAGCTGTGCTTCGGTGGTTAATTCATTGGAGACAAGTAGATTGTCGTTGATTCGAGCCAAGACCCAACTAACAAAAAATTGAATTGAATACATTGGAGGTATTCACAATATTTGCTCAGGCAGACAAATATTGTGAAAATTTAAATAGATAACTACCAGTCACCAAATTTTGGTGAATGCTTAGCAAAGTTCAAAGCATCATTTAGAGCTGGTGCCCTCACAATCGAGTCAACACTTTTAAAATCAAAAAAGCAAAATGCGGCCAACAATATATTTTGTTGATGTTTAGATGAAATTTGAACTTTGCCAATAATTGCCGCAAGTCATGAATATAGCCATTATGGATTTTTTTTGTTTTAGATTGCTTAGAGGACAATCAGTTGTTTTTTTACACAGCAAGTATTGTAGAAGTAAAATTTAGTTAAACAGACATTAGAATTGACAGATTATTTCTTAGAATGATAAACCAATGCGCGAGGCACAGGTTCAGGTCGGCGGTGCGTGGGATTTCCTTCGAGTAAACTAGGTTTTAAGACCCTAAGAGGGGCGGTATATATAAATATTTTGGACAGGAGTTTGCAATGCTCAGAAGAAGGTGTGCCCTATATGGAAGAGTACATACATGACTAGGATCATCAGCTGAATTAAATGATGTCCGTTCATCGATCAACCGACTGGAATGAAAATTCATATGAACCGTCTAGAGTAAGGAAAGCGGACACTGTATTATAATCACTAATCAGATATTTAAAATCAAATTGATTTTTTGTGTGAATAAGCATTTTTAATTATCATTTGAACTTTCAAGTTCGCTGTCATTGCACGATCGAGGGAACCGTGTTACCTGTTATTACGATAAATTAGTGGAAAAAGTGGTCTTGAAGTTTCAACTAATCCGGCAAAGTACAGCAGCAGCATTTAAAAACGAATTACACAGTTTTACGCTCTGAAAATCGTTACCTCCAAACATGGAAATCACTTAAAAGCGAACAGCGACAATTGGCCCAGTGCGAGTGCTTGGTTCTGGGCGCGTTCGGTATGAGTCAGGTGCGGTAATTGCTGCCACAAGCGATACGACAAAGCGTAAACTGACGTTAAATTATGTACTTTGGAAAATGAAAATCGTGCCTTCCACACATTGTGTTCCCCCGTCAATATTTCTGGCAAAAAGTTGCCTATAAAAAGCACTGCACGACAAGCGGCTCTAAAAATGTGTCTCAGAATTGTGTTTTTCACTTCATTGGCATTGATCTCGATTTACAGGAGACATACAATAGTTGAGGTACTTTGCCTTGAACTGGCGTAGCGTTCAAATGTTTTATACTTACTTGCAAATTTTGCTTCAGGGCAATGTCATCGATGGTAAGGACTCGACCTCAGATGTAAGGAAGGACTTATGGAGCAAACAGCAGTTTAATAATGATGTTGCCGCCGATTTGATTGGACAAATTGTAAGTAAAGCGGAATCACTTTAATTTCTTTGCTCTCATTGACATCTTTTTGCAGTCGCCACCGATTGAGCCGCGTCCTAGCAGACGCAAACGTGCATGGAACTACAAAGGAATACTTGACAGGAGACAGGAGGCTTGGTATTTAAAGAGCAAGAACTACACAATTCCCCAGTATGGCTCTCGACATTACAACACGAAATAACTACTATAGGCATAGGGTTCACACGGTTCAGCTGAAACGGAAATTTTGAAAAAAATCATTTACATATATTATCTGATGAGAAATAGTTAATAAATTACTAATGCATGCGTATAGATGGCTACCATTGTTCGTTTTTCTTGAAATTTATAAGTATGCTTATGTACTCGTATGCCGCAGAAGTTCATGTGCCAAAAATTACAGGGTTTTTCAATAACTTTTAGCATATCTGACAACTGCAAGCAACCGATCGATTCGAGTTGGTATGTAAAAAAACTTGTTTAAATGGTTGTCTTATTTTTGTTAAAGCCATCGTAAAATCGATACATTAACTTACTAAGGTGTCCAGGAGTAACGTGGTTTTTCAAATAATCGAATCAATCATAAAGTTGTGTTGAGAAATTGAACATCTCGTCACTCAAGACTCAAATGTGTTGTATGAATGACTGAGATCACGGCAAAGGGGACTTATGACATCAGTGGCGCACACAGAGAGGGGGCTAAAAGCCCATCAAACACAAAAATTGCTGGTGAAAAATATGGTATTGAGCTCAAAAGTTGTACGCAGGCCCCGCTGCCCCCCAAATGAAATCCTGTGTGCGACACTGTATGGAACCAAGTATGCTGATTTGCTTCGTTGTGTCCTGCTCCATTGCTCTGCAGAGCGCTTGAATGTTCTTGCGTCCTAATGATCAGCACAATAGGTAATTTAATCTGCTTGGTTCAGAGAGATTGAGAGATTCAATTAAAACCTTTGAGCTTTTAAGGTTATTATTTGTTCTATTTTTTTCTTATTATACATCCCCAAATAAATAAAATGCATTCCAATTCTAACAGCAAAAATGTAAATGTAAATAAACCTAAATTCAAATAAATGGCATTTCTTGAAAATTCGCGCACTTTATGTATCGTAAATGTGAAAAACCAAATCTTCATAGATACCGATGAACACATATCCATCGTCATGCCGGATTTCTACCAGCAAAGGCCTTTTGCTATATTTCCGTGGGATTAGCCAAAACTTTTTCGACTAATTACACTGTACAACACAAAAAAAATAACAAGGTTCTGACAACGGATTCTGGTAGAGGGGGTCAAAACAAAATATACGTGTATCGGCGTTTTGAAGGTTTACGTCTGAATTTTTTTTAGGGGGGTCAAAGTTTTCCCCTTTTTGCACATTCTTATGGTGAATCGGCATACGAAAACCATGTAACCTAACATTTTAGGTATATGATGTGTTCAGCAATTTGATGTAAAATACTACGAAGAACATTTTTGTGGAGCATTTTAACCCTGTAGCTCCTATTTGTATGGGTCAATTTGACCCTTTTTCTAAAATGCCAAAAATGTTCTGTACAACAGGACTTTTCAGAGACAAAATGTACCACGAAAATATTCGCCATAAAATTCTACTATAGGTCTCTGAATACATCAAAGCTCAGAAATTAAATTGAATGCCAGAATTAAGCCAAAACTGAAAATGTGTTTAAGTGTTTATTTCGTTCTTAATCAAAATTGGTACTAAAATCTGCTACAAAACTTGATTTTTGAGGGTTAGTGTGTATGGGAAGAATGTTGAACTAGGTGTTCATATGTCACCAAAAATTCATTTTCTGAAATCGTCTATTCACTGAATTCTTTTCTTAAATGAAAAATAACTGCAATATTTTTAAAGAGATTTATGAGATATTTTATGAGATTTTTTATAGCCAAAGCAAATGAAAATCGTGAATGTTGTAAATATTTTGTCAATTAAATTTTAAATGCACTTTTTCCTCATGAACTTTTTTCAATATTTATACCCGAAGTTGCTGGAAACGTAGTCAAAGCTGCTGTACGCGTGGAGTGAAAATGTTTGCATGGCTTGTGATTTTCGTATTTTCGGCATTTTTCTCGAGTAACTCCTGTTCAGCAAAGGTAAGCAGTTTAAGTATTTGGTAACAAATATTATATTTTTAGTATCACTCTTAACCAGATTTGTACTAAAAATTTATTAAAGCATAATTTATAGTTTTTTATGCTATATACATTTTTGTTCATGATGATATTTTGTATTTTAGGAACATGGGATGGAGAACAAGTTGTTGACAAAATTGTATACAAATGAAAAATTCAAAACAAACCATGGGGATCAATTATCCGTAAGTTGGAAGAGTTGGAATTATTTATATATTTTTAGCTATAAAAGTATTTAACAAAATTAATTTCATACAAGTCTATTTAAAATATTTGTCAATAGTATTTATGTTCTTGTAATACGGTTTAGGACAGCGACGAATATGCGTATTACGATTCCGTTGAAAGTGACGAAGAAGACTCAAAGAAGAATTCATACAGTGAACCGAGTTCAGAGGAAAGCTCATACGACTGGAGCACGGATTGGCGTAGTTTATCAGATGTGCGTAAGAATTACTCGCAATCACAAGTCAAAGTTTCGAACAATACCGAAGGTCACTTGCTGCCGGTACCTGCGGTATAAATATTGCTTCAAAGGTCACATTACTGATGCAAATTTGCGAAAAATTGTATTATATTACGAATAGTTAGTTAGTTAGAATTTCATCATTGATATAACGATTACCCCAATAAAATATTATCTTTTAATTTGTGAAGTATTTAAAGCAAGTACTTTGTATTTAGAACGTTTAAATAGCATTTTTGGAACAAAATTGTGCAATCTTTGAGGCTCAATAATATTTGACACCACATTTGAGATGTAAAATTTTTCCTACAAACATTTGCTTGAGGATGTTGAACCCCTAAAATTCACTCTTGCGTGCTTCAGTGACCAGACTCCATATAGATTAAATGACAGGATATAACGTTAAAGTCACATAGTTTTCAAATTCGAAACTTTTATGAATAGATGAACGAACTGTTATGGGTTAGAAGGGCTTTGGAAGAAACTGTATTTGCCTACTGCATTGATTTAACGTTAAGAAGTTTGTAAGAAATTTTTCTTAACACGATATCTTTATATCTAAACAAGGCAAGTGTTACTACTGAGAATGGACTAGGAGCATGGCTCACACCTAATCATGTGCGCCAGGAGCGATACATTGTCACGGAAGATGACGAATTAGTACAATCCACGAAGAGAATTCCGAATTGGCTATTCTTTTACAATCCGTTTACTGAATATGGTGAGTTCAGTTAAAATGTTATATAATCTTTTATGGCAATGCGAGTGTTGTCTGAATTTTTCAGGTAGGGATTTTTACTTTTGGTACTGACATAGCGAACTAAACGGATTCGAAGTTATACTTGGAATGATATAATAGAAAAATAAATCATAAGAAAAATTGTCTGTACTTAATAAAAACAAAAAAAAATTATGGTTTATAATTTGTTTAAAAATTTGCTTATCTTTATATAAATAAATATTGAAGACATGATTTTGGCGGTGTTGCCAGATCAGGAGATTTCCTCCTAGATTTAGGAGATTCTTGGCCTTTTAGGAGAATTTTTAGGGGGAACAATTGTTTAGGAGAAAGTTTAGGAGATTTATATTTTATGTTAGGGGATTTTTCCAGGGACCGTACCGGTTATGGTTTTTATCAAAAAAGTCGGATTTTAACTGTTATCTTTTAACTTTTATTTTTACCGACAAAAATAAAAGTTATTTTGTGCCTTTTATCATATCAGGTAAAAATAACTGTTGCTTTTGACTTTTATTTTATCGGTAAAAAATAACAGTTATTTTGTGACTTTTATTTTTTCGATCAAATATATTAGGCAATTTGAATTTTTTCCGAGGCCGTTTGACCGACTAAGAAACTCTTGATACAATTTTTTTCGTCACACAAGTCGTATAGCTCAAAATGTGCGGTGTAATAAAGGGCACAAAATAACAGTTAATTTTAACTTTTATAGTTAAAGTCTAAAATTTAAAAGGCGTTTAATATTCGTGAAGCTGAGGCCATTACGATCATAATGGTATATTTGAAAAAGTCTACCGACAATTTTTTCGTTATGCCTTTTTGATTTGAAGGGAGATTTTTGGATAACGAAGTATGATGTATTGGGAACACTGGCAACAACTGTTTGGCAACTATTTTAATAGTCAAAGCATCCTATTGTGTTACAAATTTGAAAGCTTACAAAATGTAAGCTCGTTCTATCTCGTTCTCACTTATTTCTGTTACAATGAAATCCCGCCAAAAATGGCAATTTTTATTTAATTCTTTTGTTATATGTTTTGTTTTTGTTAAGTTTTTGTTGTTAAGCTGAAGATGAATAAAAAAAGGCTGCATTAAAAAATTATGTGTATGTATTTTTTTTTTTTATGAGAAGTTAATTTCCTTTAAAATGACGAAAATTATAAAAAAAATGTTAGGAGATTATTTTAACTTTTGGGAGATAATTTCAGTATTTTTTTAAGATTTAGGAGAAAGTCATTTCAGGTATCTGGGAACACTGGTGTTTGGAAACATTCAAGATTGTGAATGTTCGGATAAACTTTCGTAGGGAGACTTCTTCAATAACCGAGCTACTAGCCACAATGTTAAAGTAGAATGAGTGAGCTTTGGTTTTGTTCGGGAAAGGTCAGAAATGATTGCGTCAGGTTAATTAGATCCGCAGATTAGCTACTAAAAGTATCCATAGCAGAGAGTGAGGCACTCTGCATGTCGATTAAACAAAGAGTTAATACTGTTGGATACCGTCATTAAGTTTTGTTTCCTGACTTTGGATATGGTTGAAGAGCTTCAAATTAGTTCTCCGAACCCCTGGGCAAGGTTCGAGTGAAGATCTGCTTTTGTATATCCGACCAAAAGCAAAGCGTGGTGCAAATTTTTGTTGAAATCAAATGTAGTGAAGTACACTTTGCATTGCTTTAGACGGTCGAGGTTCTTGGCTGTTTCTCCCAACATGCAAAGTATAATTATTCCAGTGTACTATATGTTAGCAGACATGTTCAGATAACCTAGAGTTGTCGATTCTGTAATTGGAAGATCGTATTAGAATTTTAAGATACTAAGAGTGAGACAATATATCCATCTAGTGAGTGATTCTCACAGATTGTATTCATTATCAGTATCAGATTAATTCATTCAACAGAAGGGTAACCTAAACTCCTCTGTTGTGGTGGCAGTTACTATTTGTATGGTTTAATTATAACTTGTGATCTAATTCTGTTTACTATATCCATTCATTATCTAACACAAATGTGTGCAATGTAATAAAAAAAAACGTGTTAAAAATTTTAATAAAAACCCACGTCAGAGATTTATGTTAAAAATTACTTGTCGTAAGTGGGCCCAAACTTGTTGGCACTTGCAGCGGCACTTTATTGAACCAACGAATTGTTACAATTTACGCTTCGATAGTTGAGCCGGCCGGTAATGACCCATCATTACGCAGACTTTTCACACCTTAATTATGGGAATTGAGCCAGTTTGCTGCACAAAAGCTGTGCCCAACTATTCAACAATCGGCCGGCGTGCACTCGAAACAGTCCCGATTAGCAGTGTAACTGAACCAAACACAAAATCTGCCCAAAATTTCGCTAAATAATGCAAAAAATTGCTTTGTTATATTTTGCTTTCATATTTTTGACCAGCATTCTGCTGCATTCGGATGTGAGTGGCTACAAGTGGGAGTGTTTGACCAAAGATAATAAAACATACCTCACCATCTTTGGTTTCTTATGTGTGCAAAAATCGACTTTGATTCTGCTTGGCATAATTTTAGGCGGTGCCTGCTGTGAGTGTTGCTGCCGAATATGACTTGCTGGTGGCTAGGATGGGTGCTAAGGCTGCGGCCTTCTGGGAAGCGGCGTGCAGAGGCCGATTCCGTAAGAATCGGGTCACTACCACCACTACCACAACAACAACAACAACTACAGCTGCAGCCACGACAGCTGCTTAATGTGTTTCGTAGCTTTGTTTTGAGGGACTTTTAAGTGGTTTAACCCTTTGCGACCCAGCATACACAATTGTGCGATCAAACTTTAAAAACACTGTAGCGTAAATTTTGAATTAACAAGCAATTTTGAATTTATGTCATTCGCCAATCGTTTTTCCGTTATTAATTAAAAATTAAATTAAAAAAAAATAAATAAATTCATTAAATTAAAAAATTAAAAAAGAAAAATTTTAATACAATTGAATGTGTAACATTTTCGTGATTAATATCGTCGAAGCAAAAAATTAAACTGGGTTAAAAAAACACGAGTATTAAAAGCTTTACAGAATATACATAAATACAAAATTTTACTTCAGTTAAAAAATCTGCATCAATCCACTACTACATATGTAGATAATTATTGTCTTTCCTGACTGATTCATCTTGGCTGAGCCCAATCCGCTGAAGTTACAAATATTACATTTAAATACGTTTGTTCAATTTTGATACGAAGGAATTTTTCAAAATTCGGACAAAAAAAAAGGACAACAAATTGGTTCTCGTATTATATGGAGAAACGCGATTTATTTAATAGGCCTATTGCATTCAAAGTAGCGATGAGGAAAATTACTGTCAACACCTAAGCACAATTTTGATGGTACATATAATTTTATTTATTTATTTATTTATTTATTTATAATCCAGTCAAACAAAAAATTAATTTTAACAGATCATCGATAAAACTAAAATATTAAAAATAATAAAGTTCAATTAAAATATGCAACAATAATTCTTAAGACTATTACTCTTGGAAGCGAGAAATCTAAGTGTGGAATGCGATTAAGTTCCGAGAGCGTCCTAGCAAGAGGAGCGTTTTTAGCGTATTCCGTTTTGCATAAACCAACAAGACAAGTAAGAGCGCCTAGAATACAAAGATTTAAGCTTTATAAGCTGACAACGGGAACCATAGAAAGGGATAGGGTCATTAAATTTAAGGGAACGAAGGGCAAAGCGAAAAAAAACTTTTTGAATACGTTCAATACGATTAATGAAGGACGCATGGTAGGGACGCCAAATAAACGCAGCATATTCTAATTTTGAGCTAACGAATGTTATGAAAACTAGCTTAAGAGTATAAGGGTCGGACAATGACGAACAGTTACGTCGAACAAAAGCTAACATGGAATAGGAATTTGAGACAATGAAGTCAATATGGGTGGAAAAAGACAATCTCGAGTCAAAAAAGACTCCCGAGGTCTTTAATCTCACTGACAGTGTTTAGAAAAGAACCAGAAATATTGAAGGTTCTATAAGCTGGGTTATCCTTCCTAGAGAAGATAACATCGAAACATTTTCTAACATTTAGAAACAAGCGGTTTTGGATGAAGGTCCAACTGAAGGGCAACAGAGTCCAGGAAAGACTTCCTAACCATATAGATTTTGAGATCGTCTGCGTAAAGAAGAAACTTCGCCGATTAGAAATAAGAACTAATGTCATTAATGAATAAGAGAAATAGAAGAGGCCCCAAAATGCTACCTTGCGGCACTCCCGAAGAGGCAACGAAAGGGACATACGGACAGTTATCCACAGTAACGGTACAAGACCGGTTAGACAAGTAGGACCCAATCCACCGGAGAAAAGTTTTGTGTGAAACTCTATCAAAAGCCTTGGCAAAATCTGTATAGATTGCATCAATTTCAAAACCTCCCTGAAAGGCGGCAATACAGTCCTCAGTAAACACGGCTAAGTTAGAAACAGTGGACCTTCCTTCCACAAAGCCATGTTGATTAGGGCAAATAAGGTTCCGAACTAAAAAGACTAATTTCTCCTTAAGAATACCCTCGAAGAGCTTAGAGACAGTAGTGAGTTTAGAAATGGGTCTGTAGTTTGAGACATCATTTTTGCAACCATTTTTGAAAATTGAAATTATGGTTTTTTGAAAATAAGCAGACGAGACTCAATAAGTGAAGAACATTGTTTAAGAAGGATGACCGAAAGACCATCAGAATCCGTTTGGGAAGAGGATTTCATCCTAAAAATGCCATTTGCAATATCGGCAGATGTTAATGTTAGCGAACCCAATGAGAGAGAAGAGTTGGACATCAAGGAACTGTTTACGTTAAGGTCAACGTCACAAACGAAATTAGAACTGAAGAACTCGACAAAAAGATAAGCAGATTCTTCAGCCGAGTTGACAGATTTACCATTGAAGAAAAGTGAGGTGGGAAAACTCGAGGTAGCTTTCTTGTTAGTAAAACCCCAGAAGGACTTAGGATTATTTTTAATGTTAGCTTCGTGTTTACGGATATAGCTTTTGTACAGTGACTTATCTAAATAATTAAATTCCTTCTGATAATATTGAAAAGTATTAAAGTATTAGGAACAATTTGTTGACTTAAATTTTTTATAAAACTTATTTTTTAAGGTTTTTGAGATGTTTTAATATAAAAGTTATGATTTTTGCAACGAAGAAACTTAGAACCTTTTTTTGCTTGCCAGTCAATAAAAAGTTGTGTAGTTGTGTGGGTGTAATTTTAAACTTCGCATGACTTTCTTTAAAGTGGCTATTTTGAATTCAAGATGCAGATGGTTCGAAACAAAGATTCGAAGGAATGTGTATTACAAAATCACAAAAAGTCAGGACTCTAACTTTATTAGTTCGAAAGTTATTAAAAAAAGGCGGAAGCTGCAATTCTACTGAAGTACACAAATTCTTATTTATTTGAGTATCAGTATTTTAAATAATAAAAAGATACAAAATCAATGAAGCGAGAATAATGAAATTCTGACACGTGATCAGGGAGATTCTGGGTTTTAACATACTTACTTTTCAAGAAAATTCTATGTAAATTTTCAAGGATATAAAGGATTAAAATTTTCAAAGGACCCCTTTCATATCCTTTTTTAGAAATAGATAAAAAATCAATTTTATTTAAATTCTTGAGCCTTTCCTCTTTCATTTGATATACATATTGCCATATTCTAACGAGGTTAAGTATTTTTTATATTTTGTATCCCCTTCCAAATTTTGAAGTCCTTTTAAAAGGACAAAGGATGTAGAAGTGAAAAACTGAGTACGCAGTATTACTATGTTTGGTCTCTAGTTTCACGCCCATAAGGATTTTTTCCCGGTGTGAAAATTTTTTTTAATTTTTGTCGCACTGTGTAATTAATTACTTCATTAAGGGGTTAGGTCCACTTGTAAGGCAAAAAAAGAACGCTTTTTTGCAAATTTTTTCTGAAGACGGGTTTTATTATTTATGAATAAATCTTTTTGTACATTAAAGATACACATTTCAAGAAGTTACAAAAAAATGTTCATGTCAAAATGTCCATAATATTAAGAGATATAGTCAATTTGCTGAGACACCAAAAAAAAAAGACGTTTTGCGGTGATCACGATTGCAGCAGTCTGGATCATTTGAAACCAAAAAAACGAACGGGGATCTTTAGTAACTCAGTTAATGCTCAGGATGGACGAAGGGTTTGTTCATATTTTGATTTGTCGCAACATGGCGGACGTTCAAAGTCAACATTTTTTTTTTACCCACATTTTCGTCACTTTTCGGCTATAAAAAAAAAAAATTTCATCGTACAAAAAATCCTTCGTCCATCCTGAGGACAAGTATATGTAAAATAAGTCGTTAAAATTTCAAGAGGGTCAATACAGCCGTTTTCGAGTTACAGTGATCACCGACTTCGAAAACGTGGTTTCGAGAAAAACGCGTTTAAAATTTTGAGTATAGTTTACATGCAGATAAAAATACAATAGAGATGTATTTCAATGCAGTACATCTCGGCGAATAATAGTCCGATTAATCTAAAAATTTCAGGGAATACTTTTGAAATGTTATACTTTTAGAAAATGTAATAAAAAAAAAATCGATTTTTTGAAAATCATGAGTGGACCTAACCCCTTAATTAATTACTTCATGTTCGTTGGAAATACTAAACCACCATTCATGTCCTTAACTTGTAAGCTGGAAACCGGTCGGAAGCTTTTCGATGACATTGATTTTTTATTTGGTTTCCCTATTTGGTGTTGATTGAGTCGATTTCATATACGATTTGTGGTCCAACACATTGAGCCTCGTCTGCAGCTCCTTTTCATTTGTGTCGAATATACTCGTATACTCCATAGTTTTGGATTGTGACACAGCCACGTCAACAAGTGACCATTTTCGAGCTGGCACTGCTCGTTGGCCGTTGCTGCGCCTAACGCACACGCGGCAAACTTGCAAAGTGACAGTCAGCGAAATGACAACGCACAATGCTCAGCCGATGTTTACCGCACTAGTCGTTCACTTTTTCGTAATAAATTAGAATTTATCAAATTCGAAGCGGCGACTTAAGGGCGCGTTCAGCACACCCACTGGTGCACGCATTATTGGCGCGGAATAGCGGCGGTCAAGTGGTGCGGCCAGATGGAAAGTCCGCGCGCCGGATAATTACCTGGTGTCATAATAATTGAGCGTTGTGACACGCATCGCCACCGAATGCACACACAGGGCGACCGACAACGACATTCAGAGAAATATGAGCAGCAAATTAGATAAGGATTAATTGTCGCGGCGCACGCATCTCGAATTTGAATAACCCAAATGAATAACGACGTAGGCGCATCGGACGCGGCGCAGCGCCTTTCGTCTTGTGCCCCATTTTTGACAGCCACATATGAAATGAAATGGAGTGGAATGACTGCCGGCCGGTGTCCTTTCACTTGTGGGCCACTTGGATTAAGTAAACATGCGCATGGAATGCGTTGGCGCTTTGCGGCCGCCGCTGCTCTTGTCGCTGTTTACTTTTTAATCGGATAAAATTCATAATTATCGTTATTACTGTCATTTGTTTTTTGTGCGCGCAGCCCGCCCACCCCCAACCCACTGCGCTGCGGGCAGTGGAAACGTTGGGCGCGTGGAATCTTTCGGCAATTGCGTGTAGTTTTCTATTAAGATGCCGTATCTAAGCACTGGATCGTTGATTTTTTCCACTACCGTTTCGACTTATCTGCACGCCCGGTGACTCGCCGACTCGGCGCATCAAATTATGTAATTAAAATTCCGCACCTTAATTTGAGCAATTTATTATGATGGCGTTGATAAGCGTATGGAATTATTGCGCGGCCGCGTCCTGACGTGCTCGCGCTCCTCAGGCCCATTGCCTACGCACATGTACTCGTACATCGCTAATTGAAAGGATAATTGGCTGTATGCGTTTCGCGGCAACTATTTGCATTTCGGTAATGTTAATCAAATTGAATGAACATTCAAGCAATGCGCAATTAAATGGACTGTGGCTACGACAACAAGTTGGACAGATCATGTTGTCTCAAACCTAATTTATCAGTCTGGAAAGTAATGTTGTGGAGGCACTCAAATCTCTGCCCATTTGCTGCCGTCGAGATCGATGATTGATACAGTTGAAACTTGAGAGATTGGCTAAAGCAATTTAAAAAAGTTTTAAGGGGGTCAGGTAGATTTTTTTCAAAAAATCGAAAATTTTTTCTTTGCAGTTTTGGTCTATTTAAACCCTTAGGAATCATGTAGAAACCTTCCCTTACCTCGGATAGTATCCGAAAGTGATTGAAAATGAGTGCAAAAGTAAGTATTGATAATTTTAGCAAGATCTTTAACACGTTTTTCTCAAAACAGTATTTTTTGAGCTGGCTGACACGATTACGGCCGATCTACTGCACCGATTTGCTTAAACTTTTTTTTTACATTTTCAGAAAAGGTTTGGCTATCGCGTGAACTACGGTCATTATTGTCCATTTCTATGTAACAACGTTATGACACAATTATTAACAAAAAACAAGCAAAAAACGAGGCAAAAACTTTACAATTGCACTAAATGTTTATTTATTAATATTTTTTACAGTTATAGGTCAAACGAGAGCCATTCATTTGTACTTCAAAATGAAATTTGTTTGGTATCTTTCAGAACATCCAAAATGGAGAAATCGTGTCAGCCAGATTTCAAAATGGCGTCTTCCGGTCGCCCATATCTCCCCCGGATATAAACGAAAATTTATAAAGAAATTTTGTTCAGTACTCAAAACTATGTACAATAATATATAAAAAAATTTTTAATGTGGAATACAAATTTGTATGAAAAAAAATTACTTAAAAACATGGTCGATTCTACCTGACTACCCCCTTAATCGTGGAATAAGCAGCGAATCAAATGAGGTCAGTCCTGGTAAATACGTTGTTTGAACACCAGAGTGTTTTGTTTTTTAAATTAATTCTTTTAAGTCCCGCAACGTACAATTTTTTAACAACATCTCGACTTTTTTTCGTCAACGCCCTCAGAGTCTGGAACTCAGTTCCTGAAGTTACAAGGGCTGCGCTAAACAGAAACAACCAGTGGCGGATTCAGGGGGGAGGGGTTTGGGGGTTGAACCCCCCGAAATATTAGCATCGACTTTAAAACTACATACAAATTAAAAGGCATTTTTGGCATTTTATAAATATTAAAGAATTACTTTTTGAAACCCCCCGAAATATTTTTCTGAATCCGCCCCTGGAAACAACTATAGGGCTAAACTTTATGAGTATTTCAGAGCACTCTGATTGCAGAGAATCAATTATGCTCTAGTCTTCTTTATTCTTTATTCCCAATCAACCTCTACTTTTCCTCCTTCATTACTTTCCTATCTTTTTTCTTCTTTACATATATCTAAGATTGTATTTTCTATTATTTATAATATTTATATAATATATATTAAGTTACTTTGTTATTATTTAATTTTGTAATTGATAGATTTAAGTTTAATTCTGATTGGAGAAATTTAATTCTGATGCACTTATTGTATCCTACTCTAAATAAATAAAAATAAATAAATAAAAATTAAAACCGTTGTGATATTCGATAGCGAATTATCGTTGTGTAAAGTCCCCAAATTATTCTTTCACAAATCTGATCATTTTTAACTGTCTTTTTCATGTAATCTTTGTCTGTACTTCGGGAACCAATTCATAATTCATTAAATCACGAATCGAAGGAAAAACGTGTAATCCTGACTTCTGACTTTGACACGGTTAATGGGGTTAAGTTTGTCACCATTTTAATGGTTATGGACTACTTAGTTTGCTTAAAAGTAATGATTCGTTCCATGAATGTAAAATCAGACTTGGTGTGATTCAACAAGTTTCAAGAGTTTGAATCCGGTACGGGTTTTTGAAGAAAATTCAAAAAGGATTGGAAACAGGTTTATCCTTTACTGATTTATGGTATTTCGGAACAAGGGCAACACTTCTGTCGAGCTTTGACAGTTTGTCAAGTTTAACAAGGAAGAGAAAGCTCAGGATCAGAATCGTCTCACGGTTAAGGCGTAGCAGCGACTGACAAAGCGGGGCAGGGCGGCCGCTTCCTTATCAATCGGCTTGCAAATTTGTTATTCAAAGTCCCAGGGTGATTCCACCGATGATCGAATGACTCATTAACATCCAATTCGTTGTAGAGAGGATTCCATTTCTTGGTACCACTGCGGCTAAACGACAATTAGGTTTCTCTAGAGATATCACACTACGGAATGGTTCCTGAAGTGATGATCTTTAGAAAACAGTGAACAGTAAAAAAATGATGTTTTTGTAATTGATAATAGTAACAGTTTGAAAACTACTGCGTGGCATGACTTTATGTTTCATGTTGTCATAGCAACAGATTGTTCAGTTTCAGTACTTCTCATTCTCTGGCGCACAGCCAATAGAAACAATTTTCTTCAGACGCTATTTAAAAATTTTTTTTTTATTCCGTTCGTTGTTAAGTAAGTCCCTTAGACTTGGTTATGGTCCAAAGGCGAGGAAGTGTTGCAAGAAAAAGACAGTGAACACGTGAGGGTTGCATGGGACAGTTTCCCGATGTTCAGTTTTCTGGAGATTTGCGTTCGCTGCCAATGCGATTCGAGCGTGGCGTGGCGTGGGTCTGTCATTAGGCAATAAATCTGTGTGGTGCGTGCATTTTGTTTGTTATGATTTATCAATGCTTTTAAGTGCAGCAGGCAGCAATGGCACACGGAGCGCCCCAGGACGAAGAAAAGGTGGTGGCGAAAATTTGCATAAAACCGCGTAGCGGCAACATTTTTCAATTTTTGCCGCCTTTTTGCATTATTAGTTTTTCCGGTAGCACTGAAGATAGCCGCGGCTTCACGGAAAAGGGAAGGAAATGCAAAAATGTCATTTGAATGTGGCGCAAAATTGCGCGAAATCTTTGCGTCAGTGATTAATGATCGGAGATTACGAAATTTTTCAATCAGCTTAGATAATGTGGTGTAAGATGTGCAGAAAATCGGAGACGGAGTTAATTCGCGCAAAGTGATTGTGAAGATAATTGCGAAAGCGTTACGCTAATCTACTCTGGATCAGTGCCAAATACTGAATACTTTCGATATTTGTAAGGATACTCGTATGTAATGAGGCGTTTAGTCGAAAGTATTTTGGATGCCAATGATTGTAAATTTTTTAAAATATTTAACTATCATCCCTGAGATTTCGAAGCTGTTAAAAAGATAAATCGAACGCTCTATTTTGTATAAATACATTTATCTATATGTATGGCCATCTTTTCTATGTGCAACTGTTGCACAATTGCGCACTTCAAGGCAACCAAAATTCATCCTTTAAACACCACCGATAAGCCTTAACGAAATCTGTCAATATTTGGCATTAGCCAACAAGTGCGCCAACACAAATTCCGTCAATGTCAATGCCAGCGCACGCCCACACACATTGAAGCACATGAACGCGATGCTTACATGTTGCTTGCAACACCCTTCCGGCACCGTAATTGCTGCCAATTAAACTCTACTCGGCAGAGATTGGAACGGCAGAGGTCTCGATTTTCACACTCGAACGCTGCGGCATGCATCATTTGGCAGCAAAATGCCAAAAACCACACAAACACACCCACACACACAGCACACAGCCTTTGCACGCACTTCCGCAACATAACCTCACTGCAGCTTAACGTCAGACTGAACGCACATATGCTGAAATGTCAAAAAACCAGCCGTCTGGTGCTTGCAAGCTGCAGCCAACTGTCGACATTTACTGTTATTCAATATGTGAAATTGCGTCGATAACATCGACGCTTAAATATGCCGCCTTGGCTTTGCAGCATTTCACACCGTCGCGACGCCTTTTCGGCTGCTCTGAGCGTGTGTGCAGTGCCTCCCAGCCGGCGCAGCTCTGGCGCATTTGAGCGGCTTGTGGCTGCTACTCTGCCTTCGTCTCGTTGCCACTTTGCGGCAAAACGTTGGAAAATTTTGCAAGCATTGCCATCGACAGCATTGAACTTGAACCTTCCTCGGCTGTCGAATGTCAAATGTTTGCCTTTTGTCACTTATGGTGCCTGGCATCAAACAAAATTTCGTACTTTAGTTACCGATATTCTGTTTAAATGTGGTGAGCGTCTTTGGTTAACCTTAAGCGGAGTGTTGAACGTTCAGCTGTGGCAGCGTTGAATGTGCGAAAATTTGTAAAGTGTTCATACAAACAAGGCGACGATTAGAAAGATGAAGATTGAAAGTTTGAGGCGAGTTTGAATTTAAATTTCAACTTTAATGCAATATTGGTGGAACGTTAGATTGTGCCGATTATGACAATCGCTGGGTTAAGTATTTGAGTATATGAGGCCAGTGCTGCCGAACGTACTACTATAGTAGTATTTTACTACTATTTCGTCATTTATATTACCGTACTACCTACAGGCCGATTATACTACTATTTTCTGAAACATAAGTTTTAGCAATTTTATTTTCATATTTAAGGCACGGGTCTTTCACTTAGGCCTTTGGGCCGTTTTTGTGTAATTTGGGCCTTTTTTATCCAAAAGTGTACAAGCAAAAAAAAAATTACGATATAAAAGTTATGTTTTGCTTTGATGTTAAAAAACAATTTGCCGAAAACATAAAATGGTCCTTTCGCTTCCACTTTGGGCCTTTTTTAGGAAAATTTTGGTACAACAAAGTTAGTTGAGTGGCAACCGTAATTCTAAGTAAGGCTATTAGAAAAGAATATACAAACATGTTACCGAACTGAACGTTGCCGGAGGACGAAATTTAAACCAACGTTGCCGATTTTTATTTCTAACCAAATATCCTTGGTTTGTGAGCAACTCTATCACTTGTGTTTCAAGGTGACAATTACACCTTTTTAACCGCGTTGCCAAATGCTGTTCGTACAATACTTCACAGTATTGTAATCATATGATATAAACTTTTGATAAAGTGATAAACTTTGAAAACAGTGCAACGGATGCGATACCCAAAAATGAACATCATGAAATAAAAGAGTAATATTACTGTATTTAAATACAAAATAACTCAATATTTTTGCATATTCTTGTAGGAATCTTTTAAAATTGTATAAAGACAATAAAGTGGTTGTTGGGACGTCGACGAGTCAGAAAAAATTAAACTGAGATGAAACATGTAATTCGCAATCATTGGAATATGCTGATAAAATTGTATAAAATCGTTCGATTTCTCTTGGGCTTGGCATTTTTATTTAACCAGTGCAAATTAGGGCTAAATCCCGCTGGATTATTAATCATACAAATTAATTTTTAAATTAAAAAATGAAATTGTGCCATTTTTAAGAAAATATAAATAAAAAATATTGTTCGTCGTGTTTCGTTTTTTTGCTGTTAATTGGTTTCTCTTGTTTGTTTGCTTGAAGTGCTAAAAGTAATATTCCAGCGATATTTGATATTAATAAAAAATTTTAATAACACATAATTTTTGTTATGAAATTTTAAACTTCAGGTATTTTAAAACCCGACTACCAAAAAACGTTTAAAAAAAATTCCAGGATAATTTTTTTTAATTTTTTTATAAAAATATCTTCAAAATGGGGTTTTTAGAGTATATCCGTAGAGAAATAGTTATAAATTGGGCTGCATTAGGCGAGAACTTGTACGTATTCTAGATATGCAAATATTAAGCTACTATTTTGTTGAAAAGATCTTGCCAGTTTTGCCCTATTTGAGCAAAATATCAGCAAATATGTAAATCATGCTAAACCACGCCTACTAATATAATTCCACTATTACATAAAGTAGATTTTGGTTAAGATTAAGCATTTTATCAAAGCTTTAAAAATGTTTTCCGTTGAAGTCCATCGAAAAAGAAGTATTATTAAGTATTATTAAATCTGTGGTCAAAAACGATTATCGCTTAGGTCGACTTAAGACATCATTGGTTCATCTTATTCCTTTAAACGTGCTGTTCAAAAAAATACTTATGGACTTAAGCGATTATTGCTTTGCCACCAAACAAATACTATTAATATATGTATAATAAAAACATATAAATTTGTTTATATGCATTTTTGTAACTGAATTACATTGTTTCTTTCACTTTTTTATAAATAAAATGGTTAATGTGTTTTGAAACTTAGTATTTGATTTAGTAGTTGAGGAATCCTTGCGATTTTTTACACTGTTAAGAAAATATGCATGTGTACTACTCAAAGCCCATAAATACTACCCAAAAATCATAACATGTACTACTGAAAAAAAAATTGAAAACGGCAGCACTGTATGAGGCTCAACTTATACCACAGTTGATTCATTGTGGTAAAAGTAGTAAATATTGCATGTAAGAAGTTAGGTACACTTAAGAAACAATTCATGAAAGAACTATTGCTGAAAGAACCGTGTCAATTGATCAATCTTTGACGGGTCGCCAACATCGACAAAAAAGGACTCAAGGTCTTCTTAGTCTCGTAGTGTGGTATGCTCTTTTTCTTTTAAGCAAGGAAACCGGGAGTCTGACTATTTTGACTTGCGATTTAATTAGGCGCTAACACTGAAACCGTGAAAATTAGGGCTTCGCGTCTTAGACGTAAATGTGTATTTTACCGACTGAGGCTAAGTTACTATGAAGTGAAATCGGGATAGAATAAGTAGTTATTCCACCCAGAAAATGTTTGCTGGCCGAGTGTTTTTATTTGACTAAGAGTTTGATGGAGAACAGAAGACTAATTCAACAGATTCGCTTCAATCAGTGACCGGATTCTCCATACGTGGGGACTAACAAAAGTTCGCACACCACGCTAGGTTTGACGAGTTTCTTCAAATTCAATCCCTGAATGCGCAAAGAAGTTATTCTTTGTTCACGGCACTACATCTGCAGAAAAATTATTTAAGGATCAACCTACAGAAATGTCTGGAAATGGTGCAGATGACGCTCCTCTCTGTAGACCCGGATCGGTTTGCCATAAGACAGATTGATTTGGGCCAAAAGTTGGCAATCAAGCAAAGCTATCTATATTTGAGAAGCGATATTTTGGCAGCAAATAATATTTACCAAGTTTATCTTTCATCTGCGCCAACGCACATTTATTTATTAGATTCTCTTCACTTTCCCCACAACTGGTAGAGTGCTCAAGTTACCGACAGAAAGTTGAGCAAATGTTTGGCAAATATTTGTCAGGTTTTTGACGCGACCACAATGGCCACCACACATTCGCTTCTCACGGCCCCAATAATTTCATTTGATTCACTGCATGCCGCCTCACACACACACCGGACGAAGTAGTTAGACCCATCACGTGCCGGGAAACTTTTATGATTCCTAAAAGGTAAACCAAAGAAATGCGAGCCGAAATAAATGACAACATTACGCGCTCACAAACATCCACACACACACACACACACGCGCGTTGCGGTGTTTGACAGGAAGTGCAATTTGATTTGATGCGGCGAGATTACAGAGTGGATCAGCCGCTGCACAAAACCTCGTAAGGTAAGTGAAGATGCGAAAGCCGCAAGAAAAATAAACGATAAATGTCGTTACAAGCAATAGAAAAGTTGTAAAAGCCGAAATGACACTCACTTATTGGATTTTTATGATGAAAGTGCCTACGAGTATTGATGGGTCATGTGCAGTGCGGTGCGGTGTGGTGTGGTGGCGTGTAGTTGGGATAATGGTGGTGGGTGTGAGATTCGTAAAACAAAAAATTATATATGTACATATGTAGATGAATTGAAATGAATTATTGGATAAGAACGAAATTTGAGGTTTTAAAAAAGAGCACAAATTTTGGTTAAATTTTTGACATTTCCTTGTGAAAACTTCCAGTAGCCAATGATGCGTAGACATGACGGATTTATTTAGCTATAAAACAGTTAATAGTTGTTGAGTAGAAAGAAACGAGCTGGTAAGAAAATTCAAGTCTAGAATTCAACCTTTTTTCGGGCCAGTGACTGACACTGTCATATGAAGTGTTAGAGTGTTTCTTCCTCTTCTTCAGAACAACAAACACAATGACTCTTTGAATATAGTAAAAAATAAACAAGACTTACGTTGTGTATGGCCGATGAGTTGACTACTTCTCCAAGTGAAATTCCTCCTCAATTTTTTTCTAGGTAATGTGGCCCAACGTCTAACAAAAATATTGTTGGCACAACAACTTTGACTTCAATATTGTTACTGAACTCGCAACAAATCTTAACAGCGATGACAGATTTAATTTCCGAGTAAAAAATTACAGCAAGCACACTTGAAGAGACAACATGACCAATTCCAAAGCCAACTGGTAAGCATTATCCTGCTGCGCAGAGGAAGGCAACCATTAAGGATATCCTCGAGTAGAGGCAATTTTCTGACCAATATAATTCATAAATTTATTTTCCAATCCTTGCCGCATATAAATTTTCATATTTCACCAGAATGCACCAACGACAAGTCGCTCGCCAGCCGGTGACTCCGAATGTGGAACTCTTAGGGGGCAGAAGCACGATTGTCAGAGGTGCATGTGGGCGGCTTATAATCGTAGAGATGCCCATAACTGTGTGTGTGTGTTTGGTATTTGTCGTCGGTCCTGCCATTATTTATATGGAAAAGGAAAATACAGATAAGTTGCTGCAATTGTGCCCATTACCATGCAGCCCCTTGCGCATTGTTGTTGTTGTTGTTGCTGTTATTGTATTGTGTGCAAAATGTGCCGTCCACATGCACAAACATATGCCGGCGCCTGTTTGTTGTGCACACAAACGCATTTCAATTCAAATTCAAATTCATCGAAATTTATACGTAAATCTTGCACATGTCCTGCGCAAGGATGTTTATACAAAATTTGATTTATATTTAAATATTGCGGTACACTACAGCAGTGGTCGTGCGTGCAGCCTCCTGTGTTCTGGCGTCTCCCTCCAGGCGACATAAATTGCCGTTATCCTTTTGTTTTGATTATGCTGTGGGCCATAAATTTCGGCGCCGCCTATCAGTTCGGTTCAATTCAATTCAAATTTCGAAAATTTCGCATTTCCTTCGGAGTGTCGACGGCTTCGATTCCACAACGACCATCGCTGTCGCTGTTGTTGTGTGCTTTTGTTGTTGCTCCTATGATTTGTGTCTTACTTGACACCGCATCCGGTCGATGCCGCTACTTGGTCTCAGCTGGTCGGGGAACGGGGTGAGGCCATTGTGAAGGTGGTGTCACGAATAGTTCCAAGAGGCCCAACTGTACCCACTGCCAAGCTCCAACTGATTGATTTAGCATTCCAATTCAAATTGCAAGGGCTTAGCAGCGTGTCCGTCCCACTGTGTCTGAGCCCCTTTTCTCCCTGGTTGTCTTTCACCAGCGCTTGTTGTATCCTTTTATTCTTGTGCTGAGTCCTACAAGAGCTAACCACTGCCTCGTCCTCTGCGAATTCGACCTATTCGACCGGCCACTCAATTTGCTCCCGACACCATCTCTGCACATCTCGTTCCCCTTTTTGTGCGTGCATGTCCTTGCATCCAGCACAACTGTTTGTTCGTTCGTCAGCCTATCGAGCAGTGCATATCCTTTAGGCAAAATTTGCATTTTCATCAACATTGAACCGTCGCCGAGCTCCTGCACTCGGTGCATTCACGCACACATCCTTGCAAGGCTTCCTGGCAGCAGCGCATCCTTGCACTTGCCGGCATGTCCTTTGTGCTGTGCCGCCTTGCGCCGAAGTGCTATTGGTATATTATTGATTTATGACACTTGTGAACAATTTGGAAATCACAGATTAGCAAACAGCTTAAGCGGCATAATTCTGCATATGTCCTGCCGCCGCCGCCGCACTTGACCTATCGCCAATGGCCGAGGGCGAGCTCGGTGCTGTCTTGTTGTTGTTGTTTTTGCTGTTGCTGCCACAGCACATGGTGGAGATTTATTTGCAGCTGCAACTGCAACATTTCGTGTGCAATTGATTGTTGCAATTCTCAATTTTGAATTATGGCCATCGGAATCGGTGGTGGCTGGCTGGGGTTAATGGCGCTGCGGCAAGGGTTAAGTGATTTATTGAATTGTTTGCTGGATTTGTGCTACTGTCACCATACTTTTGACAGCTTAAGATTTGCTACTCGCACGCATTGTCTGGCCGCCGGTCGCTATTGCAGTCGCTGTTGTTGTTTTTGTCGTTGTATGAATTGCCTTACTGCCAATGCTATTGTTGTTGTAGCGATTGTGATTGTGATTGCGATTGCTTTGAACATGTCGGTGCATATTGGCAACAAATTGTGGTAATTGATTTGAAGTTGATTAATGGCCACGCAAGGACGAGAGTAATTGCCCGATGTGAAAATGTATGCAGTGCAATGTGCGGTGCGTTGAATATGGAATGGGCCGATTGCAACAGCAGCAAATTAAAGCCTCAAATGAAAGATACCGAATGTGGAGATGAAATATGTCGCTTCTCATTGAAATTGTTGGGATAAGTGTTGTGACGATGTTAGTATTTGATATGAAGTTAACGGCACTGCTCCCATCAGGGGATCAATGATCAATTTTAGGCCTTGTCTCGTTGTCATAAATAGCAACAAATGCGTTCATTCTTCAATCAGACCGATGCACAGTGATTCGACTCCATACAACCGCGGGACAAAATTAGAAGGAGTGGTCCGTTCTTCACAAAATTTGGTATACTAGTTAATCATTGTCTGCTGAATTGAAATCTCCATTTTGGTTTTCTTAAACTTTTGTAGTTTGGCAATGTCTGAGACTTAAATTTGCAATTTTCGTCATTTTTGGTGAGCTATAGCAACGAGTGTGTTGGCTAGATTTTCCAGACTTTACATTTAAGGGGGTCAATACGTGTAAATTTACAAAATTTTCAAAAATTTTTTTTTTGTGAAATAGACTCCAGGCGTCTTAAAAATATCCCCCTCAAGTGGTTTTCAATTCTGATGACCCGTTCCCCTGCAGCAGCGCTTTATTGATGGTCAATTCGTTCCGCATGATATCGGTAACGCAAAGTTTAAACCGAATTATTTCGAAACACTGGTTTTTGATTATGGAAGTAGAATATCTCGCTAAGTTTTAGTTCCACTGATCTAAAATTTGGGCAGCAACTTTTTTAACCATAGAACTTCTAAACTAACTAAAAATTTCATTGTTTTTGGCGAAATCCGCGGCGCCATTTTCGGGAAATTAAGAAAAAGGTAATTTTTCAGTTGGAGCGTATTTTTGTATTTTCGAGAAAATATTTTTTTTGTTAGTTCGTTTAGAAGGTATATTTTCTATATATATTTTCTCATAATAACTAATAGCAATATTTTTTCAGATGATTTTTGAGGCGCCGGCACTAGAATTTGGGCCCAACGTTGGACCCCCACCACCGCCGCCATTTTGAGCACGCCAAAAAAAAATTTTTTTTTCTTACACTGCTACCTTTTAATAAAAGAATGAAAAAAAATTTTTATGCGCGATTCCAAAAATATACCGTTTACACGTATTGACCCCCTTAATCAGTTACGTCAACATTGATAATTGCAAAGAGTAACAGAAATTGTCTTAGGACCCTTTAGTTTTGCAATAAAAATGATAATAATAGACGTATGTTTTGCTTTTTCGCAGTTTTCTCAATTTTGCATGCTGATTGCATACTTTTAGGGATGAAAAAATAAATTTTGTCGAAAAATAGGTGTTTAGACCACTTTTCAAATAGAATTATTTTCTGAGATCGGAAGATATCGTAGGATGTAATTACATTATCCGACAAAGAAAGAATGCTTCTTAAAATAAAAAAAATCCAAGAACATACTTTCACATACTTTTTAGATATTTTCTCCCTAAGTTTTGCCAATTTTCAGATTTTTAATTTAGAAAAATATTTTTAATTAAAAGTGAAGTGAAAGCCACAGCTTTGCAAATTTTGAGAAAACATTAAAAGCGAAAATGGCCACATCATTTTTTAATCTATATTGAATGTTTTAGGAACTTCTTGGTAACAATGTATTTTTAGAATTTTTTTTACTCAATAGACTAAAAAACAGAAAATATGTGTTTAAATTTTTTTGTGATAAAAGTTTCAACTTTGAGCCGCTTTTGCACAGACACTAATAAATGTTTTGCAAAGATTTTTTGGGGTTTTCTTAGTTGGAGTTTTACCTTTCAAATGACATCAAAATCGATAAATTCTGAGACTATACATTTTTTGAATTTTGTCTATGGAACGAATCACTGTGCGATGGTGCAAATTGGAAGATGGGAGTGCGGGCGAGTTTATGGTCCTCATGCCTTATGACGAACCATACTAAACGAACTGGACAGTCTGGACTGGGCAGATATCCAGATATGCATAAGGAAAACGATTGACCAAAAATTAGCTTAGCAATGGAACAGAAGTTCAGGACTTTGAAAGAAGGACATATCGGAAGGCCTAGCTCCGAATCCTTACAGAGAACTTTAGGCCCACTAAGGTATCAATTTAACAAATATACCTTGCGGGTAATTAAATGTAAGTTAGACTAACGAAGAAGATTTAATTAAGAAAAACCATTTTGAGGGTCGTGTGTCAACTTGTTACAAATGAATGAATCAAAAACACGAGCACGATTAGTGCAAAGCTTTCAAAAAGGGCTAAAAAATTGTCGAAGACATGCCTCTTCTGGACGGCTTTCGACCTCGTGATACGAATTAAACATGATTAGAAGAAATTCTTTGTGATCTTAGCACTTAACATGAGTCTGTGTGCTTGTTCCAAATAGGAAAATTGCTTTTCTTCAAAAACAATACCTACTATAACACCGTGCGACAAAAATAAAAAAATTTCAAAACACACGAAAAAAGTTATATACTCGCGAAAGTAGGAGCCAAATGTAGTAAAATTGCGTTTTTAGTTTTTCTCTCTGACGTCAGGATTTTTTTTAAAGGACTTTGAAATTTCAAGCACATGTTTATTTCAAAAAATTATTTTAAAAATTGAGCGCATTGTAGAATAACAATATGGGTATCAAATGAAACAGAAAAATTGAAAATATCCTTTTAAAACTTTATCCTTGAATATCCTTGGAATTTTCCAATAATTTTTTTTGAAAAAAATATATCTTAAGGACTAATATGTACCCTACTACATCCTTGAATTTCGTCCTTCTAACTTTATTAGTTTAAGATATACAAAATTTAATACCTCTCTCTATAAAACAAATATATGTTGCACCGTTGTTATTTTTCAATTCCCAAAAATATGGATAATAATTATTTTAGGTCTCTGGTATAAATCATCCAAATACTGATGTTAGCTAATTTAACAAAAAAACAAAAAAATGCTCCTGCCCTCACTTTATTTCTGCGCATTTGGCAATCGAAAACGTGATTCAATGCCAACATCAGTTTTTATTACTTTTCGAAAAGCCTTTCACGTCAGCCGTCTCGGCCACTCGCAGCTCCTTGCCGGCAACTGGGGGGGGGGGGAGCAGAAATTGTCAATTGCATATCCGATGCGCATTAATATTTCATTAACAAAAACATTTCCGGCCCGAAGTTTGATCTTCCGCATCAATGGCTTGTGAAATTGACTTATCCAACAAAATGTAAGCGCATAAAAGTTGAAACTACAAAAACAAAAACAAATGCACCCACCCACCCTCCGCCAATATCGTCAGCCTACTTAAAATTACCAAACGTTTTTTGTAAATTCCCCAAATAGCAACGCCGCCACTCAGCGCCCTCAGCGCCCACAACGCCGCCGCCAAGAAGGCACGACGGCCAGCTGGCTGCAGGCAAATCGCAACGCACGCGTTGCTGCAACCTACAACGTGCTGTTGCTTATTTGTGATTAATTTCATTTTGTGGTGCTGAAATTGCTGTTGTTGTTGTGTTAGTACGCCTTTATAGGCTGTTGATACGCGGTAAGCCCGCCGCCGATTGTGGTCCTGGCTGTTGTGGCTGCTGCTGACAATGACAATCACGCTCGCAAGCAGCGGCCACGGCGACGGCAGTGGTTGTTGGAGTCGCGCTCACCCCAAAAATTATGCAAATTTCGCTCGCGATTTCACTTTCGCGACCTTTTCCGGCCACCGCCGCCGCCGCCGCCGCCTCGCCTGATTATGATTTAAAGCCGCCGCATAAGCTCGCAAATGTCAGTGTATCAATTTCGTTCATTGGCAGCAGCGCGTCGTTCCTTCTCGTCCTTTTTGCAATTTTTCAATTTCGCCGTGTGGCATTTAATGGCGCGTTCCCGCTGCCGGCGTCAGCCAGTGTTGCCACAGCCATTAGCCGCACCGCACAGCGTCGATTATTCGATTTGGATTTCGCGGCAGTTGGCGGTTCAATATATCAGCGGCAAATGCCGGCGTAC